>CM062818.1:224539620-225153620 GCA_031772625.1 Pinus tabuliformis | reverse complement strand
TAGAAGGTGTTGGAAATAATACTGAGAGGGGGGGGTGAATTAGTATTATTAGGTCAATTATTTTTCCATTTCACAATCAGATTTGTATACGCTACTTTAGTTAGTAAATACCGCGTATGTACGCAACTTCAGTTAAGGAAACAAGCGTATATGAGCAGACTTGTAATTTAAATTATTCTTCAGATGTTGATCATTAATCTGTGCATCAAACCATATGAACAGTAACTAGGAACAGTAAAATAGAACATGAAATCACACATAAGAACACAAGATATAAGGTGGAAACCCAATGTGGGTGAAAACCACCTGCTGCAATTTGTCTCTATCTTCTTTCAATTAGAAACTTCTTTTTACAATGTTTTTGTACTGGTGTAGTCATATACCAGTATGCAGGCTGCTACCTACAGAAGGCTACAACCTTCTCTCATTCTCCAGCTTCTCCTGGAAGAGAGCTACAACCCCCTGAGCTCTTGTACTAGCTGAGGTACTAGTACGTAGTTGCTGACCTACAGAAGGCTACAACCTTCTGTTTTCTTCCAGCGACCTTGTTTCATAAATTTTCAGACTGGATCCATGTATATCAATCAAACATCAAGTATATCTGCATTAACCAACCTCCTTTGTACAAACAAATACTGAATCAACCAATAACTTCTCAGAATGCTGTAACCAGAAAATAGTACTAGTAACCAAACACCAATCCTGAACCTAGAATACTGCAGCAATAAATAGAAGCAGTTAAAACATATTTCATGAGATATACGCTACTTCAATATATGGAACCTGCATGTATACGCTTCTGTATCAAGGCCATCCAGTGTATATGTTGTTTTACGTTAGCGAACCAGCATGTATACGCGCCTCTGCTGCACTGAACCTGTGTACAGATTTCTCTTCAAACCGCCTTAAGATCTTGACCCATCAAGAGAACTTATCCTTCTCCTTGCGCTCAGGTTCCTCCTTGATTTAGATCTAGTTATGCACCATCACCCAATGACAGTATTCTCGATCTTGCTCTTCATAAGATATTCAATGCTTCAGTTGATCCCTTACCAAATGATCTCCTTCCCTTTTTATAGACTTAGGCCTTACTCACACCATGGTCCAAAACCATAGAGATCCAATATTAGGGACTCAATACTTGGGTTCAACACTTTGGATGCAATACCAAGGACCAAAACCATAGTTTCAAATATGATGGACTAAATACCATGGACCAATCATAATATTTCCCACATGTATGCATGAAAGTGCATGCATACGTATACACGCCTTTTGATCGGTACACACATGTGTATACGTGATTTTGTTAAGATGAACCTACATATACCTCATTTTCTTTCATTATGAGAGCCTGAATTGTGATTTCCCCTTTGAGTGAGTTGCCATCAAGGACAACACCTGTGCCATAATGCGAAACCTGTGCCATAATGCCAACAATTTCCCCCTTTGGTCTTGATCGCAACCCTAAGTCACTCAAAAACATTCTCCCGCTTTGACATCAAGAGAAAAGGGTTATGCTCCCCCTGAATACATGCTGAATCCTCTGCTCTGCTCTGCTGTCCAAGCTCCCCCTGACTGTAGGCAAGGTCTGCAAGAAGATGATCTACAGAAGAAACATGACTTTATACATTATAAAAGACATTCCTATCACCAAAGACTCATCCATCTCCCAACCAAGTGGGGATATACCAAAATTGACTCATCCACCCAACCAAGTGGGGATACACCAGAAGTTTACACATGACAAATAAGTACATTACATCATTCATCCCAGGCATAGTGGGGAAACCAAAAATAGGCCGTTACATGACCTTGATAATAAAAGATATACAAGATAGAGAGACAAAATATCTATGACAATTCTATGAAAGTCATCAGCAACATCTGTCAATCATCATTCAGATTAGCAACCATAATCTCCCTTTCCACCTGAAACCAAAACATCTGTGAATGTAACCCAAGATCCTCTAAGATAATGCCAGCAATGCATTATTAGAAGAATATATGCTCCCCCTGAACCTGTGCCAGATAGTCTCTGCCAAAACTATATCAGAGTCTTTCCAACTTGAGTCTGACCACACTGCTTTCCTTCAAACAATCATATACGCGACTGTATTCACATAAACCGGCGTATGTACGTGGATCCTCCTCATTAAACTCGCGTACAACCACTTTTCTCTGGAACAGACAAGTTTCAACAGCAAGATGATGCATCAACTACTCCCAGCTTCTGTCTGAGGTATTCAAATGTCTCCCTGGGTAGTGGTTTGGTGAGTATATTAGCAACCTGTTCCTTAGAGGGAACATACTCCAACTTGACCTTTTGTTCAAGCACTTGTTCTCAGAGAAAATGATATTTGATAGGTATGTGCTTGGTCTTTGAATGCATGACTGGATTTTTTGAAATGCTGATTGCACTTGTATTATCACATAGAATGGGGATAGGTGGAGTACAAGTGATTTGCATGTCTTGTAATGTTTGCATCATCCAGAGGAGTTGTGTGCAGCAAGATGCAGTAGCTACATATTCTGCTTCAGCTATAGATAATGCAATTGAACTCTGTTTCTTGCTGAACCAAGATACTAACCTAGGACCCATGAAGAATGCACCACCACTAGTGCTTTTTCTATCATCCACACTTCCTACCCAATCTGCATCTGTATATGCATGAAGTGTGAGATCTGTACTTCTAGGATACCATAAGCCATAGTTTTGAGTTCCTTGAAGATACTTAAAAATTCTCTTAACTGCCTGAAGATGAGTTTCCTTTGGATTTGCTTGAAACCTTCCAACTATTCCCACTGCATGCATAATATCTAGTTAGGTACCTGTTAGATAGAGCAGACTACCAATCATCGATCTATAGGTTGGTTGATGCACTGCTGCTGATTCATCATTTGTGCTAAGGCTGCATCTTGTTACCATAGGGGTACATACTGGTTTCAAATCCTCCATCCCATATTTCTTCAAGATCTACTTGAGATACTTGGTTTGTGATAGAAAAATGTCGTCTTTGTTTTGTTGGACTTGTAAACCAAGAAAATATGTGAGCTCACCAAGCATGGACATTTCAAACTCTTTTTGCATTACCAAGGAAAATTTTTGACTAATATCTTCTTCATTGCTACCAAAGATGATATCATCAACATACACAACAAGTATTAACAACTTATCATTGTCAACTTCTATATATAGATTGCTATCTGTGGAACCTTTTGTAAAACCTTGTTGATGGAGGTACTTATCCAAGCGATAATACCAAGCCCTTGGAGCCTATTTAAGGCCATAGAGAGCCTTTTTGAGTCTGCAAGCTTTGGATCATCTCCAAGGATAAACCCATCTGGTTGCTCAATATACACTTCTTCATCCAAGTCTCCATTTAGAAAAGCAGACTTCACGTCCATTTGAAATACTTTGAACATCTGAAATCTAGAAAGAGCAAGGAACATCCTTATGGCCTTAAGTCTGGCAAACGGTGCAAAAGTTTCTTCAAAGCCTATGCCTTCCTGTTGAGCATACCCTTTACAAACAAGTGTGGCCTTATTCCTAATCACATCTCCATTTTCATTTAGCTTATTTTTTAATATCCATTTTGTTCCTGTGACATTCTTATGTTTTGGTCTAGGAACCAACTCCCAAGTGTTATTCTTTTCAATCTGCTCAAGTTCGTCTTCCATGGCCATTACCCAACATTCATCTTTGCATGCCTCTCTTACATTTTGTGGTCCAGTGGAGGAGAGTAATGCTAGATAACTTGGAGCTTTTGAAATGGTTCTTCTTGCTTGTACACCTGCCTCCTTTTGCCCCAAAATTTGAGTTTCTGGATGATTCTTCTGAACGTACCTAGATGGAGTCTTTTCTTCTATCCTTATCTATTCTTCTGGTGCCTCATGGGTTTCTTCTTCATCATGAGTCTGATTTGTTGTAGAAGGATAGTCCTCATCATCTTCGAACTCTTCAGATTTTACTTGCCTTGGAATGTTTCCTTCTTCATCAACCACTACATCAATACTTTCAACAATTTTTCCAAGTCTTTTATTGTAACACTTATATGATTTGCTGTGGGGAGAGTAACCAAGGAGAATGCCTTCATCTACTCTAGGTTCAAACTTGCCAAGGTTTTCATCAGTCTTTTTGATGTAGCATTTTCTCCCAAAAATTTTGAAGTATTTTACTGTGGGAGTCTTACCATACCAAAGTTCGTGAGGAGTCTGAGTGCTGTTTACCTGAACATTTGTCTTGTTGAGAATAGTAACTACAGTAAATGCGGCTTCACCCCAGAAGGTTGCGGGAGTTCCAGACTCATCAAGCATAGCACGAGCCATTTGTTGAACCGTTATGTTCATCCTTTCCACTACTCCATTTTGCTGAGGAGTCCTTGCAGTAGAGAATTCCCTTCTTATTCCATGTTCTTCACAAAAATCGAAAAACTCATTCGAGGTAAATTCCCCACCTCTATCAGACCTGAGGCATTTGATTCTGTGATCTGATTCATTTTCAACTAAGGCTTTGAATGCTTTGAACTTTTCGAAAGCTTCGTCTTTATGCTTCATAAGTCCTAACCAACATATCCTGGAAAAGTCGTCAATGAACAATATAAAGTTTTCTTCTCCTTGAGGTGACCTTTCATAGATGGTCCACATACATCAGTATGGACAAGTTGGTTTGCCTACCAAACTGACATGATTTGCATATTTTATTGTTTGGAATTCTGATGTCAGGGAGATCACGAACTTCCTGATATTTACATGCTTTCCTTATCTGAGAGAAGCTTAGATGCCCCAATCTTCTATGCCATAGCCAGTGTTCATCATTCTTGCTAAGATAGCATTGTTGTTGTCCTCCCTTGAGTATGTATAAATTATTTGGAGTTCTTATGCCTTTGATCATTGTTTCTCCTGTATCAAGCTCACAAACAATACATCCATTTGATTGAAATATTACCTCATTTGCTTGATAACACATTTGAATGACACTTAATAGATTATGCTTTAAGCCATCAACATACATAACATTCCCAGCTTTGACCTTTTCTTTCAAAAGAACTGAACCTTTACCTTTTATGAATGCAGGGGTGTCATTTCCAAATGAGACCTTCTTTTCCTTTTCTAAGGCGCTATATGATTGAAGTTTTTCTTTATCACCTGTCATATGTTTCGAGCATCCACTGTCGATGTACCACTAATTTTCCTATCCTTCCGCATATAAGGCTATACCACATCTTTCTGGTTGCGGTTCTTTCTTCCTCCATGTTTTGGGGCTCAATGAAGCTTGCTCCTTTTGAGTTGTTTGCCGAAACCTACTCCTGCATTCAGAATCTTCATGACCAAAGTTGTTATAGATAGAACATTCTATTTCATTTTCAAGAGCAGAAAAGTTGTTGTAGGTTCTTTTCATGATTCCAGTCACACTCCTTTGATTTCGTGCTTCTCTGGTCATGATGGTCTTGTAGGCAACACATTGAGTTGCTTTATGTCCAAAGTTATGACAAGAGAAACATTGGCCATTGAAGAAATTCCTGTGATCATTAAACCTTCCATTGTAATAGCCATTCATTCTTGAGGTGAACTGAGAGTGATTTACCTGTGGTTGGTTGTGCCTTTTGTTCATCCTTGAAGTAGATTGTCCTCGATTTACTTGGTGATTTCTGTTCATTCTTGAAGTAAATTGTCCCTGATTTACCTGGTGATCTCCATTGGGCCTTTGCTGTCGATTGTCAACCTGTTCACTTCTCCTTGCAGCTTCAAGATAACTTTTGGAGGTAGATGGCTTCTGTGCTTGAGATGTTTCTTTAGTATACCCAAGACCTGTCTTGATTAGAGGAGAACGCTGCACTTTGATAATCTCATCTAAAGTTTCAGATCCTTCAGTAAATCTAAGATTAAGAGCTTTCATTTTCTCAATGCCCTTTCTAAGTCCCACAATTTCACATTCTAACTTTTCATTGTGTTTCTCCATTTCAGCAAGTTGGAATGTCAGAGTATCTATAATCATATTTTTCTCTTCTAAGAAAATTTTGAGCTTAGAAATTTCTTCATAAAGACTTTCTTCATCTATAGCATCCAGGAAGTCATCATCTTCAAAAGCCATCAAAAGTCTATAATAATTACCTTGTTCATCTTCATCGCTATTTGAAAGTCCATCACTGTCTTCATGTGTGTAATAGCTCTTCTTACTTACATTCTGTTTTCTGTTCCATATAACTGGTTCCTTACCTTTTTCAAGCTTATCTTTATGAGGACACTTGGAAGCATAGTGACCGACTCTTCCACAAGCAAAACATTTGAAATGTAGCTTACCTCTGAATCTTCCAGAACCCCGTTGAAGGTTCTTGACAAAATTTGATTCTTCCTCTTCTTCCGACATATGTCTTGAGTCATTGTAATCTCCTTTTCCTGAGGCTTTGAATGCGGCTTCTCTCTTGTCTGATGGTCCCCCTTTTCTCATTGCGTAAGTGGTTAGGATTCCGTGTAGCTATGACATGGTAAGGCTTTGTAGATTCTGTTTTTCTTCTATGGTGAAAACTTTTGATTCAAACTTAGAAGACAAAAATCTTAGAATCTTTTCAACCAAAACAACTTCTTTTATTTCTTCACCCAAATTTTTCATACAATTAACAATCTCATCTATACGTAGGAAATAGTTAGCCACACTTTCATCATTGTACATTCTGAGATTTTCATATTGAATTCTGAGAGTTTGAAGTTTTGCTCATTTTACCTATTCATCTCCTTCATAGCTCAGAACGATCTTATCCCATATTTCTTTTGCGGTTTTGATCTGCATAACCTTGACGAATTCTGATTGAGATAGGCTCCCTAATAGAGTATTGACAACCTTTAGATTTGTTTCATACTGCTTCTTACCAGCCGTATCTGTAGGAGTTGCTGATGGAAAAGTGTATCCTGTTTCCACAATATCCCAGAATTCTATACCAAGAGATTGAAGATAGGTAGTGATTCTTACCTTCCAATAGACGAAGTTGCTTCCATAAAAAATTGGTGGCCTGATTGATGCTTCTTTTTCATAGTTGTTTATGATGATAGATATTCCTTCAAGCGATCAAGCTTCTTCTGAAGGACCTGCTCTGATACCAATTGTTGGAAATAATACTGAGAGGGGGGGGGGGTGAATCAGTATTATTAGGTCAATTATTTTTCCATTTCACAATCAGATTTGTATACGCTACCTCAGTTAGTAAATACCGCATATGTATGCAACTTCAGTTAAGGAAACAAGCGTATATGAGCAGACTTGTAATTTAAATTATTCTTTTGATGTTGATCATTAATCTATGCAACAAGCCATATCAACAGTAACCAGGAACAGTAAAACAGAACAGGCAATCACACATAAGAACACAAGATATAAGGTGGAAACCCAATGTGGGTGAAAACCACCTGTTGCAGTTCGTCTCTATCTTCTTTCAATTAGAAACTTCTTTTTACAATGTTTCTGTACTGGTGCAGTCTTATACCAGTACATAGGCTACTACCTATAGAAGGCTACAACTTTCTCTCGTTCTCCAGCTTCTCCTAGAAGGGAGATACAACCCCTTGAGCTCTTGTACTAGCTGAGGTACTAGTACATAGGTGCTGACCTACAGAAGGCTACAACGTTCTCTTTTCTTCCAGGGACGTCGTTTCATAAATTTTCAGACTGGATCCATGTATATCAATCAAACATCAAGTATATCTGCATTAACGAACCTCCTTTGTACAAACAAATACTGAATCAACAAATAACTTCTCAGAATGCTATAACCAGAAAACAGTACCAGTAACCAAACACCAATCCTCAACCCAGAATACTGCAGCAATAAACAGAAGCAGCTAAAACATATTTCATGAGATATACGCTACTTCAATATATGGAACCTACGTGCATACGCTTCTGTATCAAGGCCATCCAGCATATGTGTTGTTTTACATTAGCGAACCAACTGTATACGCGCCTCTACTGCGTTGAACCTGTGTATAGATTTTCTCTTCAAACCGCCTTAAGATCTTGACCCATCAAGATAACTTATCCTTCTCCTTGCGCTCAGGTTCCTCCTTGATTCAGATCTAGTTATGCACCATCACCCAATGACAGTATTCTCGATCTTGCTCTTCATAAGATATTCAATGCTTTAGTTGATCCCTTGCAAAATGATATCCTTTCCTTTTTATAGACTTAGGCCTTACTCACACCATGGTCCAAAACCATAGAGATCCAATACTAGGGACTCAATACCTGGGTTCAACACTTTGGATGTAATACCAAGGACCAAAACCATAGGTTCAAATATGACAGACTAAATACCATGGACCAACCATAAGATTTCCCACATGTATGTGCTTTTCTTTGCATGAAAGTGCGTGCATACCTATACGTACCTTTTGATCGGTACACCCGCGTGTATACGCGATTTTTTTAAGCTGAACCTGTGTATACCTCATTTTCTTTCATTCTGAGAGCCTAAACTGTGATCTGCCCTTTGAGTGAGTTGCCATCAAGGACAACACCTATGCCATAGTGCCAAACATGTGCCATAATGCCAACAGAAGGAAACCCATTGGCAACAAATGGGTGTTCAAGAAGAAGACGAATGCAACAGGAAAGGTGGAGAAACACAAAGCTTGGTTGATAGCAAAGGGGTATTCCCAGGTTTCTGGAATTGATTTTGGTGGTATTTTTTCTCCTATTGCCAAGGTATCTTGTATTATATTACTTTTATCTGTTGCTGCTACTTTTGATTTTGAGGTCGAATAGATGGATGTGAAGACAACATTTCTTCATGGGGATCTGGAAGAAGAGATCTTCATGACGCAACCTAAAGGCTTTGCGGTGAAGGGTAAGAAAGTACTGGTATGAAAGTTAAAAAAGTCTTCGTATGGCTTAAAACAGTCACCAAGTATGTGGTGTAAGAAATTTGATACATTTATACGAGGAATTGGCCTCACCAGAAGTAAAGAATATCACTGTGTGTATTTTAAATTAATTGGTGACCGTGTTATTTATCTGGTCTTGTATGTGGATGATATGTTGTTGGTTGGAAATGACAAAGAAATTATCAAGGATTTGAAGATCCAATTGTCCTCCAAATTCCACATGAAAGATCTTGGTGATGCAAGATATATTTTGGACATGAAAATTAAGAGGGATCAGGCAAAGAGGAAGTTTTGGTTAAACCAGAGGAAGTATGTCAGGACAATACTGCAGAGGTTTAATATGCAGGATAGTAAACCAATGAAGGTTCCTATTCCCGTAGGTGTAAAGTTATCTGATGAACAATGTCCCAAGACACAAGAAGAGGAAGAGGACATGTCCCATGTTCCATATGCAAGTGTAGTCGGTAGTCTGATGTATGCGATGGTTTGTATTAGACCATACATTACACATGCAGTGGGAGTATTGAACAGGTTTATGTCAAAAATAGGGAAGGAGCATTGGAAAACAGTGAAGTGGGTTTACAGGTATTTGCGTGGCACTAGTCATTATGGTTTGCGCTACCAAGGAAAACCAAGATTGGAAAAAATTTTGTATACCCATGGCTTTGCTGTTGTAGACTGGGCTGGAGATTTGGACCAAAGAAAATCTACAAGTGGGTATGAGTTTAACCTATTCATAGGTGCAGTGAGTTGGATGAGTAAGAAACAATCTATAGTGGAACTATCAACTATAGAGGTAGAATACATGGCAGCGACTCATGCAAGAAATGAAATAGTTTGGTTGCAGATATTGTGTTCAAGTATGGGATTAGTACAGGGAGCTATAAGGATAGACAGTGATAGCCAAAGTGCAATTTTCTTGGAAAGGAACATTACTTACCATTCAAATACAAAGCACATTGATGTTTAGTATCAATTTGTGAGGGATATGATAGAAGACAAAAAATGTGTTGTTGGTAAAGGTGGACACTTTGAAAAATACTGCAGATGCATTGAAAAGATCTGTGAGCTCTAAGAAGTTCTCTTGGTGTAGAGACACAATGGGAATTGCAGGGCTAGATAAATAAGTAAGCTCTCTTGTGGCCCCCTAGGAAAGAAAACAACAAGTGGGGGAATGTTGGGTTTTGTTATATTCTTTCCACGACTAGCCACAGTAGTTAAACTGAGGGGTTAGAAGGAGGGGAAGAGTTCCCCCTTCTTTGTGCAGATGCGCAGTGGGGGGGCAGTCACTAGGCCCCCGTATGGGGGGTTTTTATTGGGGATAGCACCCCTCTACGCAGGTCTGGGGCAGCGCCCCAAGAAAAATATTTTTTTGGGCCCTATATTTCATGGACGAACCTACCTATGGTTTTGTGCATGCTTTTCGCACATGGTTTTGGGTACGATGGCTTTTGGTCCATGTTATTTTGTAGATCCAATCAAGGGAACTATGCTTACGTTCTAATCTAGGGTTAATGGATTGGTGTTTATGGATTCTTGGGCATGCATATATATGTATTGTAACATTGAAAGGAACATAATGAAAAATGAATCTGGTAGTCCTAGTTTTTGGATCCAGGGGAAAATCTTTGTGTATATTTGTTTTATGTGTTATTCTCTTGCCTTTGTTTATTTTCTACTTTTAGAATTCGTATGCAGGTAATTTCTGTACGATGTTAAAATCTACAAGTTTGTTGCTATGAGTCTTACTTTGTTGTTACTCTTATTGTTGTTACATTCATTACTTGTTGTTACTCTAATTTTTCATTACAGTGATTTCTTATTGTTACACATTTCTAAGTTTATAATTGAATGTTCAATACTAGGTAGGGAACTGTGGCATGCATATACTTTTCATGATAGCCTTGAAATACCTCATAGAGCCTCAGGTTGACAATTAATGTGGAATTGGGTGACTTGGATGATTCATATCTGAACACCAACACTTAGCACCTTAATGTTAAGTGGTAGGTCATAGGTAGCGGTCTTATGGTGAGAAGCCTAGTAGGGGCTAAGCAGATCAAGCTCGGAAAACTGAAGGATTAGGATATCGAAACTTCATAAAAATTGGTTATTGAAAAGTGCCAATGGAGAGAGCTTTAAATATTGGGTAGGCTCTTGGTCATGTAAATCTATATAGCCAAGCGCGTAGAGTGGTAGCAAAGGAAGATTGGTCCCAAAAAGAACTTTGTACCAAAATGGTGTAACAATGTGAAATTTGTATGATAGCGCAGTACAAAGAGGTAAAGGCATATGGGTTGGTAGCTGCAAGATTGAATGCAGAAACAGAGGAGTTAGTCTCAGATGTAATGGAAACTATTAGAGATTGTTGGGTTAATGCAGTAAGGACAATGATCTTTAGGAAAGAGTGTTGGGCCTACATTGAGGTGATACAAGCATCTGCTTTGATGCACATCTTCAGTGATTTAAATGAAAGTATGGGACACATGAAGTAGTGTGCAGGTCATCTGAGATTAAATTTCTCATCATGGAGCTCCATGCATTCAGGCGATGAAGGACCACAAGGTTGATCAATGTTTTTGCATTATGACAAGAAACCATTAGGAGACACTACACCAACAAGGAAGGGCATGCCTAAGTACAGGGGAATCCAGATGATATGTAGGAGAGTCTACCTTGTGCAGAGAGCCTCGATGACTGGATATTTTCATATAGAGAGGATCTTTCTCGGTAGAATGTGCAGGTGGACTGAGAATTCATTCTCAGTATGGAGAAACTGTCAATTGCCCATTCTCACAGTTAATGCAATGGAAGAGACCAAGGCAGATGTATAAGTAGAATTTGAGATCCATGTTGAGGTACACTCATGCATTGTGAATGCAGGAGAGAGTGCAACATTGATCGGGGGGTAGCATAGGAGCAAAACCCAGGAGCTCAAATGAGCAAAGTGGGGAAAAGAAGCATAGTTGCAAGTGAGCTAAGTGGAAAAGCTCTATGTGAGTGCAATGCTGTGTAAGGCAGAGTAAGAGCCTGTTCTACAGAGAGAGGATGAGAGTGCCTATGCAGAGGTAAGAGATCTTGAGAGAAGTGTTGTTATGTGAAAGGTGGAAGTTGGTTGTGCGCTCTGTGTTAAAGGAAGAAATTTCTTGTGCTCTGTGAGCAAGGTCGTAGTTTCGTGTGTTGTGTGAGCAAGGTCAAAGTCCATTGTGATGAGTGAGCAAGGCCATAGTTGCATGTGCTGTGTGAGAAAGGTTGAAACTACCTGTGCTGCAAGAAAGGCTGAAGGTGCCCGTGCAGAGAAAGAAGGTTGAGGGTTGAGCCTGTGATGTCGAGAGCAAGAGGTTGAGAGAAAAGTGCATGCCAATTAAGAGAAGAGACAGAGCTACATGGACTATGATGAGTGACTATTTTTTAGCATATCAGTGGGCTACTGCAAAGTGAGTAGTGTGAGCAGAGAAAAGAAAGTTGTTATCACACAAAGTGGCTGCTAAATTACAAAGAACATTCAGTTCCTATTTTAGTGTGGGTTGGTGCCTGCATATAGGAAGTTGGTGCTTCCATCTCCAGTGGGTGATTAAGAAGGCTTGGGTGTTTGTGCCTTCTTACAAGTTGGCTTGCAAAAATCCAAGGAGTTATAAGTTGGTGCTTGCAAAAAATCCACAAGGTTGGTGCTTCTAGTAAGCTGGAAAAGTGTCCACAAAAAGCAGGAGTTGGTGCTTCCTTATAGTCATCACTAACAAAAAATCAAAGGCATTTGGTGCTTCTTGTGAGTGGGTGCTCACAAAACAGATTGATGTAATAGAGTATGTGCTCTTATTTACATAAATAACAACAATAAGCTTTGGTGGTTTTTTCCCGAAAGGGCTTCCACATAAAACCTTGTGTCTCATGTGCATGATGCTCATGGTGTGTGATGAGCCTCATCATTGGGTACTTATATGGGCCTTAGTTCACCTCCTAGCCTAGTCAAACCAACTTTTCTCATAACTTATTACATGTTTTTTATTATATTTTGTTTACGAGGTGAGTTAGAATTGGATATTATTCTTAGTGGACTAATATGCATTGAATGCTGGATTAAAGGAGAAAATCAAGGAATTTTGGCAAAGACTAAGGTCAAAACTCAAATGGGACAAGGGAGAGGGATTGTAGGAGGTAAATCCTCCTCCTTTACTACTCCTCCATTTGATTATTTGTCCATTCATCACATCTACTCGGAGTGCAAACAACAAAATCATGAGGATTAGAAGGCAGCCGAGCAAGTGAGAGACAAAGCACCAGTTTATCTCAAGTTTGGGAGTCGAGCCTCCCTAATTTTAATGTAGTCGTTAGGGACTTCAGTTGTACAAGTAGAGAGGCCTAGGATCTTAGTAGGATTCAGATTTTTATTGTAAAACTCTAAAGTATTTTCGAGTTTCAATACTTGGGAAAGTTATATTGATGTAATTTATTGTTTTGGTAATAAGAATGAGTTTTGTTTTGAGCCAGCACTAAGTTAACTCCGAGGGTTGAAGCTCTTGGGTTGGGGCCCAACCCTAGTAGCCAAGGCTCCTCTTTTTTGTACATGTATGCTTAGTGTAGTTTCATGGTTTCATTGTTAATTTTCTTTTTAGATGCATTTCCATTACAAGTAGTGTAGATTAGATTGGATGTTTATTAGTTTGCTTCCATTTGTGCCTTACTTCAAGTAGCAGATTAGTAGGGATAAAAAGGATCACCATAAGGTTGTCAGCAGGTGTCTTAGCTTCACTTCCTCCCTCTCGGATCATGACTTGAGGAAGGGACCCTTAAGCAGCCCCAAAAACATGGGTTTCTAGTTCTTTTATGAGCTTTGGAGTTTGTTGTCTTTAAATTAGTATTTGGTTAGTTTTGCAACATAGATTACCATTTTCATCATTTTCATCTCCATTTCTATAGTAAATCTCATCCATGCTTTCATTCCTTTTAGCAACTTTCTTCATGCATAGTATAGGCAGTTGATTCATTAATTCTGCTTTTCCAGATTGTGAAAATGTATCTTGTTTGCATAGATTTTTGGAAGACGCACATGTTTTATGGAGTGCAGGTGCTTCAGGATGAGACTAAGACCTCATAGCCAACAACCACCTTCCACTCCATCCACCTTAGTCATCCCTTGTTTTCACCATCACCTTCACTAGTTTTCCATCATTTTTCATAGAAATTCTTCCAAGCATATTGAGTGAATCCAGCCATCTGCTATCATGGATGTTGACTCCTGAGTGATCCTAGACCTTCTCCCACTCCATTCCACCCATCGCACACATTTCCTAGGAATCCCATCACCTCCAACACCTCACATTTTTCTCTCGGTTGTATCCTGTAGGGTCACTGTAATTCCTACAAGATCATCCTTTAGGTTTTTAGTACATCGTCTAGGTTTTCCTGAAATGGCCTGTTTTAAGGCCAAATTGATGGAAAACCTCTAGGATGTCACTAAAAGCCTTCCAAGGCTCTTCCACACCATCTAGCCATCTCATAACCCTTCCAGCCATCCTCAAACATCCTTCGTTCACCTGCCACATCCACAAAAGAAATTAGTTTGCATACTTGATTTTGCATAAAAAGACGAAAAAGAAAAAAAAGATTTAGTTCAGTCTCTTTACTTGCACATTAGTGATGTTTGATGTTTCTTACTTCTACAACTTAGATAGTATCATTCTCGTCATGTTGATTTAGAATTTTCGCCAAGCATAGTTCCTTAGTGGTTAATTAGGAAATGGTGTGATTTAGCATTACATGTCGTCCTTCTCCATTATTGCAGTAGAGTAACTCTCTCTTAGAGTAGATTTACCTTTCCTTCATCAAAGAATCAAGCTTCTTCTGACTCCATAGAAGTCTAGATTGGAACCCTGGTGGTCTCTCGCTAGATGAACAGGGACAACACGTAGAACCATCACTTTTACTTTTGTATACAACACTGTCACCTCCAATTTTGTACGAAGCTCGGGTTGATAAAGTAAAGTTGGTAGCCCAGGAGTTGCAACATCCTTGCTGCAATACTAGCGCTCATCATTTTTTGGCACTGTTACTGGGGAGGTGTCTTGGTAAAATGTGATTACTGCTTTCTTTTCTTCTATTTCTTGTCTTCAATATTCTGCCATTAGTTTATTTCTACAAAAGTAATCTAGTTGCTTCCTTTCCATGGTCTGACCATAGATGACCCCGACACTTTCCTACTTGAGTTTGTTGTTATATGCTGAAGCTACGACTCTATAGATGATGAGCAAAAGTTAAAACTATTTCCATCTACCGTCAAGGATGCAACATTGTGTTGGTTCATGGGTTTACCTGGAGATAGCATCACAACTTCGGCTCAGATGCAACAAGCCTTTAACAACAAATATATGGACTATTGTCCATAAAAGGATACTAAAGAAGAAATTTTTAGGATGACTATAGGCAATGATGAATCCCTAGAGGATTATGAAGAAATATTCTAGCTTAGTTACAAAAGGGCCAGGTGCACACTTGACCCTGAGTCACTAAAGCTGGTCCTACTTAGGGGAGTAAGGGAATATCTTCTGGATACCCTACATTTGTTAGCACAAGGAAATATCTACCAATTACCCTATGAGGATATCAAGACTATCTTTAGAAACCATTCTAGGGAAGCTAGGAAAAAGAGTAGGGGTACTGAACCTATGGTCAGTACATCTTCTTCCAACTCATGCATCAAAGGTGAAATTGGAAACATGCAGGAAGATTTCAAAGTGGGATGCTGCAAACCCTTGCCTTGAAAATGGACACCATTCACATTAAGGGGAAGCAGGAGGAAGCAGAGAGAGCCTTGGCCATTTTTTGTCCTAGATGGACCAAGAGGCATCCTAGGAATGAATGTCCATTGAACTCTATTGAAACCTGCTTGGAACGTGAAGAAAACCACTTGACAGACAAGTGCCCTTCTTTGCCTGGACTCAAAGTTGTATATCAAGGAGCTGAAGGGGTCACTAAGCAGCTCTGCTACATTAACCAAAGGAGGCCTCATGGGCCTAGACCATACCAGCAGGCATGCAAGCATCGTCCCATGCATATTACAATCCCAACCAAACAACAACAATACCTTCTTAGGGACAACCTACTCATCCTTCCTAGTCTACACCCCCTCCTTGGTCCTTTGCATCTTAGTATCACTCCCAGCCGGCCAACCAATCATTTCAACCTTATGCTCCACCACAACCTTAGTGTAATGCACTGCCCCAGGGGTGGAGGCCCCAATACGACAATGCTCCAGCTCTATTGCCTTCATCACCTGCCCAACCACAACTCCTACACTCTGCTCCACCTAAGGAACCCCAGATTCCTGCCCAACAAAATCCAAACTCGAAAAACATGCAGGCTCATCAAGTATGCAGTGGAGAGACATTATATCTATCTTACACTGTGGAAATCCAGGAGATTAACCTGAGATCTGGGAGAGTTCTATCGGATAACCAACCTCCACCTCCACCTAGGGAGGTTGAGGAAGAGAGAGAGGAGAGAAATATTAAAGTGAATCCACCTTTCCTAAGATAGCAGCCCAACCACTCCATCCTACCCCAGAAGAGACTGAACTTCTGGGAGAATTGAAAAATCTATGTGTAAATATCTCACTTGTCCAGACAATAAAAGATGTTCCTATTTACAATAATTTGACTAAGGAGAAGTACTTTAAGCATCCTGAGAGGCAAAAAAGGGATGCCCCTACCATTAATGTCATTAGGTAGTTGTCTGACCTAATGCTGGGGCAGGTAATCTGTCCAAAATATTTGGACTCTAGAAGCCATGCAGTATATGTGCACATCAATGGCACCATTGTCCCACACACTTTGATCGATATTGGTGCTCCCAATAATGTGATGACCAAGGAAACCATGCTCAAGCTCAACCTCCAAGGTTCATTGAGGAAGAGCACAATAGTTCTGCAACTTGCAGACCATTCCACAGTAACCCCTGAGGGGATTGTGGAGGATGTGATGGTCTTCATTGACTCTTGGGAGTAATGTTGAGCCTCAAACCTGCACTTCTTTACACATCCTCTCAGCCTCCTTTTCCTATTCATTTCCTTCTTTTGCCACTCATTCCCTCCATCAAATTGCTCAAATCATTGTATTTTAGGACTTTTTACATGGTTTGCTAATTATGCTAATGACTGTTGTTGGTTTAGAATTTTGGTTCAAAGTGCTGTGTTTCCGCAGCTCACACAGGGTTTCCGCAGCTGATCCCGGTTTCCGCAGCCAACCCCGGATTCCGCAGCTGTTTTATTAAATGATATGTTCCAGGTGTCCTCCGGGAAGAAGAGCCACATGGGCAAGTTCGTGGAACCAAGGACATGGTGTGTGTCCTTCCAGCTCACCCAAACTGGTCATAAAAACCCGTGGTCAACGAGGAGGCAAATACGGTCAACAGAAGTCATTGGCGGTGGCACGGCTCTGCGTGTTCTGTTTTGGAGCACGTGAAGAACAGGTGGCATCTTCCTCAGCCACGAAGACAGTGGGAAACATGAATCCAACAGTAGATTGAATGCCCACAACGACCGTTGCCTAAATCCGAGGACGCAGCAAGATTATGTGTTTTTACACAGTTGCTTGAATAGCTTAGTTTTCATTAAGTTAGTTTGCTTTCCTTTGTTATAAATAAAGCATCTTTGAACGCTGGATATTTAGTCGTTGTTGTAATCGCTTTGTAATTTTGAGCTCCCCACTGTACTTTCACATTTGCTGTTAATACATGAGAAGACTGTTTTACACTTAAGCGTATAACTGCTCCTTGAACCAGCTGAAGTAGGCAGAGGGCCCCTGTTTGCTGAAGCCCTATACAGTAACTTTTAATTTCCAGCATTTCCTTTTTCTTGATCAAATAACTTTATTGGGAGCCAAAATATCACTTAGTATAACTTGATTTAGTTTGCTTTAGAACTCACATTACTTGACTTATTCATAACTGTTTTTCACATGATAAATTCAGCTGAAAAGCAAAAAGCTTAAGAGGAAGTTAAAGTGTTGTGACTAGTCTCTTTTATGTAGTTTCACTTAGATTTCACATTTCTTAACATTTCGTGATGTCTTTTCATAGAGAAGATTAAGATTGAAGAGTTGAAATAGTGTGAGATAGTTGTGTTTTCTTTTAGTAGGATTTAATATAGATTTCATTTTCATTTTCAATCAGCAGCAGAGATACTGGGCCGATGTCATTAGTCCTTTATTTGATGTCTTTATTTTCCTTTAAGAGTTGATTTTATTGCAGTTGTTGTTCAAAGCTTTCTTGTAGAATACTTTTTAAGTTTTTGAGAAATCACTTAGAGATCACCACAATCATCCACATTTCACTTGCTTTATTACTTCCATCACATCACAGTAGGAAAGATACATTCGAAAACAAACTTAAAAAGCTAAAAACGACAAAAGATTAAGAAAACAGTTATCTAAGTACATATAGTACACCTCACCTCATCAGCTTACGAGCCCCGGGTTGACATTTAAAAGTTGCAATTTAGACATCACTAAATTGACCAAACATTTTGGCGCCGTTGCTGGGGAAGTGAAATTAGGTAGCCAAATTCTTAAAAAAAAAAAAAAAAACAAGAAAATTTCAAGGAAGGAAAATTGATAACATCTCAAAGTATGTTCTCCTCTTGCACTTAATGTAATCTGGAGAATCAGAAAAGAGAGAGTTATTGGTTTAATAGTTTCTTGAGTATGCTCTCTTCTTGCACCTAGAGTGACTTGGAAGATCAGAAAGGGAATTATTAGCCCGACTTGAAGAAAAATAAAAAAAAATAAAATAAAATGACATGCATAGAGCAAGAGATTCTAGGGGAAGGATTTTAGCTAGAGCCAAAAGTTCGATTTTACAACTCCATCCACTTCAAGGAATAGACAAGAGACACCTCCATCATCTCCAACTTACACTCCTAGCCCTAGGATTCCTGGAATTCAAGAGGCAGGAGTCGACTCTCCCATACCTTCCATCGAATTTGAATTATAAGGAGATCCTTTCCTTTCTTCTACAGAGAGACAAATTGTAATTGAAGAAGTAGAATCATCTGAAGAAGAGGGAGAAATTCCTCCTCATACACCTTTAGTAGAAGAACCAGAAGACTCTGAAGTCTCCAGGGAAACTACCATGACAGAGGAAGGAGCAACTGGATTTGGTAGAGGTAGAGGTAGAGGAGGAGGAGGAAACAATGGAGGAGGTAGAGGTAACATTGGGGGAAATAGGGATGGGGATAACTCATTCGGGTTTCCTATAGTTGATGAGGACTCCCGAGCCACAATGAAAAACATCTCACCATCTGTCCTCCCAAACTTTCATGCGTTTAGGAATGAGGACCCTGAAACATTTCTATTTGAGTTTGAGGTAGTGTGTCGAACTTATGATTATCTGGATGAATCTCAAAAACTCAAACTGTTTCCTTCAACATTGAAAGGAGTAGCCTTGAAATGGTTCATGGGATTACTCACTCAATCCATTAGGTCTTGGAATGATATGAAACAGGAATTTTTGGATAGGTACCTCGACTATTGTATGCCCACCAATCACAAGGATGAGGTATTCAAAATGATGCAAAAAGAAGATGAAAACTTGGAGGAATTACTTGAAAGATTTCAATATAATCTGAAAAGAGAAAAAATGAGTAACTTGGATGAGGAGACCTTGAAAGCCCTTTTACTAAAAGCCATTAGAGATGAATGGATAGATCTTTTGAATATGATGGGAAAAGGAGATGTATCTCAACTTCCACTTTCTGACATAGCAGAATTATGTGTCCATCTCTCAAGGGGGGAATCCAAAACTCAAAAAGGGCCTAGAGATCCTTCTCTCATCAGAGCAAATAAATCTGCAACTGGATCGGTAAGTAGGGCTGAGATTGGCAACATGCTTGATGAATTCAAAACTGATATCTTAGGGAGTCTTAGTGAGCAACTAGACACCCTTAAGATTCACAATAAGCAGAAAGCAGAAGCTGAGGCTTTGGCCATCTTTTGCCCAAAGTGTAGGAAGAAACATGCTCTAAGGGAATGTCCCTTGGATGTAAAAGTTGTAGAAACATGTGTAATTTGTTCAGAAAATCACGAGACCAAGGATTGTCCTTCAATTCCTGGGCTCAAAGCTCTCTTTCAAGAAGATCCAAATACAATCGAATCTCTCTGTTTTGTTGCAAGGAGACCTTGGCAGGGGCAACAAAATAAAGGGTTTAGCAACTCTATGAATTTTCAACCCCAACCAAATTGGAATCCTTGGCAACAACCTTGGTCCCAACCTCAAAATCCTTTTCAATCTTGGGTACAAGGTATGCAAAATCCTTATGGGAGATTTGCTCAATTTTACCAATATCCTCCATCTTTTCAAAACCAACAAGCTCCACAACTTCCAAATCAAAATCCACAACTATCATTGCCATTTCCACAACAACAACCTTCTCAACAAAATCCAAATTCCCAACTATTGCTTCCATTTCAATAGAAGTCAAATCAACTTCCTTCTCAGCCATTGCCAAACCCCAATAATAAAAACCCTCAAAATGCCTACATGATGGAAGGACAACAATTTCCTACCTATATGATTGTTCCTCTCAATGAAGTACAACTCAGATCAGGTAGAGTCCTAGATAAACATTCTATAAATACTCAAAAGCAAAGCATTTTTGAGGAAGAGTCTCTTGAAGCCAATAAGGGTTCTGAAGCATCTCTTCAAAACCCAAACACTCAAAAAGAAAAAGAAAAAGAATTAACCCCCACAACTCCCATAGTTGAGCAACCTGCATCTTTATCCACACCTCCTTTTCCTGAAAGATTACAAATTGACAAAGGAGTGGAAAAACAAATTTGGTTGCCTGACTATAATTTTCTAGATGAATTGAAGAATGTTTGTATCAAAATTCCCTTGTTACAAGCCATTAAAGAGATTCCTATTCTAGCAAAAACAATAAAGGAGTTTAGTTTTAAAAGACCAGGAAGGAAACCAAGAGATACCAGAAGGATCCACCTGGTAGGAAAAATTGTAGATATCATGATGGGAAAAATTACTATGCAGAAATATGTAGATCTCGGTAGTCCAATTGTCAAAACACATATCAATGGGGTAGAAATACCAAATACTTTGATTGATTTAGGGGCTGCTATCAACATCATGAGTAGACAGACTATGGAACAGCTAAAACTTCCTAATCTTCTTTTTACACCTACTTTATTGCAACTTGCAGATCGATCAATTATTAAACCAGATGGTGTATTAGAAGACATTCCAGTCTCGCTAGACTCTTGGGAATATCCAGTGGATTTCATGATTTTAACTCCCAAGAGTAATCTAGGAGGACATCCTCTTATTTTAGGAAGACCTTGGCTAGCCACAGCTGATGCTTTCATAAGTTGTAGGTTTGGGGATATGTATATTTCTGATGGTAATTCGACAAAAAAGTTCAATCTGTATCCTCCGGCAAAAGCAATTACAGAAATAGGGGATAATGAGTGGGTTGATGATGAAGATACTATACAACCTGTCTTCACCATTTCTGAGATCAGTGAAGATAGTCAAATTCTGAACACATTAGAAAATTTTGAACCATCTTCAGAATATGACCACACACAATTTCAGTTGGATTCTGACATTGAGTGTCTATCATCTAGATAGATGTCTCTTTTCTCTATGGAAGAGTTTGGTAGTTCTGCCATTGAGAGTTTTCCAAGAAAAACACTGAATATCAACAAAAACTTGGAAAAATCACAACAGGAAGAGCTAACCAAAGTCTTGCAAAAGCATTCTACTGCATTTGCATGGGAATATACAGATATGAAAGGTATTGACCCGAAGACTTGCATTCATCACATCTACATTGAGGAAAATAGTAGACCAATCAGACAGCCTCAAAGAATGATGAATCCAAACCTTAGGGAGATAGTGAAAGAACAACTCCAAAAGTTACTTAATGTAAACTTCATTTACCCCATTTGAGATAGCCGGTGGGTTTCTCCTTTGGTTATAGTACCTAAAAAGAATGGTAAATGGAGGGTTTGCATTGATTACAGGGAATTGAATAAAGCAACTTTGAAGGATCACTTTCCTTTGCCCTTTATTGATCAAGTATTAGATACTTTAGTAGGCAAAAAGTATTTCTCATTTTTGGATGGTTTTAGTGGTTACAATCAGATTCAGGTAGCACCTGAATATTAGGACAAGACCACATTTACCTGTCCATGGGGAACTTTTGCTTACCGAGTACTTCCTTTTGGATTATGTAATGCACCCGCAACATTTCAAAGGGCAGTACTAGGAATCTTTTCTGATCTAATTCATGATTGTGTGGAGGTCTATATGGATGATTTTACAGTTTATGGTAATTCATTTGAAGAGGCATTAGAAAATTTGGAAAAAGTCCTTATAAGATGTAAAGAAACAAATCTTTCATTAAGTCATGAAAAATGCTTTATGATGTTTACTGAAGGGATTGTTTTAGGACATCATATTTCAGGAGATGGAATTAAAGTTGATAGATCAAAAGTTGAAGTCATCTCCAAGTTACCTATTCCAAATTGTCAAAAAGATGTTAGAAGTTTTCTTGGATTTACTGGATATTATAGAAGATTTATTGAAAACTTCACCAAGATAGCATCTCCGCTCTTCAAATTACTTACAAAAGACTGTGAATTCAATTGGGATCCTGACTATCAATCTGCATTTGTAACTTTGAAAACAAGAATATCTGAAGCACCCATTTTGAGAGGGACAAATTGGAAACTTCCTTTCCATATTTCTACAGATGCTTCAGATACAGCTCTAGGAGCTGTGTTGGGTCAAAAGGATTTAGTTCCTTATGCCATTTACTACACCAGTAAAAATTTGACTCCCACTGAGTTAAATTATACTGTGACTGAAAAAGAGTTCTTAGCCGTTGTTCACGCAATCAACAAGTTTAGACATTATATAACAGGCTATGAAACTTTTTTCCATACTGATCATTCTGCAATTAGATATCTCATGAACAAGCCTGTTACTAATGGCAAAGTTACAAGATGGCTTTTACTTTTACAAGAATTCAATATTACTGTGTTAGATAGACCAGGAAAACAAAATACAGTAGCTGATTTCTTGTCTAGAATCCAAAATACTAACGAAGATTCTCCTGTAGAGGATAAGTTTCCAGATGAATATTTGTTTGCAGTAACTACTAAAACTCCTTGGTATGCAGACATTGCTAACTATTTGGTTACAGGGAAGCTACCTCCACACATATTTCCTAATGAGAAAAGGAAAATCATTCAGGAAAGTTCAAAGTATTCATGGATTTCTAATGAATTGTTCAAAACAGGGCTAGATTGTGTGATCAGAAGATGTGTTCAGGAAGATGAAATGCCTGACATCCTTAAGGCATGTCATGATGAACTGTGTGGTGGACACTTTGCTGACAAGAGGACGGCCTATAAAATCCTTTCTTTAGGATATTATTGGCATTCTCTCTTCAAAGATGCAAAACAATATGTTAGAAGGTGTGACAGCTGCCAAAGAGTTGGGAAACCAACTCTTTCAAATGAAATTCCATTACAGCCACAGGTACTCATCGAACCCTTTGAAAAATGGGCTTTAGATTTCGTTGGACCTATTAATCCACCATGTAGACAAAAGAAGTATATATTGGTTTGCACTGATTATGTTACTAAATTGGTAGAAGCAAAGGCATTGCCTTCTGCCACTGAAAATTCAGTTGTTCAATTTCTTTTTGAGGATATTTTTACTCGTTTTAGTGTCCCAAGAGAAATTGTGACAGATCAGGGAAGTCAATTTACATCTAACTTGATGGAGAAGCTGATGGAAGAATACAAAATCAAGCACAGAAAATCTACTCCATACCATCCGCAAGCAAATGGTCAAGTGGAATCTACAAATAAAGTTCTTGAGAGCATCAACACCAAAACTGTTCATCTCCACAGAAGAGATTGGGCAGAAAGGCTTCCTGAAACCTTATGGGCCTATAGAACTACATGGAGGAACACAACAGGACATTCTCCCTATGAACTTGTTTATGAGAAAGAAGTCTTGCTCCCCATTGAGTTTCAAGTCAAGACCTTCAAGATGGCAGTTCAGTTGGGGATGAATCTATCAGAAGCCCAAAAGCACAGAATGGAGCAGCTGAATGAGCTAGATGAAATAAGACAAGATGCAATTTTAAGGACTGATCTAGTTTAGCACCAAAGAACTAAGTGGCATGATAGATATATCAAGGAGAGAAAGTTTCAAAAAGGAGATTGGGCGTTACTGTTTGATTCCAAGTTTAAAGACTTCAAAGGGAAATTTCAGACTCATTGGCTTGGACCATATGAGATTGATGAAGTCTTTAGCAATGGAGCAGTTCGAGTCAAGACTATTGATGAGCTTCAAACTCCTCTCATTGTGAATGGCCACCGATTCAAAATTTATCATAAGCCACTCTCAAAAGAGGACTTTGTCAAAATGCTTCAAGAAAATTCTACAATGAGGCTGGTGGAGAAGAATTCTTCTCCTCCATCAGCCTAGTCTTTGTTTCTTTCAGTTGAAAAAAAAAAAAAAAAAAAAAAAAAAGAGAGAAAAAAAAAGAAGAAAAAATCTTTTGTATAAGCCTGAAAACCAATCATAGATTGGAAGTCTTATACAGAAAATGTAGAGTGAAAATCAGGGACACCTGACACTCTATATTTTCCAAAAAAAATCTCTCTTCCTCTCCATCTTCACTCCACTTGTCATTTCCATCTTCACCTCCATCTCATCTTCATCTCCATTCCACTTCATTCCACTTCACTTCCATCTCATTCCACTCATTTCATTCCATTCCATCAATAAAAGTCCCTCTCAGGACTATTTCATTCAGTTAGTTCTTTTTCTAACTATTTTGTGCAGTTAAAGGGGTGTTGTCTCAGTTTCCGCAGCTGGGAACCGTTTCCGCAGCTAACACCAGTTTCCACAG
Organism: Pinus tabuliformis; assembly: GCA_031772625.1. Classification (NCBI taxonomy): domain Eukaryota; kingdom Viridiplantae; phylum Streptophyta; class Pinopsida; order Pinales; family Pinaceae; genus Pinus; species Pinus tabuliformis. Next base: position 225,128,809 of record CM062818.1, on the reverse strand, counting down.
CTCGAAACGATTTCCGCAGCCAGCATCACTCTATCTCTACAGCCAGCAACACTCTGTTTTCAAAAATCACAGTCAGAGGTATCATCATCACCAAGGGCAGCAAGGATATGAGGCATCTGCAAGATTAGAAAGCAATAATGGGTCAGCAACCTTAATCTACAAATGGCAAACTTATGAAGGTATGATAAAAATCTTTTCCAAACAACAATTTAATGTCATTTTATGCATAGTTATTAAATCGTGGAAAGAGCCACTAAATGCAATGATTCGGCAAGATCATCCCACTCCTCCTCCACGATAATGCTTCATCCACCTCATACCTTTCTAACGGTCCCCTAATCATCATTAATTCAAAACTTGAAACGGGGCTGCTCCTCCATTACTGGCCGTACCTCTGTGACATAACGCAATGTACCACGGCTCTCCTTACCATCATTTCGGCAGCCAACGCTGAGACGTGTGCGTAAGCCACCCGAATCTAAAGGATTCGGCCGTTATTCCGTCCACTTATCACTCCATTTCCGCATGCATTGAACTCATTTCTTGTGTTTGTCTTCTACTCCCTCATACTTACACCATTTCCACTCTCATTTCCGCTACAAACTCCACAGCTCTGTTTCAAACCCCGATTACAGTTCTGCAATACGCCTTGCATTACGTTACGGCTACTCCACTTACAGCCGTAATCCACCTGTTTTTTCCCGTGAGCATCCTCCTTGAGCATCCACACACAGTCAAAGCTTCAGCCGAAGTTGAGAGCCGAAGATGGGGAAGCTACTTAGAGCTAAACCTGAGGGTCCGAAGTATTTAGAAGGGTATCCACAGACGAAGGAAGCATTAAAGAAAGCAAAGTGGTTGAAGTTTATTCAAAAATTCAGAGGGTATAATAAGGAGGTAACGAAAGCATTTGCTCAATCCTTCAATGGACACACCGTGGAAGTAGGGGACCTGAAATTCACAATAACAGAGAACACCATAGCAATAGCAACCAGTCTACCTCAGGAGGGAGAAAGATGGTTTAAGAACAGAGGGCTGGAAGATCAGGGACGGAAAGACATGCTTAAGAACCCAGGTATGGACACTTCAATATTCACTAAAGGGATTCCTGTGCATGTAATTAAGGAAGAATGGACTGCATTGTTATTACTTGTTCAAAAGTTTATCACATGTGAGGGCCGCTTTGGCACTATGTATATGTACCATGCAAGGATTATGATGAATTTCATGGAAGGCCATGCCCTCAATTTACCCTACTTTCTGTTAGCAAGCCTAAAGAAAATGAGTTCCACTGTCCAAAAGCATGTAGGCCATATTGAACCCCACTTGTATCATCACGGGTTCATTAGAATTCTCATAGAAGAGCAATTGAAGAATAACAAGGATACATGGGAAAAGTTTCTAATCAGAAACCATTTCCAAGAGGTGACTGAAGCCTCTAGCAGTTCCCCTAGAATCCCAAAAAGAAGTAGGAGAAGAGAAAGAGATGTTGCAGCCCAAGATCCTCCTACAGTAGAAACTCAAGAAATTGCTCAAGAAGAAGAGGAAGAGGGAGATAAAACCAAGAAACAGAAAAAGGATAAAGGGAAAACAATTGTTCAAGAATCATATCCATCACCTGAACCTTCAGTAGAAGAAGACTCTCAAACCTTGGCTGATAGACTAGCACAACTTCAAGCTGCTGCCCTCTCAAAGAAGAAACAGAAAGAAAAACAGAGTGCCCAGCAAAAGAGCACTAGTGCACAAGTGAGAAGAAGCAGTAGACTTAAAGAAAAAATGAGTGTGACTAAAGAAAAACAATCACATTTCATTGATTTGGGAGAAGGTACACCTGAAAAGGCTCCAACTCAGCTTGACCTTGAGTCGAGTCCTCCACGTGTTGAGTCCACTCGTCCACGTGAAGAGAGTCCCTTTCAGCCAGAACATCAAACAGAATTTGATTTTGAACATAGCCCAAGAAGAACACCTGAAATTGACCCTGATCAGCAGAAGGTATACAATTATTTGGAGACCTTGGAGCAATCAGTTGCAGGTCCAAGCACTATATTGCCTCTTGATGAACAGGTCCAATCTTTAAAACAGGAGGTGTTTGAGCTAGAAGTCCTGAACCGGCATATTAAACAAGAAAATGAAGCATTCAAAGAACAAAGCAAGGTGGACAAAATTGTCCATGACAATACCATGCTTCACTTAGGACTCTGGCAGAAAAAGAACAGAAAATTGAAGAGAAAATGTAAGAAGCTGAGCAGGGCATTGATCAATTTGAAATTCAGGTGTTTAGTCAGAAAACCAAGGACAATTTTGGCAGCAAGGAGAAAGAGAAGAAGGCTAGATGTTTTGGCAGAAGCATCTGAGCACATGGATTGAAAAACAATGACAAAGTTTTGGTTGCATGAGGACATGCAACACCTTCACAGTTGGGGTATGTTGAGCGTCAAACCTGCACTTCTTTACACGTCCTCTCAGCCTCCTTTTCCTATTCATTTCCTTCTTTTGCCACTCATTCCCTCCATCAAATTGCTCAAATCGTTGTATTTTAGGACTTTTTACATGGTTTGCTAATTATGCTAATGACTGTTGTTGGTTTAGAATTTTGGTTCAAAGTGTTGCGTTTCAGCAGCTCACACAGGGTTTCCGCAACTGATCTCGGTTTCTGCAGCCAACCCCGGATTCCGCAGCTGTTTTATTAAATGATATGTTCCAGGTGTCCTCCAGGAAGAAGAGCCACATGGGCAAGTTCATGGAACCAAGGACATGGTGTGTGTCCTTCCAGCTCACCCAAACCGGTCATAAAAACCCGTGGTCAACGAGGAGGCAAATATGGTCAACAGAAGTCATTGGCGGTGGCACGGCTCTGCGTGTTCTGTTTTGGAGCACGTGAAGAACAGGTGGCATCTTCCTCAGCCACGAAGACAGTGGGAAACATGAATCCAACAGTAGATTGAATGCCCACAATGACCGTTGCCTAAATCCGAGGACGCAACAAGATTACGTGTTTTTACACAGCTGGTTGAATAGCTTAGTTTTCGTTAAGTTAGTTTGCTTTCCTATGTTATAAATAAAGCGTCTTTGAACGCTGGATAGTTAGTTGTTGTTGTAATCGCTTTGTAATTTTGAGCTCCCCACTGTATTTTCACATTTGCTGTCAATACATGAGAAGACTGTTTTACACTTAAGCGTATAACTGCTCCTTGAACTGGCTAAAGTAGGCAGAGGGCCCCTGTTTGCTGAAGCCCTGTACAGTAACTTTTAATTTCTAGCATTTCCTTTTTCTTGTTTTATCTATAATAGCTGTACAGATGTCTTTTAAATTTGCTGCATTTTTTTATTTATTTTCAACATGTATAATGGCTGTACATAAACTTTGATTTCTGTTGATTTACATTTCCGCACTTTTATGTTCATGACTGATCAGTGTGTTATGCAGGTTTCTTAGGCAAGCCCAGGACAGTTTTCTTTCTTTTCTTTTCATAATTAGTGGCATGCGTGATCGTCTTGTCTATGTTGCTGACATTCATTGTTTTGCAGTTTGATTTTCCTTACTGTCATTTATTTAACTTGCAAATTTACTTTCTGCTCTTAGATATCAAGTTGTTCATCTATTTATGGTTCCTTTTCCATAATCAAATAACTTTATTGGGAGCCAAAATATCACTTAGTATAACTTGATTTAGTTTGCTTTAGAACTCACATTACTTGACTTATTCATAACTGTTTCTCACATGATAAATTCAGCTGAAAGGCAAAAAGGTTAAGAGGAAGTTAAAGTGTTGTGACTAGTCTCTTTTATGTAGTTTCACTTAGATTTCACATTGCTTAACATTTCATGATGTCTTTTCATAGAGAAGATTAAGATTGAAGAGTTGAAATAGTGTGAGATAGTTGTCTTTTCTTTTAGTAGGATTTAATATAGATTTCATTTTCATTTTCAATCAGCAGCAGAGATACTGGGCCGATGTCATTAGTCCTTTATTTGATGTCTTTATTTTCCTTTAAGAGTTGATTTTATTGCAGTTGTTGTTCAAAGCTTTCTTGTAGAATACTTTTTAAGTTTTTGAGAAATCACTTAGAGATCACCACAATCATCCACATTTCACTTGCTTTATTACTTCCATCACATCACAGTAGGAAAGATACATTCGAAAACAAACTTAAAAAGCTAAAAACGACAAAAGATTAAGAAAATGGTTATCTAAGTACATATAGTACACCTCACTTCATCAGCTTACGAGCCCCGGGTTGACATTTAAAAGTTGCAATTTAGACATCACTAAATTGACCAAACAAGTACCCTATAGATTTCCTAGTTCTCCAGCCTAAGGTTAAGCTTATTGGTTACCCTCTCATGCTTGGGATACCATGGTTGGCCACTGCCGATGCTTACATTAGCTACAGAGCTGGGAATATGACCATCAGAAATGTGCATATGTTCACACAGTTAGTCCTATACCCTACTGTTCAACCTTCTCTAGAGCATGACTTACCTTTATGGTTGGAGGAGGAGGAAGAAGATGAGGTTTATTTTGCCCAACTTTATACTTTAGAAGCAACCATGGGAGCAGGACAGCGAGATGAGGATGACTTGATTGTACACCTACTCCAAAGTCCAACTTCCAGCTCATTGCCCTTAGAAGAAGTAGTAAGGGAAACCCAGAACAATAATCCAATTGACTTATCCTTATGTGATTCCAACCCACTCCATGTCAAAACCATAGAATTCAGCTAAGGGAGAACCTTGAAAATCAATCCATCTCTTTGTGCTCTCCAATAAGATAAGTTATGAAACATGCTAAAGGAAAATCTAGAAACCTTCACTTAGATTTACAAAGAAATGAAGGCAGTACACCCCTCAATTTGTACACACCACATATACATCAAAGAAGGTTGCAAGACAGTCTGACAACCCCAAAGGAGGATGAATCTAGCTCTTAAAGATATAGTCAAATAAGAACCCCAAAAACTACTAGAAGCAGGATTCATTTACCCTACCTACGATAGTGAGTGGGTCTCTCCTTTGGTGTTAGTTCCAAAGAAGAATGGTAAGTGGAGAATTTGTGTCAATTATAGGGATTTGAACAAAGCCACAAAGAAGGACCATTTCCCTCTACCCTTCATTGACAAAGTGCTAGATGGCCTGGCAGGGAAAAGGTTTTTCTCCTTCCTAGATGGATTCAATGGGTACAACCAAATCCATATCGGCCTAGAAGACCAGGATACAACCACATTCACTTTTCCTTTGGGTACTTTTTCCTATAGGGTCCATCCTTTTGGCCTGTGCAATGCTCCTTCCACTTTCCAGAGAGCAGTCCTGAGTATTTTCACTAAATTAGTCCATGATGCAGTGGAGATTTATATGGATGATTTTACACCTTATGGCCGCGATTTTTAAGAAGCTCTATCTAACCTAGCCAAAGTACTACACAAATTCATTGAAATGAACCTGTCACTTAGTCCCGGAAAATGTGAATTCTTGATGACTACAGGGACCATGCTAGGTCATTCAATATCTTAGCAAGGACTGTAGGTGGACCCAAACAAAATAACTATCATACAAAGGGTTCCACATCCTCAAAAGCAGAGAGATGTCAGAAGTTTCCTAGGGTTAGCTGGATACTATCGAAGGTTCATAAAGGACTTTAGCAAGTTGGCCTCTCCTTTATTTGGTTTGTTGGCCAAGGATGCTAAGTTTATATGGTCAAAAATATGTCAAGAGGCCTTAGAAATCCTAAAGGACAAGTTAACCACTACACCAATTCTCCAAGGCCCAAATTGGACCCTCCCCTTTCATATCCATGCCGATGCCTCACACAAAACCATAGGAGAAGCCCCAAGTCACATAGATGAAAAACTGCCTTATGCTATCTATTTTATTAGTAAGAATTTGTCAAAGGTTGAACTAAATTAAACAGTGACCAAAAAGGAACTCCTCGATGTTGTGCATATATTGAACAAATTCAGGAATTATATTACAGGCTGCCAAACATTTGTGCATAGTTACCATGCTGAAATCAAATATTTAATGAACAAACCAGTTGTGAATGCTCGAATTATAAGATGGTTACTTTTATTACAGTAGTTTGATCTAACCATTGTTGATAAGCATGGTAAGGAAAATGTTGTTGCAGACCTTTTGTCTAGAGTAAATTTGCCTGTAGGTGAAGAAGGAATGGTTGATGACCAGTTTTTGGAAGAGAACTTATTTGCTATGTCAGTTCTCTCTCCATGGTTTGCAGATATAGCAAACTATTTGGTATCAGACAGTTCCCACGAAATTTGTCCTCCAAAGAAAACAACAAGATAGTAAGGAAGAGCACCCCCTTCACTTGGATTGGGGGTAGTCTCTTCAAACTTGGCTCAGATAAAATCTTGAGAAGGTGTGTCAAGGAGGAGGAGGTCTTTGACATCCTTCTAACCTGTCATGATGGTCCTTATGGAGGTCACTTTGCAGTAAAGAGGACAACATTCAAAGTGTTACAACAAGGCTATTATTGGCCTACTCTTCATTAGGATGTGAAAAAATATAATAGTCAGTGTGATCGGTGCCAAAGGATTGGAAGGCCTACTCCAAGAGATGAAATGCCTCTACAACCTCAAGTGACTTTCGAGCCATTTAACAAGTGGGGCATGGAATTCATTGGGCCTATTGACCCTCCTTCTAAGTAAAAATAGTACATTATTGTGTGCGCTGATTATTTGACTAAGTGGGCTGAAACCAAGGCAATTAAGGCATCAATAGAGGAGAAAGTGGCTAAGTTCCTAAGAGAGAATGTATTCTAAAAATTTGGGTACCCTAAAGAGTTGGTCATAGACCAAGGTAGCCAGTGTACCTCCAACATGATTGAATACTTTCTCAGCCATCACAAGATCAAGCATAGAATCTCCACTCCCTATCATTCACAAGCTAATGGGTAAGTGGAGGTGACCAACAGAGCACTGGAGGGCATCTTGACCAAAGTGGTAAGGAACAGCAGGATGGATTGGGCAGATAGACTAGTTGAGGCCACCTCGGCCTATAATACCACATGGAAGACCACCACGAGATTCACACCCTATGAGTTGGTCTATGGGAAAAGGGACTTGTTGTCCATTGAATTTGAATACAACACATTAAGAATGAGAAGTCAACTAGATCTATATCTCAGCAGTGCATAGAAAGAGAGATTGTTCCAATTGAATGGTTTGGATGAATTTAGAATGCAAGCCCTCCTACATACAGAGGTAGTTCAACTTCAGAGGAAGATCTACCATGATAAAAACATCAAGGAGAAGAAATATCAGGAAGGTGATTGGGAATTGCTATATGATTCTAGGTATAAAGACTTGAAGGGCAGGTTAAGGACAAGATGGCTAGGACCTTATGTTGTGGAAATATGCCATGATAATGGTTCTGTGCAAATCAGAACCATAGATGAGGAGACCATTACTTTGCTTGTTAATGGACACCGATTGAAAATTTACAAGAGACCTTTATCAAAACAAGATTTCATTGATGATATCAATAAAACAATGATGATAGTGGAGCAATTTCCAGCTCCTCCCTCATCAAATCCCTGAGAAAAAGAAAAAATAGTAAGGACTCAAGTGAAAACCTCCATGAGGCGCCTGAGTCCAATCATTGGGTTGAAAACCTCTTGAGGCGGCTCAATGGTGTCAAAACAAAAAAAAAAAGAGAGAAAAAAGAGAATGAGAAAGATCCCTTGGTGAAAACCTCTCTTGAGGTGCCCAAGGCAAACAGCTAGGGTGAAACCTCTCAGAGGTAGCCTAATTGTTTTTCACAAAAAATAAAAAATAAAAAATTATCATCAAATTTCCGTTTGCAGGTCAGCAAGAAGGATGGTCAAGGAGCAAAGGAGGATCACAAAGAGACCCCTATCACTCATTTTATTTTTCCACTCATTACCAGTCATTCCTCCACCATTTTTGTCACTTTTCCACTCCATTGCTTCAGTTTACAAAGGGACTGTGTTTTCTACAGGATCATCTGTAAACCTATAGGATCCCCTGAAAGCCTACAGGATGATCCTGTAGGTATTACAGTGACCCATAAATCCTACATGAAGTAGTCCTAAGGAAAATGAATGACCTAATAGGCCAATAAAATTGACCCTCTTAATCATTCAATCACCATATCTTGTCCACCATCATCACCCCTGCACTCACCATTAAAAAAGGAAAAAAATCAGTTTGAAGAGTCTTTTTCTTTCCAGTCTTCGAAAAGAAGGGAAACATGGAGGAATAAAGAGCATTAGCTGAGTATTATTTTCTCTCCACACTCCTATTATTTCTCTCCATCCATGTCAACATACTCACAACCCAAATGAAAAGAATGATTAAGAGTTCTGAGGGAGAAGCAGCTACAGGACATCTTGTAGGAAATCTTGTAGTAGTCTATCCCACAGAATACCAATCATAACAGTAGCAACCCTCGACCATGATGATCTAGGAGCGCCAAAGTAGTAGCACACCATCTTCAACCATAGGTACCTTCACAAAGAAAGAAGTCATTAACAAACAACAAGAGGAGGAAAAAACATAGCATGCAGCCAATACACACACCAGCACCTCTGGTCTTTGACAACTGCAGCAAAGCAATGGCACCACAGGTAAGTATCCTGCTCGCTCTCTCATATGCATCATGTAGTAGAAAAAACGTAAGGGTTACGAGTAAGTTGGTTTATAAGCGAAAAGGTGGCCAGTTAACTTGGCCACCTTTGTTCAGTCAACACATACACAACAAGGTGTCCTGTCACATTTGGCTGCAGTCAACTCAAAAACAGAGGAGTAGGAAAAAAGCCGTTAAAAATAAGGATGTGTAAGGTGGTAGTTGATTACGAGGAGTGGGGAATGATGAGGTGGTAGTGGGGACCAATGGTCCAAAAATGGAAACGTACCTTTGCTTCCAGCACACCACCACACCCCGAATAACCATAAGAGTAAATAATCATCATTCCCATGCATTCACTTCCTCGAAGCTCACCCTCATAGGTCTCTCTCATACCCAAGGAACCCACTGGAAGCAAAAATCAATCGTTTTACTGCACAGGAATTCCTACAGGATTGCACAGGAATTTCTACAGGATCATGCACAGGAATTCCTACAGGATATACAAATACTGTCTACAGGATTGGCAAAGAAGAGTTTCAGAGGGGATAACATGGGAGTTGGCCACTAAAAACAATATAAAGTGGTAGGCTCTGTAATTACATCCCTCTTGACAAATTAATTGAATGAGAAATCCTCTAAGTTTGAGTGAATTTAACAACTGTGTAAGGGTATTACATACACAGTCATTTCTATTTTGGTTATGCATTTGAAATTGTCTCAACCCTCTAATCTCCTCAAACTTCACCAACCAAGATGATAGGAGGGTTTAATAGGAGGGAGCCCATCAACACTGTGAGAATCCAACAACACTCCAAGTGCTTGAAATCTTCACAAGACATAATTGGATGGGGTTTTTCGAAAAATTGAAAGGTTATGATGATGAGGTGGCTTGAGAATTTGCTTTCTCCCTCATTCCACTCACCAGAATCCATGCCACTTTTGTGATAAGGGGCCTCCCTATAAAAATCACCCCTGAGCTCATCAGCAGGGTCACCACACTTCCCCTAGGAATACTATGGAGGAAAGAAGACAAAGGTGATAGCCAGGTTGCCAAAAGGAAATTCCTTTTAGAAGGTGAGGAACCCACGGAGGAAAAAAATGGAGTAAGGAGGGAAAGTCTGCCATATCCATGGAATGAGTTAAGTGACCAACTAATCAAATACATTTCATGTGAGGGTAGGTATAGTGTGGTCTATGGCTATCATTTTAGGATTCTTCAAGAATTTATATTTGGAGTAGAAACACGCCCTCACCAAAGGCTCAACATGCCATACTTCCTGTTGCAATCACTAATAGACTCAAGCATCAAAGTGTAGGAGGGAAATTCTCAACAGTTAGCTCACCATTGGTTAATTAGGATCCTTATAGAAGATTCCCTCAAAAAACTCAGAATTACTATAACATGGTGAGTTTTCAGATACATGCCAGCAGAGGATGACATCAAAGCTCTCACATATGAAGTTAGTCCTACTATCAGTGAAGAGGAAGAGATAAAGACTGAAGCAGAGGAAGAAGAATTAAAGTAGGAAGAGGAAGAAACAGAAGGAGATGAGGATGAGATGGACGAAGAAGGAGATGAAACAGAAGAAAATGATGAAGATGAAGAAGAAGAGGTGAAAGAGAAGGGGAGTGATGACGAAACAAAGGAGGATGTAAAGGAGGAAAATGATAAAGATGTTGAAGATCTACAAGAATAAGAAGACATGAAGGACATAGTTGAAGAAGGCAATGTAAAAGAGGGGACATAAAACAAAGAGAAGTCACCGAGGGTGTCTCCAGAACCCATTGAGAGAGAGGCAACAACTTCCCTCACTACTCTTAGCACTGCCATCAAGAAAAAAGGAAAAAGATAGAGGTCGACCACATTATATTTCAGGACAAGAAAAGGCACAAGAATAACATAGGGGAAACCCCAAACATCAACTAAAATTCCTATTGTGATTGAAGACTCCCCTACACAAAAGGAGAAAATACCTTACCCTAATTCTCCTATCACCTATGTGAGAAGGCCTAGTACTAGATCAACCTCCTCCAAGTGAAAGACAATCCTATAGGATACATAGCAAAATCTACAGGAAGTAGAAGGAGTCCTACAAGATACTCTGCTGAAGCTACACGAGGCACAAAAATTGGAAAAGAAGGTAAGGAGCAGCAAGAAACTAAACAAGAGGACCCAGACACCAAAGAATCGAGCCCCCAACCTACCCTGAACTCCTACTACCCGTTTATTGCAGGAGGTAGGGTCATACCTAAAAAATTTTCTATACCACTAGTCTTTGATCTTGAGAAGGAGAGGGCCAGGTATCACCGATGGATGCAGATCACCAAATCAAACGGGGTGGAAGACATTGGGCACATGGAAGAGAAAATCAAGGAGATAGGCAGAGAGTTAAGTGGCTTGAGAGACAAAGAGGCCATCATGAGAAATTGACTAGAGACAGAAAATGCATGGTTGAGGGGACAACTATAGGAGAGAGAGAATCAATTGGCATGTATGGCCAGTCTCTCTTCAGAAAAAGTCCAGTGTAGGATGTTAGCTAAATCCTATGGCATATACCTCAAAGAATAGTGGTGGTAGTTCCAAGTTAAGACCCTAGCACAGAGAGGCATAATGCCATTTTAGGACTATAGGAAGTTCATTAATCTTTGTGATCAAAGTACACTAGAAGATAGGGCCAAAATGGTTGAGTTTTATTTGCACAACATGGCCCTAACAGGCATGAATGTATGTGACCCTAATGCCAAGCTAGGAGATTTACAATTAATGTATTTGGCATCATGGATGAACCATGAGGAGTAAAGGGCTACAGAGATGAAAAGCATATTGGCAAGAGAGAAAATTGAACCTCTTGTGATCAGAGCTGAACAATCAAATCCAATGGCCCTCATCAGTACCCATAATTTGATGGAAAATGATCCCCAGCTGGCACTGAGATATCTTTTTGCCCAAGAGCAAGCAATTTCACATTTTGAGAACATGTTTAGGTTGGTAGGAGATGATAGAATACATGCCTGCCTGAGGAAATGGAACACACTGCCATACAACTTGAAGATAAGAGAGTGTCACTCTCCTCAAAGGTTGAGAGAAGCACTAAATAGGACACCCATGTATAAGAAATCTATGCAAAGGTTGAAAGTCAACTGGATTGGCCTATAACTTAGTTCACCACTACTCCTAGGGATGCTAGAAGGGAGAAAGGAAGAAGAAGAAAAGAGGTAGTGGGAGGAGGTAGAAAAGAAAGCACGCTTCTATGAAAAAGAGGAGGAGACCACAACAAAAGCATGGGATGTCAGAGAGGCCACTAGAGCCATGAAGGATATGGATATTGATTATGTTGCTCAGAGGAGGAGAAACACTTTAAGTAGGGGGGTGATGATGAGCCTCATCATTAGGTAATTATATGGGCCTTAATTCACCTCCTAGCTTAGTCAAACCAACTTTTCTCATAACTTATTACATTTTTTTTATTATATTTTTTTTATGACGTGAGTTAGAGTTGGATATTATGCTTAGTGGACTAATATGCATTGAATGCAGAATTAAAGGAGAAAATCAAGGAATTTTGGCAAAGACTAAGGTCAAAACTAGAATGGGACAAGGGAGAGGGATTGTAGGAGGTAAATAATCCTCCTTTACTACTCCTCCATTCGAATATTCCTCCATTCATCACATCAACTCAGAGTGCAAAAAACCAAATCATGAGGATTAGAAGGTAGCCGAGAAAGTGAGAGACAAAACACCAGTTTATCTCTAGTTTGGGAGCTGAGCCTCCATAATTTTAAGGAAGTCATTGGGGAATTCAGTTGTATAAGAAGCGAGGCATAGTACCTCAATAGGATTCATATTTTTATTGTAAAACTCTAAACTATTTTTGAGCTGCAATACTTGTGAAAGTTCTATTGATGTAATTTATTGTTTTGGTAATAAGAATGAGTTTTGTTTTGAGCTAGCACTGAGTTAACTTAGAGGGCTGAAGCTCTTGGGTTAGGGCCCAAGCCTAGCAGCCAAGGCTCCTCTTTCTTGTACATGTATGCTTAGTGTAATTTCATAGTTTCATTGCTAATTTTCTTTTTAGATGCATTTCCATTACAAGTAGTGTAGATTAGATTGGTTGTTTATTAGTTTGCTTCCATTGGTGCCTTACATCAAGTAGCAGGTTCGCAGGGATAAAAAGGATAACCACAAGGTTTTTAGTAGGCGTCTCGGTCTCACTTCCTCCCTATGGGATCATGACTTGAGGAAGGGACCCTTAAGTAGGCCCAAAAACACAAATTTCTAGTTCTTTTATGAGTTTTGGAGTTTGTTGTCTTTAAATTAGTATTTGGTTAGTTTTGCAAGATAGATTCCTATCATCATATTTTTCATCTCCTTTTCTATAGTTGACCTCATCCATTCTTTCATTCCTTTCAACAACTTTCTTCATGCATAGCATAGGCAGTTAATTCATTAATTCTACTTTTCTAGATTGTGAAAATGTATCTTGTTTGCATATCTTTTTGGAAGACACACATGTTTTATGCAGAGAAGGTGCTTGAGGAGGAGACTAAGACCTTATAGCCATAAACCACCTTCCACTCCATCCACCTTAGCCATCCCTTGTTTTCACCATCACCTTCACTAGTTTTCCATCGTTTTTCACAGAAATTCTTCCAAGCACATTGAGCGAATCCAACCATCTACTATCTTGGATGTTGACTCCTGAGTGATCCTAGACCTTCTCCCACTCCATTTCATCTGTCACACACCTTTCCTAGGCTTGCCATCACCTCCAACACCCCAAATTTTGTTCTCAGCTGTATCTTGTAGGTTCATTGTAATTCCTACAGGATCATCCTGTAGGTTTCTAGTACATCCTGTAAGGTTTCCTGAAATGGTCTGTTTTAAGGCAGAATTTATGGAAAAACTCTAGGAAGTCACCAAAATACTCCTAAGGGTCTTCCACACCATCCAGCCATCTTATTACCCTTCCATCCATCCTCAAACATCCTTAATTCACTTGCCACATCCACAAAAGCAATTTAGTTTGCATACTTGATTTTCCATAAAAAGACAAAAAAGAAAAAACAGATTTAGTTCAATCTCTTTACTTGCACATTAGTGATGTTTGATTCTTCTTACTTCTACAAATTTGATAGTAGCATTTGTTTCATGTTGATTTAGCATTTCTGCCAAGCATAGTTCCTTAGTGGTTAATTAGGAAATGGTGTAATTTAGCATTACATGTCAGCCTTCTCCATTATTGCAGTAGAGTAACTCTCTCTTAGAGTAGATTTACCTTTTCTTCATCAAAAAATCAAGATTCTTCTGACTCCATAGAAGTCTAGCTTGGAACCCTAGTGGTCTCTCGCCAGCTGAACAATGGCAACAGGCAGAACCATCACTTTTACTTATGTATACAACACTATCATGTTCAAGTTTGTACGAACCCCGGGTTGATAAAGTAAAGCTGGTAGCCCAAGAGTTGCAGCGTCATTGTTGCAATACTGTCTCTCATCATTGTGTATGATTGTATGTTGAAATAATGTTGCTTTCATATTACATATTGTTGTTTCTTATATGGATGGGTGCCAAGCTTGAATAATAGAAGTAAATAAGCTTAAAAAGTTCAAATTAGCCTTAATATTGATTCACCCACCTCTAAGTATTATCATTGTTTCCAACATTTGGTATCAGAGCCACGTTCCTTCAGGAATACCTTAATCGCTAGAAGGCAAATCAAAGGGAAACAATGGATAATCGACCTTGGCTAACAACAGAAGGATTTTTATTTTTTATACAGATTAGGCCATGAGATCTAGTATGAGCTCTAGAAGGTTAGAATGGTAACCTAGTTAATGGCCTTGGATGTTGATATGTGGCTCTCCATATTGAATGGAGAAAAGATTGAGTAGAATGAAGAAGCCAAGGAGGTCATCATGAGAGGGTTATCTAAGCTGGATGTTGATAAGGTGAGGCATTTTGTGCTAGTGGTGGAAGTGTTGGACAAACTACAATGTTTGTATGGTGGAAATAGCCATATTGCTCAAGAAGAGGTGGAGGAGCCTTGTTGCTCTAGCAACAAGCTAGAACATGGAGAAGTTGTTGCTCATCATAGTCATATTGATGAGGAAGATGTATTACAAGAGATATCATGTTTCTCAGAAGCTATCACCTCTGGTAGTGACAAACATTAACTAGACGAAGATATATTTTCTAGAAATAGGTTGATCTCGTATCTAAAAGAGATTAAGGACCTATCAAAGGAAAATATTAGGTGAGAGAAGAAACTGAAAATCTATGATCTTGAGAATGAGAAGTTGAGCAAAACAATGGTTTAACTAAATCCTCAACAAGAAGAGGCTAGTAGACTGACTGGGATGTTAACCAATCAGTTGAGTGAGAAGGAAGCTTACTGTGAGAGACTACAAACTGAGGTAGTCTCATTGAGACATGACTTAGAAAAGTAAAATAAAGAATTGTCTCAATATCAGAAGCTAAAGGGAGTCCAATATTCCAACAACAACAGAGAAAGGAAGGTTCTTGGACATCAACAACAACATTGAAAGAAGAAGCAACAAAAGAAGGCTAAGAAGAAACAGGTGGTAGTGCAATAGAAGGCTATGAAGCAATAGTCGATAATGTAGGAGAAGGCTAAGAAGTAGCAGCATGAAGTGCAATAGAAGAGAGCAAGGTAATTGCAAGGAAGATTGCATGATAGCAATACAAGGTGTCATAGAATGCACATGAATATCTAGTAGAGGACTCCTCCTTCTCAACAACAAAACCTCCATAGAAAAGGTAACTTCTGTCAACAAAAGCATTTTCATGGGCATTGTTTTTCTTGCAATAATTTTGGACATAAAGCCATAGACTGTAGATGGAATGCAAGGAAACAAGATGTGTTGGGTAGAAGGAACCCAAGAATGCACAAAAGGGCTAGGAGAAGGCATGTTGGCCACGAGAGGAGTTTTGAAAAAATAGTTATCAAAATGAGTAACTCCCTTGCCTTGGTCTTAAGCCATGTTGAATGCTACAACTATGGAAATATCAAGCATAAGAGAGATGGATGCAAAAATAGGATTAAATTCCATGATCCTTAGTGTATGCATGTGAATGTAGTAGCTCATATTTTGAATACAAGCACAAACAATGGAGTTGAAAAATATAGACTTGTCTTCAATGCTCTGTGTCAAAAGGGCAAGATGAAAAGAGGAGGAAGAGATAAGAAGAATGATCCTCTTACCCTTGTGATGGACCTCTCTGTAAGGTGTAAAAGCATCAAAAGGATTTGGGTGAAGAAAGAGGAGGTGAAATAAATTTTTTATCTACCCATGTGTAGCTGAGAAGAAGCCCAAACAGGGGCAAAGGGAAAGCTGGAGACAGGGGCAAAGGGAAAGCTGGAGAGAAATTCTTCTGTTAGGACTTGACCATTGAAGGTCCGGAGGAAGAAGGAGGATGATCTGCTCAGGGGGAGTAGATCCTCTATTTCTCTTCAGTGAAGGAAGATAATGACCTCAAGGGAGGTCGAATAAGTCATATGTAGGAAGCCAAAAGGAATAAAAAGAAAGGTGCATCTGATTGTGCAGTTATGGCTATGTTGTTTTGTTGATGACAAGAATAAATTTATTTATTTTGAATGTAGCTAGCTATGATTTTTTGATAATTACAAGAATGAATTGATTTATTTGAATGTAGCAACATGGAAAAGGAGTAGTGAAGTAGGCATGAGGAATACACAACATATATTATTTTGTGGGAAGAAGATGTGGTGCAGTGCAATGACAAGAAGCTCACAGTCAAGTCAGGTCCACAGGATTAGTCCCCATGCAAGAGGCAAGAAATTTGTTGCAGGAGATCAAGGAGCATTGTCTCACGGGGATCTTCTTTGATAAGAAGTAGCAGGAAACAATGGAGAACCTCATAAAGGGAGATTGTTGAGAAAATGAAAGGTTTTCATATTTGGTGAAATATCCTTATTTCATTTAAGTTGTAAGTTCGATTATGCATAGAAATATTTTTTTCATGAAACACTATTGGTGTAAGCTTTCCATATCCCTTAACCCTCAATTGGTATCGTGATGTTAATTTCTTGTGTTGGGCTCATGTTTAGTAACCTTGTGTGCATATTGAAATTTCTTTTTGAGAAAATTAATATTAGAGTTTTCATGGTACATCGTTCCATTTGTATCATTTCCTTTGGACTAACTGGTATTAATTGAAAAAAAGTCCCTATTGTATGAGTATGATTTGAAGGGGAGAAGTGGAGGTGCTCAAATAATGTGAGCACAGTCTCAGAAGCAGTGGCAGCAATGAAGAAGTGCAAGATGAAATGCATCATCATTAATTGGTATGTGCAGCAGTAGCAATACCTTGAGCAGTTTTATGGATATCAATATTTATGATACAAAATATGAATTACTGAGGAGATTTCTCAGTCAATAGCCATAAGGTGTCCAAAAGCGAAGGTATTCAAATGAGAGGCAGTATATGTTCAAAGGGAGCATATCAAATATGCCTAGTTTATGGAGCAGCATGAGCAACAATCCTAGTAGACATGTCTGTGATGAAGAATGTACATATCAACAACTAGACTCAGGTCTTCATAAGAAATTGATTGCATGGGGAGAGAAAGACAACTTCTAGCCCCTTTCCATTGATGTAAAATGGGGAGAGAAGTTGTAGAGAAGTTGCGATGGACTGTGTAGAAGAAAGTAGACCATTGTTGTCTCATGCAATGATATGTGTAGAAGCAGCATGAGTTTTGGCGATCACATGAAGAGAAGGATGGAGTGTTGCCATCAATGCTGAAGGGGGATATTGTTGGACAGTTTCCATTATTTGGATGGTCAGTGGCCTAGTGAAGGAATCTCCAAGTGTGTTGGCATTGATGTCAATAGTCATGCTGGGGAGATGTGTTGGCCAGTTGGAATTTCATAACTATTGGCAGGAGTAGTGCCTAACTTTTGGTAGGAGCATCACCTAACTTTTGGAAAGAGTTTTGGCATTGATGTCAACCATACTATCTTGGATGCTTGTCACAATAGATGTGACAGTGACGGCCAAAGAGGAATCTCATGATAGTTGTAGGCTTCATGAAGAAAATCATCATAGTAAAAGGCTTATTGGAGAAGCCATCAAATGATGATTACAATGATGGACTAGATGGAAGTCCATGGTAGTTGTAGGCTTCATGTAGAGGATCACCTTGGTGGTTGTGAGTTCAGCTATCAAGAGAGTCAATGAGCACAAGAATGGCAGAGATTTTGGAGCCATATTAGAGGTATAAAATGGGATCAAAACCTACATCAAACCCTCTCCATTGGAAAGTGATCTATAAGAGATTTCCAATGATATGTTGAAGTCCAAAAATGGACCCCTAGATAAAAAATTAGGGCTTGTTGATGATCAAGGACTTGAAGTCCTAGCAAGGCTGGAATATCAAAGGTCCAAGATATCAAAGATCGACACATCTAGAAAATCGGCATATCGGAGATTAAAATGTCGAAGATCCAGTATATCGGCACATTGGAAGACCAAAGGTCAACATATCAATGCATAAGCTATTGGTGGTTAGCATATCGGCACATCAGGAGATTGAAACCCTAGAGATCAGTGTATCAATACATTGTGATGTCAAAGGTTGGCATATCAATGATATCAGAATATCGAAGGTGTGATACATCGGAGTAGACTATGAGGTTAGAGGATATCAAAATCCTATAGATTGACGTATCGAAACATCAACATATCGGATATCGCAATATCATAACTTTGTCAGGTAAGGAACCCTTAAAATATTGCAATATTGATAAGTGACGATAAGCCTTTAAGAGCATTGAGGAATTCCAAAAGGGAATTAAAAAAGGATTTCGGTGCAAAACCAAGGTTGACAGGTCCTCCTCTTTGTCCTCTAGCAAGACACATGGCCACATGTGATTGGTTCTGATAAGGACACATAACAGCATCTCATTGGATATGATAAGGACACATGGAAGCATCTGATTAGTTCCGACAAGGTAGAGTGGAAGCTGAAGTTAGCATGAAATGGCAGTATGGAAAGACACGTGTAGGAATATTCAATCTTATTGGGTAGGCTAATGGGCTAGAACCAGGTGACACATTTCACCACTAAGAATTTGTCAGGTGGGATGATGACATCATATCAAAATTTGGTAATCAGAGGTTGAAGGCATCAAAAGTTTAGAACTGTTGGAGTTTGGAAACGGTTCGATATAGATGGCTTCCGATAATGGGCTAGGATATGGTTGCGAGAGGTCAAAGAACCAAGGGCACAAAGTAGTTGACAAAGGGAGAATGGCCACTAGTAGGAGTTGAAGGATTACCACATTAATGCTAAGTTGCAGGTCACAGGCAGCAGTCCAATGGTGAGAAGCACGGTAAGGGATAAGCAGATGGAGCTTGGAAAATGGGAGGATTAAAATATCGAAACTTCAGAACAATTCGTTATTGAAAAGTTATGATGGAGGGAGCTTTCGACATAGGGTAGGCTCTTGGTCATGTAAATCCATAGAGCCAAGCACGTAAGCTGGTAGCAAAGGAAGATTGGCCTCGAGAGGAACATTGTACCACTATGGTGTAACAATGTGAAATTTATTTGATAGAGCAGTATAGAGAGGTAAAGGCATATGGGTTGACAACTGTAAGATTAAATCCAACAACATAGGAGTTGGTCTCAGAAGTAATGGTGACTTTCAGAGACCACTGGGTCAAGCCAACAAGGACCATGATCTCTGGGAAAGAGTGTCGGGTATGACTTGAGGTAAGACAAGCCATCTCTATGCTCCTATGCACATGTTTAGTGATTTATATGAAAGTATGAGACTCATGAAGTAGTGTACAGTTCATCTGAGAATTGACTTCTCAGCGTGGAGCTCCATGCAGTCATATGATGGACTACAAGGTTGATCACTGTTTTTGCATTGTGACAAGAAATAGACAAGAGACTCTACCACAACAAGGAAGGTCATGCTTAAGTAGAGGGGGGAATCCAGAGGAAGGATAGCAGAGTTTACCTTGTGCAGAGAGCCTGAGTGATAAGAGAGTTCCACACAGAGAGGACTGTGCCTTGTAGAGTGTGTAGGTGGACTAAGAATTCATTCTCAATATGGAGAAACTGTCAATTTCCCATTCTCATGGTTAATGTAGTGGTAAAGATCAAGGCAGATGCAGCAAAAGAATGCAAGAGCCATGTTGAGGTACACTCGCATGGTGTGAATGCAGGACTGAGTGGCATCATTGATCAAGAGGCAACAAAGGAACAAAACCCAAGAGCTCAAATGAGTAAAGTGGGGGAAAGAAACATAGTTGCAAGTGAGCTAAGTGAAAAAAATTTGTGTGAGTGCACTACTATGTAAGGCTAAGTTAGAGCTTGTTCTGCAGAGAGAGGGCAAGAATGCCTATGCAAAGGTAAGAGACCCTGAGAGTAATGTTGTTGTATGAAAGGAAGAAGTTTCATGTGCGCTCTGTGTTAAAGGTGGTAGATTTTTGTGCTCTCCCAGCAAGGTCATAGTTTCCTGTGTTGTGTGAGAAAGACCAAAGTTTCCTGTGTTGAGTGATCAAGGCCATAGTCACCTATGTTGTGTGAGAAAGGTCGAAACTACCTATGTTGCAAGGATGGCCAAAGGTGCCTATGCAAATAAAGAAGGCCAAGAGATGATCCTATGATGTGGAGAGCAAGAGACTAAGAGATGAGTGTATGCCGATGAGGAGAAGAGATAGAGCTACATGGACTATGATGAGTGACTGTTGTTGAGAAGATCAGTGGGTTGTTGTAGAGTGAGCAAAGAAAACAAAGTTGTTATCAGGTAGAGTGGCTACCAAATTACAAATAACATTCAATTCCTATTTGAGTGTGGTTTGGTGCCTCCTACAAGTTGGCTTGCAAAAATGCAAGAAGATGCAAGTCCATGGTTGAAAAAAATCCAAGGAGCTGGAATTTGGTGCTTCTGGTAAGCTGGACAAGTGTCTAGAAAAAGAGGGAGTTGGTGTTTCCTGCTAGTTGATGATAGAAAACAATCAAAGGAAGTTGGTGTCTCTTGTGAGTGGGTGCTCACAAAACAGATTGATGTGATAGAGTATCTACACTTATTTACATCAATAACAACAACAAGATTTGGTTGTTTTTTTCTCGAAAGGGTTTCCACGTAAAACCTTGTGTCTGATGTGTATGATGCTCATGGTGTGTATGCTTGTATGTTGAGTTAATATTTCTGCCATATTACGTATTGTTTATCATTATATGGATGCGTGCCAAGATTGAATAAGAAAATTAAATAGGCTTTAAGAGTTAAAATTAACCTTAATACTGATTCACTGCACCTCTTAGTATTATCATTGTTTCCAACATTCTCCAGGTTGGGTGGTCACTTAGAGTTTGTTTTGGCTGGGAGGCGTATCCATGGTTGATTGGTCCTGTGCCAATGGAATGGTTGTAGTCGTCATCTCTCTAGTTGTAGTTGTCAACTCTCATTAACAGGACGCTAGGTGCTGATGTCAAGCCTTGGGGTTTGGAGCCCTAGTGATGGCAACGGGAAGATGTCACCACACAAGAAACTCCAAACTCTAATGTTTACCATAGAAAAATCACAAAATTTCCACAAAACGTTTTTTACGGTTGAGATTAATACACCAGCACGAAGACTAAATCTCACACTGTGTGAACGCAATGACCTAATAATTCATATATCGAAATAACATACACAATTTTATTATACTTGTTATATTGTAATCATTTTTAGTTAAATAAAATTGACTTCCATTTTTTTTTTGAAAATTTTAAAGATATTTTACAATGTTTACTAAATTTTTGAAAAAACATTTATTAAACTAAATCTTTTGCAAATTAAAAATAAATTTGAAATTTTTTAAATTTAAATTTCTATTTTTTTATTGGTTCATATTGATGAAATGAATATTTTTATGACGTTATAAATAGAATTTGTTAGCAAGAAAATTTATTTAAAAAACAAAAAATTATATCCCACCAAATGTTATAAAAATACACACATCACATCCCAATATTTATCAAAATTCAATACACATCAAATCAATCATCATAATTAAATATACACATAAGAATGAGATGGTTATTGTTTTATTGAATTCAGTTCATTTCAATAATGGATTGATGATTTCACTTTGATTGTTATGGTGTTGACCAATACCAACTTTCTAGTAACATTCTGTTAGGCCTGTACACTAGTAGTATAGGGGCCTAACATGGCCCCTATACTACTAGTGTAGGGGCCCAACACATTCATGGTTGTCCACTTTATTGGCGAATTGGACATGCGGAAAAGTGACGTGCATAGACGAGTTATAAATCAAATAAGCTTCTAACTCTCATTTTTATAAGGCCTCATGTCTCGTAAAAATCATATCAAACCATGTGAATGGAGAAACAAGTTGGAATTCAAAGTCAATAAAAAATAATTAAACAATGAACCTAAATGTCCTAATTGGGTAAAAATATCAAGTTTGTAAGTCACCCTTCATGCTTGGCTACTAAATTTTAAAAAATTCTAAAGAAACGAAACACTGACAACAATGCAAATGCTTAAGGTTCATAAAGTTGGGTTTTCTTTTATAAATATTAAATTTGAAAGTCAACATTCATGATTGGCTACTAAAATTTAAAAAATTCTAAATAAAACAAACACTCACAACAATGCACAGGCTTAAGGTTCATGTTGGTCACATCCCAACTTGGCCTAGATTTTGGCAAAGACTCTACATTTTGTGTGGCAGAGTGCACAGTAGAGTAGCAGAGTGCATTTTGAAGAATTAAATATACCGCGTAGTCTCGTAATGGCCTTGGGGTGGGTTGAAGCCCATCCTTTTTGTGAAAGCACATTATTTTGTAAGGGATCAATGGTTTTGATACCATAGTTCCTTATTTTAAGGAGTCCATGGTATTTGGACTATGGTATTTTGATGATGTAACCCTACAATGCAAAAGTATATATAGGGTCAAATAATAATAAGAGAATCAATCAATTTTGATCCAGATAAGTGTTATGGGTGAATTATTGTGATCTGTAATTTGGTAGAAAACGAGAGGATTTGTAGTTGAGTGTGCAGAGGCATGGAGAAGAATCCACAACTAAATGCGTAGATAGCATGCACTTAGTAAATAGGCCAAGAACTGTTTGGTTTTCAAATATTGATTATATTAAGAAAAAAATATCGTGGATGTAAGCTTACACTGGGGTGAACCACGTGCCTTTGGCGTTTTGATGTTTATATTTTCTTATTATCTACTGTAAAGTAGAAGTTATTACAGTTGAATTTTACTTCAGCATAGTGAGGGTTTATGGTTTTACATGGCATTTTTAAGTGATTAATATAATGTGGTGAAGTGATTTATAAATGCTAAGAATAAGATAACATAATAACACGACATATCCTAGTCCCTCAAGGCTGTAGAAACCTAGTTCTGCACCCTTCCATAATCACTTCAGGTGAGACTTGATCTTCTTACAAGTCGTTTTTGAAAGGGCCAGTGATGAAGGTTTTTGTTGGTGCACAATATAGATTGAACGTGGGTCAGCCAAAATGGAGCCAAAAAATGGTTTCGTTTCCAGGACTAGGATCTATTTGAGGGCTATGTGGATGTGGTACCCATTGAATAAGGAGATTGAAGACTGGATAGACCTGAAAGAGCGAGAATTTATAGATCAAGAAAAGGGGAAACCTCGTCTGACAT
The DNA here is from genome assembly GCA_031772625.1 of Pinus tabuliformis. Classification (NCBI taxonomy): domain Eukaryota; kingdom Viridiplantae; phylum Streptophyta; class Pinopsida; order Pinales; family Pinaceae; genus Pinus; species Pinus tabuliformis. The sequence continues at coordinate 225,105,502 of CM062818.1, read as the reverse complement.
CCAAAGCTTGGTTATAGAAGTATATTTTTAGAGGTCAATACAAAATATTCTTCTGTTCCTTTCCTATGGAGTTGTACATGTGGATATCAAAGTGGATCGAAACGAAGAACCGTTTTAAGGGTGAAGAACCTATGGTGTGGAATCCTAAACTGATACAATGAATAAGGAGCACTAAAAATAGGATCTCCAAGGCTGTAAATTTTTGGATTTATAGCATCTTGGGAGGATTCATTACTGTGTTCACTGTAGAGTTGACTGTGTCCTACAAAACGGTGAAACAATGATTCTTTAAAGGACCGCGAGCTAAGTATTTAAAATATCTAAAACTTTGGATTAAGATCCCTCTGCGTGAAAAGGGAGTTTTATGGATGCAATCAGATTGCTAGTTTACTTATGTTTGGAAGAAGAGAGAATAAATTTGAGCAAGAGATTGGAGTAATGTGAAGTGGAAAGAGATATAGAGTAGATACCAAAAAGAGATATCATGGACAAGAACTGAAGACCTTTGTAGAGACCGATTATAATCCTATTTTGAGTGGATCTAAAAGTGAAAGAGAAGAAAACCACTCTGATAACCCACAAGTAACTTAACAATATTCACCCTTCCAGCTTGAGAATTTGTAGAAGCTAGAATCTAGTAATAACTACGGTATTTTTGGATTTCCCCCTCCCCCTACTTGTCCTACCCCCCACCATCCTCCCCTTACTCACCCCCCTCCCACTCCAAGAAGAAGTATGGATGAAGATAGTAAGCTAGCCATTTTCAAAGGAATTAGATTGGAGGATCTAGAATAGTTTTGGTTTTTATGTGAAGCTCTATGGACCATGAAGAAGATCAACGACGATAATATAAACAAAGTGCAACTCATTATGACGCTCTAAGATAGATAATTGAAATGGCATATGAAGTATTAAAATAATAACAACATAACATTTGTAGATATTAAAACAACACTGGTAAGAGAGTTTAAGAAGCTAAAGTCTGAGTCGCAGTGCATCATCGAGTTGAAAGAGATCAAATGGAAACCTACTGAGTATGTTTAGGATTTTATCAAAGATTTAAAGTTTTATTGGATCAAGTAATCTTGAACATAGCTCCTTAGAAACATTAATAATGGTTTATAGATGCACTTCTACCACATATATGATTTCCATTAATGCAAGAAAAGATAGAAGGTCAAGCCGAAGCTCTATAGATTGAAATGAAATTAGAAGCTTCGCTTATTGGAGATACTAATGTAGTAATGCAACATATTTAGAATCAGCTGGTCAACCTAACCCTATATATACAAGCCATCAAGAAAAGCAAAGATGATGGAGAAGAAGCACAGTGTATGAACTGCAGATTGTAGGGCCATTTTAAAGAACAGTGCCATATCTTCAGGGATTACATGGCTCCTGGGGTACTGAATCCCTTGAATGCAGGATCTAGCCTGTGGTGTGAAATATGTAATACTAGAGGCCAACATCGTTAAGAAGATTGTTACCTATTATAGAAATATGTACCGACTCGGAGGAATATGTATTGAAAATTCTATAAATCAATATGACATGATGAGAATAATTCTGGGGCTTACGAATTAATGATGGAGTGTAGAGTTGACACTTATAGAGTGCAAGTAGAAGAGGACAAACATGAGGGAAATAGATAGCATGGTGTTTGAGGAGGTTACGAAGGAAGAGGTTAAGCTGGTGGAGCTGGTCGACGATATGGAGAGATCATTTTCTATAACTACGGCTAGCCAGGTCATTTTACGAGACACTACTAGAACCCCACAATGACATGTAAGTATTGTAAATCCTTTGGTCATGTAATTAAAGAATGTCTTATACTTATAGCGAATATGCAAGAAAAAAGGAATCAGCAACCAATACATAATATTCAAATGATCACTGCTAAAAGGAGGGCCAACGAACCTCAAATTAGCATTATCACTAGAAGTGGAGCTACAAATAGTAGTGATAAAGTAGATGAAAATAAATAATGTGAAAGTGAATGGGTCAGAAAGACTGTTGACAAAGTTCTTGTTTTTTATATTTAGAAAGAAAAAAAAGTATTTATAGAAGAAAAGAGAATTTTTATGGATGTTGGATTTTCGACCTTTAGTGCGCTGCCAAAGCCCGGTAAAAATGTAACTGTGAGGTGTAATCAACTTTGATACAGAACCAAGCTTCGACAAAGGATTGAGCTCTGACACAAGACCACGATTCAACAAATTAAGTAGGTATTTTAAAATCATTTCTGTAGACTTGTATGAAATTGTTAAGAGATCAAAAGGCTGTAGAGGGGCTTCAGGAGTTGATAGATTCATGTGCACCCAAAGAAACATGCGAAGTGAGATTCATGCATTCAATAATTTGCATCGACAAGAGAGAACCGGAAGAGAAATGGGACATAGTGCATAGATAGGAGAATATGAGATGGATCAAATGATTCTAGACCTGGAATCTGATGTTAATTTATTAACGAAGAAGATATGGAAATTAATGTCTAGCCCAAAGCAGCAATGGTCACCTATTCAGTTAAGGATGAAAAATAAACAAAATATCTTCCCTTTGCGAAGACTACTAGGTGTCACAATGGATATTGAAGGTGTTCACACTACTGCTGATTTTGAGGTAAGAGAGATCATTGATGACAGTAATCCTTATCTTGCATTGCTTGGAATTGACTGGGATTTTTCCAATATGGGCATAATTAATCTAAAGAAGAGACATATGGTATTTTAAGGAAAAAATATGAGAGTAATTGTTCCCTTAGATCCATCAGAAAGAGTAAGATATACAGAACTAGTCAAAGAAGAATATTGCACAGCTGGCATAGAAAATATCTATCAAATGAAAATTAAAGAATAGGATTATGTTAACCCTACTACAGAGGCCATGTTGAGTTGGGAGCATGATAGTTCTTGTACCTCATGCTCAGAAGAAGAGTTGGGGAACTAGTATAATAGGTTGCATGAAGCATCCTCAAGGTGTTGTGCAAGAATTACGAAATCAGTTCGTTGTACGATATCTGAGGTATGTAATGTGCCTTCTTATGATGGACTAGGTGATGTAAATAATTTTCTTAGTGCTTATGAAGAACAAGTTCCATGAAATCAAAGGTTTCCAACCTTGGATATAGCCCTGAAAGCTACCCCTGATAGATGGTGGAATGCACATAAGAAGAATATAGGAGGTTGGAAAAATATTGAAGATTGATGGGGATAAGTGTTGGACACACACACAGATATATATATATATATATATATATATATATATATATATATATATATATATATATATATATATATATATATAGAGAGAGAGAGAGAGAGAGAGAGAGAGATGGAGATAAAATATGATGGTGAAACTAATCCTAGGAAGCATATCCAACTATGAACTACAACATGGAAGGAGATTCCATAGCAATAATGGGTACATGGACTCATTCATACATTATAGACAATCTCTAAGAATTGGTACCTAGAAATAGAGCTTCGACATGGTACCATGAAATGAGTAGAAATGGTTAATGGCTTCATATTAACATTCAACGTTGAGGACGATTTCCCTTATATAGTTTTGGCCCTTCAGGAAATCAAGAAGAGGATCTTTGAGAATGTAACCCCATTAACATGACAACAACCTGATTGGGCTATGCAGATAGAAAATGCACCAGAGCACTATAACCTTACTACAAGTGAAGAAGAATATCCTCGCAACATCGACATAGCAGATTCATAAGGATACCGTGAAGTAACTGGACTTAAGCTAGAGATACCAGATATAATGAAGCTAGTGAAGACCAAGAAGGCAAACATAGGATCAGAGAAGGAACCCAAGTTTGTAACAATAGGAGACTACTGGGATGAGGAGACGGTTAGTAAAGTTACAAAGTTTCTACATGAATATGAAGAACTATTTCCCACGAATTTTTTAGAGATTAAGGGTATAATAGGAGATCTAGTATTCATGAATATTCCCCTTAAGCTTGATGTGAAGTCGATCAAACAAATACCTTATAGGTTGAAACCAAAGTATAAGGAGAAAGTGAAAGTAGAGCTTGATAAGATGATAACAGTAGGAATTATTGAACATGTAGAAGAATTAGAATGGGTGAGTCCTATGGTGAGTCATGAGAAGAAGACTCAAGGAGAAATTATGATTTGTGTTGATCTGAGAAAGTTGAATGATTCATGTTTACATGATCCCTTCCCTACCACTTTCATAGATGAAGTGCTAGACAATGTAGGAAGTCAAGAAGCTTACTCATTTACAGATGGATTCTTAGGTTATCATGAGATTAGGATTTCATTTGAAGATCGACATAAGACCACATTTTATACAGAACAAGTCTCATATCAATAAATAGTAATGCATTTTGGATTAAAAAATACCCCTGTTATATTTTGCAGGGTGGTGGTCATAAGTTTTAAGGTATACATCCATAAGTTTTTAGAGCTATATTTTTATGATTAGACAATATTTAGATTGTTGAGAAAACATGTTGGAAATTTAAGACTTATGCATGACACATGTAGACAGTATAAAATCTCTTTGAACCTAAAGAAGTGCAGATTTTTTGCTCCTTTCGGCATATTGTTGGGACATATTCTTTGTAAGGACTAATGGTGAACCTTGCTAAGATTGCTATAATTGTGAACTTTCCTCCACCTAAGATAGTACTATGTTGGGACATATTGACTATTATAGGAAGTTCATCAAAGGGTATGCTCAGATCACTGCGCTTATGTAGAAATTGTTGAAGAAGGACATAACTTGTCAGTGGAATGAAGAATCTCAGAAAAGAGTTGACATATTGAAATAAAAAATGGTAGTTGCATCGATACTAGTGTTTCCTAATTGGAATAAGGAATTCCATGTCCATGTGGATGTTTCTTGTATATATTTGGGAATGGTACTAGCACAACCTGGTGCAAGAGAGATTGATCATCCTATAACTTTTTCAAGTAGAAAGTTATCTAAAGTAGAAAATAATTACACCACTACAGAAAGGGAAGGATCAGAAATGGTGTATGCTTTGTAGAAATTTAGACGCTATTTGGTGGGGTCACACTTTAAAATGTTTACAAATCATTCTGCACTAAATTATTTGGTTAATAAGCTTGTCTTAGGAGGAAATATTTGCAAATGGTTACTCTTATTCTATGAATATAACTTTCAGATCATTGTTAAACTAGGGAGACTAAATGAAGGGGTTGACCGTCTATCAAAACTGTGAACAGGGGAAGAACCAACTAGTACAGAGGCTAATCTCCCTGATGCACATTTATTTAAAATCAAAGTGGAAGATTACCATTTCGTAGATATCATTTAATTTTTTACCACAAGAATGGCCCCTGTAGAGTATACTATGCAACAAAAGAAAGCATTAGTGGTTAAGGAAACTAAATTTTCATTAATAGTAGGAGAGATGTATAGGATGGGACCAGATGAGATATTGCACAAATATCTTCCCGAATATGAAATATAGATGATTCTAGCAGAGGCTCATGGGGGCAATTCTAGTGAACACTATGCAGGAAAAGCTACTACGTAGAAGATTTTGAGAGGAGCATCGTGGTGACCTACATAAAGGTGCAAAGGAGTACTTCCGAGCATGTGATGTGTGTCAATGAATAGGGAAGCATTCTAGAAGAGATGAGATGTCATTGGTACCACAAGTTACATTGTAGGACATTGATTTTGTTGGACCCATCAACCCACCTAGAAAGAGGATTGGTGCAAGGTACATAATTAAAATGACTTATTACCTGACAAGATGGGTTGAAGCACAACTAGGAAGGGACTGTAGTGTAGACACCACTATGAAGTTTATTTTTGAGTACATATTGTCTATATTTGGATGTCCAAATATTTTGACGAGTGACCATGGTTCACACTTCCTGAATAAAACTATTGAAGCATTGAATGAGGAGTTCCAAGTTTATCATCAAAAGATTACCCCTTATCACCCTTAGGCCACTAGAACAATAGAATCATTTAATAAAGTTTTGGAGAATGCACTTACTAAGGTATGCAATGTGACTAGAGATGACTGGAACCTTAGAATTCCAACAGTGTTATGGGCTTATAGGACCACATGTAAAAAGTTGATAGGTCAGACACCCTCCAGGTTAGTTTATGGGAAAGAAGTTGCGATTCCCATGGAGTACATCGTGCCTAGCTTAAGGATTGTAGCTTTTATAGATATGGCATGCCCTGATATAATGGATGCAAGAATGTAGTAGTTCCTTGCTTTGGGGGAAGATAGATTTATAGCAGGATTCCATCAATAGGTACAAAAAGAAAGAGAAAAGGCCTGGCATGATAGATATATTGAGCAAAAGAAGTTCTAGGTAGGAGACCTTGTTCTCGTTTATGAAAATAAGTTTGTAAAATTTATAGGAAAATTCAAGATGCATTAGTTGGGCACATACATTACCAAGCATATTACTGATGGAGGCGTAGTTCAATTAGAAAAGTTAAATGGATAATTGGTTCAAGGAAGCATATATGGTAGCAGGATGAAGCTATAAAGCGACAACCCTGCCCCTACAACTTCACTCCAAATAAAGGAGAAAAGTATTAGTACCACCTATAATTAAAAGTGGGCACTGGACTATAAACTATGTTGTAGAGAGAGCTTCAACGTAGGAACTTGATTCACTGCCTTATGGATTATGTCAAAGTTCATAGGAGCCTTGACGTAAGAGGGGTTTCTTCACTACAATATGGGATGCATCAAAGTTCGTCTAGAAAAATATGACTATTAAAAAGGAAAGTTTTCATTGAAACACGCGGAGCCATGCATTTATGAGGATAGATTGCGTAGATATAGCGATAGATATGTAATTAATGAACATAATTCGAGCTAATGATGGGGTTAGAAATTTAGACTTGTTATAAAATGTTGCATCCCACCCAAATATGGCACTTTGCAGTCAAGAGAGTTCAAATATTGTTATTCTGAAGAATTTGCGGAAATGTTCACTGCCATATGACACCTGAAGAATTTATTCATATATTTAATGATAAGGGCTTAGCTGGAGTCATGGAGAAAACATATGATATTCTTGCAAAAACATAACAACATCACCACCCATAATAGCATCATCACACGCGCAGTGGAGATCCCCATGAAAGAAACTTACCACAAATGGTAGAATGAAGAAGAAACATGAAAAGATACCTATTGAGCCTCAGAAGGAGCCTATACAAGTGAGAGATAGTGAGGAAGAAGCAGAGAAAGTGAAAACGGAAATAGATGGCTCAACATTTATGTTGCCTATCCCACTGTATATTCCACCATGTAAACCAAATGAACAAACCAGTGACAGAGTCAAAGAATGCAAAGTATGGCACCTTCACACCTTTACTTCTAGAGTCAACACAATTTACTAAAGAAAACCTTGGGAATATTCCACAGCTAAAGTTTTTACGGACACAAGGAAAACATTATATCCCCTACCATATTTAGTGATAGAAGACGATCTCTTAGCACAGATACATTCGTGACCTGCGCAGTGGATTACTGCGCTGGAGACACAAACAGTGGATACTCTGACAGAGGAGGATGCTACGCAACACATGGAAGTGAGTGGGAAGGATAAGGATGAGAAAAAGTCATAAGAAGAAGAGAAATATGAGAAGGGTCACCAGGATAATCCTGAAGGTGATGAGTAGAACAAGGAGTCTGAAAGGAAAAAGACAGACCCAACTATTGTAGAGAAGAGGAAGGCACACACCAAAGCTACCACAAGAACCAAAAGGAAGCAGAAGGTGGAGAAGACAAAGGACATAATGCCATTGGTCTTCACTGATGGGGACAAAAGTCAGGAAGAAGTAACATAATCATGGAACAAGCTAGAGGATTTATATGCTGGACTTCTAACAAGTGTTGTGGAGTGCATTGTAGAATTGAAGACATTGGCACAGATAATTAGGAAATAGTTTAGGAAGAGGATAATATGAGACAGGAAACACTAGTAGAACCTAAACTTGGAGCGTAGATAGTGCTGATACCTGCCATAGCCTTGTAGTTTGACTCTTTTGAGGTGCAATAGTAGGCCAAAGAGGGGAGGTACGTGAACATGAACATTTTCAGAGTGACAAGTCAGAGATTACACAAGTTGCATCTAGAGAACATAGATGAGTTGAAGCAGTGTGAATAACTCACTTCAAAGTTAAACATTCGTCTAGAGAGAGAGCATGCTTCACTGAAGTGGAAGCTCAACTAGATGATCCAAGAAAGGGATCAGGAAATACAACATCAACATAAGCTGAAGGAGGCAATTCATGGGGGCTTCTTTGGGAGAGAAATATCATACCACATGGGTTCATATTGAGGAATATCTATTGAGGAAAAAATGACATAATATATTGGGTGATATATAGGGGGTAAAGGGTTTTGTATTGGAAAATATAAAAAATGGAGCTCAAAATTAATGAAAAAATATAAAGGGGTATAAAAATGTTAATGAAAAAATGGATACCCACAATATCTAGTGAAAGTGGTGTTTTTTAAATTGGGAAGTTGTATTGGGTTAATATTGGTGGGGGGTTGAATAATGTGATTTTTAGAGGGATTTTCCAATATGTTGTCAAATTAAAGATATTGTTTAATATGCCATGAATGCACATGAAATGTCGGAGGTTCACTGAGTGAATCCCCCGTGAGGTGATTGAAGCAACATGTCATGAGTTTGTGGACATTAATGTCTGAGAAGAGGAACCAGTGGAGGAAAAGGTCGTGAAGCTCGGCCTTTCATTAAAAGGATACAAGGATAAGATCATGAATGTGCAATGTACATATTAGATGAAGATCAACGAGCTACAGATGAAGCTACAACCAACCATATCAAAGGAAGTATGAGAGCAGAGGGATGCTGACCTGAATACTGCAATGGCTAACATCTCCCCAGTAGTGGCAGACTGTGGGAAGCTATTAGATGACAACTTACAAATTTGGACTTCATTGTAGGAAGATGCAAACACACAAAAACTACATGAAGATATTCAGCAGAAGCAGCAGCAACTGGAGGAGATTCAGGCAACTATGAGAACCTTACCAATCTCACAGAAGCTTGTAAAGGGCAATGAGGGAAATGCGCTCGAGAAGAAGACAGAGGAGCCGAAGAAGCAAGAGCAGACTCTGACTGAGAACTCATGCATGGAATGATGAGGCTCTCCAACTATCCCAAATAGTGGATGAGAAGCTTCAAGGACTTCGACAGAGAGAAGAAGCAGTGATGGAGAAGGCTATGTGATTGGCGACAGAAACACTACTGTAGGAAGTGCGCAGCGAAGAGAAGTAGGTTAGAGACATTCTGCAGTAGTTCAATAGTGCCTACAACATCATTGTAGCGAAGATTAGACGAAAATCAGCAGAGTGACTCGGGACGAGTCACATGTGACTATTTGGGGCCTATTGGGCACAACCCAACTTGGCCTAGCTTTGGCAAACACTTCACATTTTGTGGGATGTACCATGTAGTAGAGTGCGTAGCAGATAAGTAGAGCGCATTTTGAGGAATTAAATATATCGCCCAGTGTCGTAAGGGCTTCAGAGTGGGTTGAAGCCCCTCATTTTTGTAAAAGCGTGCGATTTGTTAAGGGATAAATTGTTTTTGGGCCATAGTTCCTTGTTTTAAGGAGTCCATGGTATTTTGATGATGTAACCCTACAATGTAATAGTATATATAAGGTAAAATAATAAAAAGAGAATCAATTAGTTTTGATCCATATTAGTGTTATGGGTGAATTATTGTGATATGTAATTTGGTAGAAAAGGAGAGGTTGTGCAGCTGAGTGCATACACAACCTCCAGCTTAGTGTGCAGGCCATTTCAAATGTTCATTATATTAAGCAAAAAATTTTGTGGATGTAACCCTACACTGGGGTGAACCAGGTTACATTGGTGTTTTGATGTGTATATTTGCTTACTATCTATTGTAGAGTAGTAATTATTATAGTTGCATTTTAGTTCAGCATGGTGATGATTTATGGTTTTATATGGCATGTTTAAGTGATTAATATAATGTGCTGAAGTGATTTATAAATCTTAAGAATAACATAACATAATAATACCACATCTCCTAGTCCCTCAAGGTTGCATAAACCTAGTTCTACATCCTCTCATAACCAGTTCGGGTGAGACCGTGATTTTCTTGCAGGTCATTGGAGAAAGGGCCAATGATCAATGGTTTTGTTAGTGTGCGGTATAGATTGAAGCTCAGTCAGCCCAAATTGAGACAAAAATTCATAAAGTTAGGTTTGCTTTCAAAGGCTTAAGGTTCATAAAGTTGGGTTTTCTTTTATTTGATAAACACGACTCTGTATTTTAATGTACAAGTTTTCAACTTGTGAAAAATAATTTGAACCCATAGAATTTACATTTTGGTAATGTTTACAATCCACTTTTAAACATCAAATATAATAATATAGTAATTTTTAATATGTTCTACTTATTAAATTGTAAAAAAAAGAGTCGAAGCTAATTTTATATAAAATAGGCGAAAACCTGATAATTACGCCGTAAGGCATTTCCCTCTGGGAGGAACTCCCCTAGCTGCCTTTCTTTCCTAATGTTAACCATCAGACCCATTGTCAGATGATTAAAAAGTGGTTTACCATCAAATTTAATAAAATATTAGTTAAAAAAACATAAAAAATAGTAAAATACCATTACTTAATTAAAGATTAGTTAACAGTTAATTAAATTTTAGTTAATAATTAATTAAACAAATAAACCTACCCAAAGAAGGTTACACAACCACTCCTTCGTGTGACTAGCCATGTTCACTACAAGAGAAGGGGTAGGCGCATGAATAGTCGCGTTTGTTGCAGGATGAGGGTTGTGTTTGCTACAGGAGGAGGGTTGGGAGGAGGAATACTAAGTTGCCATCTTTCCCTTGCATCTGAACCTGACGGCCTCTGCATCAGAACCAATTATGGCCTGGTAGTTATTAGCTAGTAGTTATTGTATACATGATAGGTTATGGCTTGCTGCTTATTATTTAATGAATGTAGCTCTAATCTCATCCGGAATTTTTTATTATTGAAGAAGGAAATACCAGTCTCTAAGATTCACAAAATTCAGGTTTTCTGTGAGGTTCAGATACAACCTTCCGCTTTTCTCTCAGGTTTTCAGGTTCATTACTCTTCATTATTTTCATCTGAAATTTTACTCGCAAAGTCCTGTCCCTGCTTAGTTTATGTTGCAAGTTGCTGTTTGTTTCATTGTTCGATGGTTTGTTCCATTATAGGAAGATGGTGTTTTCAACCCTCGTTAGTGCAACATTCTCTGAAATTTCATCTCGATATTTTTCCCTTTCCCATTGTGTTGTCATCCTTTCTTCACTGATGGTTGTTTTCCTTTCCAACCTTACAGTGCAAGATTTTATTTCTAGTTGTGGTGGTGACAATGTATTTGGTGGAATTTCTTCAATTCTTACACTTCCCCATAGTTTGATTCAAGTTGGGGCTCCTCTTATTGTAGCTCAATGAATTTCATATCTCTAGGGAGTGACAATTCTTCTCCTTCAGTCTCTTGTCTGCCTTGATTGAACCCATTTGAGTCTGACTCCTCTGAGGTTGTAGGCATGGGAATTAGTGTTGATGTATTCAGGACAAATCGAGGTGGTGTGATGAACATCTATGTTTGCAAAGTTTCTTGAGGGGTAGTCAAGTCTTGTGGTGGTGAGAGTGCACCTTCTTTGGCTATCTAAAGCTGGAGTGATTGATGCACTTGCAGCATTGAGGACCTCACCTTTCCACTGTTATGTAGTAGTATTGTGTACTACTTGGTGGTAGTGGGGGTACCCCTAGCTTGCAAGGATGTTGAAAGGTTACACATTGTTCAACAGTTTGATGCACCTATGGTGGGAAGTTGGGGTTGCAACGCTAGCCTTGTCACTATCTTGGTGGTTTACATAATGATATCGTACATGACTTGGTAGTAGCTTTTGAACTTGAATCAATACCGACTTGTGCCACCTTGTTTGATGAACAAGAGAGGGCTTCATAATTACCTGCGACAAACTTGGCCTAAGGATTCCAGTGTGGTAGTTTAATGCTTACATGGTTTTCTCACCTACAAAATGTAATCAATGGCAAGAAATTTTTATAATGAAATTTCTAATTTAATGAAATTTTTGATTTTGGTCTATATCTCTGTGACATGTTCATGCTGCTATTCCTTTCGAGAATAATTGTGTGACATGATCATTATAGTGACTTATAATCCATGACAAAGACAACTACCTCAGATTGTGAGTCTAGGGATGTAGTTGGTGGGGACCTTGTGTTCCTTTTTGAAATAAATTTGATGTGATCAAACATCACTTTTTTTTTCAACAACCAGTGATTTGATTTCTTTGTCTTTTACAACTGGAAATTTAAACATTTGGTAAACCCCATAGAAAATTCCGAGAATTGAATTTTTTTCCAAGGACCACCCATAGTGGTCATTATAAGAATTGATCTATGCTAATAATCAGGAAAGAAAAGTCATCTTAGGCCCTATCTTTGCATCTTCTATGTTGGTTTCAATTGTGATGTCCCAACCTGAACTCTCTATCAGACCTTGAATTTTAAGGCAACAACAATCAAACTGTTCTCATAGATTTTGAGGCTAGAAAACCTCTATTAAAGGCTTGAATTGTTTAATCTCTGAACTCACAAAAACAATAGTGCAACATCTTTTCAGAGAGGTGGTCAAACTTTAGTCAAATCATGACAAAATTTAATGCTTTTCTAGAAAGTGTCTCTAAGAAAACTTTTCACCAGTAGTAGACCTGTATGGAATGTTAAGTGCTATTTTAAACTATATTTATTTACAAACTTCTACTACATCCCATAATATGCATATGATAGTGAGATTCTAGAAATACTCAATTATCAATATGATAAGTTCATCATTCAGTGTAGTATATTTCCTAATTAAAGTGGTCTTTCTATTGACCCTGTCACTCTGGATCCTCAGTTTTTCTTTTAAATTTTCTATCATTGTCCTTGGCCATGAGATGAACATGCATAATTTTTAACTTCACATCAAGTAATTGTGTGATGTCGATTGCCACTATTATGAGGGAAAAAGGACATGCATCATCAACATGAAAAATGTATTCTTCAGTCACTTGTGTTTATGACTTCATTTTTCCACCTTGCCTTTTTTTTGTATATTACCTTCTTAAAGGATTTATGCACAGAGTCAAATTTCAATATATTGATTTTGCATTTTGTTCCCACGTCCTGCTGAATATTCTTTTAATGAGCCAGGGTGTTGACCCAATTTTTTGGCTTACTAGGCTTTTCTATCAACTGAAATTACTTCAATTACAATCTTTTGACATAGAGGCTTCCCTTTTGTAGGTATTTGATCAAAGCTACTCTCCTTGTTCAGTGGTTCATTAACTCTGTAGTTTCTAGAGTTCCCATGATAGCCATTGCATCGCATCCATCGATCCCAAGTTCTTGTTCACACATCGATCATAAAGATTTTCTTTTGTCGAATACTTTTAGGTTTGTGTAACCATTTGTTTGTTTTCTTGTTTTATTTGTACAACTAAAAAGCAACAACTAACAAAAAAATAGTAGTGAATAGAAATCGTTGAAATTGGATTTCAGAAAAATTGACTTGAAAAGATGAAATCTCTAGAAATAACTTTGTAAATTGAGGAGTAGCTTGGATTAGGCCCCTAGAGACTATCTCTAGGAATGTTTGAATTTGCAAGGTTTCCATAAAGTTGAATCTGAAAACAAGAACTACTATAAGTAGCAAAATTTTATACATGATTGCTTCATACCATGGATTTCTAAGCTACATGACTTCCTTTTTTATATGCCAAAAACAATGAATTGAGCCAACTTCTACCTTTCTTAACATGACAAATCTTTCCACCCCCAAAGCTATCATATTTTTGTCCCTTTTCTTCAACACGTATCTAACTGTTGTAGACACAACCTCTACATGCAGATTTATCTCTCTAGTTTAGTTAAAAAAAAGAATTGTCTACTTAGACTAGCAATGTAAAGAACTATTTTTGAACATAAACTTGTCATTGCTTGTTAGCTATAACTCTACATTCTCATTCTCTTCAACAAAATGGGTTATACCTTTGACAGGTTCAGACACTGAAATACCACATTTTTCATTTGATTTTTTTAATGTTACATTAAGAGACTAGTTGTTTTCCATAACTTAGGAATATTATATCTCGGTGACATGTTCATGCTACTATTCCTTTCTAGAAGAACTATGTGATATGCTCATTACAGTTAATTATAATCCATGGCAAAGACAAATGCACCAGATTGTGAGTCTAGGGATGTAGTTGGTGGGGACCTTGTGTTCCTTTTTCAAATAAATTTGATGTGATCAAACATCACTTTTTTTTTTTCAACAACCGAGAATTTTAGTGCTTTTTCTTTTACAACTGTAAATTTACTACATTTAGTAAACCCCATAGAAACTTATGAGAATTGAATTTTTTTCCAAGGACCACCCATAGTGGCCATTCTAAGAATTGATATATGCCAATAATCAAGCAAGAAAATGCATCTTAGGCCCTATCCTTGCATCTTTTGTGTTGGTTTCAATTGTGACGTCCCAACTGGAACTCTCTATTAAACCTTGAATTTTAAGGCAGCAGGCGTCAGGCTAGCAACCCTCTATTAAAGACTTAGGTTCTTTAATATATGAACTCACAAAAATGATACTGGAACATCTTGTTAGATAGGTGATCAAACATTAGTCAAATCATGAAAAAACGTAATGATTTGCTGGAAAGTGTCTATTAGAAACGTTTCACCAGTAGTAGACCTATATGGAAGGTTAAGTGTTATTTTAAATTATACGCACTTAAAAATTGTTTCTACATCCTAGAATATTCATATGGCAATGGGATTCTAGAAATAATCAATTATCAATATTATAATTTCATCGTTCAATGTAGTAGATTTCCTAATTAAAGTTGTCTTGCTCTCAGCCCTATCAGTCTGGATCTTGATTTGTTCTTTTAAATTGTCAATAATTATCCTTGGCCATGAGATCAACATGCATCTTTTTCAACTACACATCAAACAATTGTGTGATATTGATTCCCACTACTCTGAGGGCTAAAGGATGTGCATCATCAACATCGAAAATGTATTCTTCAGTCACTTGTATTTATGACTTCATCTTTGCACCTTCCCTTTTTTGTATATTACCTGCTTAAAGGCTTTATGCATGAAGTCAAATTTCAATTTATCGATTTGGCATTTTATTCCCATGTCCCGCTGAATATTTTGTGTTAATGAGCCAGGGTGCTGACCTAATTGTTTGGCTTACTACTTCACAACTAGGGCTCCTTCATTCTGCTTCCTAGTAACACTGCCTCCCTTTTTGCTCTGCATATTGCTGGAATGATGTTGATCATTTTAGGACATGATTTGGTCTTCTTCTCTAGAGATCTCCTTGGGATTTGGGCATTCTGACTCTTTATGAATACCAAGATCAGGTGGTTCAATCTGTAGCACATTGTCAACCTTTGAATCATCTATTTGTATACCTATTGTCGAAGTTTCATTTTCAATCATAGAACTCCCTTTTTGCTAGCAAGAAGGTATGTTGTATATTGTCCCAAAATTTGATGGTGGTTCAAAATGATGTTGTTGGATCTATTGGAGTTGGAAGCCTCGCCACATGCGACCTACTCATAATCACATTTAATGGTGACTAGATCCGACTTTTCTATCAACTGAAATTCTTGCAATTATAGTCTTCTGACGCAGAGGCTTCCCTTCTATAGGGACTTGATTAAAGGAACTCTCCTTGTTCTAAGAATTGATCTATTCGAATAATCAAGAAAGAAAATTCACCTTAGGCCCTATCTTTGCATCTTTTGTGTTGATTTCAATTTTGATGTCCCAATCTAAACTCTCTATCAGACCTTCATTTTATGGCAGCAGACATTGAACCATTCTAATATCTTCTGAGGCTAGAAACCCTCTATTAAGGACTTAACTTGTTTAATCTCTGAACTTAGAAAAATGATAGTGGAACATATTGTGAGAGATGTGATGAACCTTTAGTCAAATATTTTGTTACTTTTGTGCCATATTATAGGCATGGGTCCACTTTTTCCTTCATGGGAACTCCTCCTTTCAATATTGGAGTGTGAATAAATAATGTTTTAATGACATCCTATTCCTCCTTGGATATCCTTTGCATTGATGGAATTTTCTTATGTAACCAAATTTCTCCACAATAACTTTGCAATAGTAATAGCCCTACACTCTTTATCATCATCATAGTGTTTGGGATATGCAATAGGCTAATAACACTAGATTTGAATAAGGGCTAGAATGACATGAAGATGTTGGTCTTGGTCTCCTCCAATTTTGAATATCGGTATCGTGAAAACTTAGGAAATACAATATAGTTATGGGTGTCGTAATCCACCAACTATACATGATCTACCTAGCCTTTCAGATGTTCACACTCGTGCACATGCACTCACGCATCAAGTCTTTCATCTGAGAAGACTTGGTTTTGCACCTCCAGAATGGGGGCCATCTCCCCACTCAGCTTGTTCCTAAAGGCGTTGTGACCATGCCTGCTACTGCTACTTTGTGTGGTGACATTCTATTTATTCTTCAATATTGCTTCAAATCCTTTCTTTAAATTATTTTCTTGTGATCGATGTCATTTGAAGAATGCTACAGTTGATTGTTGATATTTTACTCAATCCTGTACTTAAATCCCTCACAAGTCCTACCTAGATTCAACCATCAATGTAGGTTAATTATTTCTGTTTTTTTTTTTGTAGTGTCTTTCTGGACCATAAATGCAAGATGATTGGCTTGGATGTGACCTTCTTGATATTAAAACCTTGTTCTCATGCCACCTACTCATAATCACATTTAATGGTGACCAGATTTGAATTTTCATCAACTTAAATTCCTACAATTCTGTAGGGACCTGATCAAAGGAACTCTCCTTGTTCTCTGGTCCATTAACTCTATAGTTTCTCGAGTTCCCATGATAGTCATTGCATCCCATTCATAGATCCCAAGTTCCTGTTCACACAGTGATCATAAAGCTTTTCTTTAGTGGAGTAATTTTAGGTCTATGTAACCATTGGTTTGTTTTGCTATTTTATTTGTAGAGCTACAAAGAAACAACTAACAAAAAGCTAGCAATGAATAGCAATTGTTAAAATTGGATTTCGCAAAAAATGACTTGCAAAAATGAAATCTCTGGAAATAACTATGGAAATTGAGCAGTAGCTTGGATTAGGTCCCTAGAGACTATTTCCCCTGTCTTCCTATGCCATTCAAGAGCTAATATAATTATCTCTATTGCTCACCATTTCATGTAAACTATATCAAAACTGTTCCAGTTAGATGTAGTGTTAAAGACCACAACAAATATCGAAGCAATTTGCAGTCCTAATTGCATATTTCTTGCTTGGGTTAAGAGAGAACGATTTTCATGGTCGCATTGTTAAAGAACATATCATTAGCTTAGTGTTAATGCATTTAAAATATCACATTACAATTCTGTGAAATTTCCTTTGCGTTTTATCATTTTTTCTTGTTTCAATTTCCAATTTTTAAAGTTGAGACATGTTTTATCTTTAGATTTCACGACATATTACATTGTAAAAAATTACTTATACTTTAATAAAAGCAAAGCTTCATTATTGCATAAGTAAAAGTCCAATATTTTTTAATAACATCACACCATACATTCTAGAAAATAAGCTACAACCTTATTTATGTCTTATGTATTAACATACTTAAGCGTCAAATTCAATAAAAGTCTCATCTTTGACACAACTAAACCTCTAATATTGGCTCATAAAGTAGCCCAAAATTCGATCTTTCTTGTCCTAGAAAATGAACTCTAGCCTTTATGTACATTGTTATGTATTCACAAACATGTTTACTTACAATAAGAGCTTCATCTCTGACAAAGATTTTTCTAAATTAACTACATATAATTTTGACCTTATAAATGGCTAACCTTTAAACTTCCTCAATGATTTTTGTTTTGACAATAGTTTCCATAGATTAAGCTTTAGCATGATTATAATATTGCAACACTTCCATAAGGATAATTATCTTCATAATACGGTCATCACCT
Source organism: Pinus tabuliformis (assembly GCA_031772625.1). Taxonomy (NCBI): domain Eukaryota; kingdom Viridiplantae; phylum Streptophyta; class Pinopsida; order Pinales; family Pinaceae; genus Pinus; species Pinus tabuliformis. The sequence continues at coordinate 225,087,384 of CM062818.1, read as the reverse complement.
TAAGTTTTGCTTTTTTCTTATCATACATAGAGAATAGATTACTAAAAACTAAACTAAAGGCTAACATTTTCATGTTCCATACGCCTATGCATGAGAATATTAAAAAATGTTCTAGCCCTAGAGATATTTATGGAAATGTTCTTCTAGATATTACTTTAGTTTATTTTTCCATAAAATCATGATCAAAATTAGCTTACAATAGTATAAAATAGCCCTTGAAGAGATTGCTAGCATTTGTTATATATAATATTGACAACAAAATGTTAGAGCATTCAGGTTGTCTATAAATTTTAGATATCAGCGAGAAGAAGCAAGAATTGAAGCTTGGATAAATATCCAGACTTCCAAAGCTAAAGCTGAAACAAAAAAACTTGAGGTATAGGGAGTGTGCCTATAAATATTTGAACACATTTATGAATATTTCCAGAATTTTGGTTGTTTACAGCATTAAGAATAAGTGAATAAATATGTTGACATTTAGGTCATTGACGTAATGCACACAATAAATGTTATTGTGATGGTAAGTTTTCATATATTGGTAAGCATGATAAAATTCATCACTTGAAAAGGACGCATCACTGCATCTTAACTTTTTTCTGTTAAAATATTCAATGATGTTTAATTACTTTGAAAGGAGATAAGTTGAAGTATTTTTTTAAGCTTTATCTTTTGAAAAAAGGTAACTTGTAGGCTCCACATTCTATGTTGTATCATATCTGTCGTCTCTGCAATCATCTTATAAGAATGTAGTCTTAAAAAATTCTAGCCCTTTCTTTTCCGTTCTATGAAATAGTATACGCTTTTCTCTAAAATGGTGTATTTATATTTAATATTTTTTGTTGTGAATACTCAAAACTATATTATTGCATGTATTTTGAAGTTATGATACATAGGAAATTTCCTTACAATTAGGTAAAATTTAAAACCATTAACCATTAATAGTCCAGTATACATAGATGACCATCATGTCACAAACCCAATAAAAGGTACTGCTCATTTCCAATGCTTCCCATCCAGTAATGTTCCCTCGAAAAAATTAAGATTTGGAGTGGTTTTAATCTAATTTCATATGCAATCGGCATAGTTTTATTGAATATTATCACCAGGTGCTAGGGCACCTGTCTAATTATTTCTATCATGTATAGGTTTTTGAAAATTTCAATTTACAATTTTAACTATGTTTGAAAGAGAATGATCATATGGAAGTTGTTGTCATAAATATCTTCATTTTTATGTTTAGAAGACTATATAACCACTCAATTAAAAATAATATGAACATGCTTCCTACCCCTTAGTGCATAAATTTTCATCTTGTTCTATAGGAATGTTATGAATGTTAAACATCTAACATGAGGAAAATCACATATAAACAATTTTAAATAAAAAACCACCTTTAAGAATTTTGTTTTGTATAGTACTTATTTTTTTATCTCTACTTATAGAAAATGACAACAAACCTTACTGAGAATGTTGTTTTCTCAATGCTCTTTGGATCGACTCATATTCAACCATTGCTACAAATTGTTGAACTTGGCCCCATTTAATCAATGCAAATTTGAACTCTACGATATCACAGTTCCATATTTGATGGCACATATATGAAATACCTTCTTCTTCCAACAGATTTCAATGACCTCATAGCAACAAGCTTGCTGCAAAAGGGTTCTACTATACATGTTAAAAGTTGGACTACTTAAACTATTGGTCCATCAATGTAAGTTTGTTATAAATTTCTTATTTCAACTTTACATTTTTTGTCGATACCACTTCTGAGTCTAACAATTACTCATATGACTATGATTTACTATGTAGGTCGATAACGCTAATAGACTTTGATATTTCTGCTTCATCTGTACTCTTAATTGGTAATCCAAAAAATTTGAGTATTCCAACCACTTCTGAAGAAGACACTCCCTCCTCATCGAACCAAGATCCTTCATAAAAAGGAGCTTTCCTCTTCCAACTACTCCAACCCCATCCTTCATGCCAGTCAAAATTCTCATCAAAGCACTAAATCCTTACCATTCAAACTGGTGCATAGAAGGCTACGTCCAAAGAAAAACACCTCTTAGACAATTTTAGAATCAATACGGACCTAGTAAAGTGTTTGGCTTTGACCTGTTCAATACAAAAGGTGGAGAAATACATATTACTTGTTTCAATGATGTCACTGGCTATTCTTTTGACAAAGTGAAACTTGGAAATGTCTACATTATCTCTAAAGGGAATGTGAAAATGGCTAATAAGCAACACAAACACTTAAAAAATGATTGGGAAATTTTGTGAAATGAAACATCTACCATAGAGAATGTTGCAAGAAAAATAAAACACAATCCAATGGTACATTTCAATATAAAATCAATCAATTATATCAGAACAACAAACGCCAACTCAATTTTTGATGTTCTTGGTATCTTCACTAACATTTCCAATTTGTTCAATATACATAGAAAAGACGGCTCTGAAGTTACTAAAAACACAATATACCTTCAAGACATGTATGGGTATAACATGGATGCGATATTTTGGGGAGAAAATTTTGTTGTCATATCACAAGAAATATCCTCCTTATGTGATGTAAGAAATAACCCCATCATTGCAATCAAGTTTGTCCGTGTTGGAGAATTTAATGGAAAAAATGTCGGCACTACAATGAGATCCATTATTCTTATAGATCTTGACATTGAAGAGACCCACATGCTAAAGTCATGGTTTAAAAAAAAAGAACGTGCCACTACAACTTCTACATCCTTAGCAATAAGATATTCAACTCATTTTGGCCATCAACAAAAAAAGTAAGAATTGTTGATATTTACAGTATGGATTCCTCAGCAAAACCAACATTCTTCCAAATGAAGGGCACAATAACAAAAATTTGGCTGGATAGTTTTTACTACCTTTCTTACCCGTCTATCGTTGATGTGAAAAAATGAATGAAAAAACTTATTCCACAAAATAAAGGCATGTAGTATTGCCCAAACTGAAACACTAAATTAACAGACTATGATTACATATAATTACTTAATATCGATGTACAAGATCACACTGGTGAGTTAGTTTCAATTGTTGCCATCTAATACATGACATCTAGAATTATTGGCATTAATGCAAAGGAATTCTATTTGTTATCCTTAGATCAATATCTAATGAAGGAAATTGTCTCCAAATCATTATGGACATATCACATCTTCACACTATTAGTAAAGACAAAAACATTTAAAGGAATAACACAGTTGAAATGTGTTATCACGAAAGAATAAATCTTGTATTTCACAACAGAATGCAACAACATCCTTCGAGAATTTGATAACATGTCGATATCATAGATAGATATTGTTACATGTACTTTTCGCTTTTTGACAGTCTTTATTATCTTACTTTATAAATACAATTTTAGACCATATACTATTGTATGCCTTCTCAGCAAATTCTCTTATTTAGTATTGAAATAAATATTCGTCCTCCATTGTATCTATTATTGTATTGTGTATGTACACTTATTCACATTCTTTTCACCTTCTTTCTTTTAACGAATGAGGTAACTTGATGCATTACACATGCAATTATCTACATGTATAAATGAAAATTACTTAAATGTTCTTTCAAACACATTTTTCTAATCATAAATTAACATAAAACTATTCAAAACTTCAATTTTTTTTCACTTTCACTTTTATATAATAACATGGTTGTTCTCTCTCAAAATAACATTCCTGTTTTCCCCTCTCTTTCCTATAGGTACCATAACTTGTTCAAATGTCCTATTCTTCTAATGATGAACACACCTGAAGATACTATGCAACAAATAAAGAACGAATAAATGCACATCGACATAAGCTTTATCAAGGAAAAACAAATGTCACTAATTGCTAAAAAAAAAGGTAGAAGAAAAAATAACATTCATCATCCAAAACATATGATGAAAATTCACATTTTCTATCAAACCTTTCCATATTTACAATTCCCACCCCAAAAGAAATACTCCTTTCCAATTATCAATCTCTCTATATTTTGAGAAAACCTCTCAAACAAGTACATCCATAACGCATTTCCCCAACCCCTCCACTTCACATGCTTTCAAAAACATTCACACTAATGAGGCACATCGAGAATTTGGTGCAAATATTGATAAACTTGCACCTAAATGTACATGATCCATTTGTCTTGAATCATATCCTGGAATACATATCTACAATTCGAACAAATGTACTGCTACTCTAGATGCATATCCAAAACAAAAGTTCACCGCTTAGCATTATCAAACAACATGGACCCTCGTCCTCAACCAGTCATCCTTGCTTCTCTTTCACAAATAGAGGAAAGGATCATTTCTGGGGTTAACCCTATACTCCAAGTAACACATGCACATGGTGCCCAATATAAATACATTGGCCACATAATTGGTTTTCCACAAGACATTACAAAAATCATAAGCATGTTGCCATGACATGTTGAATACTTAGACATTCTAATTGTCACCCATCGTAGCAATGACCATCGTGTCTATGATTACATTGTCAATAGAAATCGTATGGTCACTGCATTAGATTACAAATTGGAAAATCACCCATACTATAAGAATTCTCGTATTGATAACAATGCACTAACATCATTACCAACATTCCCCACTCATGTCTCCTACTCCCTTTGCCATTCCAATACCACAGATCCAACTTCCCACCTTTCACCTGAAACACCACTTAACCCCACTCAAGATTCTTCAAACCCATACCTACACAACACATCATCATTCATACCCATTATTCACAATACAAATATAGAAATCTAAGAAATATGAAATTATTTACATGCCTAAAACCACCATTCTGATACTACAATTAAATTTCCACCTATTGGCCTATCCCTAATCAGTGGACACAACATAGAAGGTCTACTCTCTATGGATTTCCACACCCTTTCCCCACAGGAGCTGCAATGCCAAATCAATTAAGAATGAAATCAGTGCAGTTACATGAATACACACTTCATCTCATATGTTACCATGATAACATGTTCGACAAGAGCCCTCACTTTCATTACTACATATACAATATCATGATGTGACATTGCAATCAAGAAACAACCTCAGTTTGTGTAAAAATGAACATCTTAGATAACTTTCAACCAACAATTCAATATATGAACATTTGATTAGAACAATTTCCAGACAAGTAGTTGGCAAAACAAGTCATGCGATTTGGTTTCTCTTTACATGGCACAAGATATTTTTGGCACAAAGCTAAAAATGAACTAATAGACATGATATCTTAGCTTGGTTTTTTGATGTTGTTCTTCACATCAAGTGCAGTTGATACAAAATGGCCTGATCTTCATGTATACATGCCCAGATATCAACCTCCTGATATTAAAAAACAACAAAAAATAGAGAAATGATTACATTATCTCTAACCCCCATTTAACATCACTATCTATGCACCATAGATTCAAAACATTCTGTTAAGTTATCTTAGAGAAACACTTGCAGAGAAAAGACTATTGGTATAGGTACACATATCAAAATTATCTAAACATAAAATCTCATCTAATACAAAATTATCTTACATAAATGCATACTTGATAGGTATGAATAGAAACATAGAGGATCCACAAACATCCATGATTTCCTTTGGATAAAAAATGCACCTAATATAGAAAGCCTCAACTGGGAAGACATAGAAGTAGTTGATATTTCTAAGCAATTCTTCAACAAATATATTTCAGCTTGGAACCCTCACCTTCCTTCTCTTTCAAACCAACCCATTACTCAGGAAGATTCAAAAATTCCTTTCTTATTATTCACACCACATATTTTTAGAACCAATCTTCTTAATGATTATGAATAACTCATCAATTCCATTGAACGACACACAAAATGCACCTAAAGCACATGCCTAAGAAAGAAAGGCTCCTCATTCAAATGTCTCTATAAAGCACCTTGGGAATTACATCGAAAATCATCCTTGTTCATTGAATCCAATGGCCAAAAAACATACACCCATCATTGCAACGATGATCGACTCCATACCAATAACCCTACCATCCTATCTATTTGGTGTGGAAATGTTGACTTCCAACTAGTACTCTCCATCTGTACCGTATAGAAATATATCGCAAAAAAAATTGAAAGCTTCCACCACATGCTACGTAGACTTTTCCTCGCTTCACCCAATGTTGACCCAGAAACATCTGAATTTCTAAAATTCTTTGTGGAAACCCTTGTTGATCGTGACATTGAAGCACAAGAAACCTAACATATGGTGTAAAAATTACCATTGACATTGTGTGGTTGATCCTTCTTTTCTTTAAATGTAAGCCAAAAGAATTATATGCGCCTTCCACAAAATAACACTACCTCTTCTCCATCACCACACATCATAGATACATATATCCAACACCCATCTACCCTAGAATCCACATAACTCATAGAACTAGCAAGATCTTGGTAATATGATCCTTGTCACAAGACAAACAAATGGAAACTTAGACCAACAAAAGAAATTATTCGTGTCATACCATGTTATTCCTCCATACCATCCACTACGGAACCTTTCTATGATGACTTTTGTCAAGTTTAACTTATGATATACAAACCATTTCATCATATTGCTAGAGATGTAGGAGACTCTGCTGAATAATTCATCACAAACTTGCAAACGTTTTATCGTTTCTACAAATCTTCGCATCAACACCGCACACTATCTGATATTGAATCTGTTGCAAATGATAACTCAACTATTCATGAAACCAATCCTCAAGACACCATGGAAATAAATGAATGGTAATTACTCTCCCAATTACACCCTACAAAAGAGCTCCTCAAAAATGACCTTGACATGCTTTTCCTTCATGGTTTTGATGACAACCATAACGGGAATCATACCACTATCCCATTGGATCTACAAAATAAAGGAATACAATTCATTGAGAATAGCCTCTATATCCAACGCACTCTTCAAACACATTAATATGCCATCACGACCCTTAACTCATTATCTCCAATACAAAGAAAAGCTCTAAACATTATTTCCAATCATTTTTCTAAGAAGGATATTTTCGCTGCTCTAAAGATGATAATACAAGGCACTACTAGTACTAGGAAGTTCATCCTTATAAATTGCATCAAAGAAATGATGATAACTCTTGCAAGCTTAGATCCTTAACCAATCATGCTCCTCGCCACTACAGGCATTGCAACCTTCAACATACAAGCATCGACAAGCCATTCCACCCTCCACCTTCCTATAAAGGATATGATGTCATTAGAAAGGACTTCCCTTACAAAATTCGAAGAACTTAAGCATATTAGGTACATAATAATCGATGAAATGACCTTGATTGGGCCTAAGATTCTTAGCCAGATTGACAAACATCTTTGAGAGGCATTTCCACTGCAAAGAAACACTCCTTTCGTGGTTTGTTCCATTATATTAGTCGGAGATCTCGACCAGTTATCACCCGTCAAGGACATACCTCTACATGCAAGCACAGGCCACGGAAGCGCATTGTGGAACACATTCAACACAGTCATCACATCGGACACAATATTTTGTCAGTAAGGCGACAATGTCACCCAAGTTACTTTCAAGAACACTCTCTAGAACATTAGAAATGAAATTCCAACAATTGATGACTACAACATCCTTATGTGAAGCATATACTCCTTCTTATCAGAAGATGAAATACATTTTTTCCATGGTTCCATGCATCTATTCCCAACCAGTTCTCAAACAATGGTCCATAATAAGCAAATGATAAAATATCTAAAAACTATTGTCAAAATATCCATTTTTGAATATGACAACACATATTTCATCCTTTCCTAAGAAGACAAGCAACTTGAGTGAATTGTCTTGCTATGCAAACGTTAAAATGTGATGATGAATTCCAACCTTTGGGTTTCAACCAGACTTGTTAATTTTCTGAAATCCAACATTTATTGTCGTAGCTTTTCCCAAATACATCGGGCCTCCTTGGGATGAAAGAAATCCCACTCACTTTCCTATTCTATTAATAAAAAGAAATGAATGTATGCAAATTCCACTAAACATATCTTGAGAATTAACCATACATAAATCTCAAGGTATGGCACTGCCAGAAGCAACAGTTGAAATTGGAAAAATTAAATGTCAAGGTCTCACATTCACAACAATTTCAAGTGTCCCTTCTCTACACGATCTCCGGATTTTCCCCGTATTCAGTTTCGATCGTTACAATAAAATGAAAGACAACAAAAATATTACTCGCAGAAAACATGCAGAATAAATTCTTCGTTCAATGCCACCTCCAAATGATCTGCTCCAATCCATACGTTAACATCACCAAAAGGTTTCCCATATTTATTAATCTCAATCTATTTTATGACATACCTTTTATATCTATTAACAATAGTCAAATTTAATCATTATTAATACATGGTTGCAAATATTACATTTTTATTATATTTTATATTTACTTGCTTCTAACATTATCTATCTTCTTCAACAGGACATATGGACTCACAAATAGCACAACTATATAGCTACTGCAACAAAATTGAAAAATCATTGCTTACATTACAAAATATAGAAATTAGATTTCTACTAGTGCCAAATCCAAAAGTACAATTATATGGCCTTCGTCCAACTATAAAATTATTACTACAAATAAAATCTACTCTAAAATTCATAATCCACATTCATTAACATGATAGAATGTGAAAAAGATGAATGGACTAGCAATCAAGAAATATGCATCTTCAACTATGCGTAAATCTCGAGTGGTGTTCAGTATCTCATGATTTGCCTTGCATTTTTGACTAAAAGTATTTAAATTCCCATGAAAAAGGTAAATTCATTTCCATTCATTCCAATTTCATTTTAACACAATTCACATGCAAACTGCGTCTAATGAATTTCCACAATTAATTTACATATTTGAAATATTAATAATACTTCTACATGATTTGAATGAAATATACATTTTGCAAGTTCATTACTGCTTCTTCAAGTCTCCGATAACTCCAACAAGTTTTGATGCAATTTCAAATATGGAATGGCAACCATGATGTTGTTCACAATGTTATATTTCTTTTTCCATCTCTTCCATTACAATCTACTATTTGTATTTTTTTTATTGAAACTTAAAAAAGCATCTTCGAAAATCAGGAGGCCATTTCACCTAATGCTAATCATTTATTTTTATCTTCCACCTTTACGTGAAATCTTGTTTATTAATTATTAATTTAAATAATCTTTCACATGTTACGATTATTCCTCAATTGCCCCAGATGTCAAAAAGCAATGCCATAAATAGGTATCATATGGAAAAATAGCATAAATGAAGAAAAATATCACATGTTATGCAATCTTGTGTCCCTCAAAGTTGTTTAAAAATAAATAAATAAAAGCCTTAAAATAATATACCATAACATGTTCACATAAACAATAGAAACTACATGGATAATGGATAACCTCTACATGAGACTATTATTATTTACAAAATATCCAAATTTAGAATAATCACAAGCAACTTAAGGATATAGCTGCAACTGTAACTCATTATCTTCCACCGTTGATTTCAACAATTCCCATTCATGTGTCATTATTCTTCCTCACTTTATGCCTTACGATGTTTCCTTCACAACATCTAGTGCAAATGCTAGTATAACTGTAATTTTGAAATTTTTTAATACATTTTACTTATTAAATTATAAAAACAAAGAGTCGTAGCTAATTTTATATAAATTAGGAAAAAACCTAATAATATAACTGTATAAAAAAGAGAAATAATAAAAAGAAAAATAAAAACTAATTAAAACCATAAAAACTAATTAAAACAATAAAAACTAACCTATAATCAAATGAAATAAATAGGATTAATAATCTACATATTAAAATCAATTAAGTAAAACAATTAAAATAATAATCAAAATTGAAATAATTAAACTAAAATTATTATAATATTCAAGAGTTGGCTTCAATATATAATTTTTTTTTTATTCTCAAGATTTAGGTTTATTTATACTGTGGTCGCAAGATTCTTCTCTCAAGGAACTATCAATCATATTCTAAAAATTAGTCCTGATGATAGACCCCCTTTGGAGTTTGAAACGTCAACATCCGGATCATGCTACTCCAATATAACTGTAATTTTGAATTTTATTTTACATCATACCACTTGAAAAGCTTATACAATCTAAATAGATGTTACATCCCCCAAAAGAAACCGGGTTGAAAAGTCGAAGGTAAAATCAACTTTACTTTTCATGTGAGTGGGAGTGTCGTGATATATAAGTTTCCATTTCCATTGAATTATTTATCTTTTTTCTCTCAGCATTCCATAACCTGGTTATAACCTCACCTAATAATCTAGGCTATTGGTTTATGGTAAGTTTTAAAATTTATTCAATTTAACGAATAATGATAAGATTTAATAATTTATTTATTTTTTAATTTATTAGAATAAAAAATATAATTCGGAAAAATTATAATAAAATACTAATTTTTTATTATCATTTATATTGCAATTAATTGCATACATGTTAATTACTAAGTTCTAGGTGACAATCTCCCTACTACAAAATTTCATAGTTTTAACATTCACTTGTACTAAATAAGTTATAAACCTTAATCAATTTCAAATTGTTCAATTGTCATCATTAAACACAATAAAGGAGGGGATATTTTTACTTAATTATGTTTTTCTATATGCAATTTCAGTTCATTATTGTTTTTACTTTAATTTATCTGAGGATTACTTTTTGCATAAGAAGCAAGTGCTAAGCAACAATGCCGCATATTACACTTGTTTGATCTATATTTCTTCATGTTGAATTAAATTAATTATTTTTAAAAGTCTGTTTATTTCGGAATAAGGTTGTGATAATTTTAATTTAATTATTAATAATTATTAAGTGGATAGTAGACATTTAACTTTAAAATAATTTTAATAATGTATTCATATCAAAATTTATATCTATATAAAAAATAATTGTTTTTTAAATATTTATAATAATTTTTCCATATCCAAAGTTGATTTTTATATGAGAGGTAATTATATATTTTTTTAAAAATTAAATTGAACTAGTATCTACATTGAAAAAGTATTTATTTTGGAGTGTCCCTATATCAAAAATGTATGGGCCGTATCTCTTGCCCCATTCACAGATACAATAAAATAGTGATGTTCACTCAAAGACCTCTTTTCTTCCTAGACATTGCAATACTTAAATAGGTTCAACAAAAGGTCCTTTTATAAGGAATTTTTGGAAGATTTTCCCAATTTAATTTGTTGGAAGTATGGTTGGCAATGAACAAAAGTATTTTTAACAATATACAAGTGTTTCCCCAATTGATAGAAAAGAAAGATTTACATTTGTCCTCTGAATTTTGGGTTGAAGGCCCTTGTAAAGTAGTCTTTCCCTAAGTTATTTATGCCAAGGAATCTCCATGGATTTCAAAGATCTCCGTTCCAAATGAAATATATTTGGCTTTAGGGCTATTACAAAAAAATCTCATAGGAAAAATGGAAACTTCACCTCTCTTGGGAAGCCTTTAGGGATTGGAAGACATGTATGTCAAGATTTTTTCTTAGCTTTGATGATGCCTCAGAAAGGAATCCAGAGGTGGCAGGAGGGGGAGGCATATTTTATGGCCACAAAGGAACTAAAGTATTGGAGTAATCATGGGGTTTAGGAAAGATGCCAAATAATCAAGCCGTTTAACCTATAGTATTTTGCAAGGCCTCCATATAGCTAAAACAAATAATGGTCCTTATCTTATTTTGTTGGGGTATTCCCTTCTAATTATTCAGAACATGGTAAAATGATCATCTAAAAGGAATAATATATTGTAAAGTTCATAAAAGAAATCCTCTTAATTAACTATTTCCATTTGTTATAGGTAAAAATAAAGAATTACATGAATGTGCCAATGATGGTTGCATCTTGAGCTTTGGTTCATTACATGTGGATGACCAATTAAGGTCATTCTTTGTTCCTTAAGTTTCAAATAGGTTGGATATTTTGCAGATTTTGCTTTCCCTTGGAGTATTTTTGAAAGGTTTCCAACTCCAATAACCCTACTTTGTCTATCATATTAGTATCTCTTAATAAAAAATAAATTTAATAAAAATTAAGCTAGACATACTTAAACTGCATAAAGAAATTGAATCGTAATATTCAGGTCAAGTTATGAACTAGACATAGATTTTAAAATCAATACAATACCACAATTTATTTATAATAAAAAATAATTAAACACAAAAAACAATCATTATAAACTTAAAGATATATTAATATTGTCAATAATAAAAATATAAATTCAATTTTTAAAAATTAAAAAGAAAACAAAAACGACATCATAAGAACCTTAAAACAAAACTCATAATTATCTACCATAAAAACGTAAAAGTATATACAATTTCTTTTCAGAATTCTTGATGGAATTTTAAATTCTATTGAGAACTTTATTTAATAAAAATAATATATATAAACAAATAAGTTAACTTTATTTAATAAAAATAATATATAGGCAAATAAGTTGACTACTTTTCTACTTAGACATATTGCTAAAGCTTATTTTTACTTTTCTCGTAAGGCAAAGGCAATTCAAACTGTATAGATATATGTTTCTCCTATAATTTCCTATTTAAAATTATTTTATATTTTATTTTATTAATATATAAGTCATTTTTTTTATTATAATAATAATAATAATAATATTCTTTTATACTATTTATTAAGATTAGTTAATTAATTATTATTTTACATTGAATATTTATATTATAAAATTATAATTATATTAAATTTAAATTACAAACCATTTAAATGTAATTAAAAAAAATAATTATATACATAAATATTAAATTAAACCATTAAAATCAATACAAATTAGAAATATTATTAATAGTTAAAAGATAAAACTCTTTTTAATATAAATAATACCATATATCCAATTGTCATATAGTTCTAAAATTATATATTTTCTTTGATATGTCCAACAATATTCTAAGTAAAATATAAATATTTTACTAAATTCATATATTACCATTAAAATGTAAATATTTTACGAAATAATTGTCTTTTGAAATTTTATATAATATTGTTATTAAAATTGAGGTTAAAAAATATGTAGCATATTTAGTATTAGTAAAAATTAAATTCTATATAAAATATTTAATACTAATAAAATATTAATTCTATATATAAATAGAACTTCTAATTTTATTAATAAGTCAACTAAATAAAATATTGTAGGGAGGTGTATAACTCTTTAGATACTTTCAAATTAATTTTAGTTTCAGCAAACATTAAACGAATGTGTACGTTATAGCGTTATAACAAAATTTATTAATTTTTTAAAACTTAAAATTTTATTTTTTTTAGATTGCGCTTGGTTAATTTAGTTGGGGTTTTATTTTGCAATGATATTTTGGCCATAGTGGTATATTTTTCAGTTTCAATCACGGTCATCAGTTCATAAATGGCCATCATTTGGTCATTTCATCTTTATTATTATTTATGAGTATTTATATAAATTCCTAGATCAATCTTGCTTGTTTGCACATTGATCAAGCCATGACTAATTGTAACACCAGACTATAGTCGGGTTCACCTAGACCAAACCCAATAGGCCTACGTCGACTTAGAGTTGGAGGTCAAATGTCCTTGTTTGCACGTTGATCATTAATATATGGAGCCCAACTTCTGACTAATGAGATCACTCTCAAATTCACAGTTGGACCTTGTCTTATGCTTGTGGTTTCTAATTGTGACTAGGTTTGTTTAACAGCGAGTCAATTGTCTTAATGTAATATTTTTTGATCGGTAGGTGATTGTATGTGGAAAATTGTTCAACCATTAGGCTTTTCTAGCATTACCATTTTAGTGTTAAACAATTCATCGTTTCAATGCTTGATTCTATTATTTTTCTTGTGGAAATTTTCTTTGGATTTAACTATCCTAGGATTTGTTGATGCTCAAGTATGCACGTATTTCCATTTCCACAATCGATTGGAACTTTGCAAGCACTGTTCAATTTGCAAGCTCTGGAACTTTGCAAGCACTGTTCAATTTGCAAGCTCTATTTTTCATAGGATCTGATCTTATTTTTCTGTGGGAATTCACTTTAGACTTCAAGGCATGACTTCGAGCCATGATTTCTGCAAGCATCATTTCATTTTCTTGCATTAGTTTTAGCAATCTCTAATCTTATTTTCCTATGTGAATTCACATTTCTCTGTTGTTAAATTATTAAATTATAGATTAAAAGTAAAACACTGGAAATGTTTAAGAGATTATTTGACTTGGTTAGCCATTAAACAAACTCATAATTTAAATCAAATTCATTTTTCCACTTGCACATTGTTGCAGCGGCTGCAACAACCTCCAAAATTTTGGCTTGCATCCAAATTTTACAGCCTTCCTTGGTTTTTCCTTTGATGGTTGTAAATACTAGAGCTCACCCTATGAGTTCTTGTGACGTATTTTCACCCTTTTGTTTGTTTGACCAGTGTTGTCTTTTGGCATATAGATTGATTTTTCATGCTTGCAATCTTTTTCAAGTGATTTTGAAGGTTTGCCTTTGTGTGTTTGGGTTGTTTTTTCTATGCACAGATCCGTCATACTCACACACAAAGTTGTAAGCATTGTTGTGCAAGTGTCATGACAATCGTCCAAAGGTCTATCTCAAGTGTCGCGCTTGTCACTCTCCGCTCTAGGATAGTCTCAACGAGGCTCATGCTTTGCTATGTTGTCTCGATGGTTAGTGTCGTCATGTGTCGAAGTATGTTAAGTGTGTGATCACAATGTCAAGTCTCCACAAGTTCACTTGCCTCCCACACTTAGCCATTTTTCTAAAAATATGTCTGACTAGACAACCCTCTTCCTTCGGACCTCGACTGAAATGCACTACGCAGTTTCACCCCTCAATGGCCTGTCTTTGCTACCCGAAATTACACAGTGATTGAGGTTGTCCTCCAGGTCAGCTGCACTGCACAATCTTGTAGGTGAGCAGTCTTTCTACCTCCTAGAACTACACAAAAAATTTCTTCCATGCCCAAACTGAACTGCACATTTCTCAAGCACAGTCATCAAACCTCCTTCTTGTCTGTCAGAATCCTCCACTACACTCAGACTTGGGTTTGTACAATTCTTCAAAACTGCGTAGACATGCCCAACTCACCCCCTGCTCCCTATCTTGCGTTGCTCTCAGAAATTGCACAGAACTACCCAGCTGGTCCCTTACAACCCTATCTTGTCTTCCCTCCAAGAATTGCACAGAAGTGCCCCCTTGGGGTCCCACCTTGCAACTGCCACTAGTTTCCTTAATTGCGCAATTCTACGTCCCAGTGGTCACTTTGCATTTTTTCCGGACAGTGAAGGTTGTGCTCCCGGAGTTCCTCATCCCAGCCTGAGTTGCATTCTGTGTTGTCTCAATAACTTGTCCTCCCTCCCTATCACTTGGAATTGCATATTGCACAGTTGTTGGGCCCTCTTCTGAGTCTGTCATCTATCCTGGTCCTGAAACACGAGAACAATGCATCATGCTAGACTAGGAGGTTTTGGATTTGATGTCGTCCCCTCATGAGTGAATTGGAGGAATAGGTACATCGATAGATCATGGTGAGACAACGAATGGGATGAAAAAGGAGCGCACATGCTAGAAGACCTTCTTGCAGCTGAAAAAATGTACCAAGCATATTAAGAAACAAGTGAAAGGAACACATGCGTTGAACCATCATGAAAGACCAAGACCATCGAGGACCCCACAACACTAAGCCACGTGGAGGAGAAGAAAAACCACACCAAGAGTATATCCATCACTCAGCAGCGCAGCAACTTGACATGGACACCACAGTCAACCATTACATGTCAGCAGTGTCATGTCGAGTTGTGTCATGAGTTGTCTTGGCCATAGTACCAATATCAATCATATCCTTTGTAACTTAATGTAATGTAAAGTGGAAATGGATGCACACAAGAGGTTGAAGAGTCACGTCCGTTGAAAATTCATGGGAACCTGAATGATCATGAAGGTAGTCCCAGAGTCACAAGGGCCAAGCATCACCCTTGACTATATATACTACTCCCATTGTATGAGCAAGCACTTTTCACCTTCGCTCCTCCCACATAGCCTTGAGAGTCTGTATTATGTTCTTTGAGGAGCAAGGAGTGGCTCTAATGTTCCACTACTGGGATTAGTGATATATGGTTTACATATTTCTATTGGGACTTTTTCTTAATTCAGAAGCCTGTGAAGGCCAACACGTTTTCACGCATGTTTTGTAGATGTTTGTAAGACTACTCTTTAAACATTTGTAATGCATGTTTTCTTAACCTGTACTAAGATAGTTGAACTAATTTGGTTTTTTTAGTACTTACATTATTTAAGATGCATTATATTGCTTATCATTGTTGTCTCGTCCTTGAGGACTATTCCATGGGACATTAGACAGACCTGTCTTGTTTACTAGCTAAAACAACTGTCACATTAATGTTGACTACTCTATTGGATGGTGTACATGTTTTCCCTTGTGCTTTGGTTTTAATGATTTTCACATCCGTTGTGGACTACTCCACTGGATGTTGGACAGACTCTTTCTGGCTCGCGTGTGTCTCTCATGGGTGGTACTATTATCTCTCATCTAGGGGTTCACTTTACCATTTCCTTTACAATAAGAGAACCTGGGCACATCTTAAATTACACACTCACCAAGTACACTCGCCTACATTTTTGAAGATACAAGGATAACACTCTCATGTGATGAACAATAAGAGCTAGGGAAAATATCTAAGATAATGGCAACAAAGCCATTGTACCAGATGGGAATACTACACCAAACAATGTGAGGTCTAGTTGGGGCATCATACCAAGGAGATCACCTGAATGTTGGCGGGTCCAACACCACCAATATTTCTGGTGCTAGAAGGAGGGCCGCCAACAGTTTATGGCTGAATGTTGTACCAATTCCACTCATCCATCATCTGGTGAAGGAAGTAACACACACTCCCTCTCCTCTATGTGCAACTCTGAAGATGTTCATTACTTACTTCTGAGAATCGAACGAAAAATTTTGTATTACCATATTCGCGTTATCCATCCCATCACCCGTCAATTCGATAAGGTTGTTGGACTGATTCTAGGAGTCTATGCTCTTCCATATTCCCATAGCAAGAAAACTACTACTCCCACAAGAGTGGTAGTCTCATTTGTGGAAGAAGAAATATTCGCCACTCTTTAAGAGCTGGCAGAAGTTGTGAATAAAGAAGAGGAGCCTCTAATGTTTAGAAAGGAAGAAGAAGACAACCTATTACTCTTGGGCTCAGGTTCTATTGTAGGAGGCAGAGTGAAAGGTAGCAAAGGAGGTGGAAGTAAAGAAAAACCAACAGATTCAGAGGAAGAACCATCAGATTTTGAAGAGGAGGAATGGGATGAAGTAGAGGACAACATGACAGAGAAAAATATGGAATGGATGACCCAGGGCCCATTGGCACTCCCGAGTATCTTGCACAGGATGCCAAGACACACAGAGAAGTTGTTAACGAAGTATGACCCTGACAAGACAATGAAGGTAGAAGATCACTTAGACATGTTATAACTACATCTGTAGACACTTGAGCTACATTATAACGATGTTGTATGTAGATTGTTTCCATGTACCTTGGATTGAAGAACAGTTGTATGGTACCACAACCTTCCTATGAACTCCATTCAGAACTACGGGGTGCTCAAGGGAATCTTTCTTGAGAAGTTTGTGATGAGCCTTGGTATTTCAGCAAGAATGTTACAACTCCCAAGGCTACCGACTTTTAATTATCAACCCGGGGTTTGTACAAACTTAAGAGGTATCGACACTATATGTGCAACATACAATGTGTCCTTCTTTTGCTGTCAAGATGTAATGGAGTGCATCTACTAAAACCAAATCCTAAGCTAATTTCATAATCTTAAATGATCCAAATGGAAACCTTAACCTATTGTATGAAATAAAGTACAAAGAGAGAAACATATTCTAATTACATAAAGATCATGAACTAAATGTAAAAGAAACCTAAGTTAACCCTATTTATCACATGTGATGATTTAAACCAACTGAGCATGAAGTTTGATCTAGGGAGTATTAACTGCTATGTGCATGTGTGAGTATAAAAGAACTCTTTTTTAATCTCTTTCTTTTATAAATGAAAATGCTAATCTTTCCTTGCTCTTTGGCAAGGGAGAAAGGTGTGGAGGAAGAGGGGTACAATGATTTTGATGGACTGGAGGTCGAGTAGGAGCCTAATCCCAGCTACAGGATTTCCTACAGGATGTACTAGTTCTCCTACAAGATCCCCTATTTTTCCTATAAGATCCCCTAGTTCTCCTACAGGATCCCTTGTTTTACTACACGATGTTACAAATTTACTATATGAAATTATAACTCATCGAATGACCAAGTAAATCAAATCCAAATTGGATGGGACAAATTTTGTTGTTGAATAGGATGTCTAGGTCCCCACTCCAAATGGAATCACTTATGGATACCTCTTTTAACTCATGCTAAAGAATAACATAAAATTACTAGTCAAAAAATCAAAAATTAGAGAACTAATGAGCTAGAAAATCCATGAAATGCCTAACCTAATCAAGTGAAAATGCAATGTGGTAAATTTTATTATGAAATAGATGTTTTTGTGATCTAATACAATTGGAATAAACTTGATTGAAGCTTGTTAGCATGCTCTAAAAAATAGTAGAAATTTAATGTTCCTTGCCACAAAGGAGTTCGAGAAATCTAGATTTGGGAATAAGAAAGCTACTCCAAGTAGCTTAATGATCACTATGACCTTCCATAGCTTTTCCAAGGATGAAATGATGCTTTTGATCCTGCAAAAGAACTTACGTTAACCATTTAACCCAATCCTACAACAAGAAATCATTAATACTAAATGAAAAAATAGAACGAAAAAAAAATTAGAGATGCATGTGAATAAGAAGTGAAAAGAAGGAAAGAAAATGATATAAAAGGGGCTCTAAGGCTCCTGGGATGGCCAAGCCTAAGGAAATTCAGAGGCTTGTGGAGGAGAACAAGATTTAGAAGTTCAACATGACACCAATATTCATTATTTTCATCAATACAATTACATCATTGCAAGAAAATACAGTGGAGCTGCAGAAATACGAGTTATCTCCACAAGAACACTAATGAAAATCCATATCTAGAGGATAATTTTACTTGATACTTATAAAAAATTATTAGGAATCATTTAGCATGAATGGAGGAAGCTTTCCCCACCAAAATCCCTTGATTAGTTGATTTGGTTCCCAATAATAGGAATCTGCATTAAATGGGAGGGAACACATTCCTAGATTTTCTCAATCGTTGTAGATCAACAATCTATGCCATAATTCCATAATATCTTGTTGTTTTATTATTTAATAGTGATACTCCTGTAGTCAGGAGCAAGTCCCTAAATTATATTCTCCTCCAAATCTTCATAATCTGCCCAATATTCTCATAATATTCCACAAAAAGAAATAATATTAGGCACAAATATGAAATTGTTCATAAACCTTCCTAACAAATATATTAAAGTTAAAAATACATTATATGATGCAAAAAGAAATGTTTAATGTGCTGAAGGATGGTCGTATGCCTTAACTTATGTTTAATTTAGAGGCATCGGCCTTAATTTATGTCTAATTTAGAGTCCCATCATACCCCCTGCTGAAAGTGTTGCTCATCCTCTGAGAAACTTAGTGACCTCATTGTCCCTCATTCATGGCCCTGGTGGCCTTTCTCTTGTGCATCAAGAATCTTGGCTGTAAGTTCTGGAAGGACAACCTCAAAAACACATTTGTGTAAAGTAAATCCTTGTTTCTTTAGACCATTAGTTTGCCTTCTTCCCCTTATGCAAGATGTTTCTTGAATAATTTTTAGTTTGGCAAGGTCTTCCACATTCTTATTAACCTTTTTCTGCCCTGTTCCATGATTTGGAAACCTCTAAAACCTTCAAAATGTCTTTAGATGAGAACTAGGACATCTTGTAGTAATTCATGTCAAGAAACCTGTTTTGAGCATAAATGATAGTTCGAGGTTAGGGTAGTCCCTTAACTTCACTTCCATGCCTTTCTCCCATTTCTATAACATCTTTTAGGCCTTGGAAAAATGCTAGAAATATTTTAGAGACCTCTTGGAAAGCCTCTTTTTATCACTGTAGTTTTAGTTCTGTTTTGATGGTGAATGCCTCATTTCATTTTGTTGCCTTCTTCTTTTCTCTTTTGGCTTAGATGATTTCCTATTGGCCTTGGAGTTTTCTGTTCTGATTAGGTCTGTCTTAGGCATTGTCTTTTTTTTGTTTTAGCACCATTTTTTCCTTTCTTCCTTCTTGTAGCAACATTCTTCCTTCCTGTAGAAGTCATTCCTTCTTCCTTCAGAGTCTTCTAATTGTATGGGAGTGATAAGAAATGATGTAGGTTTGTGAAATTGGAGAGGATACTCTGTTTGTTTTTCAAGAAATTTTCAGGGTGAGACAAAGTGTAGGGTTTGTTCTTCAAATTATGAAATGGGATGGATGAATGATGGATAGATAGTGAATATGAGGTGGATGGAGGGATTGGAGTGTTTTGGTGACTTGGCCTTCGCAAAAATTTCTTCTTTTAACTACTATCCTCATTCCTCGAAATCATCACTCTTCATAATTTGACTTTTCAACATTGCATGAGTGAAGGAGTGAGATGTAATTAAGTAGTTGAAGGCGGCTGAGACTACCGACCCATCCTTAGCTTATAAAACCTCATCTCTCATGCATTAACAACAAATGTCTAACTATAATATGCTCAAGAGAAGTTGTCAAGAATATTGCATACATGTAACTACCTGATGGTTGTTGGAGAGAGATGTATTCTGCTGCTAAGTTGATTTTTTTGTGCTTTTGATGACTCGACTACATCTTCTTGACTACCTTTTTCTTTTTTGTTGATCTTCTTTTGTTGATGGGTTGTCTTCTTCTTGATGTGCAGGCGATGGCTTCCTCTGTTGCGACTGAGCTCTAGAGGAGTTTCATTTTGCCTTTAGTTAAGCTCCTCCTCTTTCAATCATGGTGCCAAAGGTTAGGAATGGAGCCTTCTGTTACTTCCAAATAGGTTATTATAGCTTCCCTTTTTTCTTTAATGTTTGTGTCCTTTCTTTGTTGGAGGGTAAATAGCTATTGGAATGAGTGGAAGGCGTGGCCATAGAGTGACATGGTCATGATGGGTGTCAGCAGAGATGTGGTGAAGTCAATGTCCCTTTTTCTATCCCAAAATAGGCCTGCATCATAATTTTTCCATCGGAATTCCTTTCTTGTATATTTTCAAAACTTCCTATATTACTACAGGAAACTCATGTAGTAATTAAGGATAGCCTCTTGTAGCATACTTGTTTTGTCCATATCTCCCAAACGATAGATGAATTGACCTGAAACTATTTGAGCATGTTTCCATCATCATTATGCACCTCCCCATAAAATAAATTTGGTTAATGGATGCACTAATCTCGAGAAAAACTAAAAATGGCTGAAGGTGATGGAGGTCAATTTCTTGGAAACCGTGCACTGGAATTTGCTGAAATTTCTTATACATGTTACCATCATCCATATGTATCTCCCCATGAAACAAATTTTTAAATGGATGCATGGTTTTTCAAGTTATGGAAAAAATAAATTTCTGCTCTATGTATTTTTCTTTCCTGTAGTAAAACAGAGCCTTCTTGTAGTTTTTTTAGGACAGCAAGCAAATTGAATGGGAAAATCTTGAGAATGATGGCTGGATGGCAGAAATAGATGAGGGTGATAGATTGGCATGGCCTTGGCCTTGTTTGAGCATTTGAGCAAAGGAGGATAAAGTCAAAATTTGACCTCTTTTGACTAGGTTTGACCTATGCATTTGTGTCATCCCTCCTAAATCTATGATAGGAAATTCAAAATTAGCAGTGTGTGCTATTTCTTCCCAGACTAGATGTTATTCATGTGCTACTTTAAGGCTCCTCCTTCAAATTTTCCTATCAATTGGTTAGTGGAATGGGTGGTGCTTACATGACCACTTAAGTGAAATGATAAAAAAAATCAAGTTCCTTCCTCTAATGCTCCTACTTTTAATCATGCATGTTATATGACCTAAGCCTTACTATTGAGGGTAGACTCATCAATGGTTCTCTAGGATGCATTCGTAGTCTTTACCTTCCGTATTCAATATCTGGCTCTCATGAAATTAGGTATGCATCTAAAATAATATATTAGTGTGGTAGTGCAATTTGACTATCTCCCTGGCATCAGTGTCAAAATGTTAGGGAAAATTAATTACTTGATAATAAAAAACTAATCACCTAGACATTAATTATCAACCCAAGGAGTATATTTTTATTTCAAGGCAATCAACAAAATATATGCAAGCAACTACCAATAGTTAACGGTAGTTCTACATGATTGTGTTCTATGCTACCAAGCTCATTCAATAAGAAATAAAACATAAGACTTGAATTACAATACTAATTTAAAAAGCATAAAGTAAATGTTAGGGAAATAATTACATTAATCACACGGTTTGAATCAACACTAAATTAAACCACACCTTGCTAAATTGGAAATTTAATCTATTGCACGCAACATTATTCAAATGTTAATCTAGAGCAACAAACTAAATAAAATCTAGAAATTGCAGGAAACAACAAATCTGGAAAATGTAGTAGCCAACAAATTACTTCAATAAATGGAAATTTACTTTAAGTAACAACAATTGAAATTCAAAGAAACAAACACACAACTAAACTACTTTAGATGTTCAAGGCAGCACCTTGTCCAAGGTAGCGGGCCCAACTGCTCAAGAGTTAGTTCTGCCTTGAAAAATAATTCAAATCAAATTACAAGTAGACAATTATGAAATTCTATTGATAGGTCCTTTCATTAAAAATTTGAAATAGATACAATACAACTCTGAGCTCTATGTCTAATTCAATAATTATCCCTCCTTTCTCTTATCTTTGTTCTCATTAAAATACACAGAGAGAAAAGAGAAATTACAACTAAATTGATTACAAAATTATTTTCCGTTACAATTGTAGATTGTCCACAACAAATTGATCAGCAAGATCAGATCTGAAAGATATCTCCATCATGATTCAACTGGAACAAGTAGAATCTGGTATTGCAATTGGGAGAATTTGGAAAATGGCCACAACAACAAATCTAATAAAATCGCCTTGAAAGAATGTTTTGTTTCTCTCAATCCAGGCCAAAGTTTCGAAAAATGATCATATTAAAACCAATTTGGTCAGTTTTGCATAAAACTTGTGTCTCGTATTTTTAAGATTCATCTTCATTTGCCAAAAATATATAACAAAAAACTGTGAAATTTTATCCTGGTGAATTTCTGAGTTGGAATATTTGATTATTCCTTAGATATCAAATTTGCAATATGGAAGTGATCTTGGAGGCTAAAATGGTGAGTGATGTTATAACAAATTTATTAATAAACCATCATTGGAAAAATCATGCATAATAATTGATGCCAGCCTAAGTTGACTATACCCACATTATGCAAATAAATTGCATGTCAATGGTCTGAGGAATTAATCAGCTAATCCATGGTGAAAACCTTCACAAATAAAGGTTTAAGGTTTCTACATTAATCTTCATGCGAAAACGATTTAATAACTAACCACAGTCTGATCCTTAATTAATCTTTTTGAGCGGAACCTTATAACTCAACCCTTCAACGTTCATAACAACTTTGGTTAACTTTTATTACTCACTCCTATATACCCAAACCTTGGTCTAGGACTTTGGTTAAACCTTACTTAACCCAAAGTACATTTAATTCCTTTATTTGTATTATAAATCTAGTATAATAGAAATACACATAACTCACTTAAACTTTACCTTACCACCAATCCATGGCCTTTGCACATTTTCCGACGCTCACCTTTATCGCATTCAGCCTCCACCATTGATTTCACTCCATTAGATCAACGACTGTTGCGTGATCTCCATTCATCCTCCGGAACTCAAACAAACTAAACTCCAGTCCATAACCCTATTGGGTCCGCTCAGCGTATTAACTTGCACACACCTTCCCCATGCGATATCCATCCGATCAGTCCACCAATGAACGATCCTGATCACTGTATCTCAGCCAAATTTAATCTCGTTGAATAAAAGCTCATGAGGTCGATTTTTCAAAGATTCCTATGTACTTGCTTAGCACGTGATATCCATATGATCGCGGATTCAATGGATGGTCCCGATCACCTGTGGACTTCAACTAGTTAAGATATGGTTCATAAACATCATCAGGTTCATTTTCTGTAAACCACTTATGGTTTTGATGTTGCATGAAACCCACTTCCACCTAAGGAAACTGCTCTTCTATTTCGTTAACACTTGGGTTTAATCTCCACCATTCATCTCTTTTACCTTATGTTGCATGACTTAATATTTGTTGCCCATCGCCCTCAACCTTGTTCATTGATCTTATAGATCTAATGACACTTGTGCATCATCACCTCATTTCTTCATCCTTCCCTTTACCTCTTTTTTATGCCATTTCTTCAGTGTTCTTCTGTGGTTTCTGGTTTCTTCGAGGGTTCTAATCTTTAGTTTTTCTGCCACATGACTCTCTCTTGAGCTTAATGACTGTTACTCCTGAATCTTGATTGTGATCCTTCGAGTGGATTCAAGCGATCCAACACAATCCTTCATCCTACACACTACTCTGTGTTCTGCCCGAACTCCACCTGCATACATATACTATGCAGAAACTCTAGTTTTAACACAATTCATAGCTCCATTTAATCAATACACACCACACAATTCAGGAATCGAATTCTCTGTATTGATAATTAAATATTTACATCAAGAGTCTCTCTCTCTAGCCTGATTTTCTAATCAATGGCCTTTGTTTTCCTACCTGCCCGTAGGCTTACAATCAAACCTATCTAACTCTCGAACTAATTCCTAGTTAGCTAACCCTTGACTATGCCTTTTAGGCTTACATTTATACAAAAGGATTCTACAACCAATTCCTGGTTTAGATCCATAACCTTCTCAACAAAAATCCTAAAATCTCTTCTTTATCCCTAAGGATCCTCTTTAATCCACAAATCATGAAACCAACTCCTAATCTAAGATTTACAATTGATTCCCAAATCCTTCAACTATCCTAAATCTCTCATGTTCTCCAACATTCGAGAACATTTACAAATATGCCTCACAATACTTAATTAATTCTTATTCTCATTAAAATCACTCAAAAACCTAAATAATTACATTAATTTAACACTTAGGAAACCAACTTCCTTAAAACACAAGACCCCCTATGTCTACTAAAATACAATGATTTTTCTTGAGCTGAATGCTCCTGCATCAGACTCCCAAGGTAGAAAACATTCATGATCTCCTAATCATGTGTCTTCATATGTTGATAGAAAACCTCTAGGATCCCAAACTTTAGTTTGTAACTATCTAAAATCTCTGCACCTTTGTTGCCACTATATTTTTGTTGTCTTCTGTTTCATCTTCCCCTTCTTGTCAATCAAGTTCAAGTTTTGATTGATCATCCTTCCTGTTGTCATTTCCCTCATCCTAGACTGTTTCATCATTATCTACCATAATTCTTCAATCTCTGATTCTAGCACATCCTTGGTCTAGTCCATACTCTGCCATTTACTAGTATCTCTTTCTCTCTGTTTCAGTTTGTTGTTGCTGTCTACGAAATCTTCAAATTGTTGTTCATTATCTTCTATTTGAAGTTGTCAGATTATATCACTTACTCTTTTTTCGCTTAATCTTACTGCCTCCCTTTCATCCTTACCCTCTTTTATGTTTGTCTCTTTCTACATTGAATCCTGACTTTCCAACATTATTTCTAGTAATTGAACATCTCTGTTCCATGGATTAAATACTTCCACAGAATCTTCCTCTTTCATTTTTATTTGGCTTCTCATCTGTGCCAATTTTTCTCTAGCATCTGCAACTAGACCTGCACTCACAAAACAATTATTAAAATAAAAATCATAAGGCTTTTGTGCCTCTTCTTCTTTTTGCAACACACCAATATGTTGCTCTAATTTCTCCTCCTCTATCAGCACATCAGTATGCTGATTTAAATTCTCAAAAGAATTCATGAGACTATCAGCTAGTCTCTCCTCCATACCATCTGCTTCAATGATGTCTTTCTTCTCTTTCCCACTGTAGTGAACTCCTTCCTCTGCAATCACACTGTCATACTTTGAATTTTCTAGCAAATACTCCAACAATTCAAGTTCTTTGTTACACTTCGTAAGTACTTCATCATTACTTATGATTCTTG
This sequence comes from Pinus tabuliformis, assembly GCA_031772625.1. Lineage (NCBI taxonomy): Eukaryota > Viridiplantae > Streptophyta > Pinopsida > Pinales > Pinaceae > Pinus > Pinus tabuliformis. The sequence continues at coordinate 225,061,081 of CM062818.1, read as the reverse complement.
CATTTATACACAAATTATCAATTTGAAAATTACAGAGTTCAACAGTCTCAACTGTTGTTTCACATATCAGCTCTTCAGACTGAATTTCAACTCCTTCTCTCACAAGAAATTCTTCTTTCCTTGTAACAGCTTCAAACATCAATGTTTTACTAAGGTCTTTCTGCTATTCCATGTCCTTTACATGACTCAAAAATATTTCAATGGTCTTCTCTTCAATCTCATCAAATCCTTCACTTTATTGCTCGATATCCTTCTCCACTTCTTCTAGCTTTTAACAATCATCATGTGTGAAACTTCCTCTTCTTTTAGTCCCCGCAACATGCCGAAAAGTAAAAATTTTCCCCAACTGTGTATAGGTATTTACGTGAGACCTGTCTATCTCATATTCTTTCAGATCAGAATTTAGATTCTACCTATCTTCCTCCTCCTTTAAGAAAATATTAGCAAATTGTCCTTCTCCACCTTTTTCACCTGCAAACATACGCAAATTATCTAATTTAAAATCATGTGAATTTTTTGTCTCATTTGAAGTTTCAGTCTTCAAGCCTTCATCTTCACCTAGAACTTCACCCTGTTCTAGTTCACAAAAGGACACTTCCATTTCGAACTCATCTTCTCTAAGTTCTTCCATTAGCCACTTCACTTGCCTCTATTGTAGCCTTCTCTGTAACCTAGACCACTTCATTGGATTTTTCTTCAAGACCCAGCCTAGTCTTTGGTTTTCCTCAAGTATCATCCTCAATACATTGAGTTGTTCTTTTAACTCAGCAATCTCTTTGTCAATTTCCTCTTGACTCATCCTCTTGCCATTTACCTTGGCATTCTCTTTCTTCACTTTTCTTCTGTTGTGGCCTTCCTCAGAACCTCTTCTATGACTATCAATAGTCATATTCTTCTCCATCTCTATGAGTTCCTCACTCACTCACTATGAGCTGCACAAGTCTCTGCAACAACAATTTCTCCCTACTGCATGATACCTCACTAATCTTCTCTCCTCTAAGCTCAGTCTTTTGGCATCTATCTGGTTCTCTCCTTTGGAACCATATGAGCACTCCATGCTCTAGACTTCAACTCATATACTCTTTTGAGAACACAATTGTCCTCTTGTATTTCAAACACAAATGAAATACTAGGTTCTGCCACTCTCTCTCAGAAACCTTTACTGGCTTCCTTCATCACTGCTCTTCATGTTGTGATCTTCTTGCTGAGATGCTTCACTAATTATTGTTACCTGCATTTCAATGATATTTAACCAAAGATCATTCCAAGCTTTCAAAAGCTTGTTGTTCAGCTTCCTTCTGAGAACACTCTTGTCCTCTCTGTCCAACTTTCAGTTGGATTCTTCAAGTTCACTGCCACTTGTTTTCCAGACTTTCATTCACTCTGTTCTTTAGAACATATACATCTTTCCTTGTCTGTCTGCTTCTATCAATCTTTACTCTATTTTTAACCTGCAAAACTCAAAGTAGAGTTAAATAAAACAATACATGTATGACTTCACAAGCAGTCTCCATCCACTCTTCACATTTGAATGAATCTCCATTTTCCTCAAGAAAACAAACATCACTGTGCTTTCTTTATGCTTCTACAATCCCTTCTTAAGAGTATCACTTACTCTCATCTTATGTCATACCTTCTACTTATCAGATTCAAATAACCTAATCTTCCCTTTCCTTCATATACATCTTTAAAACATAATACATAATTTCCTTATTCTGTTCTGATATCAATTGTTTCAACCACCATTTTGCTTTAACTTAAAAAGAGCTTCAACTTTGCTCTGATACCAAATGATGCCATCCTAAGCTGACTATGCCCACATTATGCAAATAAAATTGCATGTCAATGGTTGCAAGAATTAATCATCTAATTCATTAATATTCACGTGGAAACAATTTAGTAACTAACCATTGTCTGACCCTTAATTAATCCTTTTGAGCGAGACCTTATAACTCAACCCTTCAACCTTCATAAATACTTTGGTTAACTTTTATTACTTGATCCTATCAATCCAAACCTTGGTTTAGGACTTTGGTTAAACCTGACTTAACTAAAAGTACATTTAATTCCTTTATTTCCATTATAACTCTAGTATAATAGAAATCCACATAACTCACTTAACTTTATGCCTTTCCGCCAATCCATGGCCTTTTCACATTTTCTAATGCTCACCTTTATCGTGTTCAACCTCCACCATTGATTTCACTCCATCAAATCAATGGTTTTTGTGTGATCTCCATTCATCCTCTGGAACTCAAACAAACTTAACTCCATTACATAACCTTATTGGGTCCGCTTAGCGTATTAACCTGCGCACAACTTCTCCACACGATATCTGTCTGATCAGTCCACCAACGGACAATCCTGATCACCGGATCTCAACAAGATTTAATCTCATTGAATAAAAGCTCATCAAGTTCGTTTTTCAAAGATTCCTCCGTACTAGCTTAGCATGTGATATCCTCTAATATCGGATTCAACATACAGTCTTGATCACCTATGTACTTCAACTAATTAAGATATGGTTCATAAACCTCATCGGGTCCATTTTTTGGAAACCGCTTACAGTTTTGGTGCCGCGCAAAACCCACTTCTGCCTAAGGAAACCATTCTTCTATTCCGCTAGCACTTGGGTTTAATCTTCACCGCTCATCTATTTTACTTTATGTTGCGTGACTTAATCATCATCACCCATCTCCTTCAACCTCATTCGTTCATATTATATATCTAATGACTCCTAGGCATCATCACCTCATCTCTTCGTCTTTCCCTTTAATTCATTTTTATGACATTACTTCAATGTTCTTCTGTGATTTTGGGTTTCTTCCAGGGTTTTGGTCTTTAGTTGTTCTGCAACACAACTCTCTCCTGAGCTTAATCACTGTTACTCCTCAATCTCGACTATGATCCTTCGATTGGATACAAGTGATCCAACATGATCCTTCATCCTCCACACTACTCTGTGTTCTGCCCGAACTCCACCTGCATACATATAGTATGAAGAAACTCTAGTTTTCACACAGTTCATAGCTCCATTAAATCAATACATACCACACAATTCAGGAATCGAATTCTATGTACTGATAATTAAATATTTACATCAAGAGTCTCTCTCTCTGTGGCCTTATTTTCTAATCAGTGGTCTCTGTTTTCCTACCCACCCGTAGGCTTACAATCAAACATGTCTAACTCTCGAACTAATTCCTAGTTAGCTAACCCTTGACGAAGCCTTTTAGACTTACATTTATACAAAAGGATTCTACAACCAATTCCTGGTTTAGATCCATAACCTTCTCAACAAAAATCCTAAAATATCTTCTGTATCCTTAAGGATCCTCTTTAATCAGCAAATCATGAAACCAACTCCTCATCTAAGACTTGAAACTGGTTCCCAAATCCTTCAACTATCCTAAATCTCTCATGTTCTCCAACATTCGAGAACATTTACAAATATGCTTCACAATACTTAATTAATTTCTATTCTCATTAAAGTCATTCAAAAACCTAAATAATTACATTAATTTAACACTTAGGAAGCCAACTTCGTTAAAACACAAGACCCCCTATGTCTACTAAAATACAATGATTTTTCTTGAGTTGATTGCTTCTGCATCAATAATCATCAATTTATTAAAACTAAATGAGAAAAAGTATTACTTATCCAGAAGATCATAAGTAATTATGAAATGGAATTATATGATAAATTATGATAAATAATGTGATAAAAGTATGGTAGGAATGGATGAAATATATGCTAAGAAATGGTAATAATGATGACAATATAGTGGCCCAACACATCCCGCACCCCACCAGACACACGGTTGGGTCTCCTTCCTTTACCAATTAGTGAAAATGAAACCTATATAGTAGGTTGTAACAATAATAGTAGTAGTGATATCAGTACTAGTGTAGCAAGTGGTCCTTGTACAAATAATATGTGGACCTTATACTTTGACAGATCCAAGACGCAGGAGAGCTTTGGAGCCAGTTGTGTCTTAACAAACCCATTGGAGAGGAAACACTTGGTCTCTAGCCACTTGGACTTCGACTACACAAACAACACCATTGAGTTTGAACCACTCATCTTGGGCTTACAGAAGGTCGCCAGCCTCAACGTTGTTGTGCTTAAAGTGGTAGGTGATTCAAAGATTGTGGTGCGTCAGGTACGTAACACTATACAATGTCTGTCACCCCATCTTAAGAGTTATCAAAAAGAGGTATAGTGACTTATCTCTAACTTCAAATATTCCAATATTATTTCTATACCAAGAATGTGTAATGCAACTGAAGATGCTCTAGCGGATGCAGCTGCTAGGATGTCACCTTTAAGGGATAGATTTTTTGTTGAAATTTTGTATAAACCATCTGTCCTAGATAACATCACTAATTTATGTGGTTTTTATGAGGACCAACATATAATTCATTTCATGTCCAAAACTGATGTCGTCAAGGACACACCGATAAATGAAGACAAGCACGAGAAGTCTCTGAAGGATGCAGTTGATGACAGCAAAGGAAACCTCATCCGCAAGGGTGTGGTATCACGAGAGGAGTTGTATGACTTGCATAACCACTTTCAAGGACCCCTTAATGGAAAAACCCACAGTTCCAAAATGTTACATGAACAGATAAATCTGAGAACACACAAAGATCTAAAGTTTATGAATATTTGTACATGTTACACACCACAAGAGTGGCAAGATTTTGTCCGCCTATTCAGACAGTACCATGATGTGTTCGCATAAACAGACAATGACTCGAAAACATATGACAAGGTTCATCCTTCCACATTAGTTTCAAATATAGTCACTGTTAGAAATAAGTTTAGGGAGATCCACCTGTGCATTGATTTCCAAAATCGTAACTGTGCCTTGGAAAAGGATAACAACCTAGTGCCTTCTTTGGAGCATATACTACAAATAATATCTATAGCATAGATGTTTTCTTTAATTGATAGTTTCTAAGGATATAACCAGGTTCTAGTAGCAGAGTGTGATAGACTTAAGAGAACATTCTGTAACAAGTGGGGTATGTTCACTTACTATAGAATTTCGTTTGGGTTGGTAAATGTAGGCACTACATTTTAGCACACAATGGACATCAATTTTATGGGAACATTAGATAGAGCGCAGTGGTTTAGCTCAAAAATGTGACAGTCTTCTCTAGACAATGGCCGGACCACCTGCGTCATCTTAAGAAAAAAATTTAGCGATGTCGGAAGTATGGGATATCCTTGAATCCCAAGAAAAGTTGTGATGCAGATAAATTCTAAGTGTGGAGACAAACAATACCTCTAGCCTGAGAGAGCGGGTCTAGTCACAAAACGAAAATCTATGGAAGATTTCCTTAGGCTATAATAGATTAAGAGGGCCTACCCCACTTACTGATGTTTCTACTTCCTCGCTCCAGCTATCTTTCGTTTCCTTCCTTCGCACACCTGAAACAAGAAAACAACAACAAACAATAAATATAATAGCATACAATATTGTATTTAGCCTACTTAATAGGTCAATAAACATTAAGCCGTAAATATGTGTGATGACATTTCATGTAGGAAATCAATCAATAGTTACATCTATATTAGCTCAAGAAGAGATTAAAACCGATGTCTTGACATTGTTTTTCTCCTCCGACATATCTGAGTTCCCACACTTATGCTAGCACCTCATGGACAACCTCAAAAATGGTAGTCTCAAGGCTGCTACCTCTAGTCTTCACACCAAACCAAACTCACAATTCTTCCTTAAACACAAACTAGAAAGCTACAAACTATGGGTAGCTTATTGACTACTCCAAAATCAAAACCTCAACCAGAACTTAAATACGACTAAAATCTATCAACTAGGTTTTTCTTGGGAGAAAGAGAGGTTTATATAGTTGGGATGGAGGGGAGATGGTTCCTCTTCTCATGGGAGAAGGCCTTATCTCTTGGATCAGTTCCATCCTAATAGGGGAAAGTAGCCCAAATTGATCTCCTTAACTCCATTCGGCCTAACCATTTACCAGACTTCCATTAAGAAGCTTCTAGAGCTAGAAGCTTCAGCTCCATATTTTAAAAAATTTCCAAAAGATGATCTGCGTGATTGAGAAAGGCCTCAGTCGATCCGATCGGCGCTAGGGACAGTTGTAAACCCTGCATATCGGCGTGAGGAGGACATGGGTCATTGACACCAGTCTTGTAAATTGGGATAAACAGAAGATTTTTGGGAAATGATGCAAAAGGGAATTGTTATACTCATGAAGAGGGATACAATGTGAGTTTCTTCATCACAGGAAAGCATGTTGGGTACACTGTAGAGGTCCTCCAGGATTGTGGACGAGGAGTACAGGGACAGTGACAAAATGTTGTGTAACAAATGCCCCCTAAAGCATGAAGGCCAAACCAGAGTGAGGAGTGAAATGCTTTACAAGTGCATGTGGTGAACTGGAGTCCATCGTCGCAAAACATGCAAGCAAGCATAGATACATATACATCAATAAAAAACTTTGAATAATACATGAATTGTGGTATGGATGCAACCATCGAGAGAATGTTCATGTAAATGGATCCAAGGCATGGGCGCAGCCATCTAGCAGAAAGGATCATAACGCACCTAAGGTATGGTTGCAGCCATCCAATAATGAGAAGGATCACATATAAAATATCATGGTATGGTCGCAACCATCCATCTGAAAGAGACATGTATATCAACATGATCATTTGATATCGCCTCACAAGCTGGACTTAATGTAATCTTAGCACAGGGTCTTGTGCTCCAAATGACCTGATCAAAGTACAAATCCTAACATGTGAATGAATGTGTTGAAGTCAAACATGCTAGGAAGTCGCTTGATTACCAGTCAATGATGTGAACGGTTAACAAGTACGAGAGAAACCACCAATAATGGAAATGGCTCTCAATGTACTAGCAACAAAGTTTACGGAATATGAATAAAAGAACTGATGTTAAACACCCGTGAAATCACCCAATTGAAAGCCAATGATATGAACTTGTCGTCGAGTGTGAAGAACTTGCCATTAGGGCATGCAAGCTCCAAGGTATTGGAAGGGATTCTCTCGGCCAGCTTCCTAGATAATGAGCTGAAGTTGACAAAAAGTGACTGTATCGAAGGAGGGCCATGATGTATCCCACATCATTGATACGAGACAAAGGGATGCAAATTATTTTAGATGATACAAATAATCAGGAGTAAGTGTAACTGCAGAGGGACTAACTCTTGAACATATCGGTGACATGATTCCTGAGTTTGGCAGCTTTGGGACCCATAGGATCGGTGTTCATGATGACATGGTAGAGATAAATTGGGAGGAAAAAAATGAGTGGCCCAACCCAGGAAGGTCAATGATGAAAAGGAGGATATCTCAACCTGACATGAAACAGATAGTGTCATGTTCAAGAATGAGCTTCTGACATGACTGATTGAATTTCCAAATTTTCCCCCACCATTTCTAGTAGGTACCCCAATTATTTTTTTATCGCAAGCTTGAAGGGAATAGCATATGCTTGAACTGTAAGTTCATCCTTCAGATGAATTCGACCTAGTAAGTTTAATGAGCCCTAGGAAGGACAAGCTCATGTTCGTCACGTGATGAATCTGATGTCATTTAATGTTTTAACGAGTTCGACAATGGTATAACTCAAAATATTTTTCATGTTTAGAGAGTTGGAGAAAGACATGGAAAAGAAAACTCCACATGATCCCTTTTCATACATTTGTGTCTCTCGAGCCTGAAAACGTAGAAAACGATACTTGAGAGAACCGCTTGACCATTTCAGTCAAGTACCTTCTCCATAAATTGTTTATCCCAGCCTGAAAAAGGGGTAAACATATACTAGGTAAATGAAATTTTTCATCCATTAATGAGTTCAAAATGACAAGAGCTCGACAATCTTTTTGTGTTTAAAATGTCGGAAAAGAGCTGAAATCATACCTCCAATTTCATTTTCTTTAACGAGTTAAAAGGGAAAATTCTCGGTGATCTTTTCATCTTTTACGAGTGAGAAAAGAGCTTAAAGGTGACTCGAGTACCATCATCAACAATCTGTCACCTGCCGCTGCACAAGAAAGGCAAATGCATTATGCAGTTTTGAGGTAAAATAGGTCAAAAACACTTTAAGAAACCCTAATATTTTCACAAAAATGAATAAAAAGGGGAAAAAAGTAATTATTTTTTCCTTTTTACCATTTTACCTTTGTGTGAAGAGCTTTTTACCATTTTGTGCCCTAATTTTTCTTGAGCAAATTGGAGGAAATCTAAAAGTCATTCGCCGAGCCATCAAGTGCAAGTAAGAGCCAACACCTTAAGCTCCATTTTCGTACTATTTTGGCATTTTTTCATACTGCTTTTTTGATTTTATGGGGAGATTTTGGCAAAAAAAATTTCCCTTGGTCGATGCAATTTCCAGGCATGGGATCGCATCGATCAGGGGTGGCTAAAACTGCCAACCGTGTCATCGATGCAACTATTTTTAAAACAGTCACATCGGCACTGTGAACAAAAGACTTACATGTTTTTGCTCAATTTTGACCACTTGAATCCAAATTTCTTTATCAAAAAATGATTATTGACTTGATTGAATAGTTTTTGCAGGAAGAGAATCACCAAAAATGGTGGATTGGAAAGAAATAGAGCATGAGGATATTGATACCCAAGCCATAGTTGATACAAATTACTTGGAGGCTTTGAGGAACTGTGGGCTCCTCAACTTCTTTCTCACACCAGGGATGCGGGCTCAACCTGAGCTACTATGGTACCTGATTATTCTCTCGGACATAGATCGGGAAATTTTTATCATTGGTGACCAAGAGCTAGAGTTGGAGACTTTAGATATTTATTTCATCACAACACTGTCATGGAGAGGGGAACCAATCTACCTATATCGGTCGAGGCTGATTGGGGAAAGTGTTTCCACGTTACTTTCCAAACATTGCCTAGAAGCTCTCAAATCCAAGAGTGGCAAGGTCAAGATCTCGATTGTTTGGGATCGTGTGTTGAGAGTATTATTCTTGACTATCAACAAAGTGGCTGGTTCCCAAGCGCCACATGAGACTAACAATTCAAAGTTCCTATACGCTATCGAGTGCATGTCGCCCACTATTTCTAACTAGGCAGAACCTATGAAAATCAACATGATGCACCAAATATCAAAAGTTAAGGTGGGAAACCTGAAGCAATTTTGTTTTGGGATTGTGCTAGTGATCTTCTTCTTGGAGCGGGTTCTGCTATTCCAATACCAGTTAACTAAGGTGGACCTACTGATGCCACGAGACCCACAGATGGTCTATTGGAGCGAGTTGATGCCCAGGGTTACGGAGGGCCAACAGATGTCCTACAAGCCCACCCTCTTCTCATGGCTATGATGAAAGTTGATCATAGTGGATGATTGGCCTTACTACGGTACCAATTTCTACGGATATCCAAATACTCCGCTTCCAGAAGGGGAGGATTTTGATGGAGGTAAAAGCAAACAATTTTTTAGTTTTTTATGCTTTTACTATTTTTGAAATATATGTGTTCATGAGACTTCGATTTTATGATTGCAGATGTTGGACCAGAACACCCTACCAGGATGTCCTCGATCACTAGGCACGTCACTCGGCAGTTTAAAGTCGCTCCTTATCAAGAGGGGAGTGACAACGAGGAAAAGATTGCATGGAATATCTAGGGTTTGACCCATGGGATCCCAGAGTACGCTCAGATGGGTGATGCCCCATGGCAGTACCAGAGGCATATGGTGGGTGTGTCAGATCGGATCCACCCATTGCTAACTCAAGTAGTCCGAGAAGTTACATGCTACCATGGGAATCATGCTGTTTAGTGCATAGGTCTTACCATTCCATATTTTTTAGGCTTGTGAGCCATGGATGTATAAGGCCTATGAGCCACCGATGTATTTTGGACACACATATTATTTTTTGCGGCTTTGATATATGAAAAACATTATTGACATATATATATGCTACATTTCCCTGCTCACTGTGATAGAGATGATTTGTTTGTTATTTTTACATGTTTCAAAAATGTCTATCCAGCACATAATTAGCTAATGCATCTGACAATGTATTTATATGTCTCGGAATATGATGATATGTAATGTAATCAAAATTTCTCTCCAATAGACGAATATGTAAATACATTCTCAATATCTAATGGTTTCTGGTGGAATATTGCCCATTGAGTTGAAGAACGACAAGCTATGAATCAAGGTTGACAACCAAATCCCGGATGCTAAGAGCGATAGCTTATGACAAAAATTCGATAACTACACTATACTCAACGATGTTATTAGTTGTTTGACCTAGAAAAAGTCCTTGAATATCGATCAACTCACCATGGGGGTCATAAATGGCCCATGCTATGGACGATAGGTTCCAAGTACTTCGTCAAGCACCATCAATGAAACCGATGTGAGGAGACATCGACATCTGCAAAGCAGGAAAAACCATAACGAGCAGGAAATTTGCTTGCAATACAACACACCAAATCACACTACACCAAAAATGAATGACACGCTTATTGTACAAAAGTAACCATGCAAGATGGCCTAAGCATAGTACGTTATGAGAGAGGCCATGCTTGGACTCGGGTAATAAATCAACACAGATGAACATCGGAGTTTTACCGTTGACATGACAAGTAAGCATTGACTCGGCCAAATAACAGATTAGAACTTATATAAGGCTTTGCACCCATGCCCCTGGGTGAGGGAGGGTTACGAGTCATATGACAACCCCATTGCAAGAATGGGAAATTGGGAGAAACTCATAGAGGGAGAAAAAACTTGAGTCCATGAAGGGATAAAGGTGCCCTCAGTTGAAATATCTTGACAATGGAAGGCGGAATTAACATGTCAATAGACAAGGAGAAGAGAACGTCTCAAGACACATATACATGACCGCCGGGCTAGAATGAAGCTATAGAGATTGAGAGAACATGTGGAGAGATGACTTGAAATAGGATCGTCAGAGGATATCGAAGGTGAAGCTGAAATAATTTCCACATGATTAATTTTGACAGGAGTTAACAACATTACCTTGCCCCATGTGTCAACAAGATCTAGGGAGGGAATGACCCAAGGATCAGACTTGACCAAAATCATGTTAGCAGAGGCAACATGAGGATGTGGGAGTGGAAAGATACCCACTAGAGAAGGATATTTAAAGAGTCCTACCCCACACTCTCATAAGGAACAGTGCTGTGCTTGACATAGGGAACATTGCCATCTGAGGAGGAAGAGGGAAATAAGGACAGTTGGTCAACTGTGACTATTTTCCCTTGATGGGGAAAACGAATAACGTGGAATAAGGAGGAGGCTACAACATACATGGCATGGGTCCAACTCCATCTGAGTAGAATATTATAATTGAGATTAACGTCAACAATCTCTACCTCGAAAGGCACTGTCTTTCTCTCCAAAGTAATGGAAAGGTTGGGTAAGACACTGAATTGTCGCGAATTGCACTTGTCAAAATCTTCCAATATGTTAGGAGACTAGTTCAAAGTATGAGACCCAATTGCTTTCCAACAAGCAACATACATGATGCAGGTGGAAGCACCTTCATCAATGACAATAAGGTGAATGGTTTTCTCATTAATGATGACTTGAATGACAAGGAAAATATGATGAGGAAGATGCAGAATGTGGTTTTCTAGATCAAAACATATAAGAATAGAATCAGCAGGATCAATACCCCCAATAACCAACAGTAATGATTTCGATTGAGACAGAAAAATTTGAAGTACCTCGAGCTCAAACATAGTTGATGGCGCCTGAGCCAAATCCTCAATAATATTATAGTGTTGAGCGGTGTGAGCGTTGAGATTGTACGAGGACTTTCGCAGCACACCGTGAGAAGGTGGTCGAATGGTGGAATCAGGGTTAGGTCACTCTATATGAAGAGGACTAGAACTTGAGGGGGCAGAAGAGGAAGGGGAAACTTCTTTTTCTTTCCTTACTATCGGGGTAGTTTGATAATCATTTGATCTAGTAGCCACATTAATGGGCATACTCATCATAAACACTTGTGAATACGATGAAGCAGATGATTGAGGCTGGTCTACCATTTGGGTTTGCTGTGATGGAAATGTCTTTTTTAGGACATCTAGGGTCCCTTTCAACAAATGACTAAATTCACATTGTTTGGGACAATCCTTAGTATAGTGATCTGCCTCACAAATGAGGCATAGGTACTTAGGGTTCCATTGGGAAGCATCACTAGTAGAGGACTGAGGAGGACCCTGTTTTGGGGCATGGGTTTTAACTTTTCCTTTGCCTTTCTTCTTACCTTTCAATGATATATCCGCTGTAGTAGACTGAACAACGTGGACCTCTGAGGTTTTAGCAAGGCCAAATGGATTGTGAGAGGGACTGTTGGAAATAATGTTTGAGGCCAACTTTTGTTTGGAAGAAGATTTGGTGGGGGCTTGCGACACTTAACCAATTACTCCATCAATAAGAGGTGTAGCCTATGACTTCGATGCCGTTGGACCGGATGATGGCCTCGGAGCACCGTGTAATAACTCATACAAATTGCCAAACTGAGAGTAAACAATATCTAAGTATTGGGCAGAAGAAATGGCTTGCTCCTCCATGACACACCCACCCATAGTGATATCGCGAGCAATCGGAGTGACGAATGATTTAGTAAACCATTTGGTCAGTAACTGATCAGCAATCTAAAATTTGATCAGGTGACGCCTACGTCTTCATTTATGGATGTGATCAGAGATGTGGGTCATAGTATTTTTCTTGAGCGATGTAAGCAAATAGGTGTCGGTTTCATAGTGAACCAGCAATTGGAAATGCGTGAGGAAAGGCATGGCTAAAGAGTTGAAGTCATAAGAAGTACTTCGAGGGAGCTCGATCTACCACTTGGCTGCAGTGCCTATGAGAGCTTGTAGGAAAAGATGGAGATGAATAGAATCATCAATGTAAGAATTCAAAGAGCACCAGAGATGATATGTAATCACATGGGCTTGAGCATCTTCCTTCGGTTTCCCATCAAACTTTGGACAATCGCTTGGGATCTTGGATGGGACCAGAGGCCAGTTGCAAATGAAGAATTGGATCATTTGTCAGTCGAGACACATCTGACAAATCTAGTGTAGCCAAGAATGAAAATTGAGTATTGAAAGGAATTGGAGGTCGATAAGCGAATGCAACTAGAGGAGCCCATCCTTGCTGGTAAGGATTTTATCCCCATAGTGGAGGGTTCCATCCATAGGGCATTTGATTTTTCCACCACTCTAGGTTACCTTGGCTGTAGGGATGATTTTGACCTTGAAAGCCTTGAAATTGTCCAACCATTGGTTGTTGATGAGAAAGATATGGGTTAAAAGGCTGTTGAACCTATTGACCCTGGATGTATGGGTTTTGCAGCTACTATCCATAGGCATACGGGTTTTGAACTTTTTGGCCCTGGGCATAAGGATTTTGGACCTGTTGTCCTTGGATAAGAGGACTTTGAATGCGTTGCCCTTGGACATGAGGATTTACGGCTTGCTGCTGCAGGACTTGACCCTAACCTTGTCCTTGCAAAGGTTGACATTATTGATATGTATACAAGGGTTGTTGCTACCTAGGTTGGCCTTGCTATTGCGAGGGATGACCTTGCAGCTGCAAAAGTTGTCCCTGCGGGTGCAGAGGTTGGCCTTCTGAAGGCATAGGTTGGGAGGCTTGTTGAACATACTTCATTTGCAGCTGCATAGTTTGCTGCAACTGCTATGAGGGTTGCCCCTGCGACTACTGCATTGGTCCTTACTGTTGCATCATTAGACACTATTGCTACTTGGATGGTCCTTGATATAATGAAGGTTGTCCTTGTTGTTGCAGAGGTTGTCCTTGTGGCTGCAAGGATAGTTAGATAGTTCCTAGATTGAAACCGTGAAATTTTCCAAACTGTATCTAGCCATAGCCACTAGGAATGGTGGTCAGACCAGGATGAATGTACTGCCCAGGATGAAGGAAGTAAGGTGAATTTACCATTCCTTGGGAACCATATGGAACATAAGGAGTTTGGTACTGAACCTGAGCCTCATAAGGCTGCTGATACTGGAAATTGCTTGACCCAAATGGACCAATGGGATTTTGGACCTGTTGGTACTGGACATTGCTTGATCTAGCAGGACCAACAGGGTTTTGAATAACACCAGAAGAAGGCTGGTTCACCCAAACCGTGTAAGCATGCAAGCTACTCACATTAGTTGTTTCTAACACCATAGAGACATTCGGATTCTTCCCCCCAGGTGGTGGCACAACTTGTGCACTTGCTGGAGGGACTAAAGAAATGACAGAGGCAGGACTCGAGACCATCAGTTGCACTAGAGGGTGACTTGGACTAACGAGACAAGAGGGTTCAGAATGGTGGGTTGTACTGGGACTGAAGTAACTATAGAAATCAATGTCTATTGGGGGGTTGGATTCGGAATGAACGTACCCGTGGTAGGCATCATGCCAGATGCCCAAACAACATTATGATAAAGGGAAGAGGCACTCTGTCTACCCGAGACCAACTATGCTAAAGTCACATAACTAGGAGGTAAGTTCCAATAAAAAGTGATGGGAATGCCTCTTGTGAAAGGGAAACCTTCTGGAGGAAACTGATCTTCTTCCTCTTTGACAGCGTGTGGAGTGGAAACCTCCGAGTGACCCGAAGAGGAGACTGGAAATTCGTCTTCAGGTTTCATGGGTGGAAACAAGTGATGACAAATGACTAAAGATGTTTGAGGGGATCATTCCAAAGGAATACTCAGTTGATCGTACGAACTATACGGACACTATGGTGATATCACAACAGGGTTGAACAAAGAATTTAGAGGATAAACAACTATTCCAAGTTGACTGTCAGGGGTCGGTTAACTCTTAGGAGTCTAGATGGGATTATACGAAGGTTCTGGGCCAATATCAGAAAGTGACCCAGTATCTGAGGGAGGTGGAGGATGAGATGAAAAAGGTTGAACGCTCAGAATGATTCCAATTTCAACACCTTGGTCCTCAAGTGACTGTGGTAATTTAGGAAATGGCTCCTCAAACAATCATTCAGACGGAGGAGAGGAAGAGGAACTAGGTGAAACAGACGGTTTAGCCACGATGGCTTTGCTTCAAATAATAGGAACAATGAGATAAATTCCAAGGCTTTAAATGTTCTTTAAAAGGAATACTCACGATTTAGTCTGGAAAATATTAACAGGGATGTTATGAGATTGTGGGCGACAATTTTTTAAGACACATAAACAAACTGGTGTTCTTTCATGTTTTAAGAGTCGAGAAAGAAGAAAAGGTGACTCTATCACTTTTGATTTGAGGCGAGCTCAAAAGGACAAGTGCTCAGATGATATTTTAAGCTTAAAGAGTCAAAAAGATCAAATGACTACTCAGGTTGATCTAGGTAAAAAGGATTACCAGGTAACCGTGAACTGTAGAATAACTTCCGGCGAACTGAGAAGTACGGGAAGGTGATATACCTGAATTTTGTGTTCAGTGTATCATGTTTACAAGGTAGCAGACTCGGATTCCTATGGATAAAGGATTGAAGCCTAGTTCTGGTCTCCCTTTATATACTCGATGATACGAGGAGCACAAAACTGTACCAGTGTTGTCTAGTGCTGAAGCGAACGACGACTGCTTGGTTTAAAGATGCCAGAACACGTCTCTAGCCTAGACATTCTAGATGTGATCGTTAGGTTTCAAATGTGGCTTAGGCTAATTGAGTTCATTTTAAAGTTTATGTTGAATTATGTCTCAGCTTTTGGGCCTTAGCGATGTCACTCGAAAAATCCTGTATGCAACTAAATGAGACAAGACTCTTTCAATTCGATGAATTGTTTACACTAGAGAAGGTAGAAAACCCAATCAAATGCAAACATCCAAGCAACTAAAAACAAAATGATTTTTTCACTAGTTCACTTTTTGAAAACAAAATAATGAAAAATCCTTCCCAATTCCTATTTTCCTAACAAGTGCACGTCAAGCCGTCCTTAAAAAGGCAAAGAGAATTCTTTTTCTTTGCAAATGAAAATGCAACTCTAGTCTTTAATGATGCTAACTAACATAACATATTGGTGCAGAAAACTAGAATCATGTACTTTTCATGAAATGACAAAAATGATTTTTTGTAAAACACTTCAATGAAAAAGTTTTCGAGACAATCAATCCCAAAAAAGATGAAAAGACACAAAAAAACCTCTTCCAAATCGATGGCACAATGACTCTATCGAAAACAAGACAAGCAACATGATCTATGCTAGAAAAGAGATGTTTGAACAATCAAACGAAACTCTTCAAACTCGAATGATGGAGATCAAAGCAATAAGAGGACTACAAACAAAATGAAAGGAGTAAATTTACCCACAACTTGACTCACTGAGTTCAAAATCAGTGGGATGGATGACAAGCTAGATGTCCTAGAGCCACTAACCATCCAAAGACTCAAGAAATCAAAAAAAATAAGGCAAACCAACAAGCACATAAACCAAGCCAAATCAAGCTTTCCAGTTAGGGAGAAATAGCCTAAAACAAGCTAAGAGGTAGAAATCAAGAGAGAAAGACACACTGATTGAGATCTAGGGAAAACCCTAATCTCCACCTATAGGCATCGGCATGTCTACCTAACTGACAACAAGTGATAGAGGGGGGTCGGCACGACTGTTTTGATGAAACGGGATATGATCGGCGTGACTATTTTAGAAAAAACTGCACTAGCTGAGGATTCAAAAGAAAGAATGAAAATTTCTTCAGGTAAAAACCAAACTTGCTATTGTAAATTTCAGATTCATAGCAGTAAACAAGGCAAAGAGGAAAACACTAGAGGGAAATGGTGATACCAGAAAAGTTCACACAAAACCATGAAATCACAATCAATCAAATAGAAGGATTGGGTCCTTGGTATGGTCACCAATTTGTGATGTAGGTAAATTCTAAGTGCAGACACAAACAATTCATCTAGCACGAGAGAGCGGGTCTAGTCACAAACAGATAATCTATGGAATATTTCCTTAGGCTAGAATCAATTAGAGGACCTAACTCTTAGAACACTATTGCGCTTGGTGATGATTCTGCTACCTTGTTCCAACTATATTTCTTTTCCTTCCTTCGCACACCTAAAAAAAGAAAACATCAACAAACAAAAAATGTAAAAGCATACAATATTGTATTCAGCCTACTTAATAGGTCAAGAAAAATTAAGTCATAAACATGTGAGATGACATTTCATGTAGGAAATCAATTGATAGTTGCATTAATATTAGTTCAAGAAGAGATTACAACTGATGTCTTGACATTGTTGTTCTCCTCTGACATATCCAGGTTCCTGCACTTCTGCTATCACCTCATGGATAGCCTCAACAATGGTAGTCTCAAGGTTCTTCCCTCTAGTCTTCACACCAAACTAAACTCGCAATTCTCCCTTAAACACGAACTAGAAAGCTACAAACTATGGCTATCTTGCTGACTACAGCAAAATCAAAACCTTATCCAGAACTTAATTAGGAATAAAAGCTATCAACTAGCTTATGGTTGGGAGAAAGAGAGGTTTATATAGTTGGGATGGAGGGGAGATGGTTCCTCTTCTCATGGGAGAAGGCTTTATCTCTTGGATTAGTTCCATCCTAATAGGGGAAAGGAGCCTAAACTAATCTCTTCAACTTCATCCGGCCCAACCATTTACCAAACATCTGTTACGAAGCTTCTAGAGATAGAAGCTTCGGCTCCATATTTAAACAACTTTCCAAAAGAGGATCGGCATGACTGAGAAAGGGCTCAGTCGATCTAATTGGCACTAGGGACAGGTGTAAACCCTACATATCGGTGCGAGGAGGACACGAGTCATTAGTGTTGATCTTGTAAAATGGGAAAAACAAAAGATTTTTGGGAAATGATGCAAAAGGGAATTGTTCTACTCATGAAGAGGGATACAATGGGAGTTTCTTCATGATAGGGAATCATGTCGAGTACACTATAGAAGTCCTCCAGGATCATGGATGGGGAGTACAAGGACAGTGAAAAAATGTTGTGTAACAAGAGCGTCTTTGCATTGTATTAGGGTAACCCACTTGGGAACATAGCTTCCAAGAGTGGGATCAAGGTAGATCCAAACAGAGTTCAAACCATCATGCAGATTCCTTACCCCGTGAACAAGAAAGTTATGCAGTCCTTCCTAGGCAAGTTCAAATTCCTCAGAAAGTTCATATGTGATTATGTGAAGATTGTAAAATCCATTGAAGAGATGACCAAAATGTACATTGTGTATAGTTGGGAGAAAGAGGAAAAGGAAGCGTTCACCTAGACCAAGCAAGCTATAGAAGAGGTGTCTACACTGTACAACCCAAATTCAACAAGGATTTCTTGCTCTGCACTTTTGATTCCGACGCTTCACTCATTGTTGTGCTCACTCAGAAGGATGAGCTGAATAAGGAATGACCTATCTCTTTCATGAGAGTGATCTTGCAAGGACCTAAACTAAATTATCCCTTCATGGACAAACAAGCATACGTAGTATATAAGGTAGTTACACACTTCAGACCCTACCTCTTGAAATATCATTGCATTGTCTTTGTGTCGCATCCAGGAGTCAAATCACTTCTTGTTTAACAAGAGATGGGTGTAATAAGGACGAACTAGATGACATGACTACATGAATATGATATTAACATCAATCCAATTCACACCATCAAGGGTCACAGTCTTTGTAGAATAGGAGCAGAAGCAGTACTTGTGTAAAATGAGGAAGAAGAGCTCATCGGCTAAGAGAAAGAAATTGAAATGTATAATGTTGAGAAACCCCCCCACTTCGCACAAAAACTTTCGGTACGCATATGTGTGCCAATACCTTGAGAATGGAATCATTCCCTCTCACTTCTCTATGCAGCAGAAGAGGGCGCTCTGACTCAAAGCTCTATCTTACCAGTTGGTGCATGTATTTCTTTGCAGAAAGAACCACAATGGTGTTTTGCTCAGGTGCCTAGAGGCACAAGATTCAAAAAAGGTGTTACGTTATCTCCATGGTGGACCAGTCGGGGATCACTTCATGGGAAACACAATAGTGCACAAGGTCATGCAGGCCAATTTCTACTACCCTACATTATTCATATATGCACATGTCTATGCCCGCAAGTGTCTGGTTTGTCAAAGATGTGCCGATAGGAAATGAAGGTCAGCAGCCCCATTGCAGCCTGTTGCAGTGGACGAACCATTCCAATAGTGAGGCTTAGACATCATTAAGGAGATTTTCCCACATTACCACTACAAATTACTTTACGCAGTAGACAAAAGTAGTTCCACTGAAACAAGTGAATGACAAGGAAGTCATCAACTTCCTACAACAGAACATCATCTCCAAGTTTGGCATTCTTGTATCACTTGTTTCTGGCAATGCAATGTACTTTTATTCATTAAATCTTTATGACTTTTCATTTCAAAATGGAATTGTGTTAAAACATTCTTCTAACTAATACCCGCAGGGAAATGGTCTTGTTGAGTCCGCAAGCAAGAAACTTATCTGCATCATTAAAAAGACCATTTATTCTGAACAAAAAAACTGGCACTCTTCTCTGGTGAATGCTCTATGGTTTGACCGAGTCACACCTAAGCCTTCTCTAAATACCTCCCACTACTTCCTGGTATATGGAAAAGAAGCCATCCTCCCACTGAACATCTACTTTCCTTCTCTCCAGTTGTCCCAAGAATCCCAAGGAAAGTCGTATCTATTAGTTTAGTGTAGGATGGACACATTGCACAAGATATAGGAAGAAAGGGTGAAATAAAAGGAAAAGTTTACACTTCACCATAACCATATGAAGAGATGGTTAGACAGAAATTTTGCAGGGAGTACAAGCTTCAATGTGGGTGATTTAGTCTTGAAGTGGGATAAATCCCACAAAGACAAAAGAAAACACATGAAGTTTCAGTCCATGTGGATTGGCCCATTCACCATTCATGAGAATCTTGGCCAACACACGTATCATCTATAATCACTTGATGGGAAGATTGACACTCTCTCCATCAATGGCCAAGACTCAAAATATTATTTTCAATGATCTGGAGCCATGGCCCGCAGTATGTACATAGTCCTTTAATTTCTTATTCTATTCTTTGCTTTGTTGTTTTATTTGATTTGCCGTTCTCTTGCTCTATTTTTTTTTTTTTTTGTATACAAGTTTTTCCTTGCACTGCATTCTAGCTTCTGAATGGGTATGTGGCTAAAGTTCATAGAGTCTTCTAACACTGCAACAATTGGTTAGTCTTGCATCCATATTCTTTGTGCTTGGTTGTAACTTTTGACGAATGATTTTTTTATGGAAAATATGATCCATCTGTAAGAAAATTTTTGTTTCAACCATGAACCCATGTCTAGTCTAGGAAACCTAATATTTATACTCATTTTTATACTCTGTGTGTTCAAGATTATCCAACTAGTAGAAAAGGAGAAGGGGAAAATATAAATGAGCAAACCTGTATCAGAGGTATTTATATGCTTCTTTGAACGAACAACCTCTTATGCTCCCAATAAGTTGGGATCCCTCTTCCACCCCAAAAATAAATAAGTGCCTATGCATAGTCCTCTTTCGAAAATAACAAAGGTGAAAGAAGAGAAAGGCTTCCTGTGCAGAGAGGTGAAGCAAGAAACTCCATCGAGGTACTGCCCAGGCTCGCTAGTAGTGGAGAAATGTTTGTTTTCCTACGTGACTCTGCCGGGGTACCTTCTAAGGCTGTTGGTAATGGAGAAACACCAGAGATGAAAAACTATACTCTGAAAATCTTAAGATCATGAGCCAAATTACCCTTCTCGATTTGAAACACTATGATCTGGTTGAATCTTGTGTTGTTTTCAATTGAGTTGGTAGAAGGTGAACCATGTTTGTCAACGGGGTAAGTGGGGAAGCTAAAGTGATTTTTACAACGAATCAAAACTCTCTGAAAGACCAAGGCCCTGCACTAAAAAAGAACCAAAATAGAGAAGCTAGTATTCAACCAGTGTGTCGCCAAGTCTTGTAGTGGCTGAAACACCCTCCAAAATTTTAGCTTGAATCCAAATTTCTAAGCCTTCCTTGGTTTTTCCTTTGATGGTTGCAAACACTCGAGCTCACCCCATGAGTTCTTGTGAGGTATTTTCACCCTTTTTCTTATTTGACCAGCAGTTGTGTTTTGGCATATTGATTTCTTTGTCATGCTTGCGATCTTGTTCTGGTGATTTTGAAGTTTTGTCTTTGTGTGTTTGGGTTTTCTTCACTATGTGAACACCTATCATACTCACACACAAAGTTGTAAGCACTATCACGCTAATGTCATCACGGTCGTCTGAAAGTCTATCTCAATTGTCACACTTGTCGCTCTCAGCTCTAAGATAGTCTCACCAAGGGTCATGCTTTTCTGTGCTGTCTAGATGGTTAGTATCATCACGTGTCAGAGTATTCTATGTGTGTGATCACCATGTGTAGTCTGCACAAGTTCACTTGCCTCCCAAACTTAGCCATTTTTCTAAAACGTTATCCGACCTAACTCTGCTACCTAGAACTGCGCAGTGTTTGAGGTTTTCGTTTAGGTCAACTACACTACACAATCTTAGAGGAGAGGAACCTGTCTACCTCCTAGAATTTCTTAGAAAACTGCCTCCATGTTCAAGCTGAACTGCACATGTTTCAAGCATAGTCATCAAGCCTCTTTCTTGTCTACCAGAAGCCTGCAGTACATTGAGATCTGGGTCTACAATGTTCTCCAAAACTACGCAGACATGCCCTGTTGGCCCTCTGTTGCCTATCCTGTGCTTCTCTTAGAAATTGTGCAGAACGACCCAGCATGTCCCTTGCATCCCTATCTTGTCTTCCCTCCAAGAACTACGTAGAAGTGCCCCCTTAGGGTCCCACCTTAAAACTACTACTAGTGTCCTTCACTGCTCAATTATGCCTCTCAGTGGTCACTCTGCAGTTTTTCCCAACAATGAAGGTTATGCTCCTAGAGTTCCTCATCCCAGCCTGAGTTGTGCTCTCCACTGTCTAAGTGACTTGTCCTCCCTCCCTGTCTCCCGGAACTATGCTTTACGTAGTTGTTGGGCCCTCTTCCCAGTCTTTCGTTTTTCGCAGGCCTAGAACATGAGAACAATGCATCATGTTAGACTAAGAGGTTTTTGATTTGATGTCATCCCATCATGAGTGAATTATAGGAATAGGTACACTGATATGTCATGGCGAGACTACGAACAGGATGAAAAAGGGGTGCACATGCTAGAAGACTTGCTTACAGCTGGACGAATGTGCCAAGCATATCAAGCAACAAGAGAAAGGAACACATGCATTGAAGCATCATGTGAGACCAAGACCATGGAAAACCCTGCAGTACTAAGCCATGCGAAGGAGAAGACAAAGCACACTAAGAGGAGATCCATCACTTAACAACGTAGTAGCTTGACATGTACACCATAGTTAGCTAGTACATGTCAGCAATGTCAATTTGAGTTGTGTCATGAGTTGTCTTGGCCACAACACCACTATGGGCCATATCCATTGTAACGAAATGTAATTTAATGTGAAAGTACAATGGATGCACAGAAGATTTGGAGAGTCATGTCAGTTGAGAAGTCATGGGACACTGAACATCCATGAGAGTAGTCCAAGAGTCACAAGGGTCAATCATAACCCTTCACTATAAATTCCTCTCCTATTGTATGAGTAAGGAACTTTCACCTTGTCTCCTCCCACATAGCCTTGAGAGTTTCTAGTTTTTTCTTTGAGGAGCAAGAAGTGGCTCCATGTCCCGCTACTGGGAGTAGTTATGTATGGTGTACAAATGTGTCTAGGGAATTTTTCTTAATTTAGAAGCCTATTAAGGCTAGCACGTTTTCATGCATGTTTTGCAGACGTTTGTAAGACTACTCTTTAAGAATTTGTAATTCATGTTTTCTTAACCTGTACTAAGATAGTTGAACTACTTTGGTTGTTTTAGTACTTACATTGTTGAAGATGTGTTGTATTTCTTATCACTGTTGTCTCGTCCTTGTGGACTACTCCGCAAGACATTAGACATACCTGTCTTGTTTAAGGTTGTAACAACTATCACATCTATGTGGACTACTCTGTTGGATGTTTTACATGTTTTCCCATTTAGTTTGGTTTTAACGACTATCGCATCCACTATGGAATACTCTACTGGATGTTGGATAGACCCTTTCTGGCTTGCGTGTGTCTCTCCCTGGGTGGTACTATTACCTCTCATCTAGAGGCTCATTTTATCCACTCCCTTTACAATAAGAGAACCTGGATACAAGTTACATTACACACTCACGAGGAATGCTCACCTCCCTCTCATGTGTTGAACAACAAGAGCTAAGGAAAATATCTAAGATAATGGCAGTCGGGCGACTATAGTAGATGGGACTCCTACACCAAATAGTGTGAGGTCTAGTTGGGACTTCATACTCGGGATATCCCCTAAATGTTGGCGGGTCCAACAATGTCAACACATGCTTAGTTTTTAAATACTCCTTTTTTTTTAGCCCTGGATGAATTCATGAGGTAATTGGTTTACATTGTAATTTTTATTTGGATGAATTCGTGAGGTAACCAATTTACATTGTAATTTTTATTTTTTTAAATTGGTCACAATATTCAATACCTTTCATCCACATAAATTTAATTAATTAATTAATTTTAAAAGTGAACCCAATCATTCTTCAAAATACACCAATCGTTAAGCTTTATTGTATATGAGTATTGATTTAAAAATAATTTATTATGCCATAGAAATCATGCCTTTATTATGGAAAATTACTTGAAAATCCTCTTTCTAAATTTATCTAAAGAAATATATTGAATTATTTGATATTTATATTTAATTTAATTAATTCTAGTAAGAGAGGATAAGTACATTTTGTAGCTTATCATAAATGACATATGCATTGTAATATAATGATGAGGTGACATATGTGAATAAAATAATAAAAATAAAACTAATATTTATATCGATTATATATTTATTTGTAATTTAGTATATTTTACAATTTGAAACAGATAAGATGTATATTTATTTGTAATTTAATATATTTTACAATCTGATACAGATAAGATGTGCGTAGCTCGTGAGGTAATTCTTGAGTCCACCTCACAACAAGTCAGGGTTGGGGCCTTTTTTCTGCTCTCCCAAAACATTAAGGAAGTTTCAACAGTGGGTGAAGTGGAAAAATGTATACACAAAATTAATGTTATGTTAGAGGATCATCAGACAGAATATCAACATCGCATGATTGAAGTCGAAGGTAAGCTCTTCAAACACACTGTTATATTTTAATAGATCCTGAAGCCAGTTTAAGTTACATAAGTATTAAAGTGGTAGAATTGTGTCTATTACAAGTTTACAATTTTAAAATTCCATGGCTAGTCAAACTAGTTACACGAGTGAAAATATGAGTGGTAGCTGTTGGGGATGGAATCCCCCCAAGGCATGTTTTGGGGCTCAAAGCCCAAGTTTTGACCAAATCTTGTTGTAAAAGCTCTGCAAATTGCAGGCGCGGGGTGCGAAAGTATGATAGAGTCACAAGATTGTCTGTCGTAGTTTTGTAATGTAATGTTGGCTAGATAGACCTACCCATGGTCCACGGACCATGGGATTGTATAAATAGAGCGAGGATCTAAGTGTAAAAGAAGACACAGGAATAATGAAGGAAGCATGAGAAGTCTAAGTGGTT
Source organism: Pinus tabuliformis (assembly GCA_031772625.1). Lineage (NCBI taxonomy): Eukaryota > Viridiplantae > Streptophyta > Pinopsida > Pinales > Pinaceae > Pinus > Pinus tabuliformis. The sequence goes on along the minus strand of CM062818.1, from coordinate 225,036,406 downwards.
TAATGACAGTGTGACGTGTGTCTTTGGGTCGTAGAGTAGGTAAAGGCTCTGCAACTGAGTGTGCAGAGGCCTAGTAGTCTGCAGCTGAGTGCACGAACCCCTGCAGCTGACTGCGTAGGGCAAATCGATTATGTAACCATGGAAAGAATCAATAAAGAGAAGTTTGGTTATAATTCTATGTATATGTTCTTGGGTTAATACATGATTGATATAACTTGCAAATATATTGTTTATTTAGTGCGCGCACCTATATGAATGTTTTATGTTGTTAAGTATAACTCAAAGCACTCAAGTAGGAAAAGATACTTAAATAACATTGGAATATAAGAAAGGTCTTGGGTAATAGTGCGAAACGTGAAACAACCCCGGGATAGGGCTGCATGAAGGCAGTGTTTCAGGTCATGAGGAACGAGAAGGTACGCGAAGCAACCTACGCGCAAGGAGAAGCCATAGACCAGTCGAACTCATCAGACATCTCCAAGGTGTGGAACCCTCATTGTAGCAGCCTCCCATACTACTTTGGGTGAGACCTCAGTCCGCGCTTCACGGGTTGTTGTTGAAAGGGTTAGTAGTACTGGGATTTGTTTGGCTAACTAACTCTGAACCTGGGTTAGGCCCCAACAAGCCAACAAATGGTTCCATTGCCAGGACTAGCATCTGCATAGATATGTCTGATGTCGTATCACTAGAATCCGATAAAGAAAGGAATTGAAGAGTCATTAGACAGAAAGATTTATGAGTTCACAGCGCAAGAAAATAGGAATATACAATTATCAAAGGAAGAGTGTCTAGATTGCTACTTGTATATGGAAATCCATGAAATTTTCATTGCATCCTTCCATACTAAGTTTTACAAGTGGATCGCGAGGCTAGCAAATAGCCAAGGAAGGTGTAAACTTGAAAAACCTGTTGTGTGGAATCTAGAGTTGGTACGCAGGCTAGAAGCATCAAAATATAGGATCACACATGTTGTCGATCACTGTTTGGATCGTATCATAGGAGGGCTCATCACCGAATTCGCAGTAGATACTTTGGTTAGCTATAGTGAGATAGAATGACGGTTCCTCAAGGGATCGAGAGGTAAGTACATTAAATCTTCGAACACCTGGATTAAAATGCTACTATGTGGAAAGCGGGTTATGCGAATAAATTGATGTTTGGGGCTACATGGAGTGGGAGGATCTACAGAAACGAAGGTATCATAGAACTAGAAGCTAGCCCCTTGATTTCACCTCTGCACGAAGGTGAGGAAGAACTTGTGAAGGTTTCACCAAGGAGTGCGATCAATCTGATAAAGCAAAGGATTCCGCAGATACCACCCTCACCCACACCACCACCAATTTCACCATCTTCACCCCCGACCTCGCCCATACCACCTCTGCCACCATCGTGAAGTAGTATGGCTAGCATGATAAAGATACCAGTGTTCAAGGGAGTAGGAAGTGAAGATCTGAACCAATTTTGGTTCGTGGTAAAAGTAGTATGGGAATCACAAGGTGTCATGGATGACAATATAAAGAAGGCAACATTGGTCAACGCTCTGTAGGATCACGCGCTGACTTGGTACATTAAGCATTCCAATGACAATCCGAATGCGGTGATAGCGGATATCTAGACTGCGCTAAACAAAGAATTTAGTAGGCCGAATTCGGAGGCACAATCGATCATTGGATTCAAGGAAATCACAATGCTACGAGGCAAAACCCCGTGGGAGTTGGATTAAAGATTGAAGTGCACAATTCGCAAAGTGAACATGACCTCAACAAACGGGCAACACCACGAATGGTTTGTTACCTCATTAACACCACATCTATGGAACGTGCTGTTGCAACAAAGGCTAACCACTTAGGCTGAAGCTTTGGAGGTCACGGTGAGATTGCATAAGACTCTAATACAAGATCCTAACCTGGGAGTCTAACAGATTCATGCGCAGTTGAAGAACTTGTACCTTGAGATGTAAAGTTTGAAACAAAACAAGACGGCTCATCTAGAAGTGCACGACGAGGTATGGTGTGTAAAGTGCAAAGGCCAAGGACATGACAAGGACCACTACCTGGTGTTCATGAATTACCTCGCGGGAGGAGGGCCAATGCCATTGAGATAGGAGGCACATGTAGAACCAAGTGCGATAGACATCCTAGCAGTTGTTCAGTAATTTCTGTAGATCGGTGGGGCATGACGAGCACACCTATAGAAGTTATGAACTGATGATGGATCAGACTCATACCTACAGAGTTCAGGCCGAAACACAAGCCCTTGAGAAAAACATAGGAATGGCACGCACCAGATTTTAGGGGCGCAAACGAGGCCAAGTAGGAATGGGACCAGGAATAGGTTGCGGCCAACTGATATGTTACAATTGTGAGGGGTCAGGACATTACGCCCACGACCATCATGAGATAGAGGACTGTCCAACACTGATAGCGAGGACCATTATGCCAACGTGACCATCATGCTTGTATTGGATATTGTTCAATCATGAGACAGAGGACTGTCCAACACTGATAGCAAGGCTGCGCAATAAAGGAGCACTCCAACCTCCCCTGACTCAGAACCTACAAATGATGAGGTTTGAGCCATGAAAGGAAGAACATAATGTAAATATTGTGCTCCAGAGTGGTATCATGACAGGGGATGACAAAGGCAAGTAGCCCGAAGAAAGTACCTGTGTTCACAAGGCTCCAATGAAGGAACCTGAATTTGATTTGCAGCACGCTAAAGAGACATTCATGGAAGCTAAGAAGAGCTTCACGGATGTCTTCACTTTAGGAAGTAAAGATAGAATGGAACTGGAAATGGACCCATCGATGCTCACTACATTCTTAGAAACATGCATGAAGCTATTGCGCAATAACAAGGCTATGAAGGGGCTGCAAGAACTCATAACTAGATGTGCTGGGGCTGCACCAGGAGAACCACGCGTAGTCTGAAAGCTGGGGAAACACATGACGCGAATATGAAGGGAGATGAGATTGACTACACATATTGGGGAATATGATATGGATCAAGTGATTCTAGATCTAGGATCAGACGTGAATGTCCTACCAAAGCAGACATGGGAGTGCTTGGGCCATCCTATGTTGCAATGGTCTCATATCCACTGCAAATGGAAAACCAATATAATATCATACCTATGGAGAGATTGGAGGGAATCATAGTAGATATCGAAGGAGCGAGCGGACTAGTAGATTTCGAAGTGAGAGATTTTTGACGATAGCAATCCCTATCCCACATTACTAGGAATAGATTGGGCCACTGACATGAATGGAATGATAAATATAAAGAATCGCAAGATGATTTTTGAGAAAAAGTCACTGTGCGTAGTGGTACCTTTAGACCCGACAAAAGGATTGCACTACACAGAACTAGTGCGCGACAATGACAACAACGATGATCTGGACTGCCTCTACAAGGTAATTGGATGGGAGCAAGATTGGGTAAATCCCACTGTGGATGGCTGAATATCTTGGGAACATGAAAGCTCCTGCACATCATATTCTGACGAAGAGATAGAATGATGGCAGAAGCAGTTGCACGAGGTAACCACGCTCAACTATAACATGATGATAAGGTCATTGCGCTGCTTAGCAGCGGAGACAAGAGAACTGCCTACATATGACAGTTTAAGTGAGGTGGAAAAGTTCCTGGACAAATTTGAAAAAGCAGTGCTAGAACAAAAATGTTTCAAAGCTCTAAAATGGGTATTGTGCGCTATGCCCGTAAGGTGGTGGGGTACACGCTAACAGATTTTTGCGGACTGGCGTGAATGAAGAAGGATGATGTGCCTATGATTTGGGAAGCCTCAGATGTGGATAAAAGCCACGTATGATGGACTAAACGGCCTGAGAGCCCACCTTTCTAGATGGATACAGGCATATGTTGTGTAACTTGATGAAGACACACCATCCTCGCAGTAGGAAACACAATCAGCAAGCAAGAGTAGACAAGACAATGGCGTGAACGACCCTCCATGTAGGACTGGGAAGTATGGTAAGACCAAGCGCATAGAAGCATCTTCACGCAGAATCTGTTGACAAAGTATGTGAAGCACTGAACATAGTTCACTAGGTGAAACGGGCTGACTAGGACCTACAAATACCAGCGGTTCTCTGGGCATATAGGAGCGTGTGAAAAACCATGACTGTGCAAGAACTGCCAAGGATGGAGTATGAAGCAACTGAAGTAAGCCCTATAATACTTGGAGAACTTAGGCCACGCATAATCACACCAATAAATGTGACGAATCATGATGCCTTGCAAGAAGAAATCCAACAGGGAAATTTTAGGCTCTAAGAACTTGAAAAAGAAAGGGTGCGATTAAGGAGGAAAAGCGCTTTGGTAGAAGCAGGAGTCAAGAAGCTAGAAGACGAGATAAGGGATGAGTTTCTCGATAAGAATACCATGGTGATAAAATATGGTGTGCACGATCATGATGACAAGCTTGAGGACTATCGCCGCGAATTTATCAATTTGATGCCTTGGCTCGGACTACATATTACTAAGATAATTAACAAGGTTGGTGCGTTTTAGAGGATAAGGTGCACGACATGGCCAGTAATGGTAAAAGGTAGGTATTTCCCAGAAGGAATGTTGGATGATCAGAGGAAACCACACATAGGTGGTGCAGCCACCTAACTAGCCGAGGAAGGAATAGTATTAGCGCTCCAAGTAATTGAAAGGAAGCGTGGGACTATAAACTACTCTGCCCGAAAGCTGCACGAGGTTGGAGCTGTGTGCAGAAAAAAAAAGTCACAAGGTCTGCGACCACACACAGGGGGCTGTGCTACTGCGCGGGTTGGTCAGAAAGTGACCTTTGAAGTCACTATTCACAATGGGATGCTCGACTTGAGGCCAAATGGATAGGGTGGTAGGCATTTAAGATGCGATTTATGGGCTAGATTTCGGAAAATCTGCTGCGAAGAAAGCATTAATGAACCCGAATTAGGGGGAATGGTAAAATTCGAATTCAAAAAGCACTATAAAATACAAAGGGCTACCCAACAAACAACACTTGGTCTTTTGCGAATTGAGCAATTGATCAGAGCCCTGAGTGTTGTGAGTCGAGCATTGATTGAGCCCCTAAGTTCACGAGTGATAGATTTCCAGACAAGTATTATGGCAACTGCTCAGGATGTTATGGACATAATAGAAATGACCATTGAGGAGGTCATGTAGACCCTGACTGTGGGCGATGTTCTAGAAGGCTCTGAGATTGTGGCAGAAATCCCGAAATCACCATGCACACTAATACCCAAGAAGGACAAACAAGCAATGGTCCCCGTATGTGTGTCACCGCGAAACTTGTTGTGCACCAAACTGTCAATGGAGGAGAAGGGGAAAGTCATCAGCATAGAGATGAATGAGCAAGAAGAAGATCTAGAGGATCTTAGCATCATGGAGGAGGAGGATGAAGGCATGGAGGAGGATGCTTAGCCTGCGTGCTCTACAACAAAATTTGTCATCTATGTCCCCCCGCGAAAAGGGAACGCGAAAGTGCCCAAGGACCTCGATGAGACCAAGATCTCACTCCAGACCTTGCTCCTCCCAGATAACATTATCTTTGAAGGCACACACCTGGGATGCGTGCTGAGCATAAAATTTAAAGATTGGGACCTCACTGACCAAGAGAAGTTCCCTCACCTTGAGACCGAGAAACTTATGAAGCCCAAACAGAACACCGAGGCAAGAGTTACAAAACTAGAGCTGCGGAAGTGGTTGCGTCGAATGAAAAAGGCTGGGCTACTGAATCTATTCTAGGTGCCGCACTTCCACCACGCACCAATAAGCATTTTCATCATCAGGTAGCTGCTCTGCCTGGTGCATGATGTGTGTTTGTGGCTAGAGGAGCCCATCACCATCACGGAAGACCAAATTCATCGCATCTCTTGGCTTCCATGTAAAGGAGAGGACCCCGCAGACATATCGGAAGGGAAGGGCAGTGACTTGGCCATTGCGGAGGCCATGCAAAAAAAGTACAAGCTGGAAAAGAAAAAAGGGGCTATGCCATCTCCAGGATCAAGGAGAAAGCCGTGGGCATAGCGACCTAAATCCTGGTAGGAAAGGTCATGCGCAAGTGCCGCATGGACGAAGTCCCCCTGCTAGTGGTAGCACTGATCAGTGCACGGAGGGGGTCCAGTTTAACTAGTATGAGTTCATCTGCAAGGAGATTTTAGAAAATTGTCATGAAGCCTAGTAACAAGGCAAAACATTCCACTATGCATGGTTATTGTTGTCCATAGTGCTAGTGGCTGGGGAATTGCCGGAGGATAGTCAATTCCCCATAGTTGACAGGGATTTACCGAAGGACGCGAAGTACGCTTCACTCTGGGACATGAGGGATGCTAGAAGGATACGCGGCAACAAAATCTTCTGGGTGTTCATGGAGATGAACCTCAGAATGGGGATCAATCGTAAGCCATGGTTGTCACCCACTATCTACAACAGTCTGCACATTTTTGTAGAATTCAAAGCAGACATGCATAACATTTATCATGGCATGCAAGGACCCAACCAAGAAGTGGGTAAAGATACCATTCGTAGCCACCGACAATGTCATTTTCAATGTACTAGAGGAATGGCCACTGGAGTGGTGTGCCCCAGACATTGCATAGATTGAGAAGTCAGTTGCGCAAAGAAAGAAAGACAAGGCCAAGCTGCACATCACACAATTGGCCAAAAAATGAAGGAAGGAAGCAGTAGCAGTAGAAATGCTGGCAGTGCGGGACACCGCACAGAAAGCAACTAAGCAGGAAAAGGATGTAGCAGTAGCAGTAACACAGGAAGCAGCCGCGAAGGTGCGAAAGGGACAAACAACACCTTCGTAGGGGCAGGAAGAAGAGGAAGTAGAAACAGAATTAAGAGGCGTGGACCCACAACCTGCATCAATGCAGCTAAAACGCTAGCACTGGTCTGAGCAGGCAAGGTCGCGGAAGAAGGTCAAGGCCTCAAAATTATCCATTGACCCAATTGCCCTAACTGAGAGCGATCTGCACGACATCAGCGAAGTAGTGCACGATGTCACCAATGAGGCTCTCCAAGATTTCATGTAGGAGAACCAAATTGTGTTGGGGGCCCTCAGAGTGTAGCTGCAAGAACTACAGGTACGCCCCCCTAAGGTTGGTACAGTTAGATCCTCGGCAGCAGAGAAAATGTTGCGGGCGTGGATAAAGAATAGCATAGTGCTGCCAGAAAGGGCAGTAGTGGCATTGAATGAGGCCGATCAGCCTCCGGCTAGTGCACTGAAAGGTCTTGGTATCAATCTAGCTACACTCCCGCGTGAGACCTTATATGTGTTGCAGGATGGGATAACGACAGAGTTGCAAGCTAGGGAGAGCCGCACATTCCAAGTCCTCATTGAGAAGAAAATAATTATGGAACAACTAAGCTTGCAGTGTGACGAATTGGTGTCACAGAGTCAACAACTGGTACAGCTGATAGACGATGGTCACCAAAGCGTCTCAGAGCTGGCCATCCCAGCATACATACCAGCGGAGGTGCAGATCCATAGATTAGTAGCAACGGTCCACGAGGCGAGCAAAGAAACTACAAAGGTTTAGCTGGAGCTAAACCTTCAGATCGTTGAGCTGCAGTTAAAGGTGTAGCCATCCACTCCCCCGAAAGTTAGAGAAAACCGTGCTAGCGCTATCGCAACGGGATTAGAGGAAATTGGTAGTGCAGTGCGAGACTGCACTAGCATGTTGGAAGAATCATTTGAGGTCCTCATAAATTTGCAGGAGGACCCCAACATCGAGCACTTGGAGATAGAGACGCGCAAACTCTAATAGCAGTACAACAACGTTAAAGGAACTGCGAAAATGGTGGCCCTCACTCATAGGCTCGCGCGGATGCAACAGGCTAAACCGTTGAAGGAGCAGGTAGATGTGGCACGACATAAGGAAGCAGTCCTAAAGGTGCGCGTCCAGCCTTGGATCAATGAGGCCTTCACCATCACAACAAAAATCGAAGGAAAGCTCGCACACATGCAGGGGATGCACACATTGATGCAGATAAGCACTCCTACCACCGAGGTCTTGAAACGACATATGTAGTAGATCCAACAAGCAGTAGCTTAGTGCGCTGCTGACCTCCGCATAGTTTGAGAACAGCTGGAAGGACTCTGCACAAAGATTGTCACATGAATAGAGTGACTCGAGGGCGAGTCATGATGTTTGTGTTGGGGGCCTATTGGGCATGGAATCCCCCCAAGGCATGTCTTGGTGTTCAAAGCCCAAGTTTTGACCAAATCTTGTTGTAAAAGCTCCGGGAATTGCAGGCACGAAAGTATGATAGAGTCACAGGGTTGTTCACCCTAGTTTTGTAATGTAATGTCAGCTGGATAGACCTACCCATGGTCTGTGGACCATGGGATTGTATAAATAGAGTGAGGCTCTAAGTGTAAAAGAAGACTAAATAATAATGAAGGAAGCATGAGAAGTCTAAGTGACTGAATCACAATGTGAAGTGTGCCTTTGGGTCGTAGAGTAGGTGAAGGCTCTATAGTTGAGTGTGCAGGGGCCTAGTAGTCCGTAGCTGAGTGTGCAGACCCCTGCAGCTGAGTGCGTAGGGAAAATCAAGTCTGTAACCATGGAAAGAATCAATAAAGAGACGTTTGGTTATAATTCCGTGTATATGTTCTTGGGTTAATACATGATTGATATAACTTGCAAATATACTATTTATTTACTACTTGCACCTCTATGAATGTTTTATGTTGTTAAGGATAACTCAAAGCACTCAAGTAGGCAAAGATACTTAACTAACATTGGAATATAAGAAAGGTATTGGGCAATAGTGCAAAATGTGGTACAACCCTGGGATAGGGCTACGCGAAGGCATTGTATTAGGTCGCGAGGAACGGAAAGGTGTGCAAAGCAGCCTGTGCGCAAGGAGAGACTACAAACCAGTTGAACTCATCAGACATCTCCAGGGTGTAGAACCCTAGTTATAGCACCCTCCCATACTACTTCGAGTGAGACCTCAGTCCGTGCTTCGTGGACTGTTGCCAAACGGGCCAGTAGTACCGGGATTTGTTTGGCTAACTAACTCTGAACTTGGGTCAGGCCCCACCAAGCCAACAATAGCTAAGGTAGATAATTGCTTGGTGGAGCTAGCAGATCAACCGACAAAGGTAAATTTGAATGTTTTCCCACTCTGGTCCTATTATCACTTAATCAGAATGAACTAGATGTAGGCTCATGGGTCTCTTGTGAATTGCAAAGAAAATATCACCAGATTCTTCAATGAGGTAGGAGTAATGTACGAAGTGCAAGGAATTGGGAGGCCTGTGCAGTTAAGACCAAATATTTCCTCCTAATTAGGAAAATGTATGCGGAAGGGCTATAGAATTTACACAGTGTAGGTGGGATATGCCAATGATAAGGAGAAAGCATACACACTGCAAACTTTACCAATAGTCCAAGATTTTGCAAATGTGTTTCCCAAGGAAATACCAGGACTACCACCGAAAAGAGACATATATTTTACCATTGAGTTAGTCCGAGGAGTTTCCTTCGTTTCAAGAGCTCTCAGAGGCTTGCCTAAAACTACATTTATGTTCTTGATGAATAGTGTGTTGCATCCATATTTGGATAAGTTTTTATTGTGTTCATTGATGATGTACTGGTATATTTCAAAAATGAGAAACAAAATGTCGAGCACTTAGCAACAGTGTTGATGTTGTTGAGAGAGCATCAGTTGTATGCTATGTTCAGCAAGTGTAGTTTCTTCAGATTGAGGTACACTACTTGGGGCATGTTGTCTCCAAGGAGGGCATTACAAGAGATCCAGAAAAGATAAGAGGCATCATGGAGTGAGTAGCTCCTAAGAGCATGGATGACATGAGATCCTTTGTGGGGTTGGCAGGCTACTATAGGAGGTTCATCAAGAACTTCTTGTATATTTCTTATCCTACTACATCATTGCAGAGGAAAGGTAGGAAGTTTCAATGGAGAGAGGAGTGTGAGGGTAGTTTTGAGCAGCTCAAGCAACTGTTGACACATGAACTAGTACTAAAGATTGCAGATCAAAACAAATAATTTTTAGTGTGCACAGATGCTTTCAAGAGAGGACATGGTGGATTTCATCTAGGATGGATAGGTGGTAGGCTACGCGTCACAGAAACTAAATGAGCATGAATAGAACTATCCCACACATGATCTTGAGATGGCATCGATTATACATGCATTGAAGATGTGGAGACACTATCTTTTGGGCAGGAGATTCACATTGATGAGTGATCACAATGTTTTTTCGTATCTATTTGATCATCTGAATGTAAATGGTAGGTAGGCTTGGTGGTTGCCTATGATCAATGAGTTTGATTTCAAGATTCGATATATCAAAGGTAAAGAAAACATAGTGGTAGATGCTCTTAGCAGGTGGATACAGGTAAATCACTTAGCATCTATGAGCTCCTATGGGACAAATCTATAGTATGAGATCTTGCAGGTAGGTCAGCAGGATGTCATATATATGTATATTGTGCAAAAGTTGTAGCAGAGAATGTGTATAGGTGAAATTCATGGTACAAGTACATGTGTGCGTCATGGTACAAGTAAAGGTATAGGTAGTGGTACAAGTACAGGTGTAGGTGCACAGGTAGTAGACTATTTCCTTACAATAGATGGATTGGTCAGGTATCGAGACAAGATATATGTCTCAGATAACAGTGAACTCAAGAAGGTTATCCTGAGAGAGTTTGATGTGAAGCCATAGTCAGGTCACCCAAGTTACCAGAAGACATAGACTGTAGTGAAGAGATTTTATTATTGGTCAAATTTGAAGAGGGATGTAGAAGATTTTATTTCTAGATGTTTTGATTGTCAGTGAGTGAAAGCAGAATGTAATCATCCAAATGGACTGCTACAGCCGATTGCGATTCCATAATGGAAATTGGAGGTCATTTCCATGGAGTTAATTATAGGGTTTCCAAAGACAGTGAGATAGCATGATTCCATTATGGTGATTGTGGACAGGTTGACGAAGGTTACACATTTCATTTAAGTGAAATGTACATTCTCAGCTAGTGATGTAGCATAGGTATTCATTCGAGACATGGTCAGATTGGATCGTGTTCTGAAGAAGATTGTGTCAGACAAGGATGGGAAGTTCACTTCCATGTTTTTGAAGGAGTTGTTTGCACATTTGGGCACAAAGATTCCCTTGAGTACGACTTATCATATATAGAAAGATGGGCAGGTAGAGAGGGTCAACAAGATATTGGAGGACATGTTGGGGATGTGTTTGATGCATCAACAATGAAAGTAGGAAGAGTATCTTCCACTAGTGGAGTTCATGTACAACAATGGGTATGAGGAATCATTAAATATGAGTCCTTTTTACGAATTGTATGGGTGGAGTTGCAATACTCCTATCAGTTGGAGCGATCTGGTTAGCAGGCTATTGATTAGACCATATATGTTGGCAAACATGGAATAGGAAATGTAGGTGATCAAGAAGAATCTAAGGGAAGCATGTGATAGGAAGAAGAGTTTTGTACATAGGAAAAAATTGTTCAAGGAGTTCCAGGTTGGGGAACAGGTGTAATTTCACATAAAATCGAAGAATATATCCTTACAAATTGGATCATGTGCCATGATGGCACCATGGTTTTGTGGACCCTTCAGTATCATTGAGAGGATTAGGCCAGTAGCCTATCAACTTGCACTGCCTATGACAGTGAAAGTTCATGATGTTTTCCTTGTATCCTTGCTTAATAAGTATGTTAAACATGTTTATCATGAGATTGATCGGTCTGTATTGTAGGTGGAACCAGATGGAGAATTCCAACTAGAGCCTTAATGTATATTGTAGAAAAAGGTGATCATGCTCTAGAACCAAGCAATCGAGTGATCTGAACTTAAACAGGAACACAAAAAATTAAAAATATAATCATAAACACATAAATGCAGTATAAAAATACTTCATTTGATTAATATAAAAATATTGAACTATGCTTACAAACAGAATGGAAATAAGATAGCTTGGGCGATGGTATCGTATCCCTGAGAAGATATTTGGTGGCTACATACCTTTGAATTGTGTTAAAATGAGGCTCATGGGCCTATTTATTATTAGAAAACATGATAAAACCCTAAACAACAAAAAACATAACCCTAGGAGACATAACATCAAGCATTTGTGGACCCTCTTGGGGTTAGTTGGACAACCAACTTCCCAGGGTCGTAACTTAGTCATATTATCTCTGTTTGGCGTGTACAATACCTTGTTGGAAAGGTCTATCTGGGTACTACAAGTGTTTCTGTAGGCCCCTTCCCGTAGCTGTGGGCTTGCCATGGACACCAAAAAAACATCGTTTAGTGGTTCAAAACTGCACCGGATGTTCAGGACACAAAAAATACTAAAAATAATAAATGCTGAAATGAACAAGGAAACATATGAAACTGACTGGGGGGTGTAGGTAGAATAGGCGAGTGGCCACCAATATCCACCTGGATCATTCCTCCCCCCTTAGGAAGCAATGGTCCCCATTGCATGAAGAGCTTCCATGGGGTGAGGAAATTTCTGTTGAACCTAGTCCCTTGTGAACCACTTTCCTTGGTGAAGGAGTAGACCTACTTTGACAACTTGATATAGTTGTATCCTCTGTTGGCCACTATTCTTGATCTGTGCGTCCATGATCTGATCAGTTCTGGCCTGTTCCATGCAAGTCCGGGTTGAGCTCTGTTGGAGTGAGTTGTTTTGCAATGTCAGATGTATCCAACAATGGTGGAAATTATGGTCAAAGGTGATATACATTGAGCATTGGGTGCAGACCAAGGAACGTTGGGATGTTGAGCTCAAAGGCATTGTCACCAGTGACCTTGGTGATGGTGTATGGCCCATATCAGTGAGGGTGTAACTTGTAGTGGGGTCCAAAAAAGGTGCACCTTCTGCAAATGTAGCCAAACATTGTACTTAGCATTGGCTCTATCCAATGTATCATGGACCTACTGGCAGATGTGTTGAATATGCTTAATGAAATTGTTAGCTCTTTCAACTTCAAATGGAACGTGAACCAAATCTACCTAAGGGGTTGCAAATGGTATGGCCACATCAATGGGGAATAATGGTTGAAATCCCAGGCCTACCTGAAAGCGGTTGTAGCCTATTGAGTTGTGGAGAGCTCTGTTGTAGCTGTGTTGGACATAGGGGAGTCTTTCATCCCATGAGCATGGATGCTTCAAGTTGTACATGCATGGAATGTGTATGATCATCCTATTGCGAACCTCTGTTTGGCCATTATTTTGGGGATGTGTTGTGCTCTACAACAACCCCCCATTTCATACCATTTTATTCATAAAACTATAATATGAAATGGGTCCCTTTTTGTTTTTAATTGGTATCAACTTTGTATATTCAAAAAGGTCCGAAAATTAAAATGAAAGCATTATAAAAAACCTTTTTGAAAAACCAATTATTTGGTCTTATAATATAAATAATCAATCTTTTATCATTGTGATAAATCAATCGCAAGATCGCATATCGCAATGACAAAGGAGGCATAACTTAAAGGCCCATTGGTTTTCTCTGATGCGATGACATGTAGTAGGCTATCGGATATCGACAATAATAAGTTCCCATAACAAAAGTGCCTCCCGCTCCGATGTGATGCGTTATCGCTATCGGCGATCGGGGATTTCAAAAGGTGTCAATATAAAGATTTAAGTTTTCCCCGACACCCGATTGCGATAAAGCCAAAAGCGAAAACTTCAAAAAGCCATTAAAGCAGAGGTATTACGATTAATTCGTATTTAAGGCCTTATCTTTCAAACAGTGATTCACCTATGCTCAACCGCCAAAATGTCCAAGGCACGCTTAAACAAATCATGCGGCCGATAAGAGATATGATGAGCATTTAAAGGATTGGCAGGTTTTAATGGCCATTTAATGAAATAGTAAGCTTAAAAAATCTTCTCATAGATTGTATCCGCTGCCACTTTTAAGTTAATCCCTCATCATGCATTGATCAATATATCTCACTCGTATTTGGTTTTCGCTACCAATTCTCTGTGTTACGCTTATTTCCACTACTGTGCAGAACTCTTCCGAAGTAATAGATTCAAGCAGAATGGGGAAGAAGTCTAAGAAAACCACAGCCGCTTCCACTGCACCAGCCACAGGACAAGCCGTTGCTAGTCCAGCAAATAAAAAGAAAGGATTAATATCTGATACTACATGTTCAGGACTTGCCAAGACCACTTGGCAAAGTACCTATAATTTGATCGAAGCCGAAGAACCAAAGGTGACGGCAGTACAAGCTACAGCGGGTTCCAGTAGAAAATATTATGGTACTTTGAAAGACTTGGCCGACTCTTTCCTTCATCGGATAGCGGCTCGGGAACAAATTCTCCCATATACGGATGTAGTAAAGTGGGCAATTGAGGAAATCCCAATCACAGACAGAACTTTCTGCACCAGAGATGGGAGAATCTTCGGTTCATTCAAGGCTCATGATTTGAGGCAAATGTATCATTTGCCTGAGCCAGAGAAGAAGTACGACAAGGCATTTCTGGAGAAATTCTGAAATGATAACGAAACTGAATCCGAACCCATTCGGGAATGGAGGCAAAATCCGGCGAAACACAAGCATGAAACTTCGGGTAAGTACTCTGTTGATTCTCTATGTTCTCCGTATTGTTATGCTGGGATAATGATGTGTAGATTGTGGGGGTTGCACGATTCCGCTAATTTCACTATAGAAATGGTTCCCTTGATGGAAGTGGCATGTAATAGTGAGATAATGGATTGGGCAACCATACTATCAGATAAGCTAGCAACCACAGTTCTTAGTTTTAGAACTAAAACATCCGTCTCAGAAAGGATTATTCCCCCATTCTACTACAATGCTTATATACTAGATACCCTGTGTTTTAATTCTGAGTTTCCTGTACTCGGCTGGAGGTGGACTCCACAAGACCCCACGCCTATTCACATATACCATCAGAATATGTTGAAGAATTCCTATAGGCACCATTTGTACCAAGTCTGCAACGGCTTCATGTTACCCATTCATTATTCTATTTTTAATAAACCTGCTCCCAAAATTTCTTACCAAGCAGGGATTGATTTAACATCAATAGGAAGATGGTTCGGAGAGGAGAAATTTACTTATGTAAGAATTTTCGGCAGCCAAGCCGAACCTCATGTCCTTCCTTTGTACATACCTGAAAAACTGCTAGCAAGGAAGATAGCCTACCAGATTATTGCCGAGGGAGTTACACAAACTCTAAAGAAAAATAAGAAGCAGGTCTGGCCCTCCTTTCCTCTGAGATGTGGTGTCTACACTTTGCATGATTTTAAGCATGTGGAAAAAGAAGCTACGAAGATGAAATCATTAACTCTAGCGACTCTCCCTAACAGGCGATTTGATCCCAACAAAGTCGCCTATAATGCTCTTTAACAGGCCAAATTGACAAAGTTTGATCATATAGAAGATAAATTTGATGACCTGTTCTCCTCGGCTGAATCAATGTATCAAGTTAGATCAATGGCCATAATGGAATACAAAGATGAAGGGTTAGTTGAATTCAACAGACTTAGAGAACAGAAGTTGCAAACTCTGCCTCTAGATCTGTTAGCAACAACCCCAGCAACAAGACCAAGCGAGCCTGAACAACAACATTCAAAGGAACCGCCAGTTACAATAGAAAAACAGGAGAAAGCTCAAGAGGAAACCCAGACTAAAGAGCAGAAACAGAGCAACATAGAGGTGAATGTGGATACTCAAATTGATCCCAAATTGCTCCAGGAATGGCAGCAATTTGATTCAATTATCAGTAGTCTTGAATGTTCAAAGGACACCGAAACTTCGAAAGCGACAGATACATAGGAAACCACTTCACAACAGGTTCCAAGTGGAACCAGCGACCTACCCAGTTCAAGGGAAGTAGAAATAATCCCAAAGGACCCCTCCGATCAAATTATTTTGCAGATAGAAGAAATTCCTCCCTTGGATGTCTTCTATAGCCCAAGGCACAAAGCCATGGTAAAACGACAGAGGAAGAGAAGAAGGACTGATCAACCTTCCCTTTTCCCAGAACAAACGGTCACGGGCAATGTGGTTTGGAAGGAGGAATTTGACCCCTTTGATGACCTAACAAAACTATCACAATATGCTGGAGAATATTCGGCAGCAACAATAGACAAGGCATCAGAGGTGAGTCTTTTATTAAAAACGAAAGACCAGGAAATATTTTTATTGCAAGCACAGCTAACAGAAGCACAGCAGAAAGCGGAGCAGGTAGAACAGCAATTGTTAACAAAACAGCAAATAAATAATCAATTAACTCAACAATTGCGGGAAGAGAAACAGAGGATTGATCACAGCGCAATCCAGAAGCAGAAAGATTTGTCTGAAGCCTTGGCACAACTGAGGGCAGCAAATGAACAAATGCTGAAGTCAAAAGATGAGCAGATTGCTCAACTATCAGCACAGCTTGAGAAGACAAAGGGCGTTCCACAGATAGCCGAATTCAAATTAGAAGCATTATAGATAAATAAGACATTAATAACACAAATCAAGCTTCTATGTCAACAAATCGCCCAGGCGGAACCACTATGCGAATTGACGACATCAATAAGTAAACAAACAGAAAAGGCTAGAACAAAATTGGATCAAGCTGAAGAAACATTAACTGAATTTCTTGACTGGCAAGATACCGATCAGGGACAAGCAGCAAATTTACCAAGAATTTTAGAGTCAGATAAAGAAATATTGTTTACAGAATGGCAGTCCCAGTTAATGAAAGCAGAGAGGGCAATTTCAAGATGCAAATCAACCACAAGTAATTTGGTTGAATTGGTTAATAATACTCTCTACTTGTCAAACATGATTTCCCAATGCACTCCAGGTAAATTGACAGCGGTGAAAACATTGGAGCAGTCATGTTATCTAGATCTAGAGGAAAAGGGGAGATTAATTGCTGGAATTAACAGTTTAACATGGGACACCTATTGGTTCTTCTTGGTAAAACCACACAGTCAAAGAGCCGCCCTTAAATGCCTTACAGATGCAATCGGGTATATTATCCCCGATATTCAGGATGCCACCTATGCCGCCCAGCTTAACTCTCGCCTCAACAGACCACCCGAAGTGGAGCCAATGCTTGCGATAAGTCAGCTCAAGTTTAAAGGCAAACAACCTACTTGATGATTCATGCCCCCGACTGCCAGGTTGCTGAGAAGGAGATAATCAAGATCATTTGATACCAATTAAGTAGGATTTCAGTTTCATAGATAGTTAGTTTAATTCAATATTTATAGACCCTTTCATGTTTTTAGAAAGGGTCGTAAAGTTTTGTACTTGACTTAAAACCTGAAGTTGCACTACTGTACTTCAGGCATATTCTTTTATAAAACTGGACCAATCATTCTGATTTTGGCAAAGAAGCTTTTATGCAAATGTGCACTATTGTCTTTGTTTGAAAGTATTTCTGCGTTAGAGGAAGAATTTCAAATAGCGATTGATATTGGAGAGTGACTTGCAGCTCATATGGTACTATTATCTATGTCTGAATCCATTCTTTTTATATGAATTGTTATTTGATCGCCTTTTCTATTATCAAATATATGTATGTGTTTTAACAACATTTCTTTATTCCCTCCACTATTGGATGTTTATGGTAATGCTTTTCTTTTGATCATATATGTATTGATGATATAAATGATGAGTGTAGCAATATTGTGTTAATCACCTTGTTTAACTATTTAAGCAAAGTAATCTTTGAATGAGTAAATGTCCATGTTTATTAGATGGAGTCATCTACATGCCTGTTAATAAACATAGATCATCAAGCGCTACACTTCAAAGTACAATAGTTCCCGGGATTAGTAGTAATTCTTTTTATTTCGCTAATAAATTAAGTTATTCGCCTATCATTAGATTAGTCAATCAATCATTCATTCATTCCGTTTATTCATTACTGGGAAACTGGTCCCATTATCCCCAGTCAGAGCCACCATTCCAAATGGAAAAGGAGCTGTATTAAGGTTTGGACTGGGTGGTTATCCCCCAATGTTGATACAACGATTTTTGGGGCATCAACATTTTTGGCGCTAGAAGGAGGTCCTCAACTGTGAATGGCAAGCAAACCCAAATCTGTAGGCCATTCTAAGAGTAATTCTCCCTCCGCATCACCTCGTACTTCCCAATTGCATGTTGGTTCTCTAGTATCGAAACAAGAAGAAGAGGAATTAACTACCACTGCTCAAACCCATCATACTCCAGAACAGCCAAGTCTTGAATCCGCTGAAGTTCAGTCTCTTATCCACAAACTTCAAAGCTTCTCGATTTCACCACAGAAATCTGAGGTATCGCAAAGTAGTGCGACTTCGTAGTTCAATTTACCTCACCCTCTCACCAGACTTCAGAGTGGAAAGCTCAGTATTGAACCTACTGAGTTCCCTTTACCCAAAAGGAAAAAAGCAAAGAAAAACACTGAAGGATCTGACAGTGAAGAAATTTCATCCACATCCTCCATCTCACCTTCCCCCGTGCAAAGTCAACCATCCACTCCCTCATCACACATTGTTGTTCATCATGGATTAGCAACTACAGCATCACAAACTACTCAATCCTTAATATTAACTCCTTCCTAGACTACTGTAAGTTCAACAGTAATATCATCCACCACTACGATTACAATGGCAGATCCATGGACCAGGCCTGGTGCAGTCAATATGCCTGCCCCATTGCATGCTTTACCTGATGCACCTGAAAAATGGCTACCCAAGTTTAATCCAGATGATGGAACACAAGCTGAGGAACATATTAATAACTTCATGTTGGCAGTTAACTTGAAGGGAGTAACAGAGCAAGATGTTGTCATTGGGCTTTTCCCTTATACTTTGCTAGGATCAGCAGTATCCTGGTATTTTTCTTTACCTTCTGGTTCCATTACCAGTTGGACGACTTGCCAAGAATAGTTTCTTACTAAGTATGGTGATGATAGGTCTTTGGCTACACTAATAAATGATCTCTCCAATCTTAGGATAGAGCATAGGGAACCAATTAAAGAATTCAATGCACGATTCAATAAACTCTTGAATAAAATCCCAACGGCCTCCAGACCAAGTGAGAAAATCAGAAGCGAGTGGTATATAACTGCCCTACCTGCCAATATAGCTATTTTTGTACACAGGGCCGGAAAACCTACTTTAGCTGAAAACACGAAAGAAGCACTTGCTGTGGAGAAACGTATTAATGCTCTAGAGAAGAAAGCCGCTCTTGAAGATAGAAAAAACAAAAAAGTTTCTTTTAAAGATGATTCAAAGAAGAAAACCCCTAAAGATCCATATGACATGGAAGGTCTTCAAAAGGTCCTCAAGGCTATGTCAAATGAAATGGTTGAAATCAAAAAACAAGTAGCTGAAACCTCAACCAAAAGACCCTTTAGAAATTATAAGAAAACTGAATCAAAACCACCAAATGTTATATCAAATGCAGAGTCAGATCTTGAAGAAGGAGAAGAAGAAACAGCTACACCAACTGATGAAGAAGAGGAAGTTGTTGAATGTCATGGAATGTGGGATTTTATATTACCTAACTCTGATACAGAAAACGAAGGAGAAGCATTTCTTGTCACTACCAGGAGTAAAGGTACCTCCGAACCTGTTCAGACAACTTCGAAGGAAAGAAGTGCAGGTGCTGCTACAACAAAGGAGAAGGTACCCCCAAAGAAGCCACTTGTAACAATTCCACAAAACCAACCTTCAACCTCAACAATCCCATCAACATCTAAGACACTGGTAGTGTCTGATTCAATGGATTACAATATTGTTGATGACATGAAAAGGACTAAGGCAAACATTACCATGTTTGAACTTAGTAAATTGGAACATCAGCAAAAATTTCTTCTCAAAGAATTAAATGTTGTTCCTACTTCACCTCTTCCCAGTGCTAAAGCTGCAAATGATACAGGTCAACCACCTTCTGGTATGGTCGAAGCTACTGATACAGTCCTAATATGAGACAGATCAAATTCTCATACTCCACCTTTCCTTCTAACCTATGAAATCTACAATAGAAACCTGCACAACTGCTTGATTGACTCAGGGGCATCTTCTAACATAATGCCAGCTTCAGTTTGTTCCAAACTGAACATTGAACCCCAGAAGTCTGCTATTCATATTGTACAGTTGGACAGGACTAAAGTACAAGTTTTTGGAGAGATCAACTCCGTAACTATTAGGTTATCTGCTGATCCCAGAATAGTACAAAGGATTGATATCTTAATCGCCGATATACCTGAATTTTATGGTTTGATCTTGAGTAGGGATTGGTCTGAAAAACTACATGGGTATATTTCTACTGATTGGTCACATATGTGGCTTCCCTATAAGGGTAAGCCAAATCAAATAAGAATCGATCGGGAAAAGCATATGACCCATACAGTTACTAAATTTGAACAAGAAAACCAACCAATAGCATTTAATAACAACATTTTGGGGAATTATTCATAAGAGTCATTCTTTGGCAACTTCGCTGCCCAACCATCCCCTTTCTTAGTAAACCATTTTACATCTCAGATCGAAAATTATTCACAAACCGATAGGTCAAGATGTTTCAATGATACTGAGAAAACTATAAATAAAATTGTTAATACTTCTTTATTTTGGTCGTTATATTTCGATGGGTCCAAATCTAGTGAGGGCTCAGGAGCAAGATGTATTTTGATTAGCTCGTAAGGAGAAAAAACAATGCTTTCCTGTAGGTTAGAATTTGAATGCACAAATAACACAGCAGAATACGAAGCCTTAGTCTAAGGACTATATAAAGCTATTGGCCTCAAGGTCCAATATTTGAAAGTGTTTGGAGATTCTGAAATTATTATCAAACAGGTAAGGAATACAATTCATTGTCTTTCCACCCATCTCAAACATTATCAATCACTGGTACAGGAACTCACCTCCCACTTTTCGGCATTCAATATTTCTTCTATTCCTAGGTCTCAAAATTCGGCAGCCGACATGCTAGCCAATGTTGCTTCCAAGCTCCTACCTTCCGAAGATTATACCCTAGATAGATTTTCAGTAGAATTTCTTTTTAGGCCATCAATTCCCGACAATGTAACTAATTGGAGAGTATTCAACCACGATGAAGACATTTTACAGTTTTTAACTTCTGAAAAGTCCTATGATGATCAAATCATCAAGGAAAACGAGCATGACCATCAAATGAGAGGTAAACCTGAGGAGAATTCAATCCCTAAGTCTATGGTGAAGCTTGAGGATCTTTATGATATTAAAGACAGGTTTAAACCTGTGACTAATACAAAGCTCCAAAGTTCTACCCTAAGGTTTGAATTGATAAACCTTGGCACTGAGCAAACTCCTCAAAACATTAATTTAGGATTAGGACTTTCCTTGGAAGAAAAGGAAGCATTCATTAGACTGTTACGGAAAAATAAACAGGTTTTTGCTTCGAAATATGATGATTTAAAGACATATGATACATCCATCATCCAGCATACCATTCCAATGCTTCCCGAACAGAAACCAATTCAGCAGAAGTTGAGAAAAATACATCCGAACTTAGAGAGTCAAATAAAATCTGAACTTAATAAACCCTTGAAAGCTAAGATTATTTTTCCCGTTCGGCACTCAAACTGGGTTTCCAATATGGTTCCAGTCAAAAACAAAAATGGCGACATTAGGATTTGTATAGATTTCAGAAATCTGAACAAGGCGAGCTTAAAAGATAATTTCCCATTACCTACTATGGAGTAGATACTCCAATCAGTAGCAGGCTCTGAGTTAATGTCCTTTCTAGACGGTTTCTCAGGATATAACCAAGTTTTGGTCCATCCTGATGACCAACTCAAAACCACATTCAGAATAAAATGGGGAACATATGCATATCAGAAAATTCCTTTCGGACTTATTAA
This sequence comes from Pinus tabuliformis, assembly GCA_031772625.1. NCBI lineage: Eukaryota > Viridiplantae > Streptophyta > Pinopsida > Pinales > Pinaceae > Pinus > Pinus tabuliformis. Next base: position 225,014,522 of record CM062818.1, on the reverse strand, counting down.
TGCAGGAGTGACGTTCCAAAGAGTGATGGATATAGCTTTTAAAGGGTTGATTAACAGAACAATAGTCGTCTACCTAGATGATATTACTGTATTTTCTAAGGAGAAGTCCAATCATTTGCAGGATTTAAATCAAATCTTTCAACGCTGCAAAAGATATGGTATTTCACTTAACCCTAAAAAATCTTTCTTCGCTCTTGACTAAGGAAAGCTCTTAGTCTTTATTGTGTCTAAAGATGGCATTTATATTGATCCCGATAGGATCAAAGAAATCTCTGAAATCCCTTTCCCTCATAATAAAAAATCCATGCAGTCATTTTTAGGCCAAATCAATTTTGTCAAAAGATTTGTTCCAGACTTTTCTCAAATCATTTTGCCACTTCAAACTATGATTAAGAAAAATTCAGTCTTTAAGTGGGGATCAGCAGAAAAGGAAGCGTTTGATTTAATCAAACAATCAATAATTAATGCCCCCGCCTTAAATACCCCCAATTTTTCTAATCATTTCACACTGTATACTATCGCATCCGATTTATCTTATGCAGCAGTACTCACACAGATTAATGATCACAATTCGGAAGCACCCATTTCATTCTATAGTTCAAATCTTCAGGGTGCTGAATTGAATTACTCCGAGGTAGAAAAACAAGCCTTTGTTGTATATAAAGCTGTCAAACATTATAGACCCTTCCTTTTAAAAGCCCACACAAAAGTTATAGTTCCTTTCCCTGCAGTAAGGCAACTATTAATCCAAAGAGAAGTAGGTGAAAAAAGGGCAAACTGGGTTACAACACTTCAAGAATATGATTTAGAAATTAAACCAGCAAAGATTGTTAGAGGCCAAGGTTTTTTCAGGTTATTGGCAGGAGCATCCAACATTCCAGAATCAGGTGATACAGATCAAACCGAAGAAATCAACCAGATAAGTATTACTGATTCAGAATTACAATATGCTGACTTAATATTTTATTTGAAAAATGGGTATGCACCTCCTAACCTATCTTACAAAAACAAAAGGGCCATTAGATTAAAAGCAAAAAATTTCACAATTATTGATGATGTGCTTTTTAGGCAAAATTATGATTCAATCTTATTAAGATGCCTAGAAAAACCTGAAGCACAAAAGGTCTTGCAGGAATTACATGATGGACCAGCAGGAGGACATTTTGGAGCTGATACAACAGCCCATAAAATCATTCATGCTGGATATTATTAGCCCACTCTGTTTAGAGATGCTCATGAATATGTAAGGAAATGCCAAAATTGTCAAACTTCTAGTGGAAGGCAAAGAAAACCAGCTTTCCCTTTGCAACCAGTCAACATTGAACAACCATTTGAGCAATGGGGATTGGATATCATTGGGGAAATTACTCCTCATTCTTCCAAATAGCATAAGTATATCCTTACTGCCACTGATTATTTTACTAAATGGGTTGAAGCAATTCCTTTGAAGACAACAAATTCTGAGGCAATCATTGAATTCATAGATCAATTCATCATTAGCAGGTTTGGTGTCCCAAATGCTCTTGTTTTTGATAATGCATCTTACTTTCCAGGCAATGCTATGTTTGATTTCGCTATTAAAAGAGGATTTAAATTAAAATATTATGCTAATTACTATCCCCAGGGTAATGGTTTAGCAAAGTCTACAAATAAAAATCTGATTAAAATTATTAAGCGAACCATCGAACAGAATCATAAAAAATGGCACAAATCCTTAATATTCGCACTATGGGCTGATAGGATAACGCAAAAGGCTTCCATAGGATCTTCCCCATTCAACCTTGTATATGGAAAAGAAGCAGTACTACCAACAAATCTTGTTCTTCCTTCTCTAGCCCTAGTGCAGTTTATCGAGGAAAGCCCTTCTTCTTCTATTCAACTTAGACATGACCAAATTTTAAAATTAGAAGAGGAAAGAGAAAAAGCCAAGGTTATTCATGCAAAACATTAGCAAATCATCAAGTCATCCTTTGATTTAGTCTCATCCGGTTCAAAACAATTTCAAGTCGGTGATTTGCTCCTGAAATGGGACAAAGCCCATGAGGACAAGGGAAAACACACCAAGTTCCAAAAGATGTGGCTTGGGCCATTTCAGATTTGTGAGAAGATAGGCCATTCGACTTTCATATTACAAGATTTATCAGGTTTGAGAGATTCGATCCCTGTTAATGGCCTTATCTTAAAGAAATTCTTCAATTGAGAAGGTAACCCCTTCTCCCCTTTTTAAGAATTTTATAGTTTGTAGGATCATTAGAAAATAAAGTTGTGAGATATCTACCATTGACCTTTGTTGTACTTGAAAGTTACTCAAAACAAGTAGGGTTAATATTTACTTTTAAAGTAATAGAAGTCTTAAACAAGAGGGATAATTCTGGGAAATTAGGTGTAATTGCATTCTGAAACTACACTTCAATTTTTGTAAACACTTCCCAAAGTTTAGAAATATTGTAAATCATTTTATGTTTATAAATTGGTCACAAAAAGGTTATCAATATCAAAATAGAAACTAATCCAATTTCAGCATCCTTAACTCCTACCTTGTCATCCATTTACTCTTAAGGAGAAAATTGTCCATCCCACTTACCAAAGCTTATGATTACTCAGAGTGTAATTCTAAAATATTTGATATAAAAGATAAGAGGTCTTATTACAAGCCTGCTTACCATGATCATAGGGAAATAGTTTAACCGACATTACCATTACTACATACCAAAACAGGGTAATGGCTTAGAATTATAAGACAAGGGGTCTCATCACGAGCCAACTTGTTCGGTTAAATTACTACTAATGAATGGCATTGTCACTAAGCTGGCCACCAAACCAGGACAATGGCTTTTTATCTTACAAAATAAAGGAAAAGTGGAAAAGAAATACAAAATATGAAAAGCATGTTTTGGAATTCATTCTGTTAATCATACTCTCAAATGAGCAGGATAATGGACAATAGCATGGTTAAAAGGTATCCCTATCGAAACTATGAACGTTTGCTGGCAGTAGAGGCTCTACCTATGACAAAGGAGTCAATTCTAAAAGCTGATTTGGAAAGGTTTTCTGTTTTATCATTATCAACCAATAGAGGCCAATTTAAAACTTAGAATGTATCTTATTTTAAACAAGAGAAGAAATTGGCAAAGATAGTTTCATTTTACTCGGAATGCATATATACCTAGTTATATTAAAATTTTCCCCTTTGATGAGAACTCTATTTTGAAAAAGTTTAAGTATTTCCATACTTTTCAGAGATAATTGTTTCTTCCAGCGAATCGCCAATTGTTGTGCTCTACAACAACCCCCCATTTCATACCATTTTATTCATAAAACTATAATATGAAATGGGTCCCTTTTTGTTTTTAATTGGTATCAACTTTGTATTATTCAAAAAGGTCCGAAAAATAAAATGAAAGCATTATAAAAAACCTTTTTGAAAAACCAATTATTTGGTCTTATAATATAAATAATCAATCTTTTATCATTGCGATAAAGCAATCGCAAGATCGCATATCGCAATGACAAAGGAGGCATAACTTAAAGGCCCATTCGTTTTCTCCAATGCGATGACATGCAGTAGGCTATCGGATATCGACAATAATAAGTTCCCATAACAAAAGTGCCTCCCACTCCGATGCGATGCGATATCGCTATCAGCGATCGGGGATATACCATGCATGCTTTTTAAAGTGCCCATACTCCCAATGCAATGCGACACGATATCGCTATCGGCGATCGGGGATTTCAAAAGGTGTCAATATAAAGATTTAAGTTTTCCCTGACACTCGATTGCGATAAAGCCAAAAGCGCAAACTTCAAAAAGCCATTAAAGCAGAGGTATTACGATTAATTCGTATTTAAGGCCTTATCTTTCAAATAGTGATTCACCTGCGCTCAACCGCCAAAATGTCCAAGGCACGCTTAAACAAATCATGCAGCCGATAAGAGATATGATGAGCATTTAAAGGATTGGCAAGTTTTAATGGACATTTAATGAAATAGTAAGCTTAAAAAATCTTCTCATAGATTGTATCCACGACCACTTTTAAGTTAATCCCTCATCATGCATTGATCAATATATCTCACTTGTATTTGGTTTTCGCTACCAATTCTCTGTGTTACGCTTATTTCCACTACTATGTAGAATTCTTCCGAAGTAATAGATTCAAGCAGAATGGGGAAGAAGTCTAAGAAAACCACAGTTGCTTCCACTGCACCAGCCACAGGACAAGTCATCGCTGATCCAGCAAATACAAAGAAAGGATTAATATCTAATACTACATGTTCAGGACTTGCCAAGACCACTTGGCAAAGTACCTATAATTTGATCGAAGCCGAAGAACCAAAGGTGACGGCAGTACAAGCTACAACGGGTTCTAGTAGAAAATCTGATGGTACTTTGAAAGACTTGGCTGACTCTTTCCTTCATCGGATAGCAGCTCGGGAACAAATTCTCCCATATACGGATGTAGTAAAGTGGGCAATTGAGGAAATACCAATCACAGACAGAACTTTCTGCACCAGAGATGGGAGAATCTTCGGTAAATTCAAGGCTGATGATTTGAGGCAAATGTATCATTTGCTTGAGCCAGAGAAGAAGTACAACAAGGCATTTCTGGAGAAATTCCGAAATGAGAACAAAACTGTATCCGAACCCATTCGGGAATGGAGGAAAAATCCAACGAAACACAAGCATGAAACTTCCGGTAAGTACTCTGTTGATTCTCTATGTTCTCTGTATTGTTATGATGGGATAATTATGTGTAGATTGTGGGGGTTGCACGATTCCGCTAATTTCACTATAGAAATGGTTCCCTTGATGGAAGCGGCATGTAATAGTGAGATAATGTATTGGGCAACCATACTGTCAGATAAGCTAGCGACCACAGTTCTTAGTTTTAGAACTAAAACTTCCGTCTCAGAAAGGATTATTCCCCCATTCTACTACAGTGCTTATATACTAGATACCCTGTGTTTTAATTCTGAGTTTCCTGTACTCGGCTGGAGGTGGACTCCACAAGACCCCACGCCTATTCACATGTACCATCAGAAATTGTGGAAGACTTCCTATAAGCACCATTTGTACCAAGTCTGCAACGGCTTCATGTTACCCATTCATTATTCTATTTTTAATAAACCTGCTCCCAAAATTTCTTACCAAGCAGGGATTGATTTAACATCAATAGGAAGATGGTTCGGAGAGGAGAAATTTACATATGTAAGAATTTTCGGCAGCGAAGCTGAACCTCATGTCCTTCCTTTGTACATACCTGACAAACTGCTGGCAAGGGAGATAGCCTATCAGATTATTGCCGAGGGAGTTACACAAACTCTAAAGAAAAATAAGAAGCAGGTCTCGCCCCCCTTTCCTCTGAGATGTGGTGTCTACACTTCGCATGATTTTAAACATGCGGAAAAAAAAGCTACGAAGATGAAATCATTAACTCTAGTGACTCTCCCTAACAGGCGATTTGATCCCAACAAAGTCGCCTATAATGCTCTTGAACAGGCCAAATTGACAAAGTTAGATCATATAGAAGATAAATTTGATGACCTGTTCTCCTCGGCTGAATCAATGTATCAAGTTAGATCACTGGCCATAATGGAATACAAAGATGAAGGGTTAGTTGAATTCAACAGACTTAGAGAACAGAGGTTGCAAACTCTGCCTCTAGTTCTGTTAGCAACAACCCCAGCAACAAGACCAAGCGAGCATGAACAACAACATTCAAAGGAACCGCCGGTTACAACAGAAAAACAGGAGAAAGCGCAAGAGGAAGCCCAGACTAAAGAGCAGAAACAGAGCAACATAGAGGTGAATGTGGATACTCAAATTGATCCCAAATTGCTCCAGGAATGGTAGCAATTTGATTCAATTATCAGTAGTCTTGAATGTTCAAAGGACACCGAAACTTTGAAAGCGGCAGATACACAGGAAACCAATTCACAACAAGTTCCAAGTGGAACCAGCGGCCTACCCAGTTCAAAGGAAGTAGAAATAATCCCAAAGGACCCCTCCGATCAAATTATTTTGCAGATAGAAGAAATTCCTCCCTTGGATGTCTTCTATAGCCCAAGGCACAAAGCCATGGTAAAACGACAAAGGAAGAGAAGAAGGACTGATCAACCTTCCCTTTTCTCAGAACAAATGGTCACGGGCAATGTGGTTTGGAAGGAAGAATTTTACCACTCTGATGACCTAACAAAACTATCACAATATGCTGGAGACTATTCAGCAGCAACAATACACAAGTCATCAGAGGTGAGTCTTTTATTAAAAACGAAAGACCAGGAAATCTTTTTATTGCAAGCACAGCTAACAGAAGCACAGCAGAAAGCGGAGCAGGAAGAACAGCAATTGTTAACACAACAGCAAATAAATAATCAATTAACTCAACAATTGCGGGAAGAGAAATAGAGGATTGATCACAGCGCAATCCAGAAGCAGAAAGAGTTGTCTGAAGCCTTGGCACAACTGAGGGCAGCAAATAAACAAATGCTGAAGTCAAAAGATGAGCAGATTGCTCAACTATCAGCAACGCTTGAGAGGACAAAGGGCGTTCCACAGATAGCCGAATTCAAATTAGAAGAATTACAGATAAATAAGGCATTAATAACACAAATCAAGCTTCTATGTCAACAAATTGCCCAGGCGGAACCACTATGCGAATTGACGACATCAATAAGTAAACAAACAGAAAAGGCTAGAACAAAATTGGATCAAGCTGAAGAAACATTAACTGAATTTCTTGACTGGCAAGATACCGATCAGGGACAAGCAACAAATTTACCAAGAATTTTAGAGTCACATAAAGAAATATTGTTTACAGAATGGCAGTCCCAGTTAATGAAAGCAGAGAGGGCAATTTCAAGATGCAAATCAACCACAAGTAATTTGGTTGAATTGGTTAATAATACTCTCTACTTGTCAAACATGATTTCCCAATGCACTCCAGGTAAATTAACAGTGGTGAAAACATTGGAGCAGTCATGTTATCCAGATCTAGAGGAAAAGGGGAGATTAATTGCTGGAATTAACAGTTTAACATGGGACACCTATTAGTTCTTCTTGGTAAAACCACACAGTCAAAGAGCCACCCTCAAATGCCTTACAGATGCAATCGGGTATATTATCCCCGATATTCAGGATGCCACCTATGCCGCCCAGCTTAACTCTCCCCTCAACAGACCGCCCGAAGTGGAGCCAATGCTTGCGATAAGTTAGCTCAGGTTTAAAGGCAAACAGCCTACGTGATGATTCATGCCCCCGACTGTCAGGTTGCTGAGAAGGAGATAATCAAGATCATTTGATAAGAATTAAGTAGGATTTCAGTTTCATAGATAGTTAGTTTAATTCAGTATTTATGGACCCTTTCATGTTTTTAGAAAGGGTCGTAAAGTTTTGTACTTGACTTAAAACCTGAACTTGCACTACTGTACTTCAGGCATATTCTTTTATAAAACTGGACCAATCATTCTGATTTTGGCAAAGAAGCTTTTATGCAAATGTGCACTACTGTCTTTGTTTGAAAGTATTTCTGCGTTAGAGGAAGAGTTTCAAATAGCGATTGATATTGGAGAGTGACTCATAGCTCATATGGTACTATTATCTATGTCTGAATCCATTTTTTTTATATGAATTGTTATTTGATCGCCTTTGCTATTATCAAATATATGTATGTGTTTTAACAGCATTTCTTTCTTCCCTCCACTATTGGATGTTTATGGTAATGCTTTTCTTTTGATCATATATGTATTGATGATATAAATGATGAGTGTAGCAATATTGCGTTAATCACCTTGTTTAACTATTTAAGCAAAGTAATCTTTGAATGAGTAAATGTCCATGTTTATTAGATGGAGTCATCTACATGCCTGTTAATAAACATAGATCATCAAGCGCTACACTTCAAAGTACAATAGTTCCCAGGATTAGTAGTAATTCTTTTTATTTCGCTGATAAATTAAGTTATTCGCCTATCATTAGATTAGTCAATCAATCATTCATTCCTTCCGTTTATTCATTGCTGGGAAACTGGTCCCATTATCCCCAGTCGGAGCCACCATTCCAAACGGAAAAGGAGCTGTATTAAGGTCCGGACCGGGTGGTTATACCCCAATGTTGATACAACGATTTTTGGGGCATCAACAGGATGGAAAGTCATGGACTTAGTAATTTTTGTATCCATCATTGACCACAGACTTGACCAAAATGCACTCAGGAATCTGCTGTCCCAATCTGAGAAAACAGACTATGGGATTCCAAAGTGTACCCATACTCACTCAAATAAGAGCTTAGCAGTGGCCTCTATTATGATACCCTTCTTTTAGGCTACCATGATGGCCATCTTATAGAATCTATCGATGACCATGAAAAAGTAATCATTGCCATGCTTAGTAGAAGGAAGGCCTAACATGTAATCCATGGAGACAAATTCCCAAGGCTGGCTAGGAGTAGGTAGAGGATGATACAGGACTTGCTTCTCGATGGTTGGTTTGGCAATGGTGTAGACAATGCAAGATCTATTGTACTTCCCAACATCTTGACAAAGTTTCAGCAAATAAAAATACTACTACAATAATGACATTGTTTTCTCTACTTCAAAATGTCTAGCGATCAGACTGTAGTGTGCCTCCTAAGTAATCTTGGCACACTCACTTAAAGGAACACAGATGGGTCCCAGGTGGTATAATAGTGCATCTTGAAGGTGAAAACTTGGAACTTGCTTCCATTCCAGGAGTGTCTGGTATATGCGACCAAATCCTAGATTGCTCTTGTAAAGATTCGGCCATCCCAATGTCCCTTGGCCATAGGAGTCGAGCACAGTGATCAGTGCCATCACTGGTGGTCGGCTGAGGAAATCAATGACATTATTGACACTTCCTTTCTTATACCTAATATTCAAATGGAACTGTTACAAATAGGTGGACCATTTATGATGGCAATTATTCTGCAACTTCCCTTTTATATGTATTAACTGTAGAGGTTGGTGGTCTCTGTGGACGACTGTTTCCTTCCCCATAATGTAATTCTTCGATTGACGGAAGACCTGCATAATGGAATACATATATTTGTCGTAAGTGGGATACTTTCGGACTGTGTATGAAAGTTTCTCACTATGGTGAGCCACTGGATGCTCATGCTGAGTAAGAATCACACCAATAGCATAGTCGAAGGCATCTATCTCAAGCTCAAATGGTTGTTGCAAGTATGGTAATATGAACACTGGTGTAGAATAGAGGTGATTCTTTAACTCAAAGAATGCTTTTTGTTGGGTTTCTAACCAGAAAAAACTTTTCTTTCGCTCCACCCTTGGTGACTTGACTTAAAGGCCAAGTGATATGAGAGAACCCCAACATAAACTTACGGTAGAAATTGGCAAGACCCAAAATGTTGTAGATCTCTCTTAGAGTGGTTGGGGCTAGCCAATTCTGAATGACTTGTATCTTGGATGGATCCACATGTACACCCTATTCATCAATGATGAACCCTAGATATTGAACCTGGGTTAGGCTAAAGGTGAATTTCTCCAAGTTAGCACACGCCTTGTGTTGGCGCAGGGTTTGAAGGACCTATAGAATCTAGTGGAGGTGATCTTCCCAACTCTAGCTGAAGATCAAGATGTCATTTAAATACACCACCACGAATGCATTGGTGAAGGCTGGAAAGATGTCTTCCATTATTCTCATGAAGGTTTCATGGGCGTTTGTCAATATGAAAGCATGACCAACCATTCGAAAAGGTCCTCCTTGGATTTGAAGGAAGTATTCCACACATTAGAGGCTTCGATAAGCACCTGGTGATAACCTGACTTAAACTCAATCTTGATGGAATATTTAGCCCCCTTGAGTTGGTCCATAAGACCATCAATCAACGGGAATGGGTACCTATTCCAGATAGTGATCTTGTTTAGCACTTGATAGTCAATACAAAGCCTCTAGGTCCAATCCTTCTTTTGTACCAATACGATCGAGCTCCCACAAGGTGATGATCTTAGCCTGATGTTCCCTTTCTCCAATAATTCCTAAATCTGCCTCTTGATCTCACTATTCTCGAGAACAGAGCATTGATAGATCAGTCCATTAGGCAGCGACGTGCCCAAGGTCAGATCGATGGAGTGCTTGATCTGATAGTGCATAGGTACCCCTGTGGGTGAGGAAAGAATATCCCTATACTCCTCCATGACCTTGTCCATCTACTACTGCCATGCATAGGAGTCTTGCCTGGAAGTCATGGCCACAACCATCTTCTTTCCTTGGAGGCAAATCATAAGGAAAAAAATTTCATGGTCTGGAAAATGATCTTACTACACTGTTTTTCACTGATCAAAGAGATGGCAGTATGCAGGGCTACCTTCAGGTTGGCCAAAGTGATAATCACAGAGCAAGGTCTAGACTCATATACAACATGTCTCTTCCACAAGTATGGTTTTTCTAATAATACATCACAAACATCAAGAGGAGAAACGTCACACAGTACCTCATCTGTGAAGGGTTTGATGTTGTAGGGAAGGTGACATTGTTGGCTAATGCGAAGATCTTATCCTTGGTGAAGCCACCCGATGGTGTACGATTGTGGATGTGTTGTAGTATTTAGGCCTAGATGCTTCACAACCTCTGCTGAAATGAGATTCTTTTAGTTGTCACAATTGACAATGAACTGCAGTGGAGAACCCTTCACCCACATTTATGAGTGGAAGAGGCATCCCCCCACCTTTGGATCTTCAGGCACAATCTTCTAGATCTTAGTGGTGGCCACGGTGGAACTCCGCTACGCTTCAATGATTCGCTTCCATTTTTTAGCTCCCTTATCAGGTTCTAATTTTGAGTCAAAACTTGCATCTAATTCGGAAGCCTTCAGCCCAGCCACCAGGGACTACTTGGCCCTACACTCACTTGTATTGTGAGAGGAGCTCTTATGGAACTCACACCATTTTCCCATGTCCTTCTTCGTCTTCTGGTTGTTGTTATTTTCTTGTGGCTTCGGCGCGTTGTCCTAGGTAGCCTCGCCTTGGCTTGGTCCTTTGTTCTATTGTTTTGGGGCGCCTTTTCCTTGCTTTGGATTCGCAGATCCAAAGTCCCGCTTCATCTATTTAAACTTCTACTCAATCTTCACAACGTACTAAAACACCGTGTCAAGCGAGGAAATGTCTAGGAACTCCATCTCGTCATGTATTTACTTGTGTAGACAATCATGGTACTTGAGTACCAAATGCCTCTTAGTATCCTTGATAACCAACTTCGTGCAAAGGGTATGGAAAGTATTTGTGAACTCTGGCGCATCTTGGTCCCTTCCCTACCATAGCATGGTCCACATTATGTATTTGTCTTCATAGCTCTCGCCAGGGAAATATTGTTCCTTGTGTTAGGTTCCTATACCAATAGGAGTCATAATTTTGAATTACTGAGATTAAGCCTTGTAATATTGTACATACCTTTGCTTTCTGCAAATGTTTTCCATATTATAAAAAATTAAAAAATGTAAAGAGGGTATGTCCTAAAAGAATAATCAAAGGACAAAAAGAATGAAAAGGTCAAAAAAGATGAAAATATATGAACCCCAAAAAAGACAAAAAGAGACCATGAAAGTGTGCAAGTCAAAATGCCACTACTATTTACCTTTTATGTATAATAAATGATTGTGTGCAGCTTGTAACTCATGCCACAGTCCATGATAGTCAAAATATTTAAACTTGGCTATTTCATGCTTTGAATTTTATTGTTTATAGATAGAGAATAAAATTTGACCAAACAGTGTAATCTTGGCAGATATTTAGATAGGTAGAGTAAATAAAAGGAGCTCATCAGTTTAATCTGAGCCCTTGGATGTGATAAGGTTAGAATTAGATAGTTTATTTTGTAAAGAAAAGAAAATATTGATAAGGGTTTGCTAGCTTAAATGCACCCTAATAAAGTGAAGAAAAAATGGTAGGATAAGTAGATGGGTAAGTAAAAGAAAGGTTGCAGAAGTATGATGATTGATTAGACAAAAGGAATATTTATCATCTTTTATCATATGTTCAAAATATGAATGGACAATCAAGTATGTAAATGGATTTCAAAGTCAATTAATTAACTTCCCCCATTCATTTCACCCCTATACTTAACTAATTTCCCATAATAAAGTTCTAAGCAGTTAAAAGCTTTATGTCAAAGAGGCTCAAAGCATTTCTCTGACTTTTGGAGGGATCGGACCCTCAACTCAATGACTTATGGATACCAGATACTATATTTCCCTCATAAAAGTTCATCCCCCCTTCAGTTCATTGATTCTCCTAATAAAAATCCTTTTCCTAAGGTTAAAACACTTTTGCCTAGGAAAAGCATTTTCCCCCCATATAAAGCACTTTCATATCATAAACCCACGAAAATGCTTTACCCTAAGTGTTAATGTAAATATGTGAAAAACATGTAATTCACAAAAAAACATTATGCTTGGTGTTTTTCCCTTTTCCGCCCATGTTTCATATTAATTACTAACTTTATTACATACAAAATCACTGAAAAACCCAATTTCCTGTATATATTTAAATCCCATGTATAAATTAGCCCCACCCCTTAGTTTAATTATAAACTATATTACTACCCATATCTCGCAAAAATGAATAACCCTGCCTTAGCCCTTACTCCTGCATTAAAGCACCTCGATGAGATTAAACTCTTAATTAATCTCATGCCGCCAAAATTAAATGCCAGTCGGGCACTCCACTAGCCTCTGTGCAGCTTCCCCACCTGATCACCATGTGATCGTCCCCCTTTTCATCTGATGGCCCTCATCCATATCGGGCCAACCTGACATCGACCTTTTAACCACCCAACAAAGTGGTTTCTCCCCCAGCCCCTGATGCTACGTGTCATCCAATAAATGGAATTGGGCAGCCCCTCCTGAATACCACCAAGCACCCAAAAGCAGTGTGATATAAATCATTTACCGCTATTCACCCCATACCCACAAAAACTAACTTTTTACATATAAAATCCAAAAAGCCCCAAATTGTCTGTTTTCGCTGAAATTTCATCCGCAAGCCTCTATTCACATGAACAACACCTGCAAACGTCAAAGCCGCCAACCTACATACAAATTCACTCAAAAGACGCCGCAGACAACCCAGTCAACCTTGTAGCTTATACAAAGCCATTTGACCACTTGCAGTCATCAGCCATCCCACTCAGAGCCAATTCACCCCAGTTCCAGGTATTTAAACCAGAATTCACCAAATACCCTGTCAATTTCAAAAGTAACTAGTTGCTGAGTGTTTTAGTTAAGTCAAAAATTAATTAAAAACTACACACCTTGTTGAACACTGTTGCCCTAAATACTGCAAATTACCCTCCCCCATTACTCAAATCCACAAGAACTGAGAATGGCTGCCCCAATTGCTATGGATGTAAGACCCATCTCCACGCCCCATTTGGACCTCGACCACCTCCCCATAGATGATAGCGATTTCCTAATAAAAGATACCTTTGTCATAAAGCTCTTGCTCAAAGTACATTGCCAAAGTAGGGATAGGTTCCTGAAACATGCTGATGAAATTGGCCTTTGGGAGTCAAATTTGCCCAAGTACCAGTTCCCCCAAGCCCACATTTTTCCTAAAATTGTACATATGTGCTATGCTTTCTACATCCCCAATCATAGAACCATCATTTCTCATGACCAGAAAGCCCTTTTCACCATCACTCCTGAGTCCATAAATGAGATGTTGCAGCTCCAACTAGGGCCAAACCTAACTCCCCTCTCAATTGGAGACCTGTTAGACTTATATCGCAAACTCAACTCTGCAAGATTGGCCCAATTGATCCAAACCTTCATCATAGAAGAGAGGTACACCCCCAAAGACGCCCCTCCATATGTAGCAACTCTATTTTCTCCTTGGGGTCGAAATATTGTATCCATGATATCTTGTGTTTTGGGTTACTCCACAAGTGAGTTCATTAATGAAATTATCCTGCCTTTCATGTCCATCTATACCCCAGAACAACCTCCTGTAGCTATTTATGACTTTGCCACATTCATAGCTGACAAAATGCATGAGTAGTTCACAAGAATGGGAAATGAAAAGGTTTTAAAGTACTCCTCGGTTCTATACCATATGTTTTTATATTATCAATCAGAGAAGTTCCCATTAACCCTTCAAAAAACTAGACACCAAGGGTCAGCCCAAGTCAATCATTTTCTGGACCCCATTGATCCACGAGTACCAGTCTCCATACTCTTACTCTGATTTTATTGATTTATTTGTACACCCAGTGATGACAATGTTGACTGGAAGCCCTCCTCCAAGGATCAATCTAGAAATAAAATGAGTCCTCCAATTATCTAAAAAGACCAAGGTTGGTGACTAGTACCTTTACCAGAACCATACAGAAATCAAGATTTATGGTTGCATGTTGGCACCATACAAGCTACCAAAGTACCTCCCAATGAGGTTGTTTGCATTAGAATACTATAGTAAAATTATAAATGCAGATGAAATAGACTTTGTCAATGCTAAGAAGAAGGCCAATTTCAAAATAAAAGACCAACTAGGCCCCTTCATATGCAACTCTAGAGAGGTTGGCCAAAAGGCAGACTTAATACTACAAAGGATGAAGTTCCAAAGAAGTTTTGTTTGGAGATATGATCCTTTGGAGTTCATCACAAAGAAGAGAGAAAAGGTCAAGCTAGGACCTTTCATTCACCATCCCATACCTGAGATAGAAGCTTATGCAAATCAAATAGAATGGGTGGAAGGTACCCTAGCAAACTAGGACAACACCAGAGTAGATATTGAGAATGCTCTTATTACTTTAGAAAAGCAGCTGATGACAGCTCTTTTCTACAGGTACCAGAAAGACCAAAGACTACCTTGAGCACTCCTCCAGTCATGCAGATTCTTGAGAACGAGGAGAAGGCCCCAAAAAGAAACAGAGAAGGAGCTTCCACCTCAGGGATGGCCACCTCCAATTTACAACAGTAATCAAATAAGAGGCAAAGGCTAAATCCAGCCTCTGAGTAGGAATACACTGAAGGATCAACTGAGATCACCAATACAGAAGCAGAAAGAAGTAGGCCTACCACTTCATCTGGAGGCACACAAGAGCCTTCCACTTCATAAACACAGATGCTGGAAAGGCAACTCAGTGTGGAAGTATCTTCCTTCAGAATTCCTGCAAACAAAGACCAAGACATCAAGGAAAGATATAAAGAAATCAAGGCTAGAAACAAGAAGCTCAAAGCCCAAACTTATGCTTAATACCTGAAACTCACCCCTACCAATCAAACAAGGCTAATGTCAGCCTTTGACATTAAGGAGGGGAAGCTACAGATGACCTTTGTGAAACCTACAACCCAATAGCCAAAGACAACATCAGATTTCAAAAGGGTATATTTTGAAGTGCTAGCAAGGGATATTCATCCCATAGACCAGATTGAATTGCATAAATAGGTTGGAGAGATGATATACTCCACCTTGACAGGTAAAGCCATAGCTACCCACCAGCTACAGAACTCTTTGAACAATATCTCGGCTCAATTCTAGTTAGAGAAGGCCTCCTCATAGGCCAAGGACACTAGGATCAAGTCCTTAGAGGACTTAGTAATTGAATTGGGACACGATCCCAAGGATATAAAAGTTGCAGAACAGCTTATTAAAAAGAAGAATGATGACATAGCTGCATTGAAAAAATAGCTAAAGATACCCCAGCTACATCATCCACAAATAGTAGAGGTTCTAGAAGCCCAGCAAGGACATGAAGAGCTCATGGACTTAGTCCTAAAACTGAATGATCAACTCAAGGAGATAGAGAAGGATTTGGACACTTTAATTCAATCGAAGCAAAGTGACTTGGCCACAACTTCTAGAACTTTCATCCCCACAGTATCTACAACAATTCCTTCTACCCTGGTAGCATCACTGGCACCTACAGTTCCACTTGTAACAGCCTTGCCAGCAACAACAGAATCTACATCAATGCCAGGTACATCAGGAGAGAAAGCAGTAGAACTTGTCAAAGCCATGGAAGAGATGTCTATCCAGGCTACAGAGATGAAAAAGCTAAAGGAAAAGGTGGCAAGTTTGGAAACAGACTGCAAACTTGCCCAACTAAAGTAGAAAGAAGAAACACAAAGGGCCTAGAGAATGGGTGAGAGGATTAAAATCCTAGAAAAGGATTTAACACTTGAGAAGTCACTTGGACAAACCAAAGAAATGTTGTGGGCCAATATCATTGACTCTGTTAATGGTATTTGGCCATCAATCCAAGTTATTTTTGAGCAAACAGAGCTTGTAAAGATAGCCACTGAAGCTATCCAGAAAGTGAAGGAGAAATTGGAAAATAAGCCTGAGGATGCAAACAGACTCATCCATTTCCTAAATAGAAAAAATAGATATGAGCTATAGGAGGTAAACATTGAAGATAGAACTAACACCATTGTAGAAATAAGGAAGGTCCTTTCCAAAAGGAACCTTATGATTAACTTGGAAGAAAAGTACCACAATATGCGGGTAGCCATTGACAGGTTCATGGCTAAATTTCATATTTTGAGGGAAAAAGGTCTGCGCAGTCCTATGATCATCAATGAAAAACTCATGACACAGTCGAACTATGTGGATAAACTTAGAAAATTAGCTAAGGAACAGGCAAGTTCTTCATCCATTAAAGCCCTGCCAACTGGAAAAGTATTATATGACACATTTGAGAATAATGTTTTTCCTTGAGCATGAGGTAAAACATTTGTTCCTCACCAAGCCCAATTTTGCAAACTATATTGACGGTGATGAGATTTATAGAAGGATGATAAATGTAAACTTACCAAATGCAAAATGGTGGGAAACTATGACTGAATTACTGTGATGAATTAATGGCCAAAAGTTACCACACAGTAAATATGAAGACATCGGGAAGAAACAGGTAAAAATAGCACAACAGGGTCAAAGAATAGCAGGGTCAAGGGGTATTAGATGAAAGATAAAAGTAAATAAGACTCCAGCGTAAAAATGCTACAACTTTCAGCCAGCTTAAAAGGGTCTAATTCAAATATAAAAGCTAGTACAACCACAATAAAGGGGGTGACAAGAAATAGTTCATTAGTTGTCTCTATCTTCTTGCTAAAAGATATTTTTATTTTCCTTGAATAAATCTCAAGTTGTTTTGAGATATTTTGTAACAATTTTTTTATATATACTTCATAATTCGAAGTATGTAGGGTGGATTCAAAGCATTTCTATAGAGTTATTGTTCTTTAGTTTGAAATTCTATTGTGTCAATGACTGGATCAGCTAGCTGGATCAAGGAATAAAGATCAGATATTTCACTGGATTCTTGTGCAAAGAGAAGTTCAAATAAGTATTCTCTTAAAGTTCAGTGTTATTTTCTTTAAGTTTTCCATAATCTTATTTGTATCTCTAAAAATCTGAATGCTATAACATGGAATGATATTTCAGAAATTGCTTAACTGCACTCTATCTTGACTGTTATGCATGTTAAATGTTTTCTTCACTAATCTAAATTAAGGAATTCTTGATTGCTCCTTAGTCTAGGTTATCCCTTGTGATCTATAGCAAAGGATTCTTAATTGCCCTTTGTTCATGATTATCCCCTGTTCTTCATTTTAGCCCCAGTCCAAGGATTCTTAAGTGCCCTCTCACCCTGGTTAGGACCATTCCATCCATTCAGCCTATAGATTTGTTCTTTACTTTGCTAGCCTACCCTGTGAACATTCCCTTTAATGAACTGATCCTGTTTTGCTATCCATTTGTTGACTCCATAGCCCAATGGCTTAAAGACCTTGGCTCTATCCATCTGTTCCAAGAATTCCACCACCAAACCTTAAAATCAAAACCAAAACCCCATGAACACTAAGAACTAACATAAAATCCCAGAAAAGCAAAGCTAAATTACATAGAGAGAGCCCTCTCTAGACTTAGGTTGGCTAGAGCCTAAGCCTAAAATATTGGTTTGTGGTTACCTTGGTTGCTTCCTTCTTCTGATAACTTCTAAGGAAAATTCTAAGTGATAACATAGTGGCGACTCCACTGGGGAACTCAAATCCTCAGTCCTAATAAAAACTTTAAGAAATTGTTAAAATTAAATTTTGAGCTCTTAAAGTAATTTATTAGAAGTTATTTTACAAAATCTCGCATAAAATAATTAGAAAAGTTTGAAATTCTAGCTTCAAAGAGAACTCATTATACTAGGGCTAATCCAGATCCAAACCCTGCCCTGGTATTTGATAATCCTAACCTGATTTCAAGGAAAACCAAAAAAGAAGAAAGTTCAGTCAGTTACATACCTTCAGTTAAAGCCAATTCATGTCCTGATGAGTGGTTGTTTTTAGAAGATCTACCCTTTGATGAGCAATTTGATTTGTCATTATTTAAATCAAAGTCTGAAAGTGAAATTTACAATACTGTCCTAGATCCTGAGTTCATTGCAGACCTTGAAATCCAAAAAGCCAACAAATCCATTGATGAGTACATTTTGAATTCACCACAATCATCTCTTAGTACAGCCAATATCCCTGAACTTTCTGAACAATCACATACTACTCTTACTTCACCATTATTTCCTTCAACTTCTAAAGTCCATTCCCCACCACCATTCATACCCTCACTCCCTTATCAACCTAGCACTACTCATCCACCATTTACTTGTCCTAGTTCATCCTCCACTACTATATAACACATATTTCATTAAATTTGGAAGTATTCAGTGGATCTAGAATTTAGAACTTTAACTAGATTAAATTTTTTCAAAATGAGGAATTAGAAAGTCACTTAGTTCACTAATTTTAATGTAGATATTCACCATTTTTTGTGTAAAAATTATCATGATAAACTTTATAAAACAAATTTATATAAACTTGCTAAAGCAAATCTTTCACATTTTAATCTTGGATTCCTTACATTATCTATTTTAATATTTTTTATGGTTTATAGTAAAAGATAAGTTTGTTAAGGTTATTTTATGAAAATAATGATGTGTATGTTACTATTATTAACCCGTTTAATTATAATCTGATATAGTAAATATCATGTATGTGTTAAGTTACGATTATTACTAAGACAGTGTTGGCACAATTTAAAAGTCTATCACCTTTGCAAAACTAGTAATATGGTTGAAGATTAAAAAACTCTCATAGATCATCCAGTTTATACTCATATTGGAATTAAATATCAAAATATTTGTGACGCTACCAACCTTCTTGATTGTTTAACTAAACAAAATTATGATGATCTTGAAACACTTCTTTTAATTCTTTTTTAGCATAACAATAAAATTCGAAATAACTTTTAGTAATATCTTTTTACCTTCTTATTTACCATATTTGGTCTTAGTGGATGATAATCATCATTACACCATCATAATTACATACCATTGTAGGAAGTTTGAACCATTTTAGAGTTGAGAAGAAAAATAAATTTAGGATCAAATTAAATGTTGAATGTGAGTAGTAGCATAATTTATTTTTATTTATTATTTGTACATTTGTGTTAATAAAGAAGTTGATTGAGACTCGCTTTATGAATAATAGATTAATATGCAAGATATATGTTAAGTATAAAGTTATTTAATTACAAATGATCTTAGTAATGTGTCCAATATATACCATTATTTAGAACTTTAACTAGATTAAGTTTTTTCAAAATGAGGAATTAGAAAGTCACTTAGTTCACTAATTTTAATGTAGATATTCACCATTTTTTGTGTAAAAATTATCATGATAAACTTTATAAAACAAATTTATATAAACTTGAAAAAGAAAATATTTCACATCTTAATCTTGGATTCCTTACATTATCTATTTTAATATTTTTTATGGTTTATATTAAAAGATAAGTTTGTTAAGGTTATTTTATGAAAATAATGATGTGTATGTAACTATTATTAACCCATTTAATTATAATCTGATATAGTAAATATCATGTATATGTTAAGTTACGATTATTACTAAGACAATGTTGGCACAATTTAAAATATTGGAATTAAATTTCAAAATATTTGTGACGCTACCAACCTTCTTGATTGTTTAACTAAACAAAATTATGATGATCTTGAAACACTTCTTTTAATGCTTTTTTAGCATAACAATAAAATTTGAAATAACTTTTAGTAATATTTTTTTACCTTCTTATATACCATATTTGGTCTTAGTGGATGATCATCATCATTACATACTATTGTAGGAAGTTTGCACCATTTTAGAGTTAAGGAGAAAATATTTTTTTAGGATCAAATTAAATGTTGAATGCGAGTATTAGCATAATTTATTTTTATTTATTATTTGTACTTTTATGTTAAAAACGAAGTTGGTTGAGGCTTACTTAATGAATAATAGATTAATATGCAAGCTATATATAAAGTATAAAGTTATTTAATGACAAATGATCATAGTAATGTGTCCAATATATACCATCATAGATCCATTTTAAGTGCAGATGTAGGGATCAAATTTCTTCACGTGCAAACATTTTTAGAGTGAAAGATACAATGTGTTATTTTTAATTGTTGAAACTATATTTTTTAATGCTAAATAGAGTATATATACGACCAAATAAAAATTTTAACCATAAAAAACTTTTTTTTTTTATACATAGATATATATGAAGTTGATATTGACATAAATTAGTTAACATAAATATTCAAATAGTTTCTCTATATCTCTAACTGAAATAGTTTTGAAAAGTATAAGATTTAAACATCTAATTCACACATTTTTTTTTTAATGATAATTACTTTACAAAATATTCATTTTTATATTTTTCTATTTAGAACATAATTTTTATTTTAAAGGGGCACAGATGGACAGACAAACTTACACATCCCCCCCATATTGGGCTGTAAAATGAGCCTCTCGTCTCAATTACTAATCATTTTAATGATCAAAATCAATCATGAATTAGAATAGTAACAAAGTAGTACAATTTGATTATTTTCAAATACAACAAGAAAGAGAGAAAATTGACTAAGATATTTATTACAAATGTTTAGTTTTTATTCCTGTAATGTTTAAGGATATTATATTGAAAAGAACATATTAACATTCATCTAAAACTTAGATTCCTTACATTATTTCTATTATCATTAACATTTATATTTTTGTATTAAATTTGACTCGTGAATATTAGATTGTGTAAAATAAATCTTACCTATAAAGTTATTTAACAATATATTAATATTGTTTTTCTTACTATTAAATTGACACTAACTACTTTTCCTAAGTTGAGTACAAATTAATTATGCTAGTACAATGTTGGCACCACTTCAAAATCTATAAGAGGAAATATTTTATAATTCTAGTTTTGTTGTTCAATGATCAAAATATTTTTTTTATAAATTAGAGTGCAACAAAATAGAAAATTTGATTTATATCAATTATAATAAGGAAAATTAAGGAAAACTCACTTCAAACATTATATCAAGTGTCTAGCATTTATTCATTAAGTGTTTAAATGGTTTATATTAAATAGAATACTAATTAGGTACTCCACTGTTGTTTTAATAGACCAAGTTTAGAAAATGTTTTTAGGTGCATTATTGAATTCGGTCATGCATATTTGATATGGTGAGAAGTCATGTTGGTCAAATAAAGCTTTGAAAACTTAAATATTTTATGGCATTGTCATGTAATTTGTATAACACATGATTACATTGAAATATTAAATAATATAAAACTCCTTCAAAAAGAATATGAAGAGAATATTTGATATACAAAAAATATGGAAAAGTGTGTATGAATGTATATTAATAGATCCTTCAAAAAAAAATTACATTCATGAATCATGTAAACCTACTCTTAAGATATTCGCTCAAGTAGATCAAGAATGGCTTCTACACCATATTTATTTATCTTCGTCTTCTTGCAATGTTTTTTCTTTGGCATCCATGTCCACACTATGGTATTAATTGGAATAGAGCCAAGTTCTGTATTGTCAAGATATGGTACCCAATATTCCTCTAAAAATTTTCCATTGTATTTCCTTGACATAGGCTTCCACCAGTCAACCTTTACATGAAGATTCCCACTTTCATTATCCCCAAAGATATCTGAGATGGATTTTGCCATCCAAATCATCTCTCCTGCATCCTCATTTCCTGATCTAACTAGCAACCTCTTTCCTTTCTCAACATCAGTCATTGGATTTAATGTTGGCTTTGGCTTGTTGCATTTGGGTCTAACATATATTGGTTCATCTATCGCATTATCAAAATCTCCATCCATAATACTTGAGATTAATTGGAGTGCATTACAATCAACATCAACAATGTGCCTTGTCTTGGGCTAGAAATCCTCAGAAGATGAATCACTTCCATATATTATTCTATGATCATTATAGATTCCATCTAATGTATCAAGAACGTTTTCCCAATACACTACTTTTTTTCCATTCCTCTATAACAATTGGTGAATCCTCATTCCCAATAGTGTCTTTCCACATTTTTATGTATGATGTTATCCCTTCCTTTAGTTCTTTTAAATAAACATCATTTTGTTTGGAAGCTAAGAAATATGGCTTCCCTATGGGAATTATAGGTCGACCTTCATCATCTATATTCCATAACTCAACTGGTTCTAACCACTCAATATCTCTAATTGGTTCTTTGTACCTTAGTATTGGAACATCATTGAGTATAAGAAATTGGAAGTATTGGACATTAAGATGTCCAACTAGTGCAATTTTTTCCCTCCTTAATGTATCCATTAACGAAACTTTTGAAGTCATAGACCTTGTCAATAAGTGTAGGTGGAAACACTTGATTTTCTTCAATTATGCAATATGTATCCATCATTTCAGGTAAAGAATAAATATCTTTACTTTTTAGGTTGGAAGACATTCTTCCATAGGTTCCATCTATGTCTTCATGGGTGTGCCCCACACACAAGAACCCAACCTCAATAGTGATGAAGACACCAAGTGCAGTTAAAAGTGATAGAAACATCAAAAGATAGGGATTCTTATTATCACTCGCTGCATTGTCGAACTATAACAACAAATGTCGAGGAAGAGGTTTAAAATCAACATTTTGACTTTTTGAACTTCCATGAGATATAAAATCATCCTTGTACCTTTGACATTTTGAGTAAATAGAGGTGTTAAGTAATGCATTTGTAAGTGGGTTTCTTGAAATTCCACTATCATAAAGTAGATCACCATACATATCCATTTGTGGGTCTTCAAGGTCCCTTAAGCACTTTGCAAGGGATGTAATAGTAAATTGTGATCCCATATGGACAAATGGTAGGGAGAAATGACCAAAACCTCCCACCTTATGCCCATGTGTACGCATACCTATCAATGAAAAACCTAAATTTGTTCCTACAATAGATTTTGATTTGACACATAGCCTTGGTATTGAAGTATTTTTTTTGTCTATTTTATCATGGATAATGCTCAGATACTCCTTTGGAAACCACTCTGACATAATCCTATGGGCATAGTAGCAATATATTCCACACATAACAATCTTGTTATGTTTCTTCAGCCTACCTCCTGCCTTTTCTTCCAACTCTTTTGTAGTTGTTGACTTCATTTGTGCTTTCAACACAATACATTCATTGCATTTACTGAAGTTGGTGTTCTTTGAAAATGCCACATCTTGAAACTTAGTATTCCAGATCTTTCTCATTGTTGGTTGTGATATGGATGGGTAATTGAGCTTTTGAAGAGCCTCATTGATCTCTTTTAACAAAGAATTTTGTGTGTAAGTCGAAGGAAGCAATCTTAAAGGAGCAGATGTTCCATCTTCTTCAACTTGACAAGTTTGTTTTGGTGAGAAATCTGAATTATCCATTACAATTTTGTGTAATATTTCTATGGCTGCCACTGTGTGAGCTCGTGCTTTGCATGTGTTGGTGTTACCATGAATAGCTTTGATCTGTCCATGTTGGAAATAATGTTGGTAGTTATAGAATGTGCTTTGAGGAATTTTATGTATCTTATACCATGCTTTCTGATGCGGGAGCATGTGACACAGAGGGAAAAATTCTTCCAACTTATTCTGAAAATCCAAAAAAATCTACAGGCAAGGGAGTGGGGTCCTTTAGCTTGCAATTTCCACGTTTTTTTTAGTTAAAGATAGGATAAATTCTAGAAATAAAACATGCTAATATTATCACAGATGGATAAACTGTTGTAAAGCTTTCACGCTTTAAATCATTCTTGTAAAGCATGCTTTTGTAATGGATAAGGACCGAGAGGGCCTATCCTTAATTATAAATAAAGAGGCAAGCGAGACTCTCAGTAGAGAAGAGAGGAGTGAGTGCCAGAGCATTATTATACTTAACCTTTTCTCTCGGCATTATTTAGTCAATGGTTTCTGTTAATATGCATGCATAGCTTATTCTATTGTGTATTGAAAGTATTGTATGCCCTCACTATTCCCCGCATGATGAAATTACTATGTGTTTAATCATTTAGGGCCGCTTTCTTTTCATGGTGGCGATTGCCGAACCTTTATATTCATTTTTATAAAGTCAGAGGAGAACTCTGTTTACACAGAGAAATCATAATATTTTCCCTTAAGCAGAAGTGGGTGGACGTGAAATATTATCAATATTGGTTCCAACCCTTATCAGGTCTGAACCAATATCACAACGCATCGGAAGACTTATTAACAATGGATTTGTAAGCTCCGAAATCCCGGAGCCGATTTATTATAGGGCGCAGCGTATAAAGTCTTTCGGGTTAGAAAGGAGCCCGTAGTATGACCAAGTGGACAAGCTCCGAAATCCGAAGCTGAAATATTATAAACCTAAGCGTGAAGTGGCGTCGGGTCTGCAAAAGCATCGTACTGTACTCTCCACAAACGAACCCGAAACATTATATATTGCAGTTAAGGGTTTCAGTGGGTCTGTAAGCCCATTACATTAGAGAACTGCCAAAAGGGAACCACCGACATACACCGGATCCGAATTCGATATAGAAGGGAGCCTAAAAGATCGTCGGGTCCGCGGGGCATAGTGGAAGTAGTGGTACTTTGGAAATTCGCCGATAGCGATCCCCGATATTGCGCCGGGCAACGGGGAAGGAACAATATAAAGTGTCGATATTATTAGGTAATTACTGCCCGATAGTATATTGGGTATAAGCCTCCATATTGCCGCGCAAGTGTTGTGGGTATATTAGCCTATAAGGCCTCCGATAGTATTTGGCGTAATTCTTTTAGAATTACCGCCGATATGAAATAAGCCATGTTTTTGTAACTTAGCAAAGTTTGTGGCTCAGAGGAATACCAATGAGGCTATCAGTTTAATGACTGATACGCCTGAAGAAGGTTCAAGGGAAATTGAGGCTGATATTCAAGAGATTGCTACCAGATTGGGAAGATTGTCCCTAACGCCTGCACCCACGCCATCATTAGTGGTATCAGAGCCATCAACTGACATTGAATTGAATCTCAGGAGCGGGAGAAGGATGGCTTTTAGAGTTGGAAGAGGACGAGGACGTGGTGGCAGAGGACGACTTGTTACAAATGCTGAATTAATGGAAACAGTAGAAGAGCTGCGAACTAGATTGGATGCAATGACTTCAGATAGAAACATAGACGATGGAGATGTCAGTGAACCCGAGGATGAAGCTACAGAGGAGGAAGTTGTACAGGTTACTCCTGAGATGAGGTTCTTTCAGTCAGTATTGAAATCCACAGCCAGGCCAAAGACCGAGGTACCAGTATATCAAGGAGGACTGAATCGAGAGGAATTGATCGACTGGATTAATAGCATGGAGAAATTCTTCGATTATGAAGAAACAGAAGATGAGAAGAAAGTGAAGTTTGCTGTCACCAAGTTAAAAGGCCATGTAGCACTTTGGTGGGATGGTGTGCAGACGGAAAGAAGGAGACTTGGTAAGCAGCCAATCAAGAGTTGGAGCAGAATGGTAACAAAGTTAAGAGGTAAGTTTTTACCAAGTAATTATCTGCAAACATTGTTTAGACAAATGCAAAATCTTAAATAGAGAGCTTTAACAGTAAAAGAATCTACAAAAGAGTTTTATAAAATGAGCATGAGAGCTGGAGAAGGCCAAGATACAGATGAGAAGGTGGCCAGATATATGAATGGCCTCAGGATGGACATTTAGGATGAGATAAGTCTGTTGTCTCGTAAAACAGTAGAGGAAGCTTATCAGATAGCACTGAAAGCTGAAGAAAAACTCATGAGGAAGCAGTCCGCCAGAGGGAGAGGGACTTTTAGAGGAAAAGGAAGTCAAGGTGGTAGAGGAAGATCTACAACACCTAAAGATGGAGCTAGTAGTAGCTCAACCCAGCATGCACCCACAGGAGGTGATGCAAGAGGCAGAGGGAGTTTTTCTAGAGGAAGAGGAGGCAGAGGAAGAGGTAGAGAAATAAGATGTTACAGATGTAACAAGCTGGGACACAGATCTTATGAGTGCCCAAAGAATGCAGAAATAAAGCAGAGGAATGCAATTGTTGCTCCAGCTGAGGGAGAGATACCAGTGGCAGCAGTAGCAGAAGAAGAAAATACACCAGAAAGAGGAGAATCTCTGGTAGTTAACAAAGTTCTACTTAAGCCAGCAAAGGAGGTGGCTGAACCGCCACAAAGGAAGACTTTATTCAGGATAGTGTGTAAAGTCCAAGGGAAATGTTGCCAGATGATCATTGATAGTGGCAGCACTGATAATTTGGTCTCTACAGAAGTACTGGATAAATTGAAGCCGAAGACAATGAAGCATCCAGCACCTTATAAAGTGTCATGGTTGCAAAAGGGACATCAACTGTTGGTAAGTGAACAATGTGAAGTGGAATTTCAAGTGGGCAAGTATAAAGATAAAATTGTTTGCGATGTGATGCCAATGGACGTGTGTCACATATTGCTTGGAAGACCTTAGCAATATGACAGAGGAGCCATACATGATGGGAAGAGAAACACCTACAAGTTTGGAAAGGATGGTGTCAATCATACATTGTTGCCTCTACAAGAAGAATATGTATTGGGACAAAAGATTGATCCAAAAACTCTATTACTTGGAGGAAAGGAATACGTGAAGCAGATTGAAGAAAACAAGGTAAATTTTGTTGTAATTTTTAAGCCCAAGGTAATAATGACTTCTACTAAAGTTTCTGATTTACCCATTGAAATTCAAGAAATGCTGGAGAAATATTGTGATATTATTGTTGATGATTTGCCTAATGAATTACCGCCACTTCGAAGAATCAGTCATCATATAGATTTAATTCCTGGAGCAAGCCTACCTAACAAAGCAGCATATAGAATGACTCCTGCAGAAAATGAAGAGGTTAAGAAACAGGTGCAAGAATTGCTTGACAAGGGACTGATCAGAGAAAGCCTGAGTCCTTGCGCAGTGCCAACAGTGCTGAGCCCAAAGAAAGATGGAGGCTGGAGAATGTGTACAGATTCGAGAGCTATCAATAAAATTACAATCAGGTACAGATTTCCATTACCCAGAATTGAAGATTTAATGGATTGCTTGTCTGGAGCAAAATATTTTTCAAAACTAGATCTTAAAAGTGGGTATCATCAGATAAGGATAAGAGAGGGGGATGAGTGGAAAACCGCTTTTAAGACCAATGAAGGACTATATGAATGGAGAGTGATGCCTTTTGGGTTGTCAAATGCACCAAGTACATTCATGAGGCTCATGAATGAAGTTCTTAAAGAATTCATTGGTAAATTTGTAATAGTATATCTGGACGATATACTAGTCTATAGCAGTTCCAAGGAGGAGCACTTGAGGCATTTACATTATGTCTTACAGAAGCTACAACAAGAAAAACTATTGTTGAATTTGAAGAAGTGCTCATTCATGAAAGAGGAGCTGGTGTACTTGGGATTTGTTATTTCAGCTGAAGGGCTGAAGATGGATCCAGAGAAGATCAAAGCAATTATGGAGTGGCCTTCACCCAAAAGTATTTTTGAGGTAAGGAGTTTTCATGGTCTTGCTAGTTTTTACAGAAAATTCATTAAGAATTTTAGTAAGATTAATGCACCTATTATTGAGACCATAAAGTAGGATAAACAACCATTTAAATGGATTGCTGAAGTAGAGAGAAATTTTTAGCTGTTAAAGAAGAAAATAACTGAAAAGCCTGTTTTGGTTCTTCCTGATTTTAACAAAACTTTTCAAGTTAAGTGTGATGCCAGTGCAGAAGCAATTGGAGGAGTTTTAAGCCAAGAAGATAGACCGATAGCTTATTTCAGTGAGAAGTTGAATGATGCCAAAAAGAAGTATTCTTCTTATGATAAGGAGTTTTACGCAGTTGTACAGGCATTAAAGAAGTGGAGGCATTATTTAATGTTAAAAGAATTTATTCTTTATTCAGATAACCATGCATTGCAGTTTATAATGCAGCAGCCAAAACTCAGTCAGAGACATGCAAAATGGGTAGAATATCTTCAAGACTTTCATTTTGTGTTGAAGCATATAACTGGGCAGTCCAACAAAGTTGCAGATGCCTTAAGTAGGAGAAATGTATTGCTGCAAGAAAGTCAAATCCAAGTGTTGGGTTTTGATTTTCTTAAGGAATTATATGAGACCGATTCAGATTTTAAGGAGGCATTTGAGGCTTGTAAAAATCCTGTTTTGGCAGATAGGAGCAAGTGGTTGGATTATTTCCTACAAGATGGACTGTTATTTAAGAAGAATCAGCTGTGCATACCAAATTGTTCAATGAGAGAGAATTTAATCAAAGAGAAGCATAGCGGAGGACTTGTAGGGCATTTTGGTACAGAGAAGACTTTTGAGCAACTTAACAAATTTTATTTCTGGCCAAAAATGAAATCTGAAGTAGAGAAGTATGTAAGAAATTGTAAAGTCTACCAATATGCAAAAGGAAGGAGCCAGAACACAGGGTTGTATATTCCATTGCCAATTCCAGATAGGCCTTGGGATATGGTAAGTATGGATTTTGTGCTGGGATTACCAAAGACTCAAAGAGGTTATGATTCAATCTTTGTTGTAGTGGATAGATTTTCAAAAATGGCACACTTTATTCCATGTTATAAAACTAGTGATGCTTCTCACATTGCTAATTTGTTTTTTAAAGAAATTGTAAGATTGCATGGATTGCCCAAAAGCATTGTTTCAGACAGGGATTCAAAGTTCGTTGGACATTTCTGGAGAACACTATGGAAGAAGCTGGGAACTAAATTAAATTTCAGTTCTGCCTATCATCCTCAAACTGATGGATAGACTAAAGTTGTGAACATAAGTTTAGGCAATCTTCTGAGGAGCCTTACTGTAGAGCATCCAAAGCAATGGGATCAAGTGTTACCACAAGTTGAGTATGCATATAATGACTCACCGAACAGGAGCACAGGATAGAGCCCATTCCATATTGTTTATGGAATGCATCCAAGGGGAATATCTGAATTAAGGAATTTGGGAAAAGAAGAAATGAGAAGTGCAGAAGGTGAAGACTTTGCTTCAAGAATGCAGGCGATACATGAACAGGTGAAACAACAGCTACAGGATAGCAACATCAAGTATAAAACCAGAGCAGACATGAGGAGAAGAGAGGTGAACTTTGAAGTTGGGGATCTGGTTTTAGCACATCTCAGAAAAGAGAGATTTCCAAAGGGGGAGTATAATAAGTTAAAATCCAAGAAAATTGGACCGTGTAGAATACTGAGGAAATTCTCTGAAAATGCTTATGAGATTGAATTACCACCTGATGTGGGAATATCACCAATTTTTAATGTTGCAGACTTGAACAAGTATGAAAATAAAACTACAGATGATACAGCACAGGATCAAGAGACTCCAGAGATTGACTGGGTAAAACTGTTACCTACAGCCAAGAATTTACAGCAAGAAAGAATTCTAGACAAGAAAGTGCATAAGAAGACAAGGGGATGAGAGTATTTCCAGTATCTGATAAAATGGAAAGGACAGCCAATCGCTGAAGCTACTTGGGTTATAGAAGATGTTCTACAGAAACTGGGCAAATCTGTAGACGAGCTCATGGACAGGAGCCCATGAAGAATTTTGTCCTCAGGAGTCTGATGCGGGAGCATGTGACTCAGAGGGAAAAAGTCTTCCAACTTATTCCAAAAATCCAAAAAAATCTACAGGCAAGGGAGTGGGGTCCTTTAACCTGCAATTTCCATATTTTTTTTAGTTAAAGATAAGATAAATTCTAGAAATAAAACATGCTAATATTATCCTAGATGGATAAACTGTTGTAAAGCTTTCACGCTTTAAATCATTCTTGTAAAGCATGCTTTTGTAACGGATAAGGACGGAGAGGGCCTATCCTTAATTATAAATAAAGAGGCAAGCGAGACTCTCAGCAGAGAAGAGAGGAGCAAGTGCCAGAGCATTATTATACTTAACCTTTTCTCTCGGCGTTATTTAGTCAATGGTTTCTGTTAATATGCATGCATAGCTTATTCTATTGTGTATTGAAAGTATTGTATGCCCTCACCGTTCCCCGCATGATGAAATTACTGTGTGTTTAATCATTTAGGGCCGCTTTCTTTTCATGGTGGCGATTGCCGAACCTTTATATTCATTTTTATAAAGTTAGAGGAGAACTCTGTTTACACAGAGAAATCATAATATTTTCCCTTAAGCAGAAGTGGGCGGACGTGAAATATTATCAATACTGGTTCCAACCCTTATCGGATCCGAGCCAATATCACAGTGCATCAGAAGACTTATTAACAATGGATGTGTAAGCTCCGAAATCCCAGAGCCGATTTATTATAGGGCATAGCATATAAAGTCTTTCGGGTCCGAAAGGAGCACATAGTACGACCAAGTGGACAAGCTTCGAAATCCGGAGCCGAAATATTATAATCCTGAGCGTGAAGTGGCGTCGGGTCCACAAAATCATCATACTGTACTCTCCACAAATGAACCCAAAACATTATATATTGCAAATGGGGTAGCAAGCTAAGTGGGCTTGATTGTGGGGAAAACTCCATAGTTAAGCGCACTTGAGCCAGAGGAGATCTGGGATGGGTGACCTCCCGGGAAGTCTTGGTTACCGGGTGCAAGCCCCGGAAGTGACGATTGATGCTATGTGATTCATTTCACTAGTTTCAATCCCACTTCTTCACCCCTGTGAGCATCACCCGATGCAATGAGTGCTAAGTGAACAATTCATAAATCATGAGAAATTAGTCAGTTACGACTACCTCTCATGGAAATGGTCATACGTTAATGACTTACTTAACGTAGTTGAATCCCAAAAACGATATCTAACATAATGCACTGCGTAAACGCCTAATAATTATATATTGCAGTTAAGGGTTTCAGCCGGTCCACAAGCCCATTGCATTAGAGAACTGCCGAAAGGGAACCACCGACATACACCGGATCCAAATTCGATATAGAAGGGAGCCTAAAAGATCGTCGGGTCCGTGGGGCGTAGTGCAAGTAGTGGTACTTTGGAAATTCGCCGATAGCGATCCCCGATATCGCGTCAGGAAACGGGGAAGGAACAATATAAAGTGTTGATATTATTAAGTAATTACTGCCCGATAATATATTGGGTATAAGCCTCCATATTGCCGTGCAAGTGTTGTGGGTATATTAACCTATAAAGCCTCCGATAGTATTTGGTGTAATTATTTTAGAATTACCGCCGATATGAAATAAGCCCTGTTTTTGTAACTTAGCAAAGTTTGTGGCTCGGAGGAATACCAATGAGGCTATCAGTTTAATGACAGATATGCCTGAAAAGGGTTCAAGGGAAATTGAGGCTGACATTCAAGAGATTGCTGCTAGATTGGGAAGATTGTCCCTAACGCCTGCACCCACGCCATCACTTTCTTACAAATATTATTACCATTAAATCTCATGTCCTTTACATTTCTAGTAATAGAAAAGTTGAATTTCTTTCTCTTCATCTATTTTTGTTTGACATTTTGCAATTTTTTTTGTAGCCATAACTTGTTTAATCCTTTTATATGGCCTTCTTACATGCATATCAATTGAGTTTCTATATTTTTCATTACAAAGGTACCCATCCCATTTTTTTAAGGGATTTTTGTCCTCTATAACATCCCATATCACCATTTCTTTGGGTGGCTCCTTGAACTTTTCCTTGACCCTTAATATAACACCTTTGTTGTCCACCAACTTATTTATTGGCCATCTAACCAAATAGCGCATAGACTTATCCCCAATTCTGCATATCTCAGAATTTCTAGCTATCTCTTCTAGAAAAACACCAAAATCCATTTCACCTAGTGTTTCACCCTCAACAATGTCATCCTCACGGACATTAACTAGAATTCCTTTCGCAATGCACATGCTTGTTCCCATGCATTCATGTGTAAGAGAAACCTTTTCACATATGAATCTAATCCTATCTTGCGGAATATTTATGGCATGATCATGATAGTGAGGCTCCAGATCTGATTTTGGCCAAATTTCATAAGATTGTAATGCAACCCGAAGTGTATGCTCAAATCTTGTTGGATGTGGTATAGGAGCATTATATTTTAACAGCTTTTCAATTTTAACCACTATGCATCCTTTCTTTGCCATCTTTCCATGCACTTTATGCCCATGCTCTGTATTGAATATGGAGCCCTCGCCCACCTTCACTCCATGTTGCAGAATATTTACCTTGTCTCCAATAGAATATGTAGAAGAAACATTTGTACCTATAAATGAATGTAAATAAGGTTAGTATTTACTCAAAAAAAAACATTTATTATAGTATCAATAATATATAACACATGCTTCAATATTTTGATTTACCTATGTGGTGTCTCAAATCCACTGTCTTCCATGGATGTATGTCCCCTTCATTAACATCGTCATCAATCAAACATGGTTGAGTGACATCAATTATCAAAATTGCAACATAACCAGCATTAACCCTTTCTCCAACATAATAAGTTCCAAACTCTGCAGATTCGACCCTTCCTAGCCCAATGACTTGATCATTTACAAGGAGATCAACATAGTCCCTTTTTCCAAAATTATATTTTACGTTGTAGCTTCTATCAATTCTGTAACAACAATTAAATCGTAACATGTAATTAAAAGGATGAACCATGTAAAGTGTGACTTTATATTCTCCCAAAAACACACAACTTACGAAAAAGTAATATAGATGCAAAAATTAAAATACTATGGTAGTCATATTGTATGTAATGAAACATTGTTTCCTCAAATGAAAGCTAACAATCAATATCATTCCTTCTACTACAAACATAAGCATATTGCTAGAAGAAACATTACATGGTCAAATAAATCTAGCACATGCTAGATTTCCTTCTAGGACAAAGACAAACACATTGCAATAACAATATTCTAAGGCAAAGGAAATCCACCACATGCTAAATTTCCTACTAACATAAATAGAAGCATATTACTCACAAAAACATTTCAAAGTAGAAGAAATCTTACACATTCTAGAGTTTATTGTAGCACAAACACAATCACATTGCCAAAAACAACATTGCAGTGTAGAAGATATCTAGCATATGCTTGATTTACTTCTAGCACAAACAAAAGCACATTGGCAACAATAATATTGTAGGGCAAACAAAATCCAACATAATCCAACAACTTCTATCACAAACACAACCACATTTCCAATAACAACGCCGCAAGGAAAAATAAATTTAATGCATGCTAGCTTTACATGTATCATAAATACAATCATACCACCAAAAAAAACATTTCATGCCAGAAGAAATCTAGTGCATGCTATATTTCTTTCTAACACAAACAAAAGCACATTACCAAGGTGAAGGAGATATAACACGTGTTATATTTCCTTCTATAATAAACAACCAAATTGAAAACAACAATATTGAATAGCAAAAGAAATCTAACACAACTTCTAGCCAAAACACAAGCACAACATTTCCAGTAACATTGCCAAGGTGATGGAAATCTAACACTTGTTATATTTCCTTTTATCATAAACAACCAAATTGACAACAACAATATTCCAAAGAAAAATAAATCTAGCATAGTTTCTAGCCCAAACACAAGCACATTTCCAATAAAAATATTGCAGGGTGAAAGAAATTTAACGCATGTTAGATCTACATGTGGCACAAATACAATCATAATACCAACAACAACATTGCATGCCAAAAGAAATCTATTGCGTGTTATGTTTAGTTGTAAAACAAATAAAAAAAAGTGTAATGGTGATTCTCTGTTGTGAAGACCCATATGAAAAGTGGCGTAATGCTAATAAGACCAATGTAGCTACTGCCAGGATAACCACTCACCTTTCCCTTTATCCTACAAAAAAATCCCAAGTGTGAAATCCTTTTTTTGCCAAGTGTTTGCTTGTAAAAGGGGAAAGTAATGAATAATTTTTCCTGCTAGAATAAATTTCTTTGGGGAAAACAAGGTGGAAAACATGAAGCCTCCTCTCCTTATCAAGAAAGTAAGGCTAACTAGGCCTGATTAATATCCATGCCCATTGAACTATATTAGTGCTAAAATTTGTTGTTTGCACTATGATTGGTAATGTACCTTGAAAGACACATGTGTTATCATATTCATAATGTTAACAATTACACATCCATGACATCTCTGGTTCTTCCAAATTCTATGACATAATCAATGTAGTTGAAGCCTTCGAAATTTTTGGATCCAATGTTCTTAGAAGAATGTGGCAGGCTTAAAAGTTAGTGTCCAAGCAGTTACTCACCTTTATCACAAGCTGACCAACTAGTTTTCCTATTCTAAATTACTCTCAACATCTCCTTACATGCCAAAAACAATAGAAGGTATTCTAAAGACAATCTCTCTCTGTTCTAAAGGAAAACAATCTCTATTTAATGACAAAAGATATTCTTTTGTTATTTTTGGAACAGTTACCTTGAGAACATTGCCAGAGAAATCATAATACATGAAGAGTTTATATACTCTCAAAATATTCAAAGATCACGTAATCACAATTGAGCCTCAATAACTATACAGTTATGAGGTAGCCTAACCCATATTCATGTAATCAGTTTTCCTTTAGATGATTACGTAATAAACAACTATACAGACAAATATGCATTCTATTGACAAGAATATATATACCCCTATCAAGGTCTTACAAGGAAAGGAACATTTGTACTAGGAAGATCCACCTGAAGAAATCAATTCTTGTTGGCTCAACCAACAGAGGTCATTGTGCAATCTGCAGGTACCAAGCAATAATCCCACACAACAGTGTCTAGGTTTTGCTAGCACCTTATTAAAAAAAAGCTTCATTTCTCCCCATGTAGGTTGACCATACCAATGTAAAGTTTCATTGTTCAAAAGTTTAGGTCCTGCTTGGTAAAACCATGCATGTCATATTCAGTAACTATGGCATACTCTGAGGTAGATTCAGTAATAAATTTTGTGGATCAATAGAGTTTTGGCATTTTCTGGCTAAGTTAAGGCACCAACACCACAACTGTTATGAATGACCTAGTCAAGTCTCAAGAGAGAGCCTCTTTTGTCTCATCTCTATATCAAATCGATGAAATGCTGGAGAGCCTAACAACCTTCTCTTTTAATCACTCAAGCTAGACCAAATTGACAAGTTGTATTCCTACCTAACCAAACATTTTCCATGTTTTTGCTTCCTCATAAAAATATATCAGTCTAGGGGATATCCTGATGCAAAATGTACCTCTCAGCAGACTATGTTAACACCTTCTTTTAGGAGTTTAACCCACTGTCCTTTGTTCTGTTGTGACTTTCAAAACCCAATAGCTCCTCCATAAGATTACTCTCATATTAAATATAAAACCATTTAACTATGATTAATTGGTAGCACATTCAATTTGCAAGGAAGGGTCACAGTTTCAGGTTTGGACCATTTGGTCAGGTTTATAGCTTAAATGGCAGTTTCATTCTTCGAGTTACACTGTTTTTGACATATATGATATAACTGACCTAGTCCATTTTTATGTCACTACTACAACAATCCATGAAATGTGCATGCAAGGTCTAAAATCAATGCTTAACTTGGCTTCCATAGTAATGTTCCACATTTGAATGGACTTCCCAAAAGATTACATTGTGTTTATATAATGCTTCATGCATCTCTAGTAAAAGCTAAAGGCTAGATTCCAAATGTGTTTTTCAAATGTTGCTTATGAATTCATAGATAAGATTGGTGTATTTCATATATTCTCATGCATCTCTAGTAAAAACTAAAGGCTAGTTTCCAAATGTGTTTGTCAAATGTTGCTTATGAATGCATAGATAAGATTGGTGTATTTCATATATTCTCATTACAATACTAAATGTTGGATCTAACTCTTCAATGGTCCATGGATTGAGTTTTAACTCGTTGAGGTATCTCTTACAATGGGCCAGTATCTTGAGCACTGAGGAATCAGATGAACTTGCAGCTGATTTTATCTCTCTAGAGGTAGCACTAGTGTATTCTAGCTGTGTAAGTGTCATTTAATGAGGTTGAAACTTTTCACATATTACAAAAATATGTCAATATATGGCAAGATCTTCTATGTGCCAGGTGGTAGAGGGAGTAAAAATCCATTAGCATCAGAAGACACAAGGTATAGTAGACAATGAAGATGACCAGTTTTTCTATCTTACTGATGTAGAGACCCAGTTGTTGCCATAGAAGTTCAACAGCTAAATTTAGACTCGTGATTATAATAACACTTTCATCATGATATCTATAAGTTGGTACCTAATCATCCTTTCCCTCGTTAAGTGAGGAAGAAAGAGAGCACAAGTCCTGAAGTACCCTGAGAAATGTAGCACTAGAAATTTGACTTGAAAGAAGCATGGCTTTTGCCTCAGAAAAAACACTGGAGTTCATTCACTGCAACCTTGCTCAACCTTTTTTTATAGCATTTGGCATTTTGGTTATGAAAATATGTCAACAGGGAGGTGCCAGTTTCACTAACTTAATCAATAAATATACATCATGAGAATATACAAGGTCTGACAACCCTTCACATGCCAACAAGGATTATAACAATATAAACTCTATTCAAGGAACACTGAGCAACATTGTTCATAAAATTCCATTTCTCACCTCAGCACAAGCACAAAACTGAATCATCTCTGTGGTGTACGCTTGTGCTGAAGAAGCCACAAATGCACATAAAGATGCACCCTAAATAGATGTGCTAATACCTTCTGTTCATCCAATGAAGGTGGGTTGGCCCTTAGAGTTGTTTTGAGATTGCATGAAGAGAAGGCTGGTACTTTGCCTCTGAATTTTGGATCATTCAGCCTATTTGGAAAGGAGAAAAATTAAAGAGGTATAGGAATGAGTTTGGCTATTGGGTTTTGTTTAGAATGATCAGGTGATATGTGTTCTCCAAAACATAAGTAGAAGAAGGCCTGTCTAGGAGACTGATTTTAATAAATTCACAAGGTATTATTTCTATCTATTAGGAATCACATCCTCAGGTGCTTGAGAATAAATAATAGGACAGTCAGATGGATAAGCAGGTCTAATTTACATAACCTCACCCAGAATCTCACTCAAATCTCACACAAGGTACAGTAGACAATGAAGATGACCAGTTTTTCTATCTTACTGATGCAGAGACCCAGTTGTTGCCATAGAAGTTAAATAGCTAAATTTAGACTCATGATTATAATAACACTTTCATCATGATATATATAAGTTGGTACCTAATCATCCTTTCCCTCGTTAAGTGAGGAAGAAAGAGAGCACAAGTCCTGAAGTACCCTGAGAAATGTAGCACTAGAAATTTGACTTGAAAGAAGCATGGCTTCTACCTCAAAAAAAACACTAGAGTTCACTCACTGCAACCTTTCTCAACATTTTTTTTATAGCATTTGGAAATTTGGTAATGAAAATATGTCAACAGGGAGGTGCCAGTTTCACTAACTTAATCAATACATCTACATCATGAGAATATACAAGGTCTGACAAACCTTCACATGCCAACAAGGATTATAACAATCTAAACTCTATTCAAGGAACACTAAGTAGCATTGTTCATAAAATGCCATTTCTCACCTCAGCACAAGCACAAAACCAAATCATCATTGTGGTGTACGCTTGTGCTGAAGAAGGCACAAATGCACATAAAGATGCATGCTAAATAGATGTGCTAATACCTTCAATTCATCCAATGAAGGTGGGTTGGCCCTTAGAGTTGTTTTGAGATTGCATGAAGAGAAGGCTAGTACTTTTCCTCTGAATTTACGATCATTCAGCCTATTTGGAAAGGAGAAATATTAGAGAGGTATAGGAATGAGTTTGGCTATTGGTTTTTGATCTTTAGAATGATCAGGTGATATGTGTTCTCCAAAACATTAGTAGAAGAAGGCCTTTCTGGGAGACTGATTTTAATGAATTCACAAGGTATTATTTCCATCCATTAGGAATCACATCCTCAAGTTCTTGAGAATAAATAATAGCACAGTCAATTGGATAAGCAGGTCTAATTTACAGAATCTCACTCAAATCTACTAGTATCATTTCCATGATTTAAATAATGAATGGAGGAGTCTTAATACTCCCATTCACTTAACATAAAAGCGACTAAGATGGTCAGAGGATAATACCACATGACTCTCAAGCCATATGTGTCCTATTGATAAAATCTATATACCCCTATCAAGGTCTTGCAATGCAAGGGCATCGATTGAGAAGAGTCTATATACTCCACACAAAATATTCCATGTTCTCAGAGTTGCAGCTGAGCCTCAACAACTATACATTTGTGAGGCATTTAAACTTGTATTCTTGTAACTCTATTTTTTCTTCATATGATTAGATAATAAGCAACTATACAAAGTCAAACAACCTCTACATTCCAATAAGAAGACTCTATATCCCCCTCTCCAAGTCTTTCAAGGAAAGGACATACATTGAGAAGAGTTTATATATTCTTAAAACCTTCCAAGATCACATAATCAAAATTGGGACTCAGCAACTATACAGTTACGAGGCAGACTAACCCATATTCCTGTACTCTGTTTTCCTACATGACAAAGCGATAAATAGAGGAAATGAAGATTTTTTTGAATATTTCCACCATTGATACAACCCATATGCAGTTATGGGCAGGTAGAAACCATGTTTATACCCCAAAATATCAACCATATGAAAATTATGATGAAGATCATGCTTTCCTTGCTGATAATTTAAATCTTGAATACACTTTTGACGTCACAGAAATATAGTTCAATAAACTAATCCTGTTTTCATAGACACTGAAAGTAAGAGAGCTATAGACTTTCATGGTAATACACTTGGCACCTCAACATTTCATTGTGAGTTTGAGTAGGAGTAATGTAACCCCCATGTTGCACTTTGATGTTGATCATGATCGTGTAAGAAATAAATGGAAGTAATCATGGTTTCCTAGAGTTTGAGGTCAATAAACTTTTTCAAAGCCAGCAAAGCAATAATGTGACCATTATGATTATATGAGTAAAGAAACAATTAATTTTATAGTTCAATCCTAAAATATCCTATATCATGGAATCCGACAATCTTGCTATTTTTTATGCCTACGATCTGAATTTATTCCTCAAGCCAAATGGGATAGGGAAGTCTCTTCCTTTTACTATCAATACTCATCTGGAATACAAATTTATTGACATATGTGATGGATATTCCTTGGTAGACAAACAAAGGGTATGTTATAAACACACAATTATTGAAGCTTTCAGTCATACAAATCCATTTCCACCTATAGATATCTCTATTGTTGACAATAGCAGAGTTGGACAACCCTAGAAGATTGATTAAACCTGTAATGAAACCCTTGATGACATTTACAAGTAAAGTGCTGAGAATGAAAACGATGTTAAGAAAATCATTGATGAGGAATATAGGCTTGACCAAATAAAAAATTTCTCTCTAGACCACATCAAATGCAAATATGTTCTCTTCTCCATGAACATGTGGACAATCATTCATGCACTATATTTTTAAAAGGAAATGTAGACAAAAAACCTCTAACAAATCCACATGAAGTCAATGCCAAGGGACAATTTTGGGGCCTGGAAAAGGTGCACTTTGGAATGATCGATGATATAGGTCAAAATGATCTTGAAACTAGTAAGAGGACATTTTCTCAATGTAGTAATAAAAAAGATATGGCTGCTCTGACCACTCAACTTATGGGGTTTAGGGTTTGATGGTGATACAAACACCGTTATGAAGTGTTGTGTTGTGTCTTTGTATCAATTTCTGGGCATTATATTTCATAAACATACTCTAAGATGTTACTTATAGTGGACCACTATAAAACAATCAGGTTCCATCTTTCGAATTCTCTTCACTGTATGTTCAATTTTTGAATGAGAAACGACTTTCTGTGGGTATTATTTGTCTTCTAGATCAATAGAAGTTCCATTGGATATTCTATCAAGTTTGAAGAGATTCGTTGGAATCATTCTCATTGTAGATGATAGACTAAAGCTCTATGGACCAGACTGCCATCTACTACTTATTTTTCTTACCCTTAGGATCTATAATTGCAATGTATATCTACCATGCATTTTGGGTATTCTCTACATTACAATAGTGATTTCGGTACTATGATTTGTCATCCCTGCATGTGACATTATTTGATGTATGGATTCTCCATATCCACTGTTTGATTTCTTTTGAATATTTTTGTCACTGTATATGTTGGTCTGGCTTTCTATTCAGGACAGTGGCATCATTGTAATCCCAAACTAAAGTATTGATATATGTACTTTAGCACATTGGCATCTGAGTGAATCAGTTATCACGATGGTATGACAACTCAGAGACCTTGTTGAAGGTGTCATCATTGTTAGGTTTAGTCTCTGATTAGCTAGCATTGCATATAGTCTCACCACACTTGTAATTATGTATATATAAGTTTGGATACTTGTCAAATATATATAGTTAAAATCTTGAACCAGTGATGATAGCTATGTTACAACTCGTTTGACTGAGACAGTGTTATGCAGTAGTCTTGTTCACAAACGACGTTGTGAACAAGCCTGATTCACATCTAGGAAGCTTGATTCATGAGATTTTGTACTTTGTATCTTTTTGATGAACTTTTGATGACAACTAATTGAAGAAGAGAAAGAATCGGGTGCAAGAAGGACCATTTGAAGCCAAGCTCTATTCTTTGTGGATCCTTCTCTCAGTACAATTATGCTTAGCATATATATCTTCAGTAAACCAACCAATATTGGCATTAATAGTCAGCACCAAAAGAATAATTCACTATTCTCTCTGAAATCAAGTATGGCCTTAAGGAACTTTAAAAGATTTGGCA
Source organism: Pinus tabuliformis (assembly GCA_031772625.1). Lineage (NCBI taxonomy): Eukaryota > Viridiplantae > Streptophyta > Pinopsida > Pinales > Pinaceae > Pinus > Pinus tabuliformis. The sequence goes on along the minus strand of CM062818.1, from coordinate 224,973,382 downwards.
AGCAGAAAAACTTTGAAAGGGCTTATGGGCTTATAGCTTATTTTATTCTTTTAATGGTTGAGCTCATTTGCAGGTGGTTCTCCATATGTCATAAATTCTGGACTCTGAAGTAGTCAAGGGTTATACTCCATCTGTAACATTTCAACCCTCTAAGACAGTTCAAAATTCCTGGTAATGCATCAAGATTAAAAGAGAAGGCCCAACCCTCCACTCAATGTGATTTAACTATGTTTTCAACATTACTCACTAATGTGCCACATTGCTCAACCGACTTATATTTAAGGTAGAAGGGAAAATAGATCTATTTTCAACCTCTGGTGAAATCCAAGCTCAAAATATAGTGGATTCAACACTTGTTGAATTTGGGGTTTAAAAAGGGAGTCTCCCACTCTGATTGGTGATCACAAACTCAATATTTGGCACTGTTTTAGTTTATGCCCACCCATTCAACATTTAATGTCGCTTATGGGTTTGGAGTTTGTAATGGAAGATCCTCAATATGACTAGTGATAGCAGCCAAGCCATGAGATAGCATGTGAAGAAGCCTCTCATCCCCCACACTAAGGGCTTGTAAAATTATACAATTTTTTCCACCTTACAGTTATTTCAAAATTTGCAAAGACATGTAAAGCCATTGTCTCTCTAGGTGTGATAAAGAGGTGTGTCCTTTATGATGCATAAGGTCTATTGCTAGACATACATTATTGGTTCCTGGTCCAAAAAATTGTAAGCCAATATAAATGGAGAAATCAACAACTTAACTAAAACCTTTAAAGCTGAAAATGAGATGCCATCTTGTTATTGTCTCAATCATGTTGGTATTCAAGACCATAACCATGATTTTCTTGTGATCCAAGGAGGAGAATGCTTAGAGAATGTGCAACCACAACAAGAAATCACAGAGTTTAATTAATTGTGGACACTTGTAATATTATGCCAAGACATATAAGATCAACAAATCAAAAAATCCACACACAATGCAGGTCATCAAGGAAATGGCTAACTCTTCAAAGAAAGCAACAAACCCCAAGTATGAAGAATCAAATGTTGTTTTTGATAAGACGAAGAAGCGTTATCTTGTATTGGCCCTATCCTTCAGATTCTTTGGGAATCTGGCTTATTGATTGTAGTTCTTCAAGGCACTCCATCGGATAGAAGGGTGCACTCTCTAATTTGGTAGAGATGGAAACAATCGTGGGACTATAATTGGAGCTGATGCCACCAATATCAAGAAGGGTGTAGGGAATGTTACCCCTCAATTGAATGAGGGTAACTCGATTCATTTAAAGAATCTCTTTTATGTACCTCATCACAAGAAGAACCTAGTGTCCATTTCAACAATGGAAGTCATAGGTTACAGGGTGGAACTCATCTATGGAAAGGTGCGTGTTTGAAAATAAAATATTCAAAGATTTTTTTGATTTCAAGGTTTTATCAAGTTGTAGGAAGTCCACTGGGGACCATGTCCATTGAAACATAACACCAGAGGTCTGTGAGTCAGATGGTTGCAGGGATGCCTGAATTCAAAAAGAGCATAAAGTACATGTCTAAGATGTACCGAAGGAAAATCTCACAAGGGGACCATTTGCCTCATGTAGCAGGTCCACAGGTTTGGAACAACCCGAGGGGTTTGAGATTCATGATCAGGAATCTCACGTATGCATGTGGAAGAAAGCCATATATGGCTTGAAGCAAAACTCCCCGAGTGTAGTATGAGAGGATTGATAGCTGTTAGATGAAGTTGAGATTCACTAAGAGTGAAGCCGATCCAAACCATTGTTTGAAGGTTGTGGATGATAGACCTCTCATACCAACACCTTCTGAGGATGACATATTTTAAACAGGTGTAGACCCTTTCACTTGCAGAAGTAAGAGGGAGTTGGATTTTGGATGTGGAATGGTGAACTGCAAGCCCATGACTACCTCGAGGATCTTAACTTTCAGAAGTTATATGGTGATGATGCTGGACCAGATTTGGGAAATGCCTATGAGTTTCATAAACTCATTTGCATTGATGTTCTTGGTGAACTTCTGTCCAGACATATGTTTTGCAGTTAGCATGGTGAGCTCATATTTGGTTGAGCCTCAGTTAATTGGCGCCAAAAATCTTTTGATATATCTTCAGGGCACAATCTCTCATGGATTGAGATACACTGTCGGAAATATGAAGCTGCATGATTATTCGAATGTTGGCTGGGCAGGAAGTGTGGAGGATCATTAGAGCACTTCTCAGCAATGGTTCTCTTTGGGTTCTGCTTCTATATCATGGATGAGCAGGAAGCAGAAGTTGGGTGCCATTAGCACCACCAAGACTAGATACATAGCTATGAGTACGATCTCATATGAAGTTTCCTAGTTGTGGAAGCTCTTTAGTTAGTTGTTTGTACATATGATGAATACCACCGTGATCCTCTATGACAACTAGGGGGGATTCGATTGTTGAGGAATCCCGTATTCGATGATTGCTCTAGAAGATAGACATCAGATACTACCTTACAGTAAGTCGATGAGCGAGGAGGCTCCATCGCATTGAGACTGATGTACAGGTCATAGACATTTTGTCAAAGCCCCAGGGAAAGGTCAAATTCTTGACTTTTTGAGAATGACTTGGTGTCGTTCAGAGACCCTCTTATGAGGGTCATGTATGATGCACACATTAAGCTATGGGAGCTCCATGGGGCGCATGGTACTTCTTGGAGCGACATACGATCACATCGCAATTCACCCTCCCCTGGTGGTGCACTATGTATAGGGTGACCGGTTCAACCTTCCCCCGTGATACCCCGTGGAAACTGTGGAACATGATGATTAGTTCTCTTGTGGGCCGAGATGATTAGTTCTCCCATGGCAACTGTGGAACACGATGATTATTTCTTGTGTGGGTCAGGATGATTAGTTCTCCCATGGCAACTGTGAAGCAGGATGATTAGTTCTCCTATGGGATGGGATGATTAGTTCTGCCATGACAACTATGGCACAGGATGATTTTTTCTCCTGTGGACAGGATGATTAGTTCTCTTGTCAAGGCATCATACCCATGCAGTCTGGGAATCATGTGATCAATGAGTAGGGAAATGGGGTTAGGGACCATAGTAGTACTATCGATGGATGCTTCGTTGTATCTACCGTACTCCCTATGCTAGGATGACCTCCATTGATCTGGGATCAATATGAGTGGTTTGAGACACTCCCTTGTGATATTGATCTAGGATCAATAAAATTGACTTCAGGTTAGTAAGAGTGATATGACACACTCTCTTTAGATGAAACTGATTTCAGGTCAGTAGAGAATGGTATGAGACATTCTCAATCAATTCTTCTTCTTCATGGCTCAGCAGAGTAGAGCATAACTTAGCAGAGCAAAGCAAAGCAAAGCTCAGCAGAGTAGAGTAGAGCCCAACAGAGTAGACTAGAATAGTATAGGGAACTGATGGCTGAGATAGTACAGTTGGACATATGGATCAGCAGATGGATTTCTCCCTAGTTGAGAGGGAGTGTTAAAATTGGCAACTAGGGCCAAAATCCATGTGGACCATATTATTAATGGAAGTTGATATTTTTCTTGGATCCCTCTCATCGAGAGGTGTAGGATTGATCTAAATATCATCTAATTCCGATAAATATTCATGGAGATATGAATTTTTTTGTGTTAGGGGACAATTCATCAAGGTTTGCCAGCAACCAATTAAACCCCACTTGTGCTCAACGTTTTAGTATAAATAGAGGTGGCCTTCAAGTCATTTCAACACACTTGGGATATATTCCTCTCTACTTGTCTTCGTGTTTTAGTAGGAGGAGAGATCTTAAGGGATAACGCTGCCCTAATCGAGAGGGAAAAATTCAGAACTATCAGGAACTGTTAGAACAGCTAGGAATGCTGACGTAGAGGGCAGAAGCTGGAACTGCTGAGAATAGCTAGAACTGTCGAGAACTTTTGGGAAAGCTGATGTAGAGGGAAAAAGCCAGAACTGTCAGGAAGAATCAGAACTGCCGGGAACTGTCGGAACTGTCGAGAAAGATGATGCAGAGGGTAGAAGCTGGAATTGTTGGGAATAGCCGAAACTGCCGGGAGCTGCCGAAACTACCAAGAAAGCTTACACAAAGGGCAGAAAAGGCTGACATAGTCCCTATGGGCTAACACTGGGGTTTTTTGTGTGGAAGATTGGAGCTAAGGAGCTGCCAGAGTGTTTATTAAGGGTTTCAGCCGGAGCATCTGTCTCAGAAGGAGAGTAGCATGCAAGGGATAACTAACTAACATTGGGATATTTGTATGGTACTTAGCAGCAAGTACAAAAAGTATGCGATGTTACAGCAAGCATGCAAGGGACAACAAACTAATATTGGGACAACAACATGATACTTAGTGCAGCAAGCATGTATTGATATAGCTAGCATGCAACAGCAAGCATGCTAAGGAAAACAAGCATGCTAGGGACAAAAAGAAAGTAAGGGACAACAAGAAAGCAAGGTGTAGCCAGCACATAGGTCAGTATGGCAACATGGTGTAGCAATGGCACATAATTCAATACAGTGATGGGTACAGTCATGATTAATGAAGCATGATGAGATGCAGCATAGTGATGATGGGTGCAACACAGTGAGGTGCAACATGATGACGAAATGTAGCACAACGATAGGTGAAGGAGTCACCTTGGAGAATCGGTTGAAGCAACATTTCTTCAACTGATCTCATGTATCATCTTCTTAGAGATGATCTATGCTCTTATCTGGATAAGTCAAAGTGTTGACTTCTGTTGTAAACATATTATCTCTCTCTCTCTGTTGAACTATTGAAGAACATATAAGAAGAATTGATCAAGGGTTTCCCCACATTAGGGTTTGTCCCTAGCTAGCGCCACATCTTGTGTCCTCTTATCTTGGATTGTCTTCTACGATTTATGTTTATGTTCTACCTACAGTTTACTTTAATGCAGAGGTGATTTCTAATCTAGAAAAGATATTGAGCTAACTATGAAAATTGAAATAAATTTCTCTAAGCATAGAACATACCTAAAATTAACAAATACCAAGTGTTTCATCTCTCATATGTGAGACAAGACACATTGACTCTAAAAACATGACAATAAGGATTTCAATTATTTTAGAATTTAGAAACTAGAATACAAATTCAATCATACAACTACTACTTACTAGTACTACATCAATGATGATCAAATGGCAAACACAAGAAGTTAGAACCATAAACTACGGTCTTCTCATTAAGTCATAAAAATTAGAATGTAGAAAACATACTACATAGATATTGATTCAATGCTACTATAGATTGGAATGCCAATGGAAAATACAAAATAGCATGGATACTAGAACCATAGATGGAAGAATATCATAGCCGATGACTATCAGTAGTCCTCCTCGATGCCATAATCATCAAAATTTGTGCATTACCATTGTTGTCTCATCCATCATCCTCCTCCTCTATACCTAATCCAATCTATGCATCTGCTAGTGTGGAGGATGAACGCTCAAGAGGATCACCATCATCAAAAGTGACCAGCTATAGCACTAGTCTAGAGGGAGTGCCCTAGGCTCTACACTGCCCTAATGAAGAAGCCCTAGATGTAGGAGGAAAGGGAGATCTAGCATGGTGAAGGAAGCCCTAATGTTGCCCTATGGAGAAGCCCTAAATGCTACCCTATGGAGAAGCCCTAAATGCTGCCCTATGGAGAAGCCCTAAACATTGCCCTATGAAGAAGCAGTAATATGCAGCCATGGAAATGAAGGCAGAAACCCTATCCATAGGTCTAAGGAGAAGAGATGCCCTAAACCTAGTTGCTACACTACCTAATGGAGATGGCACCTAAACACTGTCCTAGAAGAAGTGCTCTACACATGGAATGCCCTTGTTGTCATGAAAGGAAAAGCCCTTATCCTATATGCAATCATGAATGGAATACCATTGCTATCATGGAAGGAATGCTCTCACACGTAAACGCTGAGATAAAGAAGCCACACCTTCCACTATCCTTAATGTTGTTCTAAATAAGGATGCTCTATCTACTGTTTGTATTGAATAACAATCATGAATGATAGATCTAAGTATTATGATGAATATTGTAACATTATAGACAACATAGTATATGACAACAAAATGTATGGTGTAGCAATGGTGCAACAATATGGAAAACAAGATGTATGGTGCAGCGGTATGGACAACAACATGTATGGTGTTCCAGTGGGATAGCAATGCTATATGGTGTTGCAATGATACAGTAATGGGACAACAAAGGCAACTTGGTGCAATATGGTGCAGGATATGGTACAGTAATGGGACAACAATATTCAATGGCATATAGTGCACAATGGGACAACAATGGTACAATGGTACAACATGGGACAGCTGGTATTTAGTGCAACAAATTCATGGTGTTGTTATGGTATGGTAAAGCACAACGGGAGAACCATGAAATTGTGTAGCAGTGGAACAATGGGACAACCATGACATGGTGCAGCAGTGGCACAACGGGACAGTCACGACATAAGTGCAACAGTGTCACAATGAGACAGCCATGACATTGTGTAGCAGTGGCACAATGGGACTGCAAGAATGTGCGTCATGGTGCAGCATGATGACAAGATGTAGCACAATGATAGGTGAAGGAGTCACCATGTTGAATCAACTGAATCAGCATGTCTTCTGATCTCATGTATCATCTTGTTAGAGATGATCTATGCTCTTATCTAGATAAGTCAAAGTGTTGACCTCTATTGTAAATGTACTATCTCTCTCTCTCTCTCTCTCTCTCTCTCTCTCTCTCTCGCTCTCCCTCTGTGTGTGCTAAACTATTGAAGAACATATAAGAAGAATTGATCAAGGTTTTTCACACATTGGTGTTTGTCCCTGGCTAGCACCATATCTTGTGTCCTCTTGTCTTGGCTTGTCTTCTGCGATTTATGTTTATGTTCTATCTACAGTTTACTTTAATGCTGATGTGATTGCTAATCTGAAAAAGATATTGAGCTAACTATGAAAATTGAAATAAATTGCTTTAAGCATAGAACATACCTAAACTTAACATGGTATTAGAGCTGAGGTGAAGAAAAAGCCCAAGCAAGAGTGAAAGAGCAATCACTGAAGATAGTTGGGAAAGGACAAAAGAATCAATGGATTCCTCATCCCTCTTCAAATTCACCAAGGGTAAAGTTGAAGTAGAGTATATCATTAGAATGGTGTAGCAGAAGCTTTTGATGGCCTACCTACAAATCACTTCAATGGGAAGCCTGAATCTCAGGGTTAAAGGAAAGGCAGATTCCTTGCTTACAATAAGTTCGGCGATTATGCAAAGAAGTGTCCAAATGACAAGGATACATCTATTGATGAAGATAACAATCATTCCAATGACATCTTCAATGATTGAAGGAATGACAGATAATGCAGGTCATCAAGGAAACCACTGAATCTTCAAGGAAAGGAAGGAACCCCAAGTATGAAGAATCAAATGTTGCTTCTGATAAGATAAAGAAGAGCTATCTTGTATTGGTCCTCTCCTTCAGATTCTATGGGAATCTGGCTTATTGATTATAGTGCTTCAAGGCACTTCATTGGATAGAAGTGTGCTCTCTTGAATTTGGTAAGAAACAATCGTTGGATTATACTTGGAGTCGATGCCACCTATCCCAGAAAGGGTGTAGCAAATTTTACCCATCAATTGAATGATGGTAACTCGATTCATTTACATAATCTCTTTTATGTACCTGATCACAAGAAGAACCTAGTGTCCATTTCAGCAATGGAAGTCAAAGGTTTTAGGGTGGCATTCATTTATGGAAAGGTACGTGTTTGAAACTAAAAGAGGTTTTCAAGTCATTTTGCACACACACTTCACTCTTGATCTCTCTCCACTTGTTTTGGGTTTTGGTGGCAAGAGAGATCTAGATGATGAAACCCTAGATGCAGGAGGAAATGAGATAGTCTGGTCGCAGTCAAGAAGTATTCTATACATTTTCCTAATATAGAGATACAGTTCCCTAACCATAGTCCAAACTAGGAGTTGAAGTTATTTTTCAGTTGTGCACTAATCCGCTATCAAGGGAGGGCTAATGTTGCCCTAAACGCAATATTAAAGGAAGAGCCAGAGCCACAGCCTTGGAGGAGCCCTAGCTACTGTAAAATGTGCCCTAGCTGCAACCCTTATATGCTGTCTTAAAGGGATTAAATCACAGTGAAGAGAGGCTCCTTCTCTGTCCCAAAATAAGGCTCTTCATCGCAATAAGGAGGCTTCCCTATGCTATCAAAGGAAGCTCCAAAAGAGTCGTAGCTGCAGTCTTTTATTCACAGCTAAGATGCAATTAGAGGGAGCCTAAATGAGCCCCTAATCCACAATAAGAAAGATACTCAACACACAATCCTAAAGGATGTGTTTTAGGTGTTGTTCAAGTAAGGAGACCTAGCACGTCTTAGCCGTAGTTTTGAACCCCAGCCACGTTGAAGGGAGAAGTATCTATAGTTGTCTTATGATGAGGACCTATATGCTGTCAAAAGAGGTTCTAACCAGAAGTTAAGGAGGCCTCTACTACACTGGCTAGAGGAACTATAAACCACTATAAAAGAAGGCTTCACAGTTATGATGAGGTCCTAAGCCACATCAATGAGAGACCTCAATCCGCTGATGGGAAGAACCCCTAACAACATATAGAGACTTGAAGGATCAGCATAGTATTTTAGTGGCAACATGATGATGACAACATTGTGATTGAAACTATTCCTGAGGACTATTTATAAGGTTGGTAACCTACAGTCATATTATATTAATGAAATCTATCCTAGACCAAAGTTCAGATCAACACACTTAGATTGAGTCAAGTCCTTGTAGGACTTATACTACTGCATTGATATTATTTGTTGACTAAAGATCAGAGGCTAGACTTGCTGTTAGGCTAGGCCACAGGCCATAGCCAGCAGCAAAGGTATTGACTTGAAAGCGTGACAATGGTGGAGCTACACCTCGAAGTCATGCATTGGTAACTGTGTGAAGGAAGAGGATTGAATGTTGATGCCATATCTCATAAAGCAGTTACAATTAGTGCAGGAAGAAATTATCAGTGTTTTTGGGAGCTGTATTGGGTCAAGGGTTGACCATGTTCGACTCAGTTTGATGAGCATCCTATTGGTGCCATATGGATGAACTTCAGAAGAAGGTTCTGTCTAGTTTGACTAGCATTGACTTCTCTGGTCAAGGGTTTTCTACTACTGTCATAAATATGAGTTTTGTATATTTGTACTATGTTTCTGCTAAAATATTAAAGATCATAAGAAGATTTGATCAAGGGTTTCCCCACATTGGGGTTTGTCCCTAGCTGGTGCCACATCTAGTGTCCTCTTATCTTGGCTTGTTTTCTGCAATTTATGTTTATGTTCTATCTGCATTTTACTATCATGTTAAATGTGATTGCTAATCTGAAATTGATATTGAGTTAATATGGAAAATTGAAGTAAATTTTCTCTAAGCATAGAACATACATAAAATTAACAATAACCCTTTGAGTGCTATTATTGATTGAGTTCTATACCTCTTGAATTGGAATTGGGTTAGGTAGCTAAATAGAAATTTTGAGTTTTCTTCCAAGTCTGGGTACTTGTCTATGATTTCTAGCACATATGCAAGATATGAAAGTGTGAGAATGTGCAAGAATAAACTCCTGGGATAGATACCCATTTGATTATAAGGACTTCTCTTACATTGATGTCAAAGTGTCAGTAAGAAAATTTGCAAATATCTTAACACAAAGAAACAAGCAATAAAATTCCATTAAAATGCACTTAACTTTACATATGCCCAAAAGTAGAGGAAATAACTAAGCTAGAATCTGATCCAAGAAAATGCCCCGTATTATCATCCTATGCTTAGTAAAGATTACAAGGAAATGGGTTGGGTATGTGTTTAAAGTCTGTACAATAAAAAAGATAGAATCTAAAGGTAGCCCCAACAATCTGAACATGCAACAGGATATGATAATAATTTATTCAAAGAGCTATTTTTTAATAAAACAAACAAAAAGCCAAAACACATACCTGTTTTAGGCAAAAACTATGGAAGATCAACCTCACAGAAAAAAATTGGTAGTAAATGTAGAGCTTGTAAACCTGTCTTGGCTATCCGGAAGGGTTGTTGACAGAAGCGCCTCACCTGTTAATGCTACAAGATACTCCCCCAACCATATTGGAGTTAATGTGTGCACCCGCTCCTCAAAGCACATGGATCACCGATTATCAAAGCACACAGATCACGGATTATCTGCTCAAAAGTTTCCCAAATCGTTGAACACCAAATATTTAGAGCGCAACTTGAAATTTTAAATTTTCCCACAAAAATGTTTGAAAAGTCTCCATCCTAATATTTTTTTAAATGTTCATTTGCCAGCAGTTCTATTAATTGGCACTTTTATTTTATTAATACAAACCATATAATATAAACTCATATTTCCATCCCATAAATTATATAAACTCACATTTGCATCCTATAAACTATTCACCTTAGAGGCACCAGGAGGTGGTTTTGTACCATGTGCATAGTTTATATTATTACTAAACCTTAAAAACCAGTCATAGTACCTAGGATGATAACAGTGTTTCTTCTTAGATGATGTCGAAGACCCAAACAAAAGCCATCCTTGCTGGGCAAATCATCACATTAACACCCATCCGACATCTATATACCCATGGTTTATAATGATGGAAATAGTGCTCCCCATCACCTAATTGTGCAAAAATACCCAACTAACAAGATGCCATGTCAGACATTTTCTCAATATTAGCATATTATCATCCTACATTATCCATTAGCTCATGGAGATAGAGGGTTCCAGGACTCTCACTTGATGGTTGGGGACTATAGTCGATCGACAGGTCAAATTTTAGGCTAACTATATTAAGGACACCTCAAGATCAACCAACACTAATGCAATGTATTAGTTGTTGGTACATTGAGCTATCAAAATGTCATAATATTGGGTAGTAGGCATTAGTAAATAGGACACTAGTCACCAACAGGAAACCTTGATATCGATAGAGTAATGATGTGGTGAGTGGATGTGGACCTAGGATTACTGCATGTCAATTGTGTGGCAGTTGATTTGACATGCTAACGTTTCATTATGATGTGGCACCAAGGTGATGTCTAGGTGGTAACCATATATCGACGATGTCAATGTTGGGCTTTTTGATGTTAAGATATCAGCTAATTAGTATCAATGACACTCTTTAGCCTCTTCCCGAGGGCCCAGTGGCTTGATAGCTCAACCATTGGCCTTTCAAGATATCGGGTATTGAGACATTAGGGCTTCAATCTACAATATCATTTGTATGTTAGGTGTCGAGTATCGAGACAATAAGTATGTATAGAGCATTAAGGAAAATCATGTGTTTCGTGTGAATTTGGGCAAGCTTACAAGTCGAGTTGCAAACTGCTACAAGTGTCCTTATTTTTCTACAAGAAATAGTCTAATGTGAAGGTGAATATTTGAAATGTTATATTGGATGGCAATGATGCTAAGGATAAGTTGGAAAATTGAAAAGTGCACTTATCCAATGCATAAAAACTTGTGGTAGGGTTAATCTAAAAAAATGCTAGGTTGTAGTGTTTCTTGTAGTTTCAAAATAGAGTAGAGTGTAAGAAACAATGAATAATACATAATGAACAAAAAATTAAAAATAGTAATGGAAATGAACTAAATTCAAAGTAAAAATTCTATATAACTAATGTAACAATGCTACAACTATCATCAACAAATGTTAAGATAAGCTGCAAGAAAAAATTGCTCATAAACAAATGTGTGAACATAAATGATACAAGAGGGATATCGACCACCTAGGTTGGGCCTTAACACAAGGAAACTTAAAAACCTTAGAAGAAAGCTAAACTAAGAGCTGAAATCAAATATCACTTCGATTAACAAACATGTTGTTTGTACTTGACAAAGTTACAAAAAATGCTTGGAATCTAAACCTCTCATATTATTCACATGCTTTCCTATGATTTTCTTCTAATCCTATTATGCTACTCAAGCCTATTGTTTGTACAAGTGGATAGGAGGAAAACTCCTTGAGTGGAGGAATGCTTTCCCTCCAAAAAGCAATAAAAACCTAGATCTTGTTTCCTGGATCACCACGTAGCAGTAGTAAGGAGGATTTACTATCCTTAGGAAGTCATGTTGGGTTTATTACTAACCCACCAAAACCACTTGTAGGCCCTAGGATGATAATGGTGTTTCTCCTTAGATGATGTCCAAGGCCCCAAACAAAGCCATCCTTGTGGGGCAAAATTATCCTCACATTAACACCCATACAACATCTATATACCTATGGTTTATAATGATGGAAAATAGTGCTTATTTTTAAGGACACCTCAAGGTCAACTAACACTAATTCAATGTATTATTTGTTGGTACATCGACCTATCAAAATGTCACAATATTGGGTAGTAGACATTAGTAAGTAGGACACTAGCCACCAACAAGAAACCTTGATATTGGTGATGAGCACCACTAGGCCAACCATTCACCTTAGAGGCACTGGGAGGTGGTTTTGTACCATGTGCATAGTCTGTATTATTACTAACCCACCAAAACCACTCGTAGGCCCTAGGATGATAATGGTGTTTCTCCTTAGATAATGTCCAAGGCCCCAAACAAAGGCATCCTTGTGGGGCAAAATTATCCTCACATTAGCACCCATACAACATCTATATACCTATGGTTTATAATGATGTCAAATTGGGTAGTATACATTAGTAAGTACGACAATAGCCACCAACAAGAAAACTTGATATTGTCGATGAGCACCACTAGGCCAGCTATTCACCTTAGAGGCACTGGTAGGTGGTTTTGTACCATGTGCATAGTCTGTATTATTACTAATCGACCTAAACTACTCGTAGGCCCTATGATGATAATGGTGTTTCTCCTTAGATGATATACAAGGCCCCAAACAGAGCCGTCCTTGTGGGGCAAAATTATCGTCACATTAGCACCCATACAAAATCTATATACCTATGGTTTATAATGATGGCAAATAGTGCTGCCCATCACCTAATTGTGCAAAAATCCCCAACTAACCTAGATGCCATGTAGAACATGTCCTCGATATTAGCATATCATCCTACATTAACCATTAGCTCATGGAGATAGAGGGTTCAAGGACTCTCACTTGATGGTTGGGGACTATAGTCCATTGAGAGGTCAAATTTCGAGCTAACTATATTAAGGACACCTCAAGGTCAACTAACACTAATTCAATGTATTAGTTGTTGGTACATCGACCTATCAAAATGTCACAATATTTGGTAGTAGACATTTGTAAGTAGGACACTAGCCACCAACAAGAAACCTTGATATTGGCGATGAGCACAACTACGCCAATCGTTCACCTTAGAGGCACTGGGAGGTAGTTTTGTACCATGTGCATAGTTTGTATTTTTACTAACCCACCAAAAACACTCGTATGCCCTAGGATTCTAATATTGTTTCTCCTTAGATGATGTCCAAGGCCCCAAACAAGGCCATCCTTGTGGGGCAAAATTATCGTCACATTAACACATATACAACATCTATATACCTATGGTTTATAATGATGTCAAATTGGATATTAGACGTTAGTAAGTACGACACTAGCCACCAACAAGATACCTTGATATTGTTGATGAGCACCACTAGGCCAACTATTCACCTTAGAGGCACTGGTAGATGGTTTTGTACCATGTGCATAGTCTGTATTATTACTAATCCACCAAAACCACTCATAGGCCCTAGGATGATAATGGTGTTTCTCCTTAGATGATATCCAAGGCCCCAAACAAAGCCATCCTTGTGGGGCAAAATTATCCTCACATTAACACCCATACAACATCTATATACCTATGGTTTATAATGATGGAAAATAGTTCTCCCCATCACCTAATTGTGCAAAAAGCCCCAACTAACCTAGATGCCATGTCAAACATGTCCTCGATATTAGCATATCATCCTACATTATCCATTAGCTCATGGAGATAGAGGGTTCAAGGACTCTCACTTGATGGTTGGGGACTATAGTCCATCGAGAGGTCAAATTTCGAGCTAACTATATTAAGGACACCTCAAGTTCAACCAAAACTAATGCAATGTATTAGTTGTTGGTACATCAACCTATCAAAATGTCACAATATTGGGTAGTAGACATTAGTAAGTAGGACACTAGCCACCAACAAGAAACCTTGATATTGGCGATGAGCACCACTAGGCCAACCATTCACCTTAGAGGCACTGGGAGGTGGTTTTGTACCATGTGCATAGTCTGTATTATTACTAACCCACCAAAACCACTCGTAGGCCCTAGGATGATAATGGTGTTTCTCCTTAGATGATGTCCAAGGCCCCAAACAAAGCCATCCTTGTGGGGAAAAATTATCCTCACATTAACACCCATACAACATCTATATACCTATGGTTTATAATGATGGCAAATTGGGTAGTAGACATTAGTAAGTAGGACACTAGCCACCAACAAGAAACCTTGATATTGGCGATGAGAACCACTAGGCCAACCATTCACCTTAGAGGCACTGGTAGGTGGTTTTGTACCATGTGCATAGTCTATATTATTACTAATCCACCAAAACCACTCGTAGGCCCTAGGATGATAATGGTGTTTCTCCTTAGATGATATCCAAGGCCCCAAACAAAGCCATCCTTGTGGGGAAAAATTATCCTCACATTAACACCCATACAACATCTATTTCTAAAGATGGCAAATAGTGCTCCCCATCACCTAATTGTGCAAAAATACCAAACTAACCTAGATGCCATGTCAAACATGTCCTCGATATTAGCATATCATCCTACATTATCCATTAGCTCATGGAGATAGAGGGTTCAAGGACTCTCACTTGATGGTTGGGGACTATAGTCCATCGAGAGGTCAAATTTTGAGCTAACTATATTAAGGACACCTCAAGGTCAACTAACACTAATTCAATGTATTAGTTGTTGGTACATCGACCTATCAAAATGTCACAATATTGGGTAGTAGACATTAGTAAGTAGGACACTAGCCACCAACAAGAGACCTTGATATTGGCGATGAGCACCATTACACCAACCATTCACCTTAGAGGCACTGGGAGGTGGTTTTGTACCATGTGCATAGTTTGTATTATTACTAACCCACCAAAACCACTCGTAGGCCCTAGGATGATAATGGTGTTTCTCCTTAGATGATGTCCAAGGCCCCAAACAAAGCCATCCTTGTGGGGCAAAATTATCCTCACATTAACACCCATACAACATCTATATACCTATGGTTTATAATGATGGAAAATTGGGTAGTAGACATTAGTAAGTAGGACACTAGCCACCAACAAGAAACCTTGATATTGGTGATGAGCACCACTAGGCCAACTATTCACCTTAGAGGCACTGGTAGGTGGTTTTGTACCATGTGCATAGTCTGTATTATTACTAATCCACCAAAACCACTTGTAGGCCCTAGGATGATAATGGTGTTTCTCCTTAGATGATATTCAAGGCCCCAAAAAAAGCCATCCTTGTCGGTCAAAATTATCCTCACATTAATACCCATGCAACTTCTATATAACTATGGTTTATAATGATGGCAAATAGTGCTCCCCATCACCTAATTGTGCAAAAAGCCCCAACTAACCTAGATGCCATGTCAAACATGTCCTCGATATTAGCATATCATCCTACATTATCCATTAGCTCATGGAGATAGAGGGTTCAAGGACTCTCACTTGATGGTTGGGGACTATAGTCCATTGAGAGGTCAACTTTTGAGCTAACTATATTAATGACACCTCAAGTTCAACCAACACTAATGAAATGTATTAGTTGTTGGTACATCGACCTATAAAAATGTCACAATATTGGGTAATAGACATTAGTAAGTAGGACACTAGCCACCAACAAGAAACCTTCATATTGGCGATGAGCATCACTAGGCCAACTATTCAGCTTAGAGGCAATGGGAGGTGCTTTTGTGCCATGTGCATAGTCTGTATTATTACTAACCCACCAAAACTACTTGTAGGCAATAGGATGATAATGGTTTTTCTCCTTAGACAATGTCCAAGGCCCCAAACAAAGCCATCCTTATCAGGAAAAATTATCATCACATTAACACCCATAAAACACCTTTAGGACAGCTCAAGGTCCACTAACACTAATTCAATGCATTAGTTGTTGGTACATCGACCTATCAAAATTTCACAATATTGGGTAGTAGACATTAGTAAGTAGGACACTAGCCATCAATAAGAAACCTTGATATTGGCGATGAGCACCACTAGCAAAACCATTCACCTTAGAGGCACTAGGAGGTGGTTTTGTACCATGTGCATAGTCTGTTTTATTACTAACTGACCAAGACCACTTGTAGGCCCTAGGATGATAATGGTGTTTCTCCTTAGATGATGTCCAGGGCCCCAAACAAAGCCATCCTTGTGGGGAAAAATTACCCTCACATTAATACCCATACAACATCTATATACCTATGGTTTATAATGATGGAAAATTGGGTAATAGACATTAGTAAGTAGGACAATAGCCACCAACAAGAAACCTTGATATTGGCAATGAGCACCACTAGGCCAACCATTCAACTTCGAGGCACTGGGAGGTGGTTTTGTACCATGTGCACACTCTTTATTATTACTAACCCACCAAAACCACTCGTAGGCCCTAGAATGGTAATGGTGTTTCTCCTTAGATGATGTCCAAGGCCCCAAACTAAGCCATCCTTGTTGGGCAAAATTATCCTCACATTAACAACCATACAACATCTATATACCTATGGTTTATATTGATGGAAAATAGTTCTCCCCATCACCTAATTGTACAAAAATCCCCAAATAACCTAGATGCCACGTCAAACATATCCTCGATATTAGCATATCATCCTATATTATCCATTAGCTCATGGAGATAGAGGGTTCAAGGACTCTCACTTGATGGTTAGGGACTATAGTCCATCGAGAGGTCAAATTTCGAGCTAACTGTGGTGAGCACCAGTATTGCAGAAATAATGTTCCAACTCCTAGGCTACCTACTTTACTCTTATCAACCCAGTAGTTCGTAACAAACTTGGAAGCGATGGTGTTGTATGCACAAGTACTAGTTCTTACTGCAGGTTGTCACTTGGTCAGCCGGCACAAGATCACTAGGAGCTCAAGCCAACTTCTATGGATTCCAAAAGAAGCTTTATATCTGATGGAAGGAAAAAAGAGATTACTCTACTAATGTTATTCTACTTGTAGAAAGGAAGACTGAAATGTGAAGAAAACCAAGGAAATCCTAGTTAGCCACTAATCCTACTTTCGCATAAAACACTATGAAAACAATGAAAAGAATACCATTATCTACTCAGGGAAGTAAACAACATATACCTGAGATATTTCTGAAAGTAAATGAGAAAAAAACATCTTTTTGGATTTTTATGTATTTTTATGTGAATTTGTCATGCATGTAATTTATTTGTTTGTGGATTTGGCAGTGAATAGGTGGCGATGGATGGTGGTTTTGGGACATGAGAGGATGTAGGATGGTGTGGATGGTCCTAGGAGGTCTCAAGTGACCTTCTAGAGGCTTTTACGAAACTCAGCCTTCAAAAGAAAGCATATAGGAAAATCTACAAGAGGACACAGGAAATCTACAGGAGGAAAAACAACGTTCTACAGGAGGCCTATAGGAGGAGGTCGAGAGAAGTTTTGACTGTTTTGAAGGTGTGAGAGTGGGTGGAGAAGGTATATGAAGTTTTTAATGAAGTGTTAGGGCACCTGGGATCTACCAAGAAGAATTAGGAGAGAGAAAGATGATTGGATTTGCTCAAGGAGAGAGAGGAAAGTCTATGGAAAATGCAGGAAACTAAGGTAGAATTGAGGGGAGACTTGGACAACATGTAGGGCATGGATCATATGGATGATGGAATGGCTAATAGGCTGGACTGCTACTAGAAGATATCTGTTGCATAAACAACTGACAGTCAACCAATGAGATTAAGCAAGCAAGGAAATAAGTGCATCTAAAAAAAATATAGTTTTTGCATCAAAGTAAACTATGATCTATGGAAGAAAACGTTGATAACCATTGCATGATAGAAAAGCATGAAAGAAGACTGTTGAAAATAATGAAATGAACATGATAAAGAAGTTCTGAAGCAAAGAAAACTAGACTATGAACCAAATAGAAGGCTGCAAACACTAGAAGTCCTATGAAGGAGGAAAATCTATGTTTTTGGTGCAGCAAGAGGGTCTTTGCCTCAAATCATTGTCCCAAAGGGAGGAAGAGAGGCCAAGGACTACTACTAGCCTTTTGAATCTTTTCTTTATCACTGCTTAACCTACTATAGAAAGCATAAATGGAAGTAAACTACTGAATCATTAAAAGCAACCTATTCTTAACCATAAAAGGAATGCATCTAACATCAACCTAATCCACAAACTGAAATGAAACATATAAATACAAGTAAAGAGGAGCTTGGTTGCTTGGGTTTGGCCCTAACCCAAGAGCTTCAGTCCTTAGAGGTAACTCAATGCTAACTCAAAAAGGATTCCATATTTATTTCCAAAACAATAGCAAGATTACATGAACTGTCAAAATAATAAGCTCGAAGTTGAGCAGATTTTACAAAAGTGCAACAAAAATTCAACAAAAATTTGACCCACTCCCTAGTGAGGCCCTAGGCCTCTCTACTTATATAAATGAAGATCCCAACAAATTCCTCAAAATCAGGGAGGTTTGGCTCCCAAAACTCGAGATAAACGTCAGTTATCCTCCACTTTGCTCGGCTGCCTGCTAATGCATGACTTGGTTGCTTGTACTCCGAGCTGAATGAAGGAAAGTTTGAAGTGAGGAGTAATAAATGAGGGGGATTCCCTCCTATATGTCCTCTCCTTTATCCACTTTGAGTTATTGCTACCATTTGTCCACTAGATCCTTGACTTTGACCACAAAAATCATCAATAAACTCCATTAAACACATATTAGACCTCATGGCATCATAACTAACTCAACTCACTCTATAAGCATAAATATAATCAGAAAAATCATGCAATAAGCTAGGAGAGTGGTTGATTTGACTAGGTTAGGAGGTAAAATGAGTCCATATAATTGTTGTGGGGAAAAGTATCCGACTCGGATGACCCTATCCCTACTCTAAAGGTGACAGTCTTTAGCAACAACTGAAAGTAAAGCTTTAATGTTTTCCTTTATGAAAGTACAGAGAGAAGGAAGAAAAGATTAACCAACCGGTGTCTTTCGCTTTTGTCGATCCTTATCCTCTCTATTTGTCTCTTGTTCCCAGCTCCTTGCTCCTTTTGCCGGTCCAGCTACACACAGATCCTTCTTGCACAACAGAGAGAAGAAAACTACAAGATACATGTACTCATAACTGATGCATGGATTAGAGTGAATCAAATATACAAGTAAATACAATACATCAATGCAATACAAGTATATAGGAGAACATTCAAAGCTTTATTGATAAAAGTAACAGGGTTCTGAGAAGGTTACAACCATCAATGGCTCCAATCCAGCAACACCTCCCCAGCAGCAAGAAATCTCCTCTTCACCTCTATAAAAGCAATCACCCAATAGCTCTAACTGTAAACCAACAGCACTTCCTTGCTTTGCACAAAATTCCAGCCTCCCTAGACCTCATAGAACAGCTCTATATATAGGGTAGAAGGAGAAAGGATGAGTCAGCTTGAGACTGACATAAAGCTGCCTTGTGTCCTCTCCCTCTTCAGTTAAACTTCAGTTCTTGAGTCCACTTGGAGATCCTTGCTTACACATGGAGATCAAGTACCTCTTACTCATCACAGGGCGAATCCCTTGAACCAAGTGTCAGTTTGGAAGCTTCCTGGGCAATTGACACCTTGCAGAATGACTGTGCCACTTGGCCAATCTCGCCCAGCGCAGGTAGCCTTCATTAGATTTGACTTTCAGCGCAGGTACAAGGAGGAGCAGTTGCATTCCAGCGCAGATGCTCAGTGGAGCAGCTGACATGATCCAAAAATAGCCTGTTTTTGAGTGTTTTCAGGTGGAGAACTGATGGGAAGTGCTGTGGTTTGCTGACCTTGTTCTTCTAGGGGTAAGAACAACATGTTTAGGGACTGAGGATCCCTGTAATTATCGACATTTCATGCTCCATGTTACGAGTCACAAAAATGTCTATAACAGTTTCCCCCTAAAGTATGAGGCCGTTTATCGGGTGAAATGCTTTATCCAGAGGGTCCGAAGTTCATTCAAGTGCTGAGAGGTGCCCTGTAATACAATACAATACAATACATTATTTTTCATTCTGTTTTCATGATCTAGCTGAGGCGGGCATTCCCATGCTCAGCTTTATAAATACATTTTGGTACATAGAACAGACGATCGTCTGATGGTAGACTGATAATTTTCTGCTGAAATTATCATCCTTTGAGTAGGATGATCATCTGCTGCAATGATGTACATGACAAATGCTTTTATATTTCCTGAATATGTATCGCAGCCCGGATGGATGAAACTAGATCCGGGGTCTTCAAACTCGTTCGATCTTCACTCTAAGTACAAGTCGATCCATGTGAGAATTTCGCTGAAGTCGAACATGGAAAGACATCGCTTGATTACCGGTCAATGATGAAAACCGTTAACAAGCGCGAGAGGAATCACCGATAATGATAATGACCCTCAAGGTACTGCAGTACAATTCACGTGGCGTGAATAAAGGACTTGGCGTCGAACGCCACGCAAAATCTTCTGGTCGAAGGTCATTGATGTATACCTGTCGCCGGAAGTGAGAAACTTGCCATTGAGGCATGCAAGCTTCAAAGTACTGATGGGGTTGTTCCTAGATCAACTTCTTGGATAATGAGCTGAAGTCGACAAGAAGCGATCCGTCAAAGGAGGGCCTTAATGAATCCCACATCAATGACACGGAACGGAGCTAATGATTTTAGCGGAGGTGAAAACAAACTGTGACATATGATTCAGGGTGGCGATCATGAATGGATGAAGGATAATGTATGGCAGTGGATGGGACATGGGTGACACTTTCAGAATGACCTCTCTTGAACATATAACGACACTGATGCGATGGATCGGTAGCATTACCCCAAAATGTGGATGGTTTGGCGAAGACCATGGTGAAGAGACCGGTGAATGAAACAACCCAACCCGATGTGGTACGGAAGAAAAGTGTCATGTTCAAGAGCGACTTGCTACCATTAAGCTTTGATGTTCTCCCAATTTTTCCCCAGTCATTTCTGACCAGTACCTCTTTATTTTTGTCAAGCTTGAGGAGGATAACATATGCTTGTTCTATAACCTGCCCTTCGGGCAAGCCCATCGCTATGATTTAACGAGCTTAGCGATAGGGAAACTCGTTCTCGTCTAAAGACAAGTTTGTCGCTATTTAATGAATTTAACGAGTCTAACGACAAGGATAACTCGGTCCTTTTCATTTTTAGAGAGTCTGAAAAGGTACATAAAGTCAACTCCAAAATTCCTTTTTCGTCATCTAATCCCTTAAGTCCGAAAAAGTATAAAACAATACAGAAGGGATGAATTTTCGATTGCTTTAACGAGCCGAACAAAACAAGCGCTCGATCTTTTTGTGCAATAATCCCTCAGGTCCAAAAAGATTAAAATCTAGAGGAGGGATAGCTCTTCTGGTCGCTTTAACGAGCTGGAAGGCCAAAACTCGACAAACTTTTCATATTTTACGAGTCAGTGAAAAGAGCTCAAAGAAGACTCGTCTTTTGAGGAAAGAGTGATAAACAGGGATAGCAACTGATTCTAGGTACAAGTTGGAATATTCCAATCACGGCAGTGTCACAAGGATGGCTAAGTGAAATCACTCTTCGCAGATGTTCCTAAAAAAGGGTAAACACACAAATGGAAGTGAATGATCGGCCAAATGACGGTGGAGGTGACGGTGCACAAACACGACCAAGGCTTTTATGGCTGATGAATTTACGATCTCAGAAGGGTATTTACCGGTTCATTTTTTCTGAATGAGCTTGAACTCTAAAGGAAAGCCTGCTCATAAACTTATGTTTATTTTTTAACGAGCATGAACTATGCGCTAAAACTGCTCAGATCTTGCGTTTATTTTTTAACGAGCATGAACTATGTGCTAAAACTGCTCGATATACCAGTCATAGAATAAGAACGCCTCCTGTGAGATAGCTATTTTTTAAGGAGCTTTATCTCACGAAGCTATGCTCCAATTTTGGCAAGTTTTTACCTTTGCCCCACAGGCTTTCTTCATGCAAGGTCGGAATCGGCTAATCCTATGAGTTTAAAGGGTTAGACCTACAGGTTTAAAGGGAGGACCTAAAATTTAAAAAATAAATAGTCGTCCCTCGCTCACATTCAAAAAGTTTGCATGCCCCCAGGTATAGGATAGAATTTCAAGGTTGCCCCTCCTCTCCCCTACCTCTGCTTTTCTTTGGGTGTTCACAGCTACCTGTCATCTTGCCAATCTAATGTTAACGATACTAGTCTTCTCGTTATTTTAAGGGGTCTTACGCGGTACTCAGGCTTCCCGTCGACCCGACTTTTAACGAACAGCTATTTGTGACAAGAGAAGAACACTACTCAAAGACAAAACAATGGTATTATTGAGGGAGGCTTGCCTCTTTCTTATTATCCGAAGAGGGTCCTATTTGCTGCCGCAAATCAATCTCTTTCTTCGGCGATGTCTATCATCAGGTTACTAAAGATGGCGACCACCTGTTGCAGCAATAGAATCTCTTTCTTTGGAGGCTGCCCCTACTTATCCTTCAAAACATATGTTTTAATGGGTGAGGCTTGTCTTCAAAGATGGTTACTACTTGCTACCGCAAATGGTCCCCTTCCTTGGTATCCCGATTATCTAGACAAGGGGAGCGAGAAGCTGATTATCTCACTCGCATAACTTTGACAAAAGAATATTATTCTAGAACAACCCCTCTTCCACCGCCGGATGGGGTACGGACTAGTCCATTCTTCTGCGGAAATTCTTCCTTATACCCAGGGTTTCTTCTGCCCGGAGCAGACCAGGGTGCATGCCCCCTGGGTTCCAGTCTTTCTTTCCGAATCACTCGCACTCATCGGGAAGGAGGACTGGGGGTGGAGGCGAATCTTGAGTGAACAGACCATTTAGGATTGGTATTTGACTATTTGCGATGCGAGATCCCGGAAATGAAAGTTGGTCTACGAGCTTGACCATCCTTCCTTCATGTGGAAAACACATTACTCTAAAGAGTGAGGAGACTATCGCTCCCATGCAATAAATATAGTCACGTCCAAGGAGTAGGTTATAATCCAAGGGTCCCTGGACGACCATCACGTTTAAGTTGACGGTCTTCCCTTTCAATGTAACAGGTACATTGGGGAGGATTCCTAATGGTCGACTGGTTCCTTTATCAAAACCTGAGAGATTTCTTAACTCAGGTAAAAGCGCCGGGGAACCCAGTGCTTTCCAAGCAATAGAGGAAAGGATACTCACAGACGCCCCTTCATCAATGATAGTACCAGCCATAATCATTCTATAGATCTGGACAATGATTCTGAATGGTATACTGGCTGGTAACCGGGGTCTGCCTAGTTGATTCCAATCAAAGGATACAACCAGGTTGCTTGGTGGTGGGACCGAATATACGGCCGGGTATGACCCTGATGATGTTCCTTCCTGCGATAAAGGAATGGGCGCATTGCCCTGACGCTCATCAGAGTCGGTGCTGATGAAAAGAACCTGGATGGTGTCATCCTTATTCTCTTCAGTGAGGGTGTCGCATGAAGCTGACTCTTCGGCGACGGTGTCATTTGAAGACGGGTCTTCAATGACGGAGTCATTGGACGATGAAACCTCTGAAGGAAGAACCGGGTCAACTGTCGTTTGGACCTTTAGACTTTCGTCTGGTCTGGATTCAGTAGGTTCACTCTCAATGACCGACACTTCAGCTGACCACTTGAGCGGGTCAACTGGATTTTCAACTATCGAGGGATTAGGCGCGAGTTTTTGATATCCAGGAGGAAGTCGCAACGGTGAAACCGGGCGATCTTCCAAAACTCTCTTTGCCTCATCTAAGAATGGACATTTGTGGATGGCATGATTGCCTTCACACAATAGACAGGGTGATCTTGGTCCCCTTCTTCGTCCTTCACTCTCGTTAGTTGACGGATTGCAATCAACATGACAACCAGAGGTTGATGCTACCGGATTGTGCAACCTTGGGGACCAGTCCCTTAGTATCCGGGGAATACAAGGACAATCACGATGGAAGTGGATCCCTTTGCAAATGACACATGGCGATTTAGGCCCGGTCGGTGCTGTGTGTGGGTTTTTGTCAGCTTTCTTCTGTTTGCCCCCAGTTGCCTTCGCCAGAGGCTCCTTCTGCTTCTTTTCTCTCTTCTTCTTTTCCTTCTTCTCCTTGGGAGGCTGACTCTTGCCAGCTCTACCTTGCGAAGATGAAGGATCAGGGGAAGTATCGTAAGAAGTGGAAGGCTGGTGGGTAGTTCTAGATTGTTCTGACTGTTGATTCGACTGCTCAGGATTAGTGGCGATCTGGACTACATTAGTTGAAAAGAGCCATACAGGTAGGCCGATTGTCAATCCTGGAAGTGAAAATGTCGCCATATGAGGCGCACCAACATCTCCCCAAGAGGAGAAGGGATTTGGACTTCCGCCAAGGTTACTTCCTTGGTTGGTGGGCTCCATACTTTTCAACTGAAAGATCAACGTGGGAATAACAGGTGATTATGTTCCGCTTAAAATAAATTTTATTAACGACACTTTTAGACACAAACTTGCTTTTTCATGTTTTAAGAGTCGAGAAAAAGCTAAAGATGACTCTAGTCGACTTCGATGTATTAACGAGCCCGAAGTGACAAATGCTCGGTTGGACTTTTTCAGTTATAGAGTTTGAAAAAGGCCAAAAGAAACTGCTCTGGAGATCTAGGCAGAGGGTGTGCCAAACCTATCGTGAAACCACAGAATACATTTTACGGTACGGGTGGTCGATCTTCGTGAATGCTGTGTTCACTGCATCGCGATCAGTAGGGCGGCCGACACGGCTTCCTAAGGATAAAGGATAAATGCTTATAGGGGTCTCCCAATATACGTGACGGTACGCGGGAGCACAAGTCCGTATTAGTGCCACCGACTCTCAGGAGGAATCACCCACCTTCGTAGAGATCGACAGTCACTACGTTTAACGACGCCGGAACACGTCTCTACCTAGACCTCTAGATGTTTGCGTTATGTTACAAAGCGTTGTTATGTAAATTGGATTTATTTTAATGTTGATCTTGCTTAGCAGTTTGCCTTTAAGGATCACCACGAGATGTATATATACAACTTCCTAAATGCAATCTAAGATGCGAAGCAAAACTTTTCAATCTTTCAACTTTGAAAACCTTAATCTACTGAGGGAAAAGAAAGACACAACTTTTCGCACAGATCATAGAACACACACTAAAATGCAAATTTTCCTAAATCGTCAAGCACACAATCAAATGCAAATATGCACAATGCATGTATTTCTTTTCGTTATCCTTAATGTTGATGTAAGACAGAAAGGAAAACTGTTGTATGACTTTTGAATCTAATTTCAAGCGAAAAATAAACAAGTTTGTCCAAAATCAAAAGACACCTTAAGATCGACTTGTTTAGACACTGGAAATGTATAGATTCAAACCATAAAATGAAAAACAAACAAACTCAAACAGCCATGAACAGTAATAAAACTAGCTCTTAAGATCACAAAGACACTTTTTACAGTTCAGGATCTAAGAGGTCACCGCTATACTGGTTCGCTTTTCACAATGGGAAACTATAACTGAAGCAAGAAATACTGAAAGAACACTCACAGTTTCATCACACAACTGAGGCGGAATAATGTCAAGGAAAGTTGGTTTACAGCAAGTACAATGACCAGCAATCAGCAGCAAAAATCAGTGAAAACAGGGCTAAGACACAGTGGGAAACCTCAGGAAGACAGAGCCTAACTGGGTCAGCGCAGGCTCTGGTCTGTCAAATTGACTCTCAGCGCAGTTCCCGAAGGGAGTACCTGCGCTGAAATGCAGACTGCCTGTGGACAGCCTGCACTGAGACACGAGAGTTGCGTTTACAAGGATTTCCGGGTCATAAAAAGCTCAAAAATTCACTGTTTTTGCTGAAATAAAAAGCTATAGGTCAAGTACAAGCTAAGGGATGATCAAGAGGATGAAAAGCTATCACAAAGAGTACAAGAGTCTTTTGTAGATCAGCTCTTCAAATCATGAATCTGCTCAGAAAATGAGCAAGAGTAGCAGCTCCTCTACTTCGCTTTTGATATAGTCAAAAGCTTTTCGATTTGGTACTCTTTTCTTCAGGAAATGAATAGCAAAGATACTACAAACACCAACAAGATACTGGGTTCCCCAGCGGAGTCGCCAGTTTGTTGTGGGGAAAAGTATCCGACTCGGATGACCCTATCCCTACTCTAAAGGTGACAGTCTTTAGCAACAACTGAAAGTAAAGCTTTAATGTTTTCCTTTATGAAAGTACAGAGAGAAGGAAGAAAAGATTAACCAACCGGTGTCTTTCGCTTTTGTCGATCCTTATCCTCTCTATTTGTCTCTTGTTCCCAGCTCCTTGCTCCCTTTGCCGGTCCAGCTACACACAGATCCTGCACAACAGAGAGAAGAAAACTACAAGATACATGTACTCATAACTGATGCATGGATTAGAGTGAATCAAATATACAAGTAAATACAATACATCAATGCAATACAAGTATATAGGAGAACATTCAAAGCTTTATTGATAAAAGTAACAGGGTTCTGAGAAGGTTACAACCATCAATGGCTCCAATCCAGCAGCACCTCCCCAGCAGCAAGAAATCTCCTCTTCACCTCTATAAAAGCAATCACCCAATAGCTCTAACTGTAAACCAACAGCACTTCCTTGCTTTGCACAAAATTCCAGCCTCCCTAGACCTCATAGAACAGCTCTATATATAGGGTAGAAGGAGAAAGGATGAGTCAGCTTGAGACTGACATAAAGCTGCCTTGTGTCCTCTCCCTCTTCAGTTAAACTTCAGTTCTTGAGTCCACTTGGAGATCCTTGCTTACACATGGAGATCAAGTACCTCTTACTCATCATAGGGCGAATCCCTTGAACCAAGTGTCAGTTTGGAAGCTTCCTGGGCAATTGACACCTTGCAGAATGACTGTGCCACTTGGCCAATCTCGCCCAGCGCAGGTAGCCTTCATTAGATTTGACTTTCAGCGCAGGTACAAGGAGGAGCAGTTGCATTCCAGCGCAGATGCTCAGTGGAGCAGCTGACATGATCCAAAAATAGCCTGTTTTTGAGTGTTTTCAGGTGGAGAACTGATGGGAAGTGCTGTGGTTTGCTGACCTTGTTCTTCTAGGGGTAAGAACAACATGTTTAGGGACTGAGGATCCCTGTAATTATCGACATTTCATGCTCCATGTTACGAGGCACAAAAATGTCTATAACAATAATTACCCATTTATGAGGCTCATAATCACCCCCCTACTTAAAGTGTTTCTCATCCTCTGAGCAACTTAGTCCATCTCCTCATCTTTGATGGCCCTGGTGGCCTCCCTAGCATCCCATGCTTCTGATGTGGTCTCCTCCTCTTTGTCATACAATCCTACATTTCTATCTACCTCTTACCACTGTTGTTGCTCTTCTTCTTCTTTTCTGCCTTCTAGCATCCCTAGCAGCAGTGGGGGACTCAATTTGAGGCCAATCCAATTGACCTGTAGCCTCTGCATGGAGTGCTTGTACATTGTCACTCTCCTTAATGCCTTTTTCATCCTCATTGGGGAGTGATACTTCCTGATCTGTAGACTGTGTGGTAAAGTCTTCCATCTCCTCATACAAGCATGCACACAGTCATCCCCAAGTGACCTTTCCATATCATCAAAATGTGCAATGGCTTGAGCCTGATCACTGATATATCTAGGGGAAATCTGAGGATTATGTGCAAGCACATTATGTGTGATGATGAGTGCCATGGGGTCTGATGGCTCAGCTCTGATCATTAAGGGCTCATTTTGCTCCTTTATCGTCGACTTTCTTATTTCTATTGCCCTTAACTCTTCATGGTTCATCCATGAGGCCATTGTTGGCATTATGATACATATGTTGTACTTGATGGAAACCCACTCATCTCAGATAATAAATTATAGTGTAGAGAAAAGTTCACGCACTTATATGCAGAGAAAAGTTTATTTCATGTAGAGAAAAGTTCACGCACTTTTATGTAGAGAAACGTTTATTTCATGTAGAGAAAAGTTCACGCACTTTTACGCAGAGAAAAGTTTATTTCATGTAGAGAAAAAGTTCACGCACTTTCATGCAAGGAAAAGCGCGTATATGTTGGAGAACTTACCTTTGGTCCATGGTAGTTAGTCCTTGGTATTTGAACCTATGGTTTTGGACCATGGTACGCACTTTCATGCAAGGAAAAGCGCGTATATGTTGCAGAACTTACCTTTGGTCCATGGTAGTTAGTCCTTGGTATTTGAACCTATGGTTTTGGACCATGGTACCTCGTCAAAAGTGTTGATCTCACGCAATTTCATGGTTGGTTCATGGTATTAGTCTGACAATTTTTGATCCTATGGTTTTGGCCCGTGGTATTGCATCCGAAAGTGTTGATCTCACGTACTTTCATGGTTGGTTCATGGTATTAGTCCAACAGTTTTTTGATCCTATGGTTTTGGCCCGTGGTATTGTGAAAGGCCTAAGACTATAAAAGAGGAAGAAGATCATTTGGCAAAGCATCTTCTGAATTATCGAATATCTGATAAAGTGCTAGATCTGGAATATTGTGATTGGGTTTTGGTGCAGATCTAGATCTGAATGAAGAAGGAACCTGAGTGTAAGGAGAAGGATAAGTTCTATTGATGGGTCAAAATCTTAAGGCTGGAATAGTGGTATCTCTATATGATTTTGATCTGTGATATGTGGCGTATGCTTGATCTATAAATCTAATAATCTGGGTCTGAATTATTGATGCATGTTTTATTTTACACATGTTATGATCTCGGTATGTCTGATGTAACAACTGCAAAGTTATAAGGAAATATTTGCAGATCTGTATGCGGGTTGGCTTTGGTGAAATCAGAGATTGATGATGCAAGTGTAGTTGATGGGTTTTTGATGTTCTTGGATCTAGTTTGAAAATTTATGAAAAATGGTCCTTGAAAGAAAAGAAGTAGGGGGTTGTAGCTCCCTTCCAGGAGAGACTGGAAAACGAGAGAGAGTTGTAGCTCTCTGCAGGTTGCAGCCTGCGTACTGGTAAAGGACTGCACCAGTACAAAACCATTGTAAAAGGAGTTTCTAATTTGAAAGAAGATAGAGACATATTGCAGCAGGTGGTTTTCACCCACATTGGGTTTCCACCTTACATCTTGTGTTCTTTGGTGTGACTATCTGTTTTCCTTGTTCATGCTCATTATTTTATGGTACTGACATGCAAAAATAATTCAAAGAATAAATAAGGAAGATTTATTAAAAGAACTTGATAATACTGATTCACCCCCCCTCTCAGTATTATTTCCAACAATTGGTATCAGAGCAGGTCCTTCAGAGAAGCTTGATCGCTTGAAGGAATATCATTCATCATGAGCAACTACGAGAGGGAAGCATCAATCAGGCCACCAATTTTTGATGGGACAAACTTCAATTATTGGAAGGTAATTGTTACTGCCTATCTTCAATCTCTTCGTACAGAAGTTTGGGATATCATAGATACAGGCTACACTTTTCCTTCAACTACTCCTACAGATACGGCCGAAAAGAAGAAATATGAAATAAATGCTAAAGCAGTCAATACTCTGCTGGGATGCTTATCTCAAACAGAATTCGTGAAGGTTATGCAATATAAATCCGCAAAAGAAATATGGGACAAGATTGTCCTGAGCTACGAAGGAGATGAACAGGTAAAGCGTGCTAAACTTCAAACCCTCAGGATTCAGTATGAGAATCTCAGAATGTATAATGATGAAAGTGTGGCTAACTATTTCCTTCGGGTAGATGAGATTGTTAATTGCATGAAAAACATGGGTGAAGAAATACAAGAGGCTATTGTGGTTGAAAAAGTTCTAAGATCATTGTCCCCCAAGTTTGAATCTAAAGTGTTTGCAATAGAAGAAAAGGAAAATCTACGAATTCTTACTATGTCTCAGCTACACGGAATTCTAACTGCTTATGAAATGAGAAAGGGAGGTCCATCAGACAGAAGAGAAGCTGCTTTCAAGGCTTCAGGCAAAGGAGACTATTATGAATCAAGTCACGTGCCAGAAGAAGAAGAAGAAGAATCAAAGTTTGTCAGAAATCTTCAAACGGGAACTGGAAGGTTCAGAGGTAAGTTACCTTTTAAATGCTTTGCTTATGGAAGAGTAGGTCATTATGCTGCAAAATGTCCTCATAAGGATAAAGGAAAGGAACCTGCTAGATGGAACAAGAAACAAATTGCAAATAAGAAAAGCTACTACACTCATGAAGATAGTGATGGTCTATCAAATAGTGACGAAGATGAACGAGGTAATGACTATAAACTCTTAATGGCATTGAAGATGATGATTACATGGATGCTATAGATGTGGATAGCTTTTGTGAAGAAATTTCTAGACTCAAGACATGTATAGAAGAAAAGAATAGGATCATTGATACTGTTTAGATAATCTTTGGCAAAATCACATAACCAATCTTTTGTCGACGCGTTTCGAACCAACCAGTGTGGTTCATCGTCAGGACAAGTTGAAGAACAGATCCAGCTTAGCCTGTTTAAATAGCTAGAGCAGAGACCCAAAGGTTACCTGGCCAAAGGTTGACTTAAGGAGCAAGGTAAAATTTAGTTATATTAGGTAAGGAATAAATAAATATATCAATGATAAAATTACAATATAATAATAAATAAATCAAAAATAAATAAATATATATAAATTTAGTTAAATTAGGTGTGAGGTAACTAAATTACTATATAAATATATAAATAAAGTAATAATAAATTATTTATTTATTAAATAAATATGTAAATATATAAATAATAATAATTTATATTTATTTATAAAAATATAAATAATAATAATTTATATTTATTTATTTATTAAATAAATATAAATATAAAAATGAAAATTAATAAATATAATAGCAAAGGTAAATTATTTACTTAATTTATATAAATGGTATTATTAGTGAGGTAAATAAATATAAAATCAAATATAAATATATAAGGTTAGTTATATTAGGTGTGAGATAACTAAATATATAGATATATAAATAAAATAATAAATTATTTATTTATTAAATAAATATATAAATATATAAATAATAAAAATATATTTGTTTAATTATTAAATAAATAAATAAATATAAAATTATAAATTAATAATTATAATAGCAAAAGTAAATTATTTATTTAATTTATATAAATGGTATTATTAGTGAGGTAAATAAATATAAATTCATATATAACTATATAAATTTAGTTATATTAGGTGTAAGATAATTAAGCAAAAGATAGTTATATTAGATAAATAGTTAGTATTTATTCAATATTCCAATAAAATTATTAAAGTTAATTCTGTCATTAGGTAATTACATTATTACTTATATGGTTTAAAAAGTTATAGTAGAACTAAATATAAAGGCATAAACAATTGACATCATGGAAACAAAAATTCAAATCTAATTAAAATATACCCAATAGTATCATAAACGGGATAAGGTTAATACACTAATTAGCCCGAAATTAATTAATAACCTAATAAAAACTCAAACACTCCATAATGTCAGGACTAACCCGCCAAAAACAAACTTAGGGAGAGGGAAGACAGAAACCCTAAGACCTAACAACGGGGAATGAGGAGGCTAGGAAGCCAAGGCTGGGACCCAGCAACTGCTAATCCTCCAGCCATCATCCCTATTAAGATTGTTTGGCCTTTTCTCAATCTCCAGGGCCTCTCTAAATTTGCGATGGTGAAACTGCGCAACTTTGGCAATGACTTGAGCCTCCTCTATACATACATGATGCATAGTCTTCTCTGCATGCTCAGCCAGGGCTGAGGACTTGGTCCTACCATGCCTTAAGTCAGCCGAATGTTCGCTAATCCGATGGTTGATAGAGCGACCAGTCTCACCAATATAAGGGGTCCCACAGGAACAGGGAATGATAAACTTCAAATTGATGAAAAAGAAAAATATCTTGAAAAGTTAGAAGGCGAAATTCTTGGTCTTAGAGAAGAGATTGAGAAAACAAAGGCTATTAATCTTAAGTTTGTCAAAGGATCTGAAACTCTAGATGAGATCATCAATGTACAGCGCTCTCCTCTAAACAAGACAGGTCTGGGCTATAATGGAGAAACTTCTCAAGCATCCACCTCAAAGAGTTATCTTGATGCAGCAAGAAGGAATGAGCAAAAGCACAATGGAGATCACCAAGTAAAGCAGGGACCAATTACAAACAAAGACTATCAGGGAAATCAGGGGCAATCTGTCTTAAGGATGAACAAAAGCTACAACCAGCCACAAGTAAAATCCTCTCAATTTGCTTCAAGAATGAATGACAATAGAAATTACAATCGTTTGGCCGGAAGATTTGATAACCGCATAAATTTCTTCAATGGACAATGCTTTTCTTGCCATAACTTTGGCCACAAAGCAACTCAATGTGTTGCATATAAAACGATCATGACTAGAGAAGCTCAAAAACAAAGAAGTATGACCGGGATTACAAAAAGGACCTATAACAACTTTTCGGTTCTTGAAAATAAAGTTGAATGTTCTATTTGCAATAACTTTGGTCATGAAGATTCTGAATGCAGGAGCAGGTTTCAGCAGACAAAGGAACAAGCCTCAAGCACCAAAACATGGAGAATAAAGGAACCACAAACAGAAAGATGTGGGATAGCATTTTATCCAGAGGGACAGGGAAATCTATGGTACATTGACAGTGGATGTTCGCAGCATATGACAGGTGATAAAGAAAAACTTGAATCATATTCTGCTCTAGAAAAAGGAAAGAAAGTTTCTTTTGGAAATGATACTCCTGCAACTATAAAAGGAAAAGGCACTGCCCAGTTAAAAGAAAAGGTCAAAGCTGGAAATGTTTTGTATGTTGATGGATTGAAACATAATCTTCTAAGTGTCAGCCAGATGTGTGATCAAAGAACCGAGGTGATACTCAGATCAAATGGATGTCTTGTTCGTGATCTTGATACAGGTAAAACAGTGATCAAAGGTAAAAGAACTCCAAATAATCTATACATATTTGAAGAAGGACAACAACAATGCTATTTGAGCAAGGATGATGAGCACTGGTTATGGCACCGGAGGTTGGGGCATCTAAGCTTTTCACAAATAAGGAAAGCATGCAAATATCAAGCAGTTCGTGGTCTTCCAGATATCAAAGTTCCAGACAACACCATATGCAAATCATGTCAGTTTGGAAAGAAAACCAGAACTACCTTTCCGGAAAAGGAAGGATCAGCTAGCATGCCTCTTGAGCTAGTACATACAGATACATGTGGTCCATTCAGGAAAAGGACACCTCGAGGAGAAGAATACTTGATATTATTCATTGACGATTTCTCCAGGTTTGTCTAGTTGGGACTTATGAAGCACAAAGATGAAGCATTCGAAAAATTCAAATCCTTTAAAGCCTTGGTTGAAAATGAATCAGGATACAAAATTAAGTGTCTTAGATCCAACAGAGGCGGGGAGTTTACCTCAAATGAATTTTTCGATTTCTGTGAAGAACAAGGGATAAGAAGAGAATTCTCTACAGCTAGAACTCCTCAGCAAAATGGAGTGGTGGAAAGAATGAACAGAACTGTCCAACAAATGGCTCATGCTATGCTTGATGAATCTGGAACTCCCGCAACTTTCTGGGGTGAAGCAGCACATGCTGCAGTTACTATTCTCAACAAAACAAATGTCCGAGTGAACAGCACTCAAACCCCTCATGAGCTCTTGTATGGTGAGACTCCTTCGGTAAAGCACTTCAAAATCTTTGGGAGCAAATGCTATATTAAAAATACTGATGAGAAACTTGGCAAACTTGAACCTAGAGCAGACGAAGGCATCCTTCTTGGTTATTCTCCACACAGCAAAGCATACAAGTGCTATAATAAAAGACTTGGAAGAATTGTTGATAGCATTGATGTAGTGGTTGATGAGAAGGGATACATTCCTAGGCAAGTAAATCATGAAGATATCAAAGAAGATGAAGGCCATCCTCAAAGACAGAATGATGAAGAAGAAGAACCTCAAGAAGAACCAGAGGAGCAGATAAGGATAGAAGAGAAGACTCCATCCAGATATGTTCAGAAGAATCATCCAGAATCTCAGATTTTGGGACAGAAAGAAGCAGGTGTACAAACAAGAAGAACAATTGCAGAAGCTTCAAGCTATTTGGCATTACTCTCTTCCACTGAAGCACAAAATGTGAAAGAGGCATGCAAAGATGAATGTTGGGTCAAAGCAATGGATGAAGAACTTGAGCAGATCGAAAAGAACAACACTTGGGAGCTGGTTCCTAGACCAAAGGATAAAAATGTTATAGGAACAAAATGGGTCTTCAAAAATAAATTGAATGAAAATGGAGAAGTAATTAGAAACAAGGCCAGACTTGTTTGTAAAGGGTATGCGCAGCAAGAAGGAATAGATTTTGAAGAAACTTTTGCTCCTGTTGCAAGACTTGAGGCCATCCGAATGTTCCTTGCTCTCTCAAGCTTTCAAAACTTCAAAGTATTTCAAATGGACGTGAAATCAGCCTTTCTGAATGGAGACTTGGAAGAAGAAGTATACATTGAGCAGCCAGATGGTTTCATTCTTGGAAATGATCCAAATCTTGTATGCAGATTGAAAAAGGCTCTCTATGGCCTCAAACAAGCTCCAAGGGCTTGGTACTATCGTTTGGACAAATATTTTCATCAACAAGGTTTTTCAAAAGGATCAGAAGACAACAATCTTTATATAAAAGTTGAAAATGACAAATTGCTAATACTTGTTGTGTATGTAGATGACATTATCTTTGGCAGCAATGAAGAAGCTATGAGTCAAAGCTTTGCCTTGGTGATGCAGAAAGAATTCGAAATTTCCTTGTTGGGAGAACTGACATATTTTCTTGGTTTGCAAATCCAACAAAATGAAGGAGGGATCTTCTTGTCTCAAACCAAGTATCTCAAGCAGATTTTGAAGAAATATGGTATGGAAGAAGCAAAACTAGTATGTACACCCATGGTCACAGGATGTATCCTCAGTGCAAATGATGAATCAGCAGCAGTGCATCAACCAACTTACAGATCTATGATTGGAAATCTACTTTATTTGACAGGTACCCGACCAGACATCATGCATGCAGTGGGAATAGTTGGAAGATTTCAGGCAAATCCAAAGGAAACTCATCTTCAGGCAGTAAAGAGAATCTTCAAATATCTTCAAGGGACTCAAAACTATGGCTTATGGTATCCTAGAGATACAGATCTCACACTTCATGCTTATACAGATGCAGATTGGGCCGAAAGCGTGGATGAAAGGAAAAGCACAAGTGGTGGTGCATTCTTTATGGGTTCCAGATTAGTATCTTGGTTCAGCAAGAAACAGAGTTCGATTGCCTTGTCTACAGTTGAAGCAGAATATGTTGCTGCTGCATCTTGCTACACTCAACTCCTTTGGATGATGCAGACCTTGCAGGATTTTCAAATCACTTATACACCACCCATCTCCATCTTATGTGATAATACAAGTGCAATCAGCATTTCAAAGAACCCAGTCATGCATTCAAAAACCAAGCACATACCAATCAAGTATCACTTTCTCAGGGAACAAGTGCTTGAACAAAAGGTCAAGTTGGAGTATGTTCTTTCTAAGGAACAGGTTGCTGATATACTCACCAAACCATTGCCTAGGGAGACCTTTGAATACCTCAGGCAAAAGCTGGGGGTTGTTGATGCATCATCTTGTTGTTGAATCTCTTCTGATTGTTGGTTGTACGCAAGGTTCATCTGAAGTATATGCGTACATGTGCTGGGTTGCGGATTGGTCAAAGATCAAATGGCACAGGTTCAGGGGGAGCATATCATGCATTGTTGGCATTATGGAGGAAGTACAGAAGGAGATCATGGATGTTGGTATGAATATTGTTGCAATACGTCTCTATCTCTTTCATGGTCATGGATTATGGTTCTTCTTTGCAGATCTGGTTTATAGTCAGGGGAAGCATGTTCTTAGGGGGAGCATAACCCTTTGCCCTTGATTTCAAAGGGGGAGAGTGATTGGTTGTTGTTGCCATCAAGTCCAAAGGGGGAGATTGTTGGCATTATGATACATATGTTGTACTTGATGGCAACCGACTCATCTCAGATAATAAATTATAGTGTAGAGAAAAGTTCACGCACTTATATGCAGAGAAACGTTTATTTCATGTAGAGAAAAGTTCACGCACTTTTATGCAGAGAAAAGTTTATTTCATGTAGAGAAAAGTTCACGCACTTTTATGTAGAGAAAAGTTTATTTCATGTAGAGAAAAAGTTCACGCACTTTCATGCAAGGAAAAGCGCGTATATGTTGGAGAACTTACCTTTGGTCCATGGTAGTTAGTCCTTGGTATTTGAACCTATGAGGAAAAGCACGTATATGTTGGAGAACTTACCTTTGGTCCACGGTAGTTAGTCCTTGGTATTTGAACCTATGAGGAAAAGCGCGTATATGTTGGAGAACTTACCTTTGGTCCATGGTAGTTAGTCCTTGGTATTTGAACCTATGGTTTTGGACCATGGTACGCACTTTCATGCAAGGAAAAGCACATATATGTTGGAGAACTTACCTTTGGTCCATGGTAGTTAGTCCTTGGTATTTGAACCTATGGTTTTGGACCATGGTACCTCGTCAAAAGTGTTGATCTCATGCAATTTCATGGTTGGTTCATGGTATTAGTCCGACAGTTTTTGATCCTATGGTTTTGGCCCGTGGTATTGCATCCAAAAGTGTTGATCTCACGTACTTTCATGGTTGGTTCATGGTATTAGTCCAACAGTTTTTTGATCCTATGGTTTTGGCCTGTGGTATTGTGAAAGGCCTAAGACTATAAAAGAGGAAGAAGATCATTTGGCAAAGCATCTTCTGAATTATCGAATATCTGATAAAGTGCTAGATCTGGAATATTGTGATTGGGTTTTGGTGCAGATCTGGATCTGAATGAAGAAGGAACCTGAGCGTAAGGAGAAGGATAAGTTCTATTGATGGGTCAAAATCTTAAGGCTGGAATAGTGGTATCTCTATATGATTTTGATCTGTGATATGTGGCGTACACTTGATCTATAAATCGAATAATCTGGGTCTGAATTATTGATGCATGTTTTATTTTACACATGTTATGATCTCGGTATGTCTGATGTAACAACTGCAAAGTTATAAGGAAATATTTGCAGATCTGTATGCGGGTTGGCTTTGGTGAAATCAGAGATTGATGATGCAAGTGTAGTTGATGGGTTTTTGATGTTCTTGGATCTAGTTTGAAAATTTATGAAAAGTGGTCCTTGAAAGAAAAGAAGTAGGGGGTTGTAGCTCCCTTCCAGGAGAGACTGGAAAACGAGAGAGAGTTGTAGCTCTCTGCAGGTTGTAGCCTGCATACTGGTAAAGGACTGCACTAGTACAAAACCATTGTAAAAGGAGTTTCTAATTTGAAAGAAGATAGAGACATATTGCAGCAGGTGGTTTTCACCCACATTGGGTTTCCACCTTACATCTTGTGTTCTTTGGTGTGACTATCTGTTTTATTTGTTCATGCTCATTATTTTATGGTACTGACATGCAAAAATAATTCAAAGAATAAATAAGGAAGATTTATTAAAAGAACTTGATAATACTAATTCACCCCCGCTCTCAGTATTATTTCCAACAGGCATGGCCATTAGTTGCAGGTCCCCTAGCCTAGCATTGGAGTCCCACACATTCATGTTTGTGAGGGCCATGTTATGCAGATAGAATTCTACCATCTTTGCCTTATCCTCTGATGTGCTTTGGTCACACAGGTCCACAAACTACCTGTAATGTTGGAAAGGGATTGTGCCTCTTTGTGCCAAAGTCTTGATATGAAATTGCATCCATTGGTCCTTGAGATATAGGCCATAGGATTTTGTTAGTGTCCTACATTGCAATGCCTCCATGGACCAGTTGGCCATGCATGCCAGTTGGGTCTCTTTCTCTTGCAGTTGTCTTCTTAGCAATTCATTTTCAGTTTCCAAGTGACTTCTTGTGATTGCTTCTCTGTGTCTGACAACACTTAACTCTCTGCCCATTTCTCTAAGTTTGTCCTCCATGTGGCCAATATCCTCAACTCCTTTGGATTTGGTCATTTGCATCGACATATGGGTCCTTATTCTTTCTTTCTCCAACTCAAAGAATAGTGGAATTACAAATTTTTGTGGAATGATTCACCCCCCCCCCCCCCCAAGAAGATTGTAGTAGGAGCCTAGACTAGGTTGGGGGTTAGATTCTTGGGCCTCTATTGCTTCCTCCTTCCCTTGTGGCTATCCTTCTACCCTTTTTTCAAGTTTTTCGGTCTCTTGTAGTTTTGACAGGGTCTCCTGTAGAATAGTCTGTGCCTCCTGTAGAACTGTTTT
The DNA here is from genome assembly GCA_031772625.1 of Pinus tabuliformis. Lineage (NCBI taxonomy): Eukaryota > Viridiplantae > Streptophyta > Pinopsida > Pinales > Pinaceae > Pinus > Pinus tabuliformis. The sequence goes on along the minus strand of CM062818.1, from coordinate 224,934,756 downwards.
TGAGTCCTGTAGTTCTACTTTTTCTTTCCATGTGGGAGATCTAGGAGTCCCCCTTTCATAAGTAATAGGTGCCTTGGAAGGGGATTCCTTTCCTTGGGCAGAGGGTGAATCTTCAATAACAATAGGCACTTTAGAAGAAGGCTGGGGTTTCCCTGTTTTGATCCTTGTGCTCTTCCTAGCCCTAAAATGCATTGAGGTCTTCCTCTTCCTCTTTTGTTTTGGTTTATTTGGGGTGCTGAGGGTAGTGAGAACAGCTGCTGCCTCTCTTTCTAGGGTTTCAGGAGACACTTCTGTCTTTTCTGCCCCTTTTCCTCCTTCTGTCTCTGTTTCTATCTCTCTTTGCTCTATTTTCTCCTTCTCTCTTTTAGTTTCTTTCTTCATCCCTTCTTGTTCCTCTAAGTCACCAGTTTCTTCTCTACCCTCTCCCTCTTGCTGCTTTTCCTCCTCACTACCAGTGGGGCTAATATCATAGGTGAGGGCCTTTACGTCATTTTCAGCAGTCATGTTTCGGAACATTTCCCATGCTATGTGGATTCTAAATGTATGGAGGGCTTCTTCCACTAAATTTTTTATTAACCCATGGTGAGCTAGATGGTCTGGATTTCTTACTTTTACTTTAGTACTGCAGTCAATGAGGGACTGCAGGGGGAAGTAAGGGATGCTGAGCTTCTGAGGGGCTGGAGTGTCCATGCCATACCTTAATTCATGCATGATTCTAAAGTGGTAACCATAGACAATGCTATACCTCCCCTTGATTATTTGATAGCTAACTTCATCCCAAGGGTATAGTATGCTATCCCTTCTTATGCCATTCTTATCTTCTATAAGGGTTTCATTGTTTTGGAAGAAGTTCTTCTTGGTAGCCTAGCCAATTAGTTTTTCATCCTTAATCCAAGGCAATCCAAGAGAAAGGGTATTGACCCTACTGATAAATTCATGGGTTAACTCCATGGAAAGGCCTCTAAAAGTGACAATGGCATGTGTTTTGGAGTGAGGGACCAAACAGTGGGCAAATTCCTAAGCAATTTCCTCATCAAAACCTCAAAATTTCTCAAAAAGTTCATCTGATTGGCTCTTGTGAATATGTCCACTACTTGGGGGTGTGCATGGAGCCTGGAGGAGTTGGTTGGCTCCTTCCTCATGAAACTTCCTGTTATTTTGTCTATTCTTCCTTGGAAAACCAACTATGGAAATGGGGAGAACAATTTTTTTTCAAGAGAAACAGAGAGACAGAGACTGTGTTTTTTTTTTAAGAAATAAGCAGCAATTCTTTTATGAAATTCCTCCACCCAATAGTTCTATTTTCTCCTCAAAAACTAAACCACTATTAGCATATTTTGATATTGAATGGAGGTATGCCTAGAACCTACCCCTGTAGCCCAATAATTGTGCTAAAAACCATGTTTTTCCTCTCTAAAACAGCGTACTGGCCCTCCTGTAGAACACTGCCAGCCCTCCTGTAGGATTCCTGTAGGTTCTCCTGTAGAACCTATAAGTGCTCCTATAGAACGTTGAGAGCAGGGATATTGGAGAGATCAGTGGAGAATGATGGGTACGAGGATCAAAGGGGCACAAGAAGGTAGCAGGAGTGGAGTTTCAAGGAGAGAATGAAGGAGAAATTTGGTGAGAGTGCTTCGGCGAGGAGTTCTTATGTCCTGTTATGGATATTTCCAATGATGGAGGGTGAGCTGGCTAAGTGTACGTTGGCCCCATTCAGACCATTGGTCCCCACCTACCTTGTCATCATTTCCCTTTCCTTGTAATCACCCCTCATGATTGCATCGGAGTTCCCACCGCCTCCACTACCTGTCCTCGACATCTCTCTTGAGTTTGACTAAGCGCATGTGTGGTGACATCTTCGGATGAGTGAAGTCAACTGGGTGAAGGTAACCAAGTTAACTAGCCACCTCAACCCCAACTAGTGTCAACCATCTCATTTATGTTGCATGCTCTTTCATTATACCAATGCAAATAGAGGAGCAGGTTAGTCACTTACCTGGGATCTGAATGCATTTGTTGTGAGGTGCTATGGCCTTTCCTTTTGCTGCATGGCTTTATTTCTTTTGATGCATGCTTGTCTGCTTGCTGAGATATGGCTATGTTGTGTGTAGGTTCCTTTCTGGCTGGATCTGATCTTCAGGTGTCTGCTTCAACCTTTAGATTTGGATCCTCATGCTACTAATGCTAGATTTTAATGGGATCAGCTGCTACAGGAATTCCTATAGGAGCTCCTATAGTTGCTTCTCCCTTTGAAATTTTAGCTTTTTTTGTGCTTGGATCAATGAGGATGATGCCAAAAATGCAAATAGAGATGGAGTGGTAATGGTTAGGCTTCAGGTGAGGTGAATGGTGCTGTTCTTTTCTCTTATTTTTTGTTTTTTTTTCTTTTCCTAAAAAAATTGTTTTTTCTGTGTTTTTTTCTGGTCAGGGAGAAGAATGGTGCTTGGGATATGATGCAGGTCTAGAAATGATGGAAGAGAGATTTGAAGATTGTAGGAGGATTTATAAATCCTTTATGAAGCTTCCCTATTCCTCAAACTGCCTTTAAAATCCATTTCTGGCTCTCTGTAATTTCTACAGGAGCCTCCTGTAGAAAACACAGGGCCTCTTGTAGAAAACACAGTTTTCGAAAAAGAAGCACAGTGAGGTGAAAAGAATGTCAAGAATGATGGAGAAATATGAGGGAAGGTAGGATAGGTGTTGGTTTTGGTTTCAGAGCTCCCTTGGCACTTGCTGCTGCTTCCTGTAGTCCTCCTATAAACCTGCAATACAACTGGAAATTCATTTTTCTTTTTCTTCTTCTCTCTTTTCTTTTTGAAAACAACCAGGGCACCTCAGGGAGGTTTTCACCCTAGTTTCCTACCCTGGGTGCCTCCAAGGGAGGTTTTCACCTAGGGATCTTATTTTCTTTCTTCTATTTTTTGACACCACCAGGCTGCCTCAGGAGAGGTTTTCAACCCAATGATGGGACTCAAGTGCCTCATGGAGGTTTTCACTTGAGTCCTTATTATTTTTTCTCTTATTTTTCATTTTTTTTTCTCCTACCCTACCCTACTTGAAAAACAAAATCACTTTCAAGTATAATAATACTTCCAATGGAGCCATGTGCACATCAAGATGATAGACAAAATGATGTGGAGGCTTGAAATGTATGCTTTGACATGTACCTGGATTTCAGAGACCAAATGATTTGACTTTGAAAGGATCAAGCATAGTTGAGGAAGAGAGTGATGCTGCAACTTAGTGACTGTCTGGAACCATATTTCAATATAGTTGTGATGTCCTTGGTCCTTTTGTTGATCTGGATCATTCTTCATGTCTTCTTCTACCATGACCTTCACATCTTCCTCTTTTTGCTGATTTTTCTCTTGAATACATGGAGGATTTGATGGTAACCATGAGGCAGCTCTCTTGATCTTTGATTTTGATGTCTTCTCTTCATCAAATGTAGCCCTTGGTTCTTTGATCTTCTCTTTTGAATCTTCTTATTTTGGATGTGGTCCCTCAATGATATCAATATAATCACTTTTTTGCAATACTCTTCCTGAGCTATGGTGAATGTCATTGAGCTCAAGAAGAGTTGTTTGGAAGTGTTGAACCTCAGCATTGTAAATGGGTTGAGCTACTTCAATGTGTGGGTTTAGAAATGGTGGTACAAGTAGTTGAGTGGGAGTGTATATTTGAGATGGACGTGGATGGAGCTGTGGTTGGGCAGGTGGTGGAGGCAGAAGAGTGGGAAGAGAGTTGTATTGGGGCCTCCACCCTTGATGAGATATGATCTAATGAGGTTGCGGCTGAGCATACGATTGAAATGAATGGGTGGCTGGTCGGGCATGATATGGAGATGTGAAGGACCAAGGAGGAGGCGTGGACCATGAAGGATGAGCAGGAGGGCCCCAAGAAGGTATGGAAGTGACTTGGTTGGGGGTTGTAGTATGCCTAAGATGTCCCTTTCATCCCCTGCTGATATGGTCTAGGTCCATGCGGCCTATTTTGGTTAATGTAATAGATCTATTCAGTGGCTCCTTCAGCCCCTTGATATATAGCTTTAAGTCTGGGCAAGGACGGGCACTTTTCTGTAGAATGATTTTCTTCACGGATTGAACAAACCTCTATACAGTTCAATGGGAATTCATTCTTGGGATGCCTCCTGGTGCATCTAGGGAAAAAAATGGCCAAATCCCTGTGTACTTCCTCTTGTTTTCTTTTGATATGTAAGGTATCCTTTTGCATGGAAAGAATCTGCAGCATCTCACTCTTGAAGTCTTCTAGCATGTTTCCAATTTTGCCTTTAAAAGATGAGTTGGAAGAAAAGGTACTGCCCCCAGCATTTCTGTTTTCAGCCATTGGCTCCAGAGGAATGTTCTCTTCTTCTTCTGCCCCTATAGGTTCTTCAAATATATATGGATGTTCACCTAAGGGTTCTTCCTGATTGCAACCACTGAAGAAGAGGGAAGGTTGGTTGTGTGAAGTAGTGGGGGTGTTGGGAAAACATTTTCCTGAGTTATCCCTATTCCTATGAGGCATGAAAGGAAATATTTTTGGTTGGTTTTTGTTTCTTTTTCCCCACACTGATAGTACCTGAAAAAACTGAAATTGATTGAACAAAAAAAATTGCAACTAACTGAAATGAAATTTGCAGAATTGAAAAGGAAAGCAAGGAATTGAAGAAATTGAAAGGAAAGGAAATGACTATTCTACTCTTGCTGAAATGAAATTTTCATAATTGAAAAGGAAAGCAAAGAAATGCAGAATTGAAGGAAAAGAAAGGATTAGTCTACTTTTGCTGAAATAAACTATTAGCAGAATGTTGCAAGAAGAAAATAGAAAAAAGTAGTAACCACCGAATACTCTGATGCTTCCCTGGCAATGGCACCAAAAAGTGGTGAGCACCAATATTGCAGCAATAATGCTGCAACTCCTGGGCTGCCTACTTTACTCTTATCAACCTGGTAGTTTGTAACAAACATGGAAGCGACAATGCTGTATGCACAAGTATTAGTTCTTACTACAAGTTGTCACTTGGTCAGCCAGAGCAAGATCACTAGGAGCTCAAGCCAACTTATATGGATTCTAGAAGAAGATTTATATGTGATGGAAGGAAAAAAAAGATTACTCTACTGATGCTATTCTACTTGTAGAAAGGAAGACTGAAACATGAAGCAAACCAAGGAAATCCTAGTTAACCACTAATCCTACTTTTGCAGAAAACACTATGAAAACCATGAAAAGAATGCCATTATCTACTCAAGGAAGTAAACAACATCTAGCTAAGCTATTTTTGAAAGTAAATGAGAAAAAAGCATATTTTTGTATTTTTATGTATTTTTATGTGAATTTGTCATGCATGTAATTTATTTGTTTGTGGAAGTGGCAGCGAGTAGGTGGTGATGGAGGGCAGTTTTTAGACTTGCGAGGATGTAGGATGGTGTGGATGGGTCCTAGGAGGTCTCAGGTGGCCTTCTGGAGGATTTTCCCAAACTCAGACTTCAAAAGAAATCCTACAAGAAAATCTACAGGAGGACATAGGAAATCTATAGGAAGAAAAACAACGTTCTACAGGAGGCCTATAGGAGGAGGGAGAGAGTAGTTTTCACTATTTTTAAGGTGTGAGAGTGGGTGGGGAAGGTATATGAAGGTTGGAATGAAGTTTTAGGGCACCTAGGGTCTACCAAGAATTATTAGGAGAGAGAAAGATGATTGGATTTGCTCAAGGAGAGAGAGGAAAGCCTATGGAAAATGCAAGAAACTAAGGCAGAATTGAGGGGAGACTTGGGCGACCTGTAGGACATGGATCAGATGGATGATGGAATGGCTGATAGGCTGGACTGTTGCTAGAAGATATCTGCTGCATAAACAACTGACAGTCAACCAATGAGATTAAGCAAGGAAGGAAATAAGTGCATCTAAAAAATAGAGTTTTTTCATCAAAGTAAACTATGATCTATGGAAGAAAATGTTGACAACCATTGCATGAAAGAAAAGAATGAAAGAAGACTATTGCAAATAGGGAAATGAACACTATGAAGAAGTTTTGAAGCAAAGCAAACTAGACTATGAACCAACTAGAAGGCTGCAAACACTAGAAGTCCTATGAAGGAGGAAAATCTGTGTTTTTGGGGCAGCAAGAGGGTCTTTGCCTCAAATCATTGTCCCAAAGGGAGGAAGAGAGGCCAAGGCACTACTGCTAGCCTTTTTAGTCTTTTCTTTATCATTGCTTAACCTACTATAGAAAGCATAAATGGAAGAAAACTACTGAATCATCAAAAGCAACCTATTCTTAAACATAAAAGGAATGCATCTAACAACAACCTAATCTACAAACTGAAATGAAACATATAAATACAAGTAAAGAGGAGCTTGGCTACTTGGATTGGGCCCTAACCTAAGAGCTTCAGCCCTTTGAGGTAACTCAATGCTAACTCAAAAAGGATTCCATATTTATTTCCAAAACAATAGCGAGATTACATGAACTGTCAAAATAATAAGCTCGAAGTTGACCAGAATTTACATAGGCAAAACTGCAGCAAAAATTCAACAAAAATTTGACCAACTCCCTAGTGAGGCCCTAGACCTCTCTACTTATACAAATGAATATCCCAACAACGTCCTCAAAATCAGGGAGGCTTGGCTCCCAAAACTCGAGATAAACATTAGTTATCCTCCACTTTGCTCGGTTGCCTACTAATGCATGACTTGGTTGCTTCTACTCTGATCTAAATTAAGGGAAGTTTGAATTGAGGAGTAATAAATGAGGGCGATTCCCTCCTATAAGTTCTCTCTTTTGTCCACTTTGAGTTATTGCAACCATTTTTCCACTGGATCCTTGAATTTGACAATAAAAATCATCAATAATCTGCATTAAACGCATATTAGACCTCATGGCATCATAACTAACTGAACTCACTCTACAAGCATAAATATAATTAGGAAATCATGCAATAAGCTAAGAGAATGGTTGATTTGACTAGGTTAGGAGGTAAAATGAGCCCATATAATTACCCATTTATGAGGCTCATCAAACTGTATTAAGGACACCTCAAGGTCAACCAACACTAATGCAATGTATTAGTTGTTGGTACATCAACCTATCAAAATGTCACAATATTGGGTAGTAGACATTAGTAAGTAGGACACTAGCCACCAACAAGAAACCTTGATATCGATAGAGTAATGATGTGGTGAGTGGATGTGGACCCGAGGATACTGTTGTATATTGTGTGGCAGTTGATTTGACATGCTAACATCTCTTTATGATGTGGCACCAATGTGGGTCTAGATGACATGGCATACCAATGTGGCAAGTGATGTGGCATGTTGACATGGCAATGGAAGGTTGACTTGGCACCAAGGTGATGTCTAGGTGGTAACCATATAGTGACAACGTGGATGTTGGGCTTTTGGATGTTAATATATCAGCTAATTAGTATCAATGACACTCTTTAGCCTCTTTTGAGGGCCCGGTGGCTTGATAGCCCAACCATTGGCCTTTCAAGATATCAGGTATTGAGACATTAGGGCTTCAATATACAAGCTCGTCTGTATGTTAGACCGAGTAAGCAAGTTTTAAACTAATGTGATATTTCCCAAGTGGTCGATAGTGGATATAATAGCCAAATTAATTGACTAGGTAAGCTACCGTGGAAGTTGATAGGCCATTTTATAATGGTGACATGTGGGAAAAGGGTTGCCATGTGCTTGACAAGAAGAAAATAAATATGTATAGGAGAGAAGTTACAATATAAACTTAAATAATACCAAAGGTCAAATAAAACACCTTTTATTAGACTATCCAAAATGATAATTTGTAAAGAAGATACTAGGATCCCATCTTATTGTTTATATCATTGCTAAAATGAACATGGCCTGATTATTCAATATCTCTTGTAATGGAACCAAAGTTATGTATCACATGAATAGTTATAGGTAAGAATTCCCATAAATGATCTTGATTACTATGTCACATATTGAAATCTTTAATTTCACAAATAGTTTCATTATTTGTAATAGATCAAATAACTATGACTTTAGGCAGCACTTTTGATGGATTTTACTCATTGTTAACTAGATTTATTATTTCTTTGTAATACAAAATATTTAATAAATGAGAGTAAATATTATTTCAAGGGTGTTACCAAGCGTATTGCTTGAGGTTTTATATGAGACAAGTATATATTGCTAGAAAAATAGAGATAGAGAATAATTAATAAATTCTTAAATTCCTTATTTGAAATAAAGAAAAAACTCTGCTTTTAGTTTTTTTAATAATCACTAAATTCTTTATTTGAACTAATTCCTTATTTGAAATAAGGAAAAATCTCTACTTTTTTTTCTTTTAGTAATTACTAAATTCCTTATTTGACATTAATAAAAAAATAGAAAATTAAATTTTTCACTGCATGCATTCATATAGAACTTTTACTTGCAATTCCATTCCAAATACCATTTTTTCCAGAAATAGAAAGTATACATGATTTTTTAAAATTTCAGATTTTTCATTGATATTATTTTACAAATTCACAAGCAGGATATCTACATGCATCTACATGCATGATTTTGTCAGTAAATATAGGTTGTTGAAGTAAGTGAAAGTAGTTAGTAAGAATAAAGTAGCTCATACTAAACTAAGTGTTGACCCCTCCCCATCATCTGATATCTGATCTGATCTCATCAGTCAGTATAAATAGGGCAGTTCTGATCCCAGGATTGATCCCACCACAACTGAGCTGTTAAACTTACTTCCATGCACGATTTTGTCTGATTTTCACAAGAACAAATCTTCAAATTTACAAGCAGCACAAGTTTTTGGTTCAGATTTTTCTCTTTTGGAAGCGAGAGTTCATGCAAAATACAGGTTTTTTCCTACTTCTAATTGTAATTTTGATTACCTTTGTGCACTTTTTAAAACAGTTTCTGCCATGTCTTTTTAATATACTCTCTTTTTCTGTTAATGAAAAATAATTTTACACAGAATTTGTCCATCCTGGGCTGTAAGTATTTGCAATTTTCTTAGTTGATATAGGTTGGTTTGATCACTTTTTTGATACATTAATTATCTGCTCAGACTGTGTTTAATCCTCAAACAATACAATTCATATGCGCAAAAATAATTGTGATCGGTTCAAGTCTATTGTCAAATTATCACTTGGCTATAGGCTTGTAAGTACATTGTACTGGGGTCTTTCCTCTTATTTCATCATATGCTTTAAGGCTTCTGCTCCACCTTTTTCATTCACAAACACTTGTGAAATCCCCCACTCAACTTGTTTGAGTGGTATTCATTTCCTTCACATACATTCGTACTATCTGTAGATGAAGTCCTCCCTGATTTATTTTTGTTTCTAGCAGGTATCCTAAGCTCTTTTGGGTATTTTATTTTCCTATCATGGTGTAATTGATCAAGTTATTGGAGCCATATTACTCTAGACAACATCTAATATCGCCAATTGTCCAATTACTGGCCTTTTACAGACGTGATGTCTTAATTTTGCTTAATAAATGCTCTTGCTTTTTGTATATATATCATCAATTTGTGTAGTACGTATGATAATTTCATTGAAAATTCATTTCACATTGGTTGGTTAGTTGCAAATTCGTTTGCCTACAATAAGTTTTTTTTTGAGTGGACTGAAGTTGTCTGAATTTAGTTTTTGTTTGACATATACTGATATAGATCATCAGTTCGAGTAGTATTTTTTATAGTTGCATTGAAAATGCATGATTTTCTCATTAGTCATCTTGTAACAAGTTTGTTTCCCTACAAAGTAAAGTTGTTCCACTTTGGAATCTAAATTGAGTCTCATTTATCAATGAATTTCACATTGTTGTACAGGAAATCATATAGTCTAATGTGGCATAGTTCTTCTATAACCAAAAACTGATAAAGAGTTGCAAATGTTTATAGATTTATTGTCTTCTTCCTTTTCCTGCATGAGTAAATGGTTGAAAGTAGACCCTATTTTTCTCACAATTGAGAGATCTCACAAGGATGCAAGTGCTCATAGAGGCTTCATACGTTTGAAAAGCTAACTAGGATTTCCTCCATTCACGATGACTATTTCTTTGAATCTTTCAGCTTATCACCACAATAACCTCATAATAGAGTTTCAAACAAAAATTTTCACAGGATATGCATGACAAATGACTATGATACACCAATGTAGGAAAGGGAAAATGCATTTACAAACATTGATGGGGGGAATTTTCTATTTGGACCATTGGAAAGATATTGACAAGGTCTACAAGTTAGGGGTATTCAAGGCATGCCCCCATATTTGTGGTTTAATTCAATGATGAATACTGACTGTAGCTATAAAAATTCAACATGTCAAGGGAATTATTTAGCAAAGTTACAAAAGAGAGAGAACTGGCATGAGAATGATGATAATCCCTCATCTTTTCCATGAATATATCTATCTAATTAGTGACAAATGAGTGATCAATTTCCCAACAATAGGCATCTGCTGTAAATGCCACCCCCAAACTAGGTTATGAGACCACAGGGACGAAGGATGGTTGTTGGATTTATTTCTCATACATACCAACCCACAATACTAAAAAATATATCCACAACCAGACACCAACAATGTTTTCCCTCATTGAAAGCTTCTCTAGGTATCTCACCCAACATTCAAACAATGACAAACCTCTTCCACTTAGGAAAACATAACGCAAGGTAATGATCTCCATTGAATCCATCCCCTCTAGTTCCATAGTGTTGGCATAAATAATTTTAGTTACTGGCTACTATTTGGGAATCCCTTAAATTTGTATACCTCAGCTCATTACAGTGATGAATCAGACAAGTGGATAATGTGATTTCAAAGATACCTTAGCTCATTTGCAGTGAACATTGATTTAAACAACTGGGTAATGAGATTTCATGTTGCTTACTCTACAACTCTGTCTTCAAAGTTTAAACACAATGCTTTCCTTCCATTTCTACCACAACACCTCTAGCTTCACACAAACTCACACATCTTTCAAGATCAATGGCTTCTTGGGTTGGTTATATGGAATGGCAGCTATGGAGGCATGTGTTCTTTTCGCATGAGGAAGAATGTAAGAATGACAGGGAAAGAAACTCTCCAAGACAAAGTATATGTTATGTCTCCCATGCATTAGGATCATGTGTCTTCCATATAGTATTTTGAGTTTGTACTTGGAACATATGATCAACAGGGTAGGTGAAAGAGCCTTTAATACAGCGTGGTCAAAAGATAGAACCTCTGCAAGGGATAAAAATTAAAGAAAAGGAGCATTGGATGTTCTAAGATTGTAGTACATTTGATAATTTCATTGAAAATTCATTTCACATTGGTTGGTTAGTTGCAAATTCGTTTTCCTACAATAAGTTTTTTTTTAGGAGTGGACTGAAGCTATTTAAATTTAGTTTTTGTTTGACATATACTGATATAGATCATCAGTTCGAGTAGTATTTTTTATAGTTGCATTGAAAATGCATGAATTTCTCACTAGTTATGTTGTAACAAGTTTGTTTCCCTACAAAGTAAAGTTGTTCCATTTTGGAATCTAAATTGAGTCTCATTTATCAATGAATTTCACATTGTTGTACAGGAAATCATATAGTCTAATGTGGCATAGTTCTTCTATAACCAAAAACTGATACAAAGCTACAAATGCTTAGAGATTTATTGTCTTCTTCCTCTTCCTGCATGATTAAATGGTTGAAAGTAGACCCTACTTTTCTCACAATTGAGAGATCTCACAAGGATGCAAGTGCTAGTAGAGGCTTCATACATATCATCAAGAATTTGGAAGATTGTTGATCTACTAGGGGGCACTAGTATGTATTGTTTGAAAAGATAACTAGGATTTCCTCCATTCACAATGACTATTATGACCACAATAACCTCATAATAGAGTTTCAAACAAAATTTTCCATAGGACATGCATGACAAATGACTATGATACACCAATTGAGGAAAGGGAATATGCATTTACAAACACTGATGGGGGGAATTTTCAGTTTGGACTATTGGAAAGATATTGACAAGGTATACAACTTAGGGGTATTCAAGGCATGGCCCCATATTTGTGGTTTAATTCAATGATGAATATTGGCTGTAGCTATAAAAATTCAACATGTCAACGGAATTATTTAGCAAAGTTACAAAAGAGAGAGAATTGGCATGAGAATGATGATAATCCCTCATCTTTGCCATGAATATATCTATCTAATTAGTGACAAATGAGTGATCAATTTCCCAACAATAGGAATTTGTTGTAAATGCCACCCCCAAACTGGGTTATGAGACCACAGGGATGAAAGATGGCTGTTGGATTTATTTATCATACATACCAACCCATAATACTTCAAAATATATCCACAATCAGACACCAACAATGTTTTCCCTCATTGAAAGCTTCTCTAGGTATCTCACCCGACATTCAAACAATGACAGACCTCTTCCACTTAGGAAAACATAATGCAAGGTAATGATCTCCATTGAATCCATCCCCTCTAGTTCCATAGTGTTGGCATAAAGAATTTTAGTTACTGGCTGCTATTTGGGAATCCCTTAAATTCATATACCTCGGCTCATTATAGTGATGAATCAGACAAGTGGATAATGTGATTTCAAAGATACCTTAGCTCATTTATAGTGAACATTGATTTAAACAATAGGGTAATGATATTTCATGTTGCTTACTCTAGAACTCTGTCTTCAAAGTTTAAACACAATGCTTTCCTTCCATTTCTACCACAACACCTCTAGCTTTGCACAGACTCACACATCTTTCAAGATCAATGGCTTCTTGGGTTGGTTATATGGAATGGTAGCTATGGAGGCATGTGTTCTTTCTACATGAGGAAGAATGTAAGAATGATAGGGAAAGAAACTCTCCAAGACAGAGTATATGTTATGTCTCCCATGCATTAGGATCATGTGTCTTCCATATAGTATTTTGAGTTTGTACTTGGAACATATGATCAACAGGGTAGGTGAAAGAGCCTTTAATACAACGTGGTCAAAAGATAGAACCTCTGCAAGGGATACAAATTAAAGAAAAGGAGGATTGGATGTTCTAAGATTGTAGTACATTTGATAATTTCATTGAAAATTCATTTCACATTGGTTGGTTAGTTGCAAATTTGTTTGCCTACAGTAAGTTTGTTTTTAGGAGTGGACTAAAGTTATCTGAATTTTTTTTTGTTTGACATATACTGATATAGATCATCAGTTCGAGTAGTATTTTTTATAGTTGCATTGAAAATGCATGATTTTCTCATTAGTCATCTTGTAACAAGTTTGTTTCCCTACAAAGTAAAGTTGTTCCACTTTGGAATCTAAATTGAGTCTCATTTATCAAATAATTTCACATTGTTGTACAGGAAATCATATAGTCTAATGTGGCATAGTTCTTCTATAACCAAAAACTGATAAAGAGTTGCAAATGTTTATAGATTTATTGTCTTCTTCCTTTTCCTGCATGAGTAAATGGTTGAAAGTAGACCCTATTTTTCTCACAATTGAGAGATCTCACAAGGATGCAAGTGCTCATAGAGGCTTCATACATATCATCAAGAATCTGGAAGCTTTGGAAGATTGTTGATCTACTAGGGGGCTCTAGTATGTATTGTTTGAAAAGCTAACTAGGATTTCCTCCATTCACGATGACTATTTCTTTGAATCTTTCAGCTTATCACCACAATAACCTCATAACAGAGTTTCAAACAAAAATTTTCACAGGATATGCATGACAAATGACTATGATACACCAATGCAGGAAAGGGAAAATGCACTTACAAACACTGATGGGGGGCATTTTCTGTTTGGACCATTGGAAAGATATTGACAAGGTCTACAAGTTAGGGGTATTCAAGGCATGCCCCCATATTTGTGGTTTAATTCAATGATGAATATTGGCTGTAGCTATAAAAATTCAACATGTCAAGGGAATTATTTAGCAAAGTTACAAAAGAGAGAGAACTGGCATGAGAATGATGATAATCCCTCATATTTTCCATGAATATATCTATCTAATTAGTGACAAATGAGTGATCAATTTCCCAACAATAGGCATCTGCTGTAAATGCCACCCCCAAACTGGGTTATGAGACCACAAGGACGAAGGATGGCTATTGGATTTATTTCTCATACATACCAACCCACAATACTAAAAAATATATCCACAACCAGACACCAACAATGTTTTCCCTCATTGAAAGCTTCTCTAGGTATCTCACCTAACATTCAAACAATGACAGACCTCTTCCACTTAGGAAAACATAATGCAAGGTAATGATCTCCATTGAATCCATCCCCTCTAGTTCCATAGTGTTGGCATAAAGAATTTTAGTTATTGGATGGTATTTGGGAATCCCTTAAATTCGTATACCTCGGCTCATTACAATGATGAATCAGACAAGTGGATAATGTGATTTCAAAGATACCTTAGCTCATTTGTAGTGAACATTGATTTAAACAACTGGGTAATGAGATTTCATGTTGCTTACTCTACAACTCTGTCTTCAAAGTTTAAACACAATGCTTTCCTTCCATTTCTACCACAACACCTCTAGCTTCGCACAAACTCACACATCTTTCAAGATCAATGGCTTCTTGGGTTGGTTATATGGAATGGCAGCTATGGAGGCATGTGTTCTTTCCACATGAGGAAGAATGTAAGAATGACAGGGAAAGAAACTCTCCAAGATAGAGTATATGTTATGTCTTCCATGCAAATTTGTTTGCCTACAATAATTTTTTTTTTTAGGAGTGGACTGAAGTTGTCTGAATTTAGTTTTTGTTTGACATATACTAATATAGATCATCAGTTTGAGTAGTATTTTTTATAGTTGCATTGAAAATGCATGATTTTCTCATTAGTCATATTGTAACAAGTTTGTTTCCCTATAAAGTAAAGTTGTAATCTAAATTTAGTCTCACTTATCAAAGAATTTCACATTGTTGTATAGGAAATCATATAGTCTAATGTGGCATAGTTCTTCTATAACCAAAAACTGATAAAGAGCTGCAAATGTTTATAGATTTATTGTCTTCTTCCTTTTCCTGCATGAGTAAATGGTTGAAAGTAGACCTTATTTTTCTCACAATTGAGAGATGTCGCAAGGATGCAAGTGCTTGTAGAGGCTTCATACACATCATCAAGAATTTGGAAGCTTTGGAAGATTGTTGATCTACTAGGGGGCTCTATTATGTATTGTTTGAAAAGCTAACTAGGATTCCCTCCATTCACGATGACTATTTCTTTGAATCTTTCATCTTATCGCCACAATAACCTCATAATAGAGTTTTAAACAAAAAATTTCACGGGGTATGGATGACAAATGATTATGATACACCAATGTAGGAAAGGGAAAATCCACTTACAAACACTGATGGGGGGTATTTTCTGTTCAGACCATTGGAAAGATATTGACAAGGTCTACAAGGTAGGAGTACTCAAGGCATGCCCCCATATGTGTCGTTTAATTCAATGACAAATACTGGTTGTAGCTATAAAAATTCAACATGTCAAAGGAATTATTTAGAAAAGTTACAAAAGGGAGAGAACTGGAATGAGAATGATGATAGTACCTCATCTTTTTGATGAATATGTTTATCTAATTAGTGACAAATGAGTGATCAATTTCCCAACAATAGGCATCTGCTATAAATGCCACCCCAAAACTGGGTTATGAGACCACAGGGATGAAGGATGGCTATTGGATTTATTTCTCATACATACCAACCCACAATACTAAAATATATATCCACAACCAGACACCAACAATGTTTTCCATCATTGAAAACTTCTCTAGGTATCTCACCCGACATTCAAAAATGACAGACCTCTTCCACTTAGGAAAACATAACACAAGGTAATGATGTCCATTGAATCCATCCCCTCTAGTTCCATAGCATTGGCATAAAGAATTTTAGTTACTGGCTACTATTTGGGAATCCCTTAAATTCATATACCTCAGCTCATTACAATGATGAATCAGACAAGTGGATAATGTGATTTCAAAGATACCTTAGCTCATTTGCAGTGAACATTGATTTAAACAACTAGGTAATGAGATTTCATGTTGCTTACTCTACAACTCTGTCTTCAAAGATTAAACACAATGATTTCCTTCCATTTCTACCACAACACCTCTAGCTTTGCATAGACTCACACATCTTTCAAGATCAATGGCTTCTTGTGTTGGTTATATGGAATGGAAGCTATGGAGGCATGTGTTCTTTCCGCATGAGGAAGAATGTAAGAATGACAGGGAAAGAAACTCTCCAAGACAGAGTATATGTTATGTCTCCCATGCATTAGGATCATGTGTCTTCCATATAGTATTTTGAGTTTGTACTTGGAACATATGATCAACAGGGTAGGTGAAAGAGCCTTTAATACAGTGTGGTCAAAAGATAGAACCTCTGCAAGGGATACATGGCAACAATGATATATTGGGTTATGAGAGGAAGCCCATCCTTTGATAAGAAAACACATGTGATGTTTTTGTATGGGGTTTCTAGATAACTCATTCTAGATTTTTAGGTAACTCCCTTCTACCAGCTCCATGCAGAGGACCCTCTTTTCCTTATAGAGAGACTTATCCTAGACCAAATCCATCTCTTTTACCCAGCTTTCTATCTAGAGCCTGAGATGGTAGGATAGCTTCCGTTTCGGCTTTAGAGGAATACCCTCTGTTTAACAGTGGGAATTTGATGCATTGAGGATTCTCTTTTACTTGGCTCCAAATCTTTGTATTTCTTCTTCTTAGCATTGTGATAGTCATGCTTAGATATTTTTGAGTAGGACTGGTTCTTGCTTTTATAGGGGCGGCCTTTGAAATCCCACTTTGTACTGCCACTTATGAACTGAGAAGCAGGGAAAATTTTAAGAACCCCCCTAAATTTATAAATATAATAAATGGGCGAATCTCCATGGTATATAGGAAAAATGGAAGGCGATTTTATCAATAATATAATATGTATATATAATTTTTTGGCGAATCTCTCACCAGGCATGGCGAATATTTTACTCAATTATAAAATCTTGTAAGATCTTGGCGAGTCTTTCACTAAATAATAAAACTTTGTAAAGTCCAAGTGAATCTTAGCATAGGCTACATGCTGGTTTAATTCCCCCATTTAAATAGGCTACATCCCAGGTGAATACCATGGGTCAATACCATGTGCCATTTTGGTGAATACCATGGGTCAATACCATGTGCCATTTTTATTTTTATTAATTCTAATATTAGGGTTAATAATGGTTCTTTTCATGGTATTAATAACAATCTAGTCCATGGTATTTGTCCCATAGTATTTCGGTCATAGGTTTCACCTAAATATAACCCATTTTTTGAGTGTTCGTAAATATAAGGTGACTTATGGAGTAAATATAAAAAAATGGTTTATTTGTTTACCATACCTCTCGTTTATTTATATTTTTATTCATTTACCATACCTCTTTTACAAATATGGTATTTGGCCCATAGGATTCACTTAAATAAAACCTCTTTCTTGAGCCTTCATAAATAGAACGAGGGTTATGGACTAAATATAAAAAGAGGTTTTATTTATTTACGATACGTCTAGTTTATTTATATTTTTATTTATTTACCATACCTTTTGAGTAAGTATAAAAAGATGTTTTATTTATTTACCATACCTCCACTTTACTTATATTTTTATTTGTTTACACCCTTACATGTATATAAGGTGACTTATGGAGTAAATATAAAAAATGTTATATTTATTTATCATACCTCTCATTTATTTATATTTTTATTAATTTACCATACCTCTTTTATAAATATGGTATTTGGCCCATAGGATTCACTTAAATAAAACCTATTCTTGAAAATGGGCGAATGGAAGGTTGTAAGTCCTAATTTCAAGGGCTAAATTTACCTTTTTTACCCTCTCCCTTAAAATAAGGTGGGCTATTTGAGGTGATTTGTAAAAATGTACTAGGATACAAAATATTCGCCCACTAAAAATTTAAAACCCCTTAATTTTGCCAAAGGGCGAACATTTGCCCCTAAAATTATCCTTGTTGAGAAGTCATGTTGATGTAATTTTGGTCATTTGTTGGACATTAAGTAACCTATCTTACCTTCCAAAGGACTCCCTTTCCTCTTCCTCTCTTGGATTCAACTCCTCTGTTGCTTCTCAAGCAATATTTTTGGTGCTTATTATGGTTTTATAATAGTTAAGCATAACATTCAACATTCAAAAAAGGACAAACCTCTTCCACTTAGCAAAACACAACGCAAGGTCTTGATCTCCATTGAATCCATTCCCTCTAGTTCCATAGTGTTGGCATAAAGAATTTTAGCTACTGGCTGCTCTTTGGGTATCCCTAAAATTCATTTTCAATCAATTTTATGTTTTGAATTTTTTTTAATTAGAAATGTAAAATCATAAATTTAATGAATTATATGTTTTAATTTTATTTTATTTTTAAATTAAAAATATAAAAGCATAAATTTAAATGGTTCAAATTACATTATAATGTACTTAATATTTATAATATGGATAGCCCTATCCAAATTTATACTTTCCATTATATATTAAATATTATCCATTAAAATGAAAATAAATATCTACAAATTTTAATAATAATAAAGAATTTTATATGTTAATATTTTTTTATTATTAATTTTAAAGTTACAAATTACAATTTTTGAAACTATATTACAATTTTCATGTATTATTGTATATAACATTTATAAAATTCAATGAAATAACCATATATTTAATAACTTTTTTTTTTATTATCAATTTTATGGTTTGAAATTTTTCTAAAAATATATATATATAAAATTATAATTTTAAATGGTTCAAATTTCATTGTAATTCACTTGATATTTATAATATTTATGGGCTTTTCCAAGTTTATGTTTTCTAATTTATATTAAATATTATTGAGTAAAATAAAAATAAAAAAATCTAAAAATTTAGATAATTGCATGGAGAGACTTTAGTCTAACATGAATGATTGCATGGGAGACTTTAGCCCAAAGTGAATGAGATGTTGTAAGGTTATGTAATGTTATTTAAATGTGTTAATTTAGTGAAATTACATAAATATAAAATAAAATAAAATAAGAATTATAATTATTAATAATTAAACCATTTTAGATCCATCTTAACTCTAGATTTAGATAGCCTACAAAGGGATCAAATTTCTCAAGGTGCAAGCTTTTCCTCTAGATCCATCTTAACTGTAGATTTAGTGAGCATAGAGAGGGAATTTTTTTCTTGATGATAATGTTAGAGTTTGTTCTATTTGCAGAGTTTGGGAAATCTTACAAAGACCCACGATTTCACACGAGTGAGAGAGACAATTTACTTGATGTGGTTTATAAACATGTATATGCATCTCCTAGATGGGGAGGAGCAAGTGGAGATAGAAAAATGTGAATTGTAACCATTTTCCCCAATTGTAGAATTATCAAACTAATCAATTTTATATTGCTTATTATATTTGAGAATAAGATTACATATAATTTAAAAAAAATATGTTTTCAATCAATTCTATGTTTTGAATTTTTTTAATTAGAAATGTAAAATCATAAATTTAATTAATTATATGTTTTAATTTTATTTTATTTTTAAATTAAAAATATAAAATCATAAATTTAAATGGTTCAAATTACATTATAATGCACTTAATATTTATAATATGGGTAGCCCTTTCCAAATTTATACTTTCCATTATATATTAAATATTATCCATTAAAATGAAAATAAATATCTACAAATTTTAATAATAATAAAGAATTTGGTATGTTAATATTTAATAAAAAACAATTATTATCAATTTTATGGTTTGAAATTTTTCTAAAATAAAAATATAAAATTATAATTTTAAATGGTTCAAATTTCATTGTAATTCACTTGATATTTATAATATATATGGGCTTTTCCAAGTTTACGTTTTCTACTTTACATTAAATATTTTTTTTTCTCAGTAAAATTAAACTATTTCTATTGAGTAAAATATAGTACAATCATGAGAGACAAGAAACCAGCAGACCGAAAATGATGAAACTATCAACCTCGATCCCGGAGAAGGAGTGAACCAATCACGGAGCTACAACAAATAACTTGAGAGCAAAAACTGACTATTACCCCACAAGGGCAGTAACCTCAACACGGTGTTTTTCCCCTTTCTTTTTATTGACTTTTATCCAGCCATCCTGGGGAGTATGAGCTAAAAGAAGACTGGAATTCTCCATCAGGGGGATCTCCTTATCTGATTCAGAAGAGGAGGTCTCATGGACACGTTTCTGGGAGATTGTTGTGACAGTGTTGTGCACAGGAGTATCTGTGGATGGATCCATCGTCTGAGGCACCTGGTCCGGTTCTGAATCGCTCTCCTCATCTTCCGAGCTAGAGGAATCCGAGCTCACTTCTGGCGGCGGAGAACAAGGGGTCCAATGCTTGGGTTTGGAATTTGCAAAGTTTCCCTTTTTTGATTTTGCTGGCAGCGATGGGCAGGAATTCTGCAGGTGCCCTGTTAGGTGACAGTGGCGGCAGCGGAAGGCAGTGTTTTCGTAATCTAGGTTCTGGGTCTAGAGAGAGTCATTGATCTTGAGATTTATTTACTCTGGCAATCCCTTGCTTAGATTTAGCTCCACACATATTCTAGCATGTGTGTAGAGACCTTTTTGTTCCCGCCTGTAATCTCCCATTAGAAAGCTACCCAAGGTGTTCCCTATGCGCCTATAGACTGTTGTATGCCACAAGTGAACATGAAAGTTTGGAAGTCTGATCCAGACAGGGGCTTTGGTAATGACTACAGAAGCTGGTTCAAACTTTGAGAACCATGGAGTTATGAAGAGTCCTACTGTACCCATGAACAAAGGACCTTCTTCTAAGGCCTTTTCATAGTGCTTAAGACTGTCGAACAGAACTATAAAATATCCTTTTGAGCAGAAGAAAACCTTGCAATGGTGAGTCTAGTTGTCATTGATCGAGTCATAAAGGTCCTTAGAGCGAGGCCAAAGCCCATTGA
This sequence comes from Pinus tabuliformis, assembly GCA_031772625.1. Taxonomy (NCBI): domain Eukaryota; kingdom Viridiplantae; phylum Streptophyta; class Pinopsida; order Pinales; family Pinaceae; genus Pinus; species Pinus tabuliformis. Next base: position 224,913,759 of record CM062818.1, on the reverse strand, counting down.
ATCTGCAAATGATGGCCCTTTCAGCAAATCTTTGAATGTCATCTGCAAGGTCAGGGTGGGAGATCTCAACAGAGGGGACCTCCTCTAACTTGTCAACCAGAAAAGGCTTAGGTTTGGGAGGTTCAGGGGAGATGGGTATCTCAGAGCGAACTGCAGCTTTGTAGGAGTAGGGAGGAGCAGAAGAAGATTGACCTGCAGTGCCACCTCTCAAACGAAGGGAAAACACTAAAGAGCTATTATTTTTTATGCTGTAAGAAGAGAGGGGAAGAGGATCATCGAGTTGTTTACCTTGAAATATAAGTCTCTGTAGGGCAGAGGGGATCTCGAATCGACGTTCCAGATTTACTTTGAGATTTTGCACCAGATCTGAAGGGTGTACCCATTACAGAGTGGTCTTACCTGAGATCTGTGTGATTTGAACCTGAAAGGGGGCAGAGAAATTTTCAGAAACTTTCTGAAGTAGCACAGGGCCAGAGGCTTTAGGGTCTCCTATCTCTTGACGCACTGGAGGCAGAGGGGGAGGAAAAGGCTTCTGCCGATGGTAGCTTTCGCTCCAGCCCAGATCCGCTGCAAAGGAATTCTCTCGAGCCGGAGACTCTGACAGAGATCTCATTTTCAGGTTCGCACTATCAGGGGTTTCAGAATGTGAAATTTCTGAAACAGCTTTGGAAGTATCAGGCGTCGAACTTGAAGGCTGAGTCAGAGGCAATGCCACCACAATCTCCAGATCCGAGAATAGTGATGGCGAATCAGGCGTTCCGTTCTCCAGATGGGCATTCTCATCCGATAGCTTCTTCGTGCTTTCTGTGGGAGAAGAAGGGCACCTGTTCGTGAAGGGTTCGGTGCCATTTCGGTGGGTTCTCTTCTTTCTTTCACTAAGGGGGAGAAAATCCGCCTTCCTCTTGTATCCGCCATTGCTGAGCCTCTGCAAGCGATTTGGCAACGATTTTCCGAAGAGCAGCTTGTGAGACTTGCTGCGGGTAAGCCTGGGGAGTTTCTCCATTGGCGGGAGAAGGCGGCGAGCCAGAACTGCGAGAGATCCGCTAGGTTTTCGCTGCACCTCGACTCGGTTTCTCTTTACCTCATCTACTTTACATTAAATATTATTGATTAAAATAAAAATAAATACCTACAAATTTAAATAATTGCATGGAGAGACTTTAGTCCAACATGAATGATTACATGGGAGACTTTAGCCCAACGTGAATTAGATGTTCTAAGGTTATGTAATGTTATTTAAACTTGTTAATTTAATCAAATTACATATATATAAAATAAAATAAAATAAGAATTATAATTATTAATAATTAAACGATTTCATATTCATCTTAACTCTAGATTTAGATAGCCTAAAAAGGGATCAAATTTCTCAAGGTGCAAGCTTTTCTTCTAGATCCATCTTAACTCTAGATTTAGTGAGCATAGAGAGGGAATTTTTTTCTTGATGATAATTTTAGACTTTGTTCTATTTGCATAGTTTGGGAAATCTTACAAAGACCCAGGATTTCACACGAGTGAGAGAGACAATTTACTTGATGTGGTTTATAAACATGTATATGCATCTCCTAGATGGGGAGGAGCAAGTGGAGGGATATGGAGATGAGTATGGAGATGAGTGTGAGAAATCCATCACAACTTGTTAGATTTCTCACTCTACAATGTTTCTATGTGCTTGAGTTTGCGCTAAAAGGAAATCTAACACATGTTAGATTTTCTTTTACATTGCAATGTTGTTAATCTAGCACACATTAGACTTATTTAGTCCTAAAATGTTGTTATGTTCTTGTGTTTGTGCTAGAAGGAAATATAGCATGTGTTAGATTTCTTTCAAATTTAAATGTGCTTGTGTTTGTGTTGGAAGAAAATTTAACACAATCTAGATTTCTTATACTCTATAGTGTTTTTGTTGGCAATGTGTGTGTATTTGTGGTAGACATAAATCCAGCACTTGGTAGATTTCTCACTCTACAATGTTTCTATGTGCTTGAGTTTGCCCTAAAAGGAAGTCTAACACAAGTTATATTTTATTTTACTTTACAATGTTGTTAATCTAGCACACATTAGACTTATTTAGTCCTACAATGTTGTTATGTTCTTGTGTTTGTGCTTGAAGGAAACATAACATGTGTTAGACTTCTTTCAAATTAAAATGAGCTTGTGTTTGTGTTGGTAGAAAAATTAACACAATCTAGAATTCTTATACTCTACAATGTTGTTGTTGGCAACGTGCGTGTATTTGTGGTAGACAAAAATCTAGCAATTGTTAGATTTCTCACACTACAATGTTTCTATGTTCTTTAGTTTGCACTAAAAGGAAATCTAACACATGTTAGATTTTCTCTTACATTGCAATATTGCTAATCTAGCACACATTAGACTTATTTAGTCCTAAAATGTTGCTATGTTCTTGTGTTTGTGCTAGAAGGAAATATAGCATGTGTTAGATTTCTTTCAAATTTAAATGTGCTTTTGTTTGTCTTCGAAGAAAATTTAACACAAGCTAGATTTCTTATACTCTACAATGTTGTTGTTAGCAACGTGCTTGTATTTGTGGTAGACATAAATCTAGCACTTGCTAGATTTTTCACTCTACAATGTTTCAATGTGCTCGAGTTTGCGCTAAAAGGAAATCTAACACATGTTATATTTTATTTTCTATTGCAATGTTGTTAATCTAACACACATTAGACCTATTTAGTCCTACAATGTTCTTATGTTCTTGTGTTTGTGCTCGAAGGAAATATAACATGTGCTAGATTTCATTCAAATTTAAATGTGCTTGTGTTTGTGTTCGAAAAAAATTTAACACAAGCTAGATTTCTTATACTCTACAATGTTTTTGGTGGCAACGTGCTTGTATTTGTCGTAGACATAAATCTAGCACTTGTTAGATTTCTCACTCTACAATGTTTCTATGTGCTCGAGTTTCCGCTAAATGGAAATCTAACACATGTTAGATTTTATTTTACATTGCAATGTTGTTAATGTAGCACACATTAGACCTATTTAGTCCTACAATGTTGTTATGTTCTTGTGTTTGTGCTCGAAGGAAATATAACATGTGTTAGATTCATTTCAAATAAAAATGTTCTTGTGTTTGTGTTGGAAGAAAATTTAACACAATCTAGAATCCTTATACTCTACAATGTTGTTGTTGGAAACATGCTTGTATTTGTGGTAGACATAAATCTAGCAGTTGCTAGATTTGTCACTGTAGAATGTTTCTATGTGCTTGAGTTTGCGCTAAAAGGAAATCTTACATATTTTATATTTTCTTTTACGTTGCAATGTTGCTAATCTAGTACACATTAGACTTATTTAGTCCTAAAATGTTGCTACGTTCTTCTGTTTATGCTAGAAGGAAATATAGCGTGTTATATTTCTTTCAAATTTAAATTTGCTTGTGTTTGTGTTGGAAGAAAATTTAACACAAGCCAGATTTCTTATACTCTACAATGTTGTTGTTGGCAACGTGCTTGTATTTTTGGTAGACATAAATCTAACACTTGCTAGATCTCTCACTCTACAATGTTTTTATGTGCTTGAGTTTGCGCTAAAAGGAAATATAAAACATGTTAGATTTTATTTTACATTGCAATGTTGTTAATCTAGCACACATTAGACTTATTTAGTCCTATAATGTTGTTACGTTCTTGTGTTTGTGCTAGAAGGAAATATAGCATGTGTTAGATTTCTTACAAATTTAAATGTGCTTGTGTTTGTGCGAGAAGAAAATTTAACACAAGCTAGATTTCTTATACTCTACAATGTTTTTGTTGGAAACGTGCTTGTATTTGTGGTAGACATAAATCTAGCACTTGCTAGATTTCTCACTCTACAATGTTTCTATGTGCTCAGGTTTGCGCCAAAAGGAAATCGAACACATGTTATATTTTATTTCACATTGCAATGTTGTTAATCTAGCACACATTAGAATTATTTAGTCCTACAATGTTGTTGTGTTCTTGTGTTTGTGCTTGAAGCAAATATAATGTGTGTTAGATTTCTTTTAAATTAAATTGTGCTTGTGTTTCTGTTGGAAGAATATTTGACACAATCTAGAATTCTTATACTCTACAATGTTTTTGTTGGCAATGTGATTGTATTTGTGGTAGACATAAATCTAGCACTTGTTAGATTTTTGACTCTACAATGTTGTTGTTGGCAACGTGCTTGTATTTGTTGTACACATAAATCTTGTTGTTGCTAGATTTCTCACACTAAAATGTTTCTATGTGCTTGAGTTTGCACTAAAAGGAAATCTAATGCATGTTAGATTTTCTTTTGCATTGAAATGTTCTTAATCTAGCACACATTAGACTTATTTAGTCCTAAATTGTTGTTATGTACTTGTGTTTGTGCTAGAAGGAAATATAACATGTCTTATATTTCTTTCAAATCTAAATTTGCTTGTGTTTGTGTTGGAAGAAAATTCAACACAAGCCAGATTTCTTATACTCTACATTGTTGTTGTTAGCAACGTGCTTGTATTTGTGGTAGAGATAAATCTAGCACTTGCAAGATTTCTCACTCTACAATGTTTCCATGTGCTTGAGTTTGCACTAAAAGGAAATATAACACATGTTAGATTTTCTTTTACATTGCAATGTTGTTAATCTAGCACACATTAGACTTATTTAGTCCTAAAATGTTGTTATGTTCTTGTGTTTGTGCTGGAAAGAAATATAGCATGTGTTAGATTTCTTTGAAATTTAAATGTGCTTGTGTTTGTGTTGGAAGAAAATTTAACACAAGCTAGATTTCTTATAATTTACACTGTTGTTGTTGGCAACTTACTCATATTTGTGCTAGACATAATTCTAGCACTTGTTAGATTTCTCACTCTACAATGTTTCTATGTGCTTGAGTTTGCACTAAAAGGAAATCTAACACATGTTAGATTTTCTCTTACATTGCAATGTTTTTATTCTATCACACATTGGACTTACTTAGTCCTAAAATGTTGTTATTTTCTTGTGTTTGTGCTACAAGGAAGTATAGCATGTGTTAGATTTCTTTCAAATTAAAATATGCTTGTGTTTCTGTTGGAAGAAAATTTAACACAAGCTAGATTTATTATACTCTACAATGTTGTTGTTGGCAACGTGCTTGTATTTGTGGTAGACATAAATCTAGCACTTGCTAGATTTCTCACTCTACAATTTTTCTATGTGCTCAAGTTTGCGCTAAAAGGAAATCTAACACATGTTAGATATTATTTTACATTGTAATGTTGTTAATCTAGCACAGATTAGAACTATTTAGTCATACAATGTTGTTATGTTCTTGTGTTTGTGCTCGAAGGAAATATAGCATGTGTTAGATTTATTTAAAATTTAAATGTGCTTGTGTTTGTGTTGGAAGAAAATTTGACACAAGCTAGATTCCTTATACTCTACAATGTTGTTGTTCGCAAAGTGCTTGTATTCGTGGTAGACATAAATCTAGCACTTTCTAGATTTCTCACTCTAAAATGTTTCTATGTACTTGAGTTTGCGCTAAAAGGAAATCTAACACATGTTAGATTTTCTTTTACATTGCAATGTTGTTAATATAGCACACATTAGACTTATTTAATCTTAAAATGTTGTTATGTTCTTGTGTTTGTTCTAGAAGGAAATATAACATGTGTTAAATTTCTTTCAAATTTAAGTTTTTTTGTGTTTATGTTGGAGAAAAATGTAACACAAGCCAGATTTCTTATACTCTACAATGTTGTTGTTGGCAACGTGCTTGTATTTGTGGTAGACATAAATCTAGCACTTGCTAGATTTCTCAATATACAATGTTTCTATGTGCTTGACTTTGCGCTAAAAGGAAATCTAACACATGTTAGATTTTCTTTTACATTGCAATGTTGTTAAACTAGCACACAATAGACTTATTTAGTACGAAAATGTTGTTATGTTCTTGTGTTTGTGCTAGAAGGAAATATAGCATGTGTTAGATTTCTTTCAAATTAAAATGTGCTTGTGTTTGTGTTGGAAGAAAATTTAACACATTCTAGAATTCTTATACTCTACAATGTTGTTGTTGTCAACATGCTTGTATTTGTGGTAGACATAAATCTATCAATTGCTAGATTTCTCACTCTACAATGTTTCTATGTGCTTGAGTTTGCGCTAAAAGGAAATCTAACAGATGTTATATTTTCTTTTACATTGCAATGTTGTTAATCTAGCACACATTAGACTTATTTAGTCCTAAAATGTTGTTATGTTCTTGTGTTTTGCTAGAAGGAAATATAACATGTGTTATATTTCTTTCAAATTTAAATTTGCTTGTGTTTGTGTTGGAAGAAAATTTAACACAAGCCAGATTTCTTATACTCTACAATGTTGTTGTTGGCAACGTGCTTGTATTTGTGGTAGACATAAATCTAGAACTTGCTAGATTTTTCACTCTACAATGTTTCTATGTGCTTGAGTTTGCGCTAAAAGGAAATCTAACACATGTTAGATTTTCTTTCACATTGCAATATTGTTAATCTAGCACACATTAGACTTATTTAGTCCTAAAATGTTCCTATGTTCTTGTGTTTGTGCTAAAAGGAAATATAGCATGTGTTATATTTCTTTCAAATTTTAATGTGCTTGTGTTTGTGTTGGAAGAAAATTTAACCCATGCTAGATTTCTTATGCTCTACAATGTTGTTGTTGGCAACATGCTTGTATTTGTGGTAGACATAAATCTAGCACTTGCTAGATTTCTCACTCTACAATGTTTCTATGTGCTCGAGTTTGCGCTAAAAGGAAATCTAACACATGTTAGATTTTACTTTAGATTGTAATGTTGTTAATATAGCACAATTTAAACTTATTTAGTCCTACAATGTTGTTATGCTCTTGTGTTTGTGCTCAAAGGAAATATAGCTTGTGTTAGATTTCTTTCAAATTAAAATGTGCTTGTGTTTGTGTTGGAAGAAAATTTTACACAATCTAGAATTCTTATACTCTACAATGTTGTTGTTGGCAACGTGCTTGTATTTGTGGTAGACATAAATCTAGTACTTGATAGACTTCTCACTCTACAATGTTTCTTTGTGCTCGAGTTTGCGCTAAAAGGAAATCTAACACATGTTAGATTTTATTTTACATTGCAATGTTGTTAGTGCTAACATGTTTCTGTTTAGGCTAAAAGGAAATCTAGCTTGTGCTAGATTTTTTTTGTCCTATAATGTTGTCATTGGAAATATTTATATGTTTGTGTTAGAAGTAAATGTAACACAAACTGAATTTTTCTCACCCTACAATGTTGTTATGTGATTATGTTCGCATTAGAAGGAAATATAGTATGCATTGTATTTCTTTCACCTTGTATTGTTGTTATTTGCAACATTATTGTGTTTTTTATAGGAGGAAATCCTTGTACACTATCCCATTCTTAGACCACATATTCCATATGAAGGGCCTTATAATCATTTCAGGGTTTAACAATGTTTATATTGTAACAATAGTCTATGTAGGCATGTACTAAAACCTCATAGTCTCTAAAAGGCAAGGTGAAATGTCATAAGCATGGAGATGTCCTAGGAGATATTATTATTGCAATATTTTTATTGACATTGTGTCTATGTTTTTGCCAGAAGGAAATTTAGCATCCACTAGATTTTCTTTACAATACAATGTTGTTGTTGGAAATGTTCTTGTATGCGATAGAATATAGTCTACCATGGGTTACATTTCCTTTGCCTTGCAATATTTTTAATGACAATGTGTTTATGTTTGTGGTATAAGGAATTCTAGCTTGTAATAGATTTATTTTGTTTGCAATTTTTTTCTTTGAAATATGAATGTGTTCATGCTAAAAATAATTCTAGCACGTGCTAGATTTCTTTCCCCTTACAATGTTTTTTTTGACAATATCCATGCGTTTGTAATAGAAATAAATCTAGGATGTGAATATTTCTTTTGCTTTGCAAGATTCTTGTTGGAAATATGCTTTTGTTTGTGTTACAAGTAATTCTATAACATTCTATATTTCTTTCACCTTTCAAAGTTGCTATATGTTTGTCTTTGTGCTAGATAAAGATCTAGAAGAAAATCTAATGATCGCCATAGTTAATGTTCTTTCATAGTGTTTTTATTTTATTTTTCCTAAAGCAAACTATGAATATACATGACTATAAGAGATAAATTTTGTGTACATATGATGTTTTTGTAGTCTCTACAATTGTTTTTATTTATTCACAATGTAATGTCTTTTGGAAATGTTCTAATGCTCGTGCTAGAAGGAAACCTAGTAGATGTTTTCTTTCCTATATTCACGATTAAAAGAACATAATAAATTATTTGGGGGTGCCCTTTTTCTAACCTTGATTAGATATTATTGTGAGTTCTACACTTGTTATTGTTCTTGTTCATTTTGTTACACATATAACAATGCGAGTAGTTATAGTATTTATAAATTCATATTTTCTTCAATAATTTGAAACTATGATAACAATTTTTTGCTTTATTTTCAGATACCATGGACTATGAAGCTAGTGAGAATTCAAAGGAAGCATCCAAAGAAAAAGGAAGTTCAAGAAACACGACACCAAATTCTTTAAATGGTATGACAATTTTAGTTTATACTTTGTTACAATCGTTAGACATTGTGTTAATAACTAGTTGTTGATTAATAAAACCCATGGAAATAGCCTTAGGAGTGGGGTTTTAATGAGGACAACCCATACTAACATGGTAATTTGTTTTTCCAAGTAATTTTAACTAGGTGATAACTTTTGGTGTCATATACTAAACTTGCACAACATATGTACTCATTTATTATTGTGCGTGTAAATGGAAATCGTGTATTATAAGGTTGTTTAATACTATTTGTTATTTCATGTCTTCCATATTTTTTTTTCTAGAAAATGTGGAAACTGGTGTGCGTGAAATTCAAAGTAAAGTAGCGAAGTGAAAAAGAAAAATAACTAATATACAAATGATGCCCCCTTCAACTGGTATGGTGGTTTTATATTTTATGTACTCTTTTAGAAATGGTTCGATTAGGTGGTTTCTTTTCTTAGTAATTTTACCTAGGTGATAACTTTTGGTGTCATGTGGTAAACTTGCATAGCATATGTACTCATTTATTATTGTGCATGTAAATGGAAATCATGTATTATAAGGTTGTTTAATAATATTTGGTATTTCATGTATTCCATATTTTTTTTTCTAAAAACTGTAGAATCTGGTGTGCCTGAAATTCAAAGTAAAGTAGTGAAGAAGAAACCAAAAAAAAGTGTTATACAAACATTTCCTCCTCCAACTGGTATGGTGGTTTTATATTTTATGTACACTCTCTTAGAAATGGTTAGATTAGGTGGTTTTTCAATATTTATAAGAACATTATGTGAAAATATTTGAAATTATATTTTCATTTTGATTAATGAAAATATTTTTTGTTGTTATTTGCAGAATTGGTTGGCCCAAAAGCAAATGAAATGTTACAACCATCACTTAAGAAAAAGAAAAGTTATTCAACTCAAAAGGCAGTATCAATAACACCTTCTACTTCTAATTTTGAAATGATTAAAAAATACAATACATATAATAAATATGAGTTTGTGCAAGATTGGTACATCCAAATAGAACCTCCCATGAACATGTTTCCCGATATGTATCTATTTGGATCAATAGATGGAAACAAAGCAGAGATATTAGGAATAATAATTAATTGCTATGCTTACAATGAAAATGACATTGATTTTCAAATGGAAATGATTAAAGAAAATGAGGTAAAATTAATTGCATGTCAAGTGGAGTATACAAATTTTAGACCAGATTTGATTGAAGCTTCAAGTACTGATTCAACATATATGATAAAGAATTCAATGTTCAAGTTGGATAATTATGAGAGCTTCTCTAAATCTGGACTAAATAGTTTTACAAATCTTTTAAAACACATCGCCACTGTTCTAAGATATCGCTATGTAAGAAGTAAAAAAACATCATATGTAATTCTTCATTTACAACAAAAAGGTAAATTTCTTAATAAAATACCAAATGATAAAATTGATTCTCAATTACTTGATTTGAGAAGAGTATATTTATCTGATTTGGAGGAGAACATAACAGAAAGTGATTTCAATCCCACTATAGAATTTCGAAAAACTAGGAAAGTTGAATTTGAGGCAACAAACCTTGCAAATCAATGTGATGAGATTCATGAAGCCTTCAAGCATTGCTATCTATTCTCAAACTCCTTTAATAGAAAAGTGCTTGTTGAAAGATGTAAGGAAACCCCCAAAGTGTTCAAATAAGATCATGTGATGATTTAAATGTTCAAGTATTAGTTAAATCATTCCTAGAAAAATTTCAAACCTCATTACCTGATGCTCTTTTGATTTCAATTGACATCAATGAGCCTGATCCATTGGTCAACTCTATCAAAATTATAAATGAGACATATCTAAATTCTAAGAATATCAATTTTTCGATAGTTGATGGTCAACATACCATTCAAGCAGTGAAAGAAATTTTAACAAATCTTAAATATAATGTATCGACAGAAGCGAAAAAAAATATAAAAGACATAATGCTCGATTCTTGCATCCATCAATTGAACCCACTAAGGTGATTTGCATTTGTTGTCAATTAAATTCTGCAAATAAAGTATTCTTCAAAACTCCATTTATTGATTGTGTGCACTTGGAAAGACATTTCTTAATTTCCAATGGAAAAATTAAAGAAAAGGAGGATTGGATGTTCTAAGACAGCTGAAGACAAGGTATGTAATTTTAATTATTTTTACATTTAACATTTTATTATTGTATCTATTTTTATTGTAGATAAATGACTAAAGATGATAATATAAGTCATATTTTCTAATATTTATAATGATTTATCATTAGATTATAACACCTTATTTAGTTTCATTTTTACATTGAATTCTTATTAGTTTATATTTATTATTTTATCATGTTGTTAATGAAATGGTTTGCTCATTCTTCAGCTATCCAATTACAAATTTTTCTGATAAAAAAATTCTCTTATATCTTGATGAACCTATTTGGGATAAATGGGACACTGTTTTTAACTATTACCAACTAGGCACATTAAAGTGTTCTCCAAGTCAACTTGATTTTGAGAACTACAAGAGAAATAGTCTACATAGTTTGACAGCAGCTACTCTTCGGCCCCTTCAGGGATTAACCATGGAAGAAATTGCTTCAATAGCAGATAAGCTATTGGATGGAACCATTTGGTTTTCTATTCCACTTAATCATCCAACAAATGCCATAAAATTAAAAGATTATTGTTCTAAATTGAAAACCAACAGAACAATATTGGATGCAATGGTTACATATTGTCAAAGTCATGATCAAAACTTGAATGAGATGACTCTTACCACATTCAACATTCTTGAGCATTATGAAATTAATGATATCATATTTACCAATTTTTGCAACATGGTGGAGGGGTCTACTTATGTCAAAGGAACATGTAATACAAAGATAGAGTCCCTTTCTCAGCAAGCATGTGGAGTCCTTGACAGAATGATAGATGGATCATCAAGTGTTCAACATGTTGATAACAATTTTGAATTTGGTTGCAATTTTGGGGGCCCTGATCTTTTTTCAACACTTTTGCACTCTTTCCATGTCAGTTGCAACCAATTTTACATACTGACCTTATCGTTTTGCATACGCTGGCTTTGAAAAAAGAACAATTCCACAAGGGATATTATATTGAATTTTTTCGATTTCTTATCGAAAAAAATTAGTTGAATGAATTTACTATAGTTCTCTTGGTAGAACTTTGGTTTTGTAATGATGTACGCCAGTGTTTAGAAATTTCCATAAAGAACTCCAAGTTCAACTATAAAATTACTAGTCGCATTTATGAATATAAGTCCCAAAACAATTATAGTTATGATATAGTTCTTTCTATACATTTCTATACTTCAGAATTAAAAATTTTGGAGGCTATTAAATACTCTCACACATTTGATGAAAATGAGAGAGATTATAATTTTTGGATGGATTTAGTGGAAAAACACCAACAATGTAGTGATGCAAAAGTGGTTATTTCTATTTATGCGGGGAAAAAATTAGTCAAGGCCTGTTGTACATATGGAAGAAGAATTTCATGTGTTGTGCAAACAGAGTCACAAAGGGTGATCATGTTAAATAATTACAAATCTTTTCAACTATCAAATCCGAGATCCATTAACTTCTTGGAAGATTGAAGTACTACAATTCATTTTTATTTTTTTTTATAATACTTTGGATACTATTTTATTCATATTTCTTAATTGTTAAAGTCTTTATTAAAATTACTAATGATGGAGATTCTAAAATGGAGAATGATGAAAGTGGGAAGAAAAAAAAAATCAACATAGTGCTTATGTTGTTGAAAAAAGTATGGAGATGGAAACAGAAGGAGAAGGAGGAGAGGAAGAAGTTATCATACCAGGTACACAATTTGTTTGGTTTTTTCTATTGATATTTTTCAATTTATTTAATTTCCATATTCATAACATTTTTGGATGACTATTATAGGGAATTATGAGATGAATGAAATTAATCAAGACAATGACCATGGAACGATGGAGATAGAAATCAATATTAATAATTGTAACTCTATTTTTTTTATCTTTTTATTATTCTAAATTATTATTTTTATTATTGTGATTCATATCATTTCATATGTTGATTATAGTTTGAAATAAAGAGAATGAATATAATGACCAGGGGACTGTCCCACAAAACTACAATCAAGACCAAAATATTATTATGGATGATTATATATGATTCTTTTTTTGTATAGTTGTTTAATGAATTTTATTCATTGTCACAATTTATAACATTTTTTTTATGTTTATTATATTTACAAGAAAGGAGAACGAAGACATTGATCAAATGAAAGTTAAACCAAACTTTAGCTCAAGAAAAAATTATAACATCAACTACTTATAATTTGTCCACTTGGTTTCCTTGTTATTTAATGATTCTATTCCTTTTCACAATTCAAAATATTTTATATGTTTAATTTGGAGACAAATAAAGGTAACCAAGATAATGATGAGGTGCAACGTTACAAATATGCAGATAATGCCATATCAGATACTTATAACTTGTCTTCTTGTTTATCTTATTATTCTTCAAACTCTAATTCTTGTAACTACCATAACGTTGTATATTTTTATTATAGGAACAAATAAAAAGGATAAAATTAACAATCAAAATAATGTTAAAGGTGTGTGTATGTGTGTTTCTTTTTAAAGGTTGCATTGCTAATGTTTTTCTTGGTACTGGTATTTGATTGAATGTTTAATAAGAAGTACAATTGGTATTTGATTGAAGGTTTAATATGTTTACTCCAGGTCCTATCAAGATGATAAAATAAATTATTGTTTCATCTATAAATAGTGCAAAAACCACTCAAGGTAAGTGTATCGTTTCAACAAATTTTTTAGTAATTTTTGTAACATGGATAAAATGGTTTGGCTATATTATTTTCCATTGTGTTGTAGCCAAAATAACTGAAAAGAAACTAGTTATTTTTTAATTAAAGGACATTTTTTATCATAGCATCGATGATGAAGCAACAAAAAAGGGGCATATTGAGAAAATGGGAGCTGATGCTGATTACACAATAGAGAAAAAATTATTTTGGATTCATCCACATGCAAAATCATTTTTTGAAATATGTTTCAAAAATGAATCTCTTGAAATTGCAATTTGGACGATACTTTGAGACAAAGCACAACAAGATTTCTAAAAAAGTTTGTTTCAGAAACATTACAACATAAAATTGTGTTTAAGTGGATTGCTTCAGACTGTAAACCACAAAAGGGACATAAGGTCATTGACAATCCAACGAAAGTTATACACACTAAATCATTGAAAAAAATGTGGGAAATGCATACCCAATATGATGCAACCAATACTATTATAGTTGATTGTTTAATTGAGAGAGTGAAAGAGAATCCAAAAGAAAATGTGATTCTTTCCCCTCCATTCATTGGAGCAAATCAAGTTGATAGTTGGTTGATCAATGAGCTATGGGGAATATTGCATAAACTCAACAAGGCTACAGATGTGCGAGCTATTTTGAAGGATGTTCAATTACATTTAGAAGTACCTTAAGATTACAGATGTCTATATCATGCTATTATATGTATGACATCATGAATTATTACTTTTATTTCAGAACACTAATAAAATAATTGTTGATTTGGTTTTTCATTACTAAAAATAAAATATTTTTATTTTCTTCATTTTTGGTGAGATGAGTGGTCATTTAATGTTTTCATATCAAAATTTCCCATGCCATTTTTTTTTACAATGGGTTACAATGTATGTAAAATTAATAGATAATTGGCCTATTTGTTTTAATTAGATCATTACAATTATTGGCTTTAAATGTGGTTTAAGTTATCGTTATACCTCTTAAGAATTAATAATGTAAAGGATGACCCATTGCATTCTTATAACCCTTTTTATTCCATATAAGTTGAAAAACTATATTAAGTTGTATGTAGCACCAACAATAAACATACAATTTGTACTAAAAGAAGCACCAAAAAAAAACTAAGGTAGAAACGCTATAAACTAACATATAATTAATTAGGTTTGAAATTTAAAAATTGTATTATATTGTATGTGAAAATTAATATATAATTAGTTTGTTTACTTGCACTAGACCATTGTAATTATATTTTTCAATTGCAATTAAATAAATCATTATAAGTCTTAAAATCAATGATTTAAATGGTGGGTCAATGCATTCTTATAATACTTTTATTCCATACAAATTAAATAAATGTATTAGGTTGTATGTATAAAGTAAACATATTATTTGTTTGTTCATTTTAATGGGGAAATTGTATTTGTATTTTGTGATACTTTGAACTCATTGTAAAATTACCTTTGCATACAAATGGAAATAATTCATAATAAATATTAACATCATTTTTAAAATGATAGGTTTTTATGTCCTTAAGCAATGAAGTGTTGAAGTGGAGATATGTTAATATCATACATGTTGTTGTAGTGCAGATGAAAATGGGAATTACTAAAAGTGAAAATATGTTGTTGATATTTGAAATGGAAGGAGTATTCTTCCAATCGTAGACCAAAGATGAACAAAATTTTCATATTCAAAGAGAACCAGATTAGCAATTTGGTGATAGGTCCTATTTTGTAAGGCCTTTTCAGTCAGAAGTATTAAATATTGCTTAAGAAATTATGATGTCACAATATGGACATTAAATGTCATTGACAAGTACATCCGAAAAGTACTTGAAAAATCAAATATTGATATAGAGGACTTTAAATTTGCATGGGACAGGTCTCATTGTCATTTGCAAATGAAATTGGAAGCATGGAGAACGTGACAATTTTATGAGAAAAAGTTGATTGGTGTGTGGTCCCAATATGGAGATAATTATGAAGAATCAAATGTATTGCTAATAGATACAGAAAAGCATACTTCTCAATTCATCGGATATCGATCAAACCACATCTTTATAAAATCATATACAGGGAAAGAGCAAGATACATGGCTTATGCAAGTTTTATTCCCCTTTCTTAAGATACTTCATCGTATCAAACAAAAACATGAGTACATTCGAATGTTCAATAGAGCATGTACTTCATTGTAGTTCATGGACATAATTTCTTTTATAAATTTGTTGAAAAGTACATTCCAATTTTTCAATACATTTTCGACATAGTTTTTATTGAATCAATTTGTATGATTTTATATTTTTTGAAATATATGGGAATTGCAAATTATATTAATATGCATATTTCTTATTATTTATAAATGTTTTTTCAATGACTTTGTTGTATCTATTTTTTTCCAAGATGTGTGTGCCCGCGTGTGTGTTCTTAAATGAATTGTTTTCCATTCAAATTGTCTTACATGAACCATCGAGGCATGTTATTTTTAATGACTTATGTTTACTTATATGTATCAATAATCATATATAAATGTGAAATATAAGTTTTGAAATAGAACTCCTTGCAAACAAAGGTGTTATTCTTACTAAAGAAATTATAATAATTTACTTGATAAATGTTATGTGCATTACTCACTATTCACAATGCATTATTCACTATCAAGGCTAATGAGAAATGTGTTATAGGTAAATGATTTGATCTTTTTGAAGCATAAGATATGTGATTTTTCAATCGATAGTTTTCCTAAATTTATATGCTTAAATCAATTAATGGTCGTAACTGCAATCATATCTTATTGAAAGTCAACAAGGCAGAAAGTTAGTTATTCATTGTTTACATATAAAATTCACTAATATAAGTGCATAAATGTGATATGTAATTTTTGAGATAAAAATATATTGTAAATAATTTTGCATTTCTTAAAAAAACATATATATGATGATAATGATTGATAAGTGGATTATCAAGGTTTGATTAGATACTATCATGGATGAATTATGTCATTGAAATTTTTGAATCGTAAAGCATCTAATTTCATTATTTAAAATCATTTTTTTGTAAATTTGTATTTTAAATAAACTAAAATCATATCACTTTAGCTATAATTATATTATTGACTTGTACTTAGTTATGTCCATTAATATGAGTGTATAAATGTTATTTATAATAGCCATATACTATGATGCATTTTTTTGATAAATAAGTCTTTTAATTTCTTGATAATAAGTATTAAGTGGACTATTTAGGCTAACGGGTGATGGTTCATAAGTGAATACTACTCATTAAATTGTAGGGCATTCAATTTTTAACCCATATTTTTTTTTCTTCATATATTCTTGAATCAACTATTTGTATATGCAATCATCTCATCTCATTTAATTTTATAAGGAATCCATTTATTGACTTTTATTTGTCTATCACGTAATCTGTCATGACTGTATTAATCTCACATTGTATTGTATTGAAACAAAAATCTATCAAAAAAAATTCTCTTCTTAATAAACATGGGATAATTAATTAACAATGTGTTAAGTGGACCATCTAGACTCATTAAAGAGATGGGTAAAAAATGGTTGTATTTAAACTTTTTGCACCATAAGACATTACTTTTCCAATCCATATTAGCATTTTGTCATTTTCAATTCTTAAATAGTTTAGTTGTGGTTTAAATAATTTCATAGAATCCAATATGACTTGAAAAATTCTATTTGACTATATAATTATAATTAATTGATAATGAGTTTTAAGTGGTCTATATAAAGCCATTTATCGACTTTTATTTTCTTATCATGACGTTTAATCTAAGTATGTAAATGTGGGACTTATTTTTTTAAAAATAAAATTCCATGTAATATGAAATTTTTTTCCTAACAACACATGGAATAATTAATTGGTAATGAATGTTAAGTAGATTGTTAAAGTTATTTGAAGGTACGGGTCATAAATAAATGTATTTAAACTTTATGCAACATATGGAATTTGATTTTTCCACCTTTATTAACATTTGGTAAATTTCAATTCTTAAATAAATTATTTGTAATTGAAATAATCTCATAGAAACCAACAAGACAAGTATGTATTAAATTATATTTAGAATGTACGTATGTATAAATGGAATTTATTTTTGAAATAAAGATCTCAATTTAAGTAAAAAAATATTTTTTCAAAAATTAATAATTTACAATCAATTATTTATGAGTTCTAACTGGTTTATTCTATTTTGAATTGACAGCTTTTTCTAACTATGCATTATTAAATCAATTATTCCTATATGTAATCATATCATATAAGTCCATAAGTCAAGAAAGCATTAATTGATTTTTATTTAACTATTAGGTGGTTTAATATGAATGTATAAATGTGAACGTTCTATTTCTAGAATAAAAAACCATGTAAAGAAAATGAATTTTCTAATAAAACATGGATTAATGAAATCACCATGAGCAGTAATTAGACTATTTAAGCTCATTCAAGAGATGGGCCATAAATGGATGCCTTTAAACTTTTTACACCATATGACATGTTTTTCCCATCAATATTAACATTTTGTAAATTTCAATTCTTAAATAAACTATTTCTACTTAAAATAATCTCATAGAATCCAACAAGACTCAAAATTTATTTATTGAATTTCATTTAGTTATATGTATTCATATAAGTTTATAAATGTAATTTATTTTTGAAATAAAGCTATTAAGGTTAGTAAAGATATATCTTATATAAACTATTTAAAATCAATTGATAATCAGCTTTAAGTGGTTTATTCAAACTACATGAAAAATCAAGTGTCATAGATGAATTCCTTTTAATACATATTTAATCTTCAAAATCAATATCTTAATGATAATCTATTTTTATTTACATTAAGTATTTAATAATTAAATAACACGGGGACTTATATAAATTTCAATTAAAATACATGAGTTATGTTTCACATTTATTTCTTCCCCATTAAAAATGCTTGTCATTTTCTCTTCTTAGTGAAAGTAATGGTCAATCATGGTTTTCCATACAATTGGTTGACACTAAATTTACATCAGGACTATTATTGGTTTTGACAATGTCGACAAGGAAAGATCAATATCCACACTACCATCAACTGCGCTAATACTTGAAATCCCTTTCCTCCACTGCTTACAAGAAGTCACCACTAAATTTTCTTGTTTACTTCAATTTGTGACACTGTCCATCATAATGGAATGACTTGTATACCCATTTAAGAACTCTCATTTGATGTACTTGGATTTGAGTGGAGATAGATCAATGGTGCCTAACCTTCTTGAAATACCTAGATCAACAATGTATAACTTATATAGTGGATCCCTGCAGGCTATGAAGATGAATTATGACCCCCTAATTAGTGTTTCATAAAGGCACAAAGGGACCGTAGGAAATTGATCACAAGAAAATTTTACTAAGGTTTTAGTAGACTAGTTTCAATGCAATGCAAGGGACACATATCCTTTTCATTTACAATAAGATCCTCACATCACCATCATTCAATCAACAAATCCCCCGTAGGTAGGGGGAAACAGCGTTAGAGTTGCCAGACATAAAATTGAAACATCGAGGAATCTAGTATGTTATCCATAACTATAATATCTTTATTAGATGTTTGACATACTAATATGATTTAGCTTAAATCAATTTCTTCTAAGAGTTTGATTTCACACTTCTATTGTGTATTGATACTATTGTACATAACAACCCCATGTTTGACCTATTCATGATCTCTAATTGGTTTGAAATTACTTACAAATTATTTTAATGTTCAGTCAAGTTAATATGGCAATTTACAAAAGAATTAATGTTGCTAAAGGCCTTGTAATAAAATACTTCCAAATTTAATGAAATATGTGTTATATCATCTTCTAGTACCTAAACTCCACATATCAGCCCCTCCCAGCTTATAGCCATGGAAAATAGGTATGCTCCTCTTGTTCTACCTGTCCCACTTGGTGCCATGCCAACAGACTACCAGAGTAAAACCATACAATTTGATGGCATAGGACACTACACTGCAAAACACCATGTCAATAAGATGATAGACCACTTTGAATTGCATGAAATTGATATAGGTGATGTTCAAATTAGACTATTTGCTCAGACTTTAGCTCGTGATGTTAGGAAATGGTTTAGAGGATTACCCCCAATAGTATTGACAGTCTAGAGGTGTTTTATCAATAATTTCTGAATAGCTGGGAGAAGAAGAAGAACCCCTTACAGATCCTTTCAGAGTATGAAAATGTTAGAAGGGGACCCAATGAAACTATACAAGATTATTTCACTAGATTTAACAATATATACAATGCAATTTCAGTTAACCTTAGACCCCCACATGATTTATCATTAATAAAGTTTCTTGATGGTTTTGACATAGACATGGCATACCAGCTCAAGGAACGAGACCCCCCAAACTTAGAGGAAATGTAGAGTGTAGCAGTTAGTGTAAAGGCTAATTTATGAGCTAAAAGAGCTAGAGTTAGGAATGAAAGAAGGGGAACAACAAAAGATGAAACTTCACCCTCTGATATCAAAATTGATAGTTTAGCAAAAGGCATAGAAAATTTAGTGGATAGAATAGAGAATATGGAAAGAAAACCTTAATGGGATAACCAACAAGCCCCTCGGGTTAGAAACCCAAACTTCAGAAAAAACCAAAACGAAAACACTGGTAAGAATGGACATGATCAGAATATTAGGCCTCCTTTTCAAGAGAATTATGTAGAAACATCCCAACTTGATGATCCAAAAGAAGATACCTAGATTAATCTCATGGGATTAGACAATGAGGATATTGTTTTCCTAACACAAGATGAGCAGGAACTACATATGCTGCAGCAATTGCAAATCCAGTCTGGAGAGTCATTTGATTATAAACAAGGATATGATTCTGCCACTTTTGAAGTGCATAAACAGTATAACCTAAGGAAAAAAAAGAACGTTAATACCCCTGATCAAACCAAGAAAACAGTGCCAAATCAACCTAAGAAAATCAAAGAAGCCCTGATTTCCAAAATCCTCTAGATTCTCCCCAGAAAAAACCAGAATTATTTTGGCCCCACCATTATGGATATCACCCCTAACCAAGCTTCTAATGATCAGCCCTCCACTTCAATTCCCCCTAAAAAAGTAGTAGATACACCTCAAAATACCATAGTTGAAAACCAACATAAGGAGGTCCCCAATAAAGGAAAAGAAGATCATCCAACTCAAATTCATGCTATGAAAATTCCAAACCCTCAAATAGAGAAATCCCCCTTGCCTTTTAATCTACGAGCAGAGGTAGCCAAACTAAAAATTTCAATTCGTTTGATAGAATTGATCAAGAATGAAACGTATAAAACACAAATAAACTAGATGCGCTAAGAATGAGGATTCAATTTGTTTGATGACCAACCAGAGCTTATATTTGGTCCTGATGTGAATGGCAAAACACTAGAAGGAGGAATACCACCTTTTTACATTAGCCTTGGCATCCATGACAAAATTCTTCACAATGCAATGTTAGATTTTGGGGGCCTCCCACAATTTAATGCCCAAATCGGTAATGGAAAAGTTGAACCTAGACATTACAAGACCCTACATGGACTTATTCTCATTTGACTCAAGTCAAGTAAAGTGTCTAGGATTGATCAAAGACCTTTGTGTTACCTTAGTTCAATATCCTGCAAAGAGCATTCTGATGGATATTGTGGTTCTTGACATCCCATCGAAGTATGGCATGCTTTTATCCAGATCATGGGGAGCCAAACTCCAGGGATCTTTACAACTCGATATGTTATATGCGAAAATCTCTGCATTTGGACAACCAAAGAATCTATACCGAGAAACTTTGATGAAATATATGGTAAGTAGCCAGGATCGGCCTCAAAAATTTCCTATCTACTCTGTACATTCAGACATTGATTCCTTTATCTTATATAATACTAATAAAAGACAAGAGGTTCTTTTAGACAATGTTGATTTAGAACCAAAAGAAATTGTAGTTTCAAAATAAGAAGGAGTTATCTAAACTTTAGAACTTTCCACTAAACAAGGTAGTCAAAATAAGGAAAAGTTTGTAGCACCAGATGATGAAAATTATGAACATGAGATATTATGGCATCTTGAATTTGATGGATTAGTAAATAAGTTTGGGGTAGGAGCAAGAGTTTGGATATACAATCTGGAGAATAATCACTCAGAAGGCCATGCCTATAGGCTGAATTTTAAATGCACTAACAATATGGCTGAGTATGAAGAACTAATTTTAGGCCTTAAATTAGTTAGGAATTTAGGAGCCAAAAGAGTCTCTATCATGGGAGAATTTGAATTGGTTATAAAACAAATAGATGTTGTATACATGACCAAAGACCCTAGATTAAGTTATTATAGAGGAACCATTGTAGAAATACTAAACACTTTTTTAGAAACCAAGCTTGCTGTAATTCCTAGGAAACATAATATGCAAGCTCATAGTTTAGCAATGTTTGCCAGAACTTGCAAGTTACCTTTTCAACCTAACGATCAGTATATAGCTAAAGTTAGGCATAGACCTTTAATCCCCAATAATTTGAAGTACTGGCAATTTTTTGCTAATGACAGATAGATAAATAGTTTTTTAATCATAGAAGAAGAGTTTGTAAATAGAAATATAGATACTGATACTTCAATAGACCTTAACACTAAAGATAAAATAGAAATAAATGAGATAGAAGGTGAAGAAATAGATAGATTTCATCCCACTAAATTTGAAAAATTAGATGTAGAAAACCTAAAGCAAGTTGAGATTGATGAAACAATTCATGAAGATACTGAAGTAATCAATCTCAAAGACAATTTCTTACTAAAGGATTAACCCCTTTGGAAGATTTGTTTGATTCTAATGATGTACCTAGGAAGCCTAAAATGGAACCTTTGAAATCTGATATAGAGGAGTGTAATATAGTCACTGATGAGAATCTAAAATTGATCAAACTTTCTAAATCATTACCTCCCACTAAAAGAGTAAAATACATTAAGTTATTGAAGGAATTCCAAGATGTTTTTTCTTGGAGTTATGAGGATCTCAAGTCCTATGACACCAACATCATACAACACACAATCTCTATAAAAGAGAATGAAAACCTGTTAGACAAAAACATAGAAGGATAAACCCTGTCCTTTTACCTTCAATTGAAAATGAAATCCATAGAATGTATGATGCTAAGATAATTACACCAATCATATTTTCTGATTGGGTTTCTAACTTGGTGCCAACCAGAAAGAAAACTAGCGAAATTAGACTCTGTGTGGACCTTAGGAAACCCAATAAAGTATCACTCAAAGACAATTACCCTCTCCCCAAAATGGATCATATTTTACAAAGGGTAGTTGGATCAACCAGGATCTCATTATTGGATCGGTTTTTTGGTTACAATCAGATCTAGTTCATCCTGATGACCAAGCCAAGACTGCTTTCGCTGCTCCTTGGGGCACATTCATGTATGTGAAAATGCCTTTCGGACTAATGAATGTAGGGGCCAATTTCCAGAGGGTTATGGAAATAGCCTTTGCTAAAGAAATCCGTGGTTTCCTAGTACTATACCTAGATGACATTACTGTATTTTCGAAATCTGACAACAACACTTGGATCATCTAAGGCAGGTTTTTATTAAATGCAGGAAATATGGAATTTCTTTAAACCCCAAGAAGTCTTTGTTTGGGTTGGAAGAAGGATGGTTATTAGGTCATATAATCTCAAAAGATGGTATCCGAATAGACCCTGCAAGAATAGAAGCCATCTTACAGATACAACATCCAAGGAACATTAGAGAATTACAAGTTTTCTTAGGAGATTTATTTCTAATCTAGTTGAATTAATTAGATCACTGAAAAATATGTTGAAGAAAGATTCTACCATGAAATGGACTGTTGAGGCTAAGAAATATTTTGAAGACATTAAATTAGCCTTAACTAAAACTCCATTTTTTATCAGCTCAAAATTTGACAGAGATTTCATCATATTTTTTTTGCTTCTGAACACATAATTGTTGCAGTTTTACTACAGAAAAATGACCAGGGCTACGAACAGCCTATTGCTTTCTTTAGAAAAGCCCTGAGAGATGCCCTCTTAAAATATAAATTAATGGAAAAGAGATCCTTTGCTTTGGTCAAAGCTATCAAGGAGTTTAGGGTTTACATTTTGTATTCTCATATATTAGCCTATGTTCCTAATTCAGTAGTCAAGGACATTCTAACTCAGGATGGTCCAAATAGAAAGAGGGGAAAATGGATTGCTACTATTCTAGAATATGATATAGAAATCAATCCAACTAAGTTAATCAAGGGCCAAGGTTTAGCCAAGCTCATGGTTGAATCGAACTGTCACGCCTTGGATATAAACTTTATTGCACAAATAGATGATGAAGAGGAGATGGCGACTCCACCAATCAGCTAGGCCTTTATTGAATCACCATGGTATCTTGATATCATTTATGTTTTATTGAACTTAAAAGCTCCTCCTAAATTATCTAAGACCAAAGGAAGATTTTAAAGATGAAATCCTTAAAATTTTGTATACTAGACAATGTTGTATTTTGGAGAAATCATGAAGGCATCCTTCTAAACTGTTTATTAAAGGATGAATCTGACAAAGTATTATAATAATTTTGTGTAGGGGACTATGGAGGACACCTTTACTAGAAAACCACTGCTGATAAAATTATCAGAGCTTGTTTTTACTGACATACCTTGTTTTCTGATGTGAAGAAATTTGTGACCTCCTATCACAAATGTCAAGTTTTTGAGGGAAAGAAAAAGCTTTTACCCTTACCCCTTAAGCCAATCGAAATTTGAGACCTCCTATCACAAATTTCAATTTTTCGAGGGAAAGAAAAAGATTTTACCCTTACCCCTTAAACCAATCTCTGCTAAAACACCTTTCCAACAATGGGGCTTGGACTTCATTGGGGAAATCCACTCACCTTCCTCTGCCCAACAAAAATGGATCCTCGCTGCTACAGATTATTTCAAAAAATGGATAGAGGCCATATCTTCAAGTCAAGCCACTGACGCTGTCATCATAACCTTCCTTGAAAACAACATTCTATCAAGATTTGGATGTCCAACTAAGCTCATTATTGATAATGCAACAGCCTTTAAATCCATAAGGATGATAGATTTCTGCAGCAAGTATCATATAACCCTCGGCCATTCCACAACTTATTATCCTCAAGGGAATGGACTGGTAGAATCCTCAAATAAAAGTTTGGTGAACATCATGAAAAATTTGTTAGAGGATAATAAGAAAACATGGAATAAAAAGCTAGCCAATGCCTTATGGGCAGATAGACTAACCACAAAGAAATCAATTGGTACTTCGCCCTATCAACTGGTCTATGGAATGGAATCTATTTTTCTTTCCTCCTTGGGAACACCGGTGATGAAATTGCTTCAAGAATTGCAGGTTGAACCAAACAAAATCCAAAGAAGAATCAACCAAACAATTCATCTTCAAAAAACCAGGGAGGAAATATATATCAAATCTCAGGTGGTGCAGGAAAGGATTAAAAATATTTTTTACAAAAGAACCAAGGCTAAAGATTTCTACCTCGGCGACAAGGTCCTAAAGTTGGATTCAAGGAGGGAAAATAAAGGTAAACATGGGAAATTTGATTTCCTATGGAAAGGCCCATATACCATTTATGCTTTCAGAGGTAATAATGCTTTCTTCCTCAGAGAAATGGATCATACAAAAGCAAAAGGTGGGCTAGTGAATGGTCGAATGCTCAAACATTATTTTAAACCTAACTACTGATTTTTAGTTCCCATTGTACATATTTCATTTTCCTTCAAATAGTCTAGTGTGGATTGGATAGTGATTTTTAAAGTTGAAGCCCGAAGAGAAGGCCCTAAGATTTAAGGATTGATTGTCATAAATATCAATAATGCAGAGACAAAAAGGAGAAAAACTGCAAAGTAACATCAACAGTGATTCAAAGGCCACAAATCTACAAAGTTCTTGACATTTCACCAGGAAATGCCATCCCCAAGTGGAGCCATTGTTAGGTTCCTATACCAATAGGAGTCATAATTTTGAATTACTGAGATTAAGCCTTGTAATATTGTACATACCTTTGCTTTCTACAAATGTTTTCCATATTATAAAAAATAAAAAAAAGTAAAGAGGTTATGTCCTAAAATAATAATCAAAGGACAAAAAGAATGAAAAGGTAAAAAAAGATGAAAATATATGAACCCCAAAAAAGACAAAAAGAGAACATGAAAGTGTGCAAGTCAAAATGCCAATACTATTTACCTTTTATGTATAATAAATGATTGTGTGCAACATGTAACTCATGCAACAGTCCATGATAGTCAAAATATTTAAACTTGGCTTTTTCATGCTTTGAATTTTATTGTTTATAGATAGAGAATAAAATCTGACCAAATAGTGTAATTGTTAGGTCCCTATAATACTAGTGATTCCCCAATTACTATTGTCATTGTATTCCTTATTGTTATTGTTGTGCCCATATTTTCCCCATATTGTTATTATTTTGCCTTTATATTATTATTGTTAGGTCAGCTTGGTTATATTGTGACCCCTTAGACTCCTATATATAGAAAGGAGGTTTTTTCATTTGTATCATCTAAGAATTGTTCATTTGTGTAATGTAAAGGAGGTTACCCCCTCAAAGAGGCTGAATTCTAAGGTGTTGATCTATATTTTTATCTTTTTGTGAGCTAGTTTCCTAACATTTGGTATCAGAGCTTTGGATTCTAGGGTTTCGCTACTCCAAATAGGTCATCATGGAATTTTCACTATAACTTTTTGTCTGCGACATTTCAGAAGTGAAAAGAAAAAAACTCGTTTGAGAGGAAATCATGATGAACCTTGGGTTCGAATTTCAGAGCTTTTCTTGATATATTTTCAAAGATATGATTTGAGGAAGTTAGGGTTTTTGCAAGCACTAGAATTTAATCTAAAACAAGACATCATGGGAATTTCGCAATAATGCTTTCACTACGAAGTTTCAGAAGCTAAAACAAAAACCCATTTGAGAAGAAATCGGTCTCAACCTTGGTTCCGAATTTCAGATCCTGTCTCGCTATATTTGCGGAGATATAGTCTGAGGAAGTGAGGGTTTTTGCAAACCCTTGAATTACATTCCAAACCGGTCATTGTGGAAAAATCGTCATAACTATCTCTCTGAGAATCAGATTGAAATTTCATTAGGAGTTTCAAAAAGAGGATAGACCATAGTTTCTTGTCTATATTTTTCAGATCCAAAGGTCAAAACAGTGACACGTGGCACTTCATACAACTACTCTCTTCTAAAAATGTGTATAATCAGGTCATCTTGGGATATTGTTAATAAATCTTTCTTAGAGAATCCAATTTCGATCAGACTGGTGGCATTGGAAAGAGGATACAGAGGGTTACGGTAGGTTGTGATTTCCAAAACTTGAAGAGCTAAAATCACATAAATACATCAGATTCAATATCAAGCTCCTACAAAGTGAAAAAAAAGGTGTGTAGCTTATTTTTCAATTTTTGCATAAGCTTTGTTTGAAATAATAGTTTGAAGGAATTCAAAGGGTATTGTGAAGCATTATTATTGGTAATCGATGCCTCGAGGAAAGAAAATGGAAAAACCTAGTAAGCAACCTAAAAGCTCTAGCATGACTCATGAAGAAGAGGAAGAAATGCAACATGATATATCAAAATTACAAGACCAAGTACAACAAATTTCACTCGCACAAAAAGTAACAGAAGCTAAGATGGATGATCTAAAAAAAGAAGTAGAAGCTAAGATGGATGGTTTAAAGAAAGGTGTAGAAGCTAAGATGGATGGTTTCAAGAAAGGCATAGAAGCTAAGATGAATGGCGTGGAAGCTACGATAGATGGCATGGAAAATAAGATGCATGATTTGAAGACAGATTTGAACACAAATTTGAAGATAGGCATGGAAGATTTGAAAACAGATTTGACAACGCTTCTACAAGAAATGCTTACTAATGGCGAAAGGGTACTAAAGGAAACTCATGATGAGAACAAAATAAATGTTAATCATGATTTAATAGACTCTAATGTCAGATCGAAGAACCATCATGCTCCAAATATTGATATGACGAAATTTGATGGCAAGGATCTCGGAACATGGATACTACAGATGGAGCAATTTTTCGATCTCCATAATGTCCAAAACACACAAAAGGTATACATTGTAACTTTATATTTGGAACCAAATCAGTTTGTATGGTATCGATGGCTTTGCGCTCGTAAAAAAATTGTCACTTGGGCTATTTTTACGGATGAAATGATAGCACATTATGAGGACACAAAAAGAAACACCTTTTTTACCCAATTGATGAATCTAAAACAAAAGGGTTCAATGATGGAGCACATTGAGGACTTCCAAAAATTCAATATAAGGGTAAAAGATATTCCATAGGAGCATAGGATTGATATGTTCATAGGGAATTTAAAAGATAACATCCAACATGAGGTTTGCCTTTGGGAACTAGATTCATTGGAGAAGGAATTTAGGTTGGCAAGAAAAGTGGAAAACAAAATTATGGCAACAAGGAAGCCTACCACTCACAATCATAAAGATGGAAGTGTTGCTGCACCTAGCCACCCACAACCTACAAGGTTGACACCACAACAATTGGAAGAGAAAAGAGAAAAAGGGCTTTGTTACAGTTGTGATAGCAAATACACTAAAGGTCATAAGTGTGCCAAGAAGAAATTATTTTTCATAGATTGTGAAGAGGAGGAAGAAAAGGAACAAGAAGCATCAAAAGAAGAGGATATACACTAGGAAAAAAACCCTAGAAAAAGAAGAAATGTATCCGACCATATCTTGTAATGCATTGGCTAGAATTACCACTCCTCAAACTATCAAGATAGAAGGGCATATCAAGAAGAAAAAGGTAATAGTATTGAGTGATTTGGGAAGTACCCATAATTTTACTCATTATAAGATAGCCAAAGAATTGAATTGCTTCATATATCCAGCAGCAGAGTGTTAAGTGATGGTTGCAAGTGGAGGAACCATAAATTGCTTAGGAAAGTGCCATAACATCAAGCTATCCATGGGAGAGTATGTATTGAATAGCCCAATTCCTTCCTTTCCAATGGGTGGTGTTGATGTTGTACTAGGAGTCCAATGGCTACAATCCTTGGGTACAATAGCTTTTAATTTTCAAGAACTTTTCATGAAATTCTCTTTAGAAGGAAAGGAAATTGAATTAAGGGGTATCACAGGGAAACCAAGAAAGATAATCAACTCTAATGGAATGACAAAGCTTCTAAAGAAAGAACAACAAGGCATAATTGCACAATTATGTTCAATAGAGGTTCCCACAACGAAATCATCCATTTCTCCAGATCTCCAAAAAGTCTTGGACAATCATTCCAAGGTATTTGAGACTCCCAAATGCCTCCCACCTATTCGTGATCACGGTCATGCTATCAATTTGATTCGAGGAAGTGTTCATCCAAACATCAGGCCTTACAGATATCCCTATGTCCAAAAGAGTGAAATTGAACGTATGGTTGCAGAAATTCTAGAGGCTGGTATAATTTAACCTAGTCAAAGTTCTTTCTCTACTCTAGTAGTATTGGTTCACAAGAAGGATGGATCATGGTGCATGTGTCCAGATTATAGGGAGCTCAAAAAGCTCACTATTAAAGATAAATTTCCCATTCCTGTCATTGATGAATTATTGGATAAATTGCATGGATCAATTTACTTCACCAAGTTGGATCTTCGTTCAGGATATCATCAAATCAGAATGAAGACTGAATACATTCCAAAAACAACATTTGGAACTCATGAGGGTCATTATGAATTTTTGGTCATGCCTTTTGGCCTTATTAATGCACCTTCTACATTTCAAGGTTTGATGAATTCCATTTTCAAACCCTTCCTTAGAAAATTTGTGTTAGTATTTTTTTTATCATATACTAATCTACAACAAGTATTGGATGGATCATGTCCAACATGTTGACATGGTGCTCAAACTATTGGAGGAGAAACAATTATATGCAAAAATGTCCAAATATTTCTTTGGAGTACAAGAGGTGGAATATTTGGGTCATATTGTATCTCTTGAAGGTGTTAAGGTAGACCCTAGAAAAATTAAAACCATTAAGGAATGGAAAATCCCAACATCCATAAAGCATCTACGAGGATTTCTCAGGTTGACAGGGTATTATCACAAGTCTGTTAAGAATTATGGGAGAATAGCAGCACCTCTAACAACATTATTGAATAAAGATGCATTCTCATGGACTCCAGAAGAAACTAAGGCCTTTGAACATCTTAAAGAGGCAATGTGCCAAGCACCAGTCTTAGCTACACCAGACCTCACAAAAACCTTTATTGTGGAATGTGATGCCTTGGGAAATGGAATTGGTGTTGTTTTAATGTAAGAACAAAGACCCATTGCTTTTGAAAGTCGTCCAATCAAAGGAAAGTATTTACACGAAGCTATTTATGAGAAGGAAATGCTAGAAATACTACATGCGCTTAGGAAATGGTGACCCTACCTAATGGCAAGACACTTCAACATAAAAAGAGATCTTGATAGTCTTAAATACTTTTTGAAACAAAGATTATATTCAAAAGAACAGCAAAAATGGGTCAGAAAGCTGTTGGGCTATGACTTTGAAATCATCTACAAAAAAGGGAAGCAAAATGTTGTGGCAGATGCACTCTCAAGAAAGGATGAGGATGTGGAATCATTTCTTTGCGCCATTTCTATTATCCAACCAAATTGGATAAACAAAGCAAGGGATGAATGGAAGAATGATGAGGAAGCATGGGCACTCATTCAAAAGATACAACAAGATCCCAGTACATCTGATACATTTAGCTGGAAAAATGATTTGTTATGGTACAAGGATCGATTATACCTATGTAATAATTCCCAAATCAAACAGAAGAGTCTTAGGGAATTGCACACCTCTCCCTTAGGAGGCCACTCAGGATTTCTAAAAACTCACCACAAGGTTAAGAAGGATTTTCTTTGGGATGGCCTTAAATCGGATATTCAAAAGTTTGTGGCGGATTGTTTGGTTTGAAAACAAAATAAAGTTGAAACAATTAAGACCCCAGGACTATTAAAACCCTTATCCATTCTAAGCCAACATTGGGAGGAGGTTTCAATGGATTTTATCATGGGTTTACCCAAGTCCAAAGGAAAGAGTGCTATCATGGTGGTAGTTGACAGACTTACCAAGTATGCACACTTTTGTCCATTATCTCATCCATTTAAAGTGAGTACAGTTTCTACTGCATTTATGGAAACAATTCAAAAGCTACATGGAAACCCAAAGATTATTGTAAGCGACAGAGATCCCATTTTCACTGGAAATTTTTGGACAGAATTATTTTCTTATCTTAGGACTCAGTTATCTCATAGCTCATCTTATCATCCTCAATCTGATGGGAAAACTAAGACAGTAAACAAATGTTTGGAATGATATCTTCATTGCTTTGTATCTAATAAACAAACACAATGGGTCAAATGGTTGCCTCTAGCTAAATGGTGGTATAACACTTCCTTCCATACTGCAACAAAAATCACCCCATTTATGGCACTTTATGGATGTCACCCACCATCCATCACATCATATTTAAGAGAAAATTATAAGGTTCAAGTAGTGGAAGATCACATTGAGCATCAACAACAAGTTCTTCAACTCTTAAAGGATAACCTTACCTTGGTGCAGAATATAATGAAACAACAGGCAGATCAATATCACAACAAAAGAAGTTTTGATGTAGGTGATTGGGTATTCCTACGGCTACAACCATATAAACCAATGTCCCTCAAGAAAGTTAAGAAGGATAATAAATTATCACCAGTGTATTATGGTCTGTACAAGGTGTTGCAAAATATAGGTACTATGGCATACAAATTGGAACTTCCTGCAGCTTCCCGAGTGCACTTAGTTTTCCATGTTTCATGCTTAAAGAAGGTTATAGGTGACAAGATTCTAGTTCAAACAATATTGCCAAAACTTGATGAGGAAGGAAAAATAATATTGGAACCTGAAGCAGTCAAAGAATCAAGAACTCGACAACTACGAAATCGATCAATTTTAGAGTATCACATCAAGTGGAAGAACTTACTCGTTGAAGATTCCACATGGGAGGATGAGAATTTTATATAGAAGCACCCAGAACTACTCAAGCATTAATGACAACACTTTTTTGAAGGAGAGGGGCATGTTAGGTCCCCATAATACTAGTGATTCCCTCGTTACTGTTGTCATTTTATCCCTTATTGTTATTGTTGTGCCCCTATTGTCCCCATATTGTTATTATTGTGCCCCATAGAATCCAACTATTATTATTTTTGTGTATTTATATTATTATTGTTAGGTTGACTTGGTTATATTGTGACCCCATAGACTCCTATATATAGAAAGGAGGTTTTGTCATTTGTATCATCCAAGAATTGTTCATTTGTGTAATGTAAAGGAGGTTTCCCCCTCAAAGAGGCTAAATTCTAAGGCATTGATCTATATTTTTATCTTTTTGTGAGCTAGTTTCCTAACAGTAATCTTGGTAGATATTTAGATAGGTAAAGTAAATGAAAGGAGCTCATCAGTTTAATCTGAACCCTTGGATGTGATAACGTTAGAATTAAATAGTTTATTTTGTAAATAAAAGAAAAGATTGATAAGGGTTTGCTAGCTTAAATGCACCCTAATAAAGTGATGAAAATATGGTAGGATAAGTAGATGGGTAAGTAAAAGAAAGGTTACAGAGGTATGATGGTTGATTAGACAAAAGGTATATTTATCACCTTTTATCATATGTTCCAAATATGAATGAACAATTAAGTATGTAAATGGATTTCAAAGTCAATTAATTAACATCCCCCATTCATTTCACCCCTATACTTAACTAATTTCCCATAATAAAGTTCTAAGTAGTTAAAACCTTTAATTCAAAGAGGCTCAGAGCACTTCTCTGACTTTTGGAGGGACCAGACCCTCAGTTCAATGACTTATGGATATCAAATACTAGATTTCCCTCATAAAATTTCATCCCTCCTTCAGTTCATTCATTCTCCTAATAAAACTCCTTTTCTTAAGGTTAAAACACTTTTGCCTAGGAAAAGCATTTTCCCCCATATAAAGCACTTTCATATCATAAACCCACGAAAATGCTTTACCCTAAGTGTTAATCTAAATATGTGAAAAAACATGTAATTCACAAAAAATAATTATGCTTGGTGTTTTTCCCTTTTACGCCAATGTTTCATATTAATTACTAACTTTATTACATACAGAATCCCCGAAAAACCAAATTTCCCATATATAACCCCGCCTTAGCCCTTAATCCCGCATTAAAGCACCTCGATGAGATTAAACTCTTAATTAATCTCATACCACCAAAATTAAGTTCCCGTCGGGCCCACCACTAGCCTTTGTGCAACTTTCCTACCCAATCACCATGTGATCGTCCCCCCTTTCATCCAACGACCATCATCCATATTGAGCCAACCAAACATCTACTTTTTAACCACCCGATAAAGTGGTTTCTCCCCTAGCCCCCGATGCTACGTGTCATCCGATGAATGGAATTGGGCAGCCCCTCCTGAATACCACCAAGCGCCCAAAAGCGGTGCAATATAAACCGTTTACCACCCTCCCGCTACGTGACAAATCAACCACTGTTCACCGCTATGCGACAAATCAACCACTGTTCACCCCATACCCTCCAAAACTAACTTTTTACGTATAAAAGCCAAAAAGCCCCAAATTGTCTATTTTCATTGAAATTTCATATGCAAGCCTCTATTCACATGCACAACACCTACAAATGTTGAATTTGCCAACCTACGTACAAATTTCACTCAAAAAAAGCCCCAGACAACCCAGTCAGCCTTGCAACTTATACAAATCCATTTGACCACTTGCAGTGTCTTCCATCCCACTCCGAGCCAATTCACCCTAGTTCTAGGTATTTAAAGTAGAATTCACCAAATACCTTGTCAATATCGAAAGTAACCAGTGTTGGCATTATGATGCATGTGTTGTACTTGATGGCAACCCACTTGTAGCAGAACAACTCACTTGTATATGGTAACTAGATAAGAGATATCATATGTGACAAAATGTATGACAATAGTGTTTTTAGATGTGATGAAATGCAGGGAAGCTTCAAGGAATTAGTTCAAAAGGCAACTCACTTAGATGAAAGATCACAATACAACATGACAACAACAAAGAACTAGAGATCGAACCACAAAGAATGAAGAAAGAGAGGCATACGCAGGTTCACCTTGACCAAGGTGCATATACATGCAGGTTAACAGAATAGAAGGAGCATATAACGTACACACGAACTTTCACAGAAGGAAAAGCACGTATACCTTGGAAAACTGAGTTTTTGGTCCGAAGTATTTGGTCCATGGTATTTTGATCCATGGTATTTGTCCATGGTATTGGGTCCAAGGTATTGACCCTAGGTATTTGATCCAAGGTATTGGTCCTAAGTGGTTTTGGTCCATGGTATTGAGAAAGGCCTAAAACTATATAAGGAGGAGAAGATCATTAGGCTAATGCAAATAAGTATTGAATATTTGGATAAAGTGTGAGATCTAGTATGCAGGTTATGGGTTTATGATGCTCGGCTTGATCTAAACTAAGGAGGAACCTTAGCGGTTGATGTAGGACAAGATCTAATGACGGATTAGGATATTAAGGCTTGGAATGAATCATATTTATATGGTTTGATCATGTTGATTCTAGATCTGTATATTGACGCATGCGTTGTTCTGTAAATATTATGATATGGGTATCACTGAAGTCTAGAATAGCTGCAAAATTATCAATGAATATTTACAGATGTATACGTTGGTTGGCTGTAGTAAAAGCACGTATACACGCAGGTTCGACACATCAAAGTAGCGTATACCTTCTGAACTATGATGTCTGAAGTTACAGTTGGTTCTGGTTGTTGATGCAGAGTTCTGGGTTTTGCTTTATGTTCTGGTGACTGTGTTTTGATGACAGAATAAAAATTGTTCAAATTGATTGATAGTGATTTTCTTCAGTAATAATGGTTGATGGATTGGGATCATAATGACTTATCATTATGTGATCTGATGGGCTAGATCTAGTTGCTAACACATGTATTATCCTTTATATGTGATGATATGGGTATGTCTAAAGTCTGGAAGTGCAGTGAAATTATAAGTAAGTATTTGCAGATATATATGCTGGTTCACTTTGATGAAGTTGCAAATACATGATGGTTCGGCTCTTCCAAGTTCTGTATACACTCTGATGTATGGTTTTGAGATTACAGTAGGTTTTGAATGATGATGCAGTGTTCAGGGTACAAAGTTGTGTACTCGTTACAGTGATCTCTCTGTTTCAGTTGATTTGTTGAAGTTGATTAAGGTATGAATGAATGTTTGATTCAGTTGTGTTAGAGATTCATGGATTGATTTATTCAGCTGTGGTTGATTCATAAGTGAGGATTGAGTTTAAGTGGTTAGTTGATGTAGATGTATTTGATGGTTATATTACAGTGGTGATTGATTTTGAGCTTCAATGTTCTTGATGGGTCCAGTATGAAAATTGGATGAAACGTGGCCTTTAGATTATGGTGTTGTGTTCCAGGAGTATCCAGTATGAAAATTTATTAAACGTGGTACCTGGAGGAAGAAAGAAGGTTGTAGCCTTCTATAGGTCGGTGCCTACATGGTAGTAAAAATATCAGCTAGTACAAGAGCGAGGGGGTTATAGCTCCCTTCCAGTAAAAGCTGGAGAATGAGAGAAGGTAGTAACCTAATGCAGTTAGAAGCCTGCATACTAGTATGACTCTGCACCAGTACAATGTTGTAAATAGATTTTATTATTATTAAAAGAAGACAAAAACGACAGCAGCAGGTGGTTTTTACCCACATTGGGTTTCCACCTTAAATCTTGGTGTTCATGTGTGTTACTTATGTGTGATGGTCCTTTCTATTATGTTAACTGCATATGGTAACTATTTAATTCTTAATGAAGTATTGATGCATAGATTAAAGGTCAACATATGATGAATCAATTGAATCATTAGTTTGCTGGACATACGCTTGTTTCCTTATACAAAATTGCGTACACACACAGGTTACCTTCATTGAAGTAGCATATATGAAATTGAGTATAAGAAAAGAAAAATATTATTGACTTAACTAATACTGATTCCCCCCCCCCCCTAGTATTATTTCCAACAATTGGGATCAGAGCAGGTCCTTTGGTAGAAGCTTGATCGCTAGAAGGAGATCCTTAAAACAATGGGAAATAGGCTAAAGAAGAAAGCGCCTCAGAAGAAGACATCTCAAAGGAACTATGATGGTGGGAGAATCAATTGGGGATTATGTGGAAGCAACTCTTCAGATTCAGAATCACTTTAGAATAAAGATGAACAAGCAAAAGAACTATCATGTATGAATTTGTTATCCTCCAGTGATAAATTTCTCCATCCATTTGAAGATGATCAAAGTGATAGCGAAGCAACTGAATTTGCTCTTATGGGTAAGGAAGAAAGATATCAAATAGAGGCAGAATTTAAAAGGCTTACGAATAGAATTAGAGATCAACAAGATCTTTTAGACAAAAGGGAGTGTGCCTTCAAAGAAGCTACCGAACTGAAAGCTCAACTAGAGGAAGGAAACAAAGTAAGGAAGCAATTCAAGGAAAAGGGAGATCAATGTCAAAAGTTGCAGGATGAAGTGACATCATTAAGAAATGAAGTAAATGGAAGGATCACAACAATCAAGAAACTCAAAGATAGATCCAGTTACTATGAAGTCTTGAAGCTAAGATCCTCTCGCTAAAAGTAGATCTTGGAAAATCAAATAGGCAGAATGAAGAACTACTCCAAGCTCTTGAAAAACCAAAAAACGAAGTTCTTTAATTAAGGCAAGATATGGAAGAAGGAAGAAAACCTAAAGAAAAGATGAAAAGGAAGTATCTTGAAAGGGAAGAGCAACATTAGGTTGAGGTAAATATACTAAAAGGTAGATTAGAAGAAAAGGATAAGCTCTTACGATTTCAAGATAGTACTAAGATCTTGGATGATATTCTTAGTAGTCAAAGGTCTCTTGCCATCAAAATTGGTCTTGGTTTTCATGAATTTGTTGAAGGTGAATCTAGCTCTCAAAGCAAGACAAGGAACTCTAATGCAAAATCTGAAATGCTTAAGAAGGAAATGAGAGGTCATTTCCATCAACAACCAAGGAAAGAAATTATTCAAAGAAAATATTTCACTCCTAACTATGCAAGTGATAGTCAGTTATTTCCCCAAATGAATAATGTTGAATGCTTTATATGTCATAATCTTGGACATGTTGCAGCGAGATGCAAAAGGATAATGGTTCAAGACCATCACATAGAAAGATCATTGGCTTCCAGGTACTTTAAGGGATATTGTTTTTCTTGCAATATGTTTGGTCATAAAGCCATTAAATACTATGGAAGAAATATGATACATGTAAGATGTTATGCATGTAACAAGTTTGGAAATATAGCAAAGGAATGCAGGAGGAAATTGTGGGCACCATACCAAAAGGAGAAAACATCCTCACACTTGAAGATATGGAAGAAGAAGGAAGTACAGTCAGAAAAATGTGGCATGGCATAGTATACAGACATAACAAACTCAGGGGGAGTTGAAAGTATGCAACTTCAATGTTCTAAATCTCATATGCAAGTTTCATGAAGACAAGTTGCGTATATACGTGACTTCAAAGATGCATAGTCACGTATATGTAGTTTGAGAAAAATGTTGTGGGATAGTCTCAGAAAAACTAATGTGATATGATTCAAACAATTATCAGTGATCTTTCCTGTCGTAGATGACTACAGTCTGCGGATATTATTTAGAAGTGTTTTTATCCTAACAAGTTGTTGATAACTTGATGTATATTTGATTGATGATGATGCATTGATACTTCTTATTGATATATGCAATGATCAGATCTGACAGTGAACAGGTGGAACAGGTTCAAGGGGAGAACATGCTATGCTTCTAACAAAGCATTGTTGGCATTATGGTTAGAAGTCTTTTTGATAATGATGATGCTTATGTGGCTAAAGTGTTTAAATTGATACATCTTGCTATGTGATGGTTATAAGTTTCCCATGATGAAATCTCAGATGATACTTATATTGATTGGGGTTACATAGTTGTTATTCAGATCAAACTTATGGATGACTTTTGATGATGTATATATATGTTGCTTACATGGTGATCTTCATAAGGACAAGGAGAGGTACAAATATTCAGTACACAACTTCATTAATTGATGATGAGCCACTCATTTCTTCTATGTTCCAGTTGTCATTCCTTCAAAGATGCATAAATTTCATATGGTATAGTTATGATATAGGATTCTCACATGGTTGAGGATTGTTGTTGTTGAGGATATCAAGAAATCTTGACAAATTACCATGAGCTTATGGTTTGCTAGATACATATTGCTATGCTAGATACATGGATGATTACTTAAGTTGCATATTGACAAATATTGTTGGTTGGCCAAGAGAATGATGTTATTTGAAGACATGGATATTCAAAGGCATTGCTTACTTAGTCACATAATGATGATGATTTCTTACCTTATGATAATAGGTTGATACTCACATATGTTGATTATC
Source organism: Pinus tabuliformis (assembly GCA_031772625.1). Classification (NCBI taxonomy): domain Eukaryota; kingdom Viridiplantae; phylum Streptophyta; class Pinopsida; order Pinales; family Pinaceae; genus Pinus; species Pinus tabuliformis. The sequence goes on along the minus strand of CM062818.1, from coordinate 224,875,716 downwards.
ATGGTTGATGCTTATCCGATGTCGCATGTTCCCTAGTGATGATACATGATTGATATATTGAAGGTTCTTGTGGAAAGATCATGTAGTTCTTGATAATGATGTTATGATCATGGATGATGTCACATACATATGATATGATGTGAATGATTTGGTGCCACCACTTGGAGATATGACATTTGCTTAATTGATTCATGAAAGGTTATGGAAACGAAGCAAGTTGATCTTGATGAGATCAAGAGGATGAGTTGATATCTATATGCAGACATACTTTGTCACAGGTTGATTATATTTACACTGTCATATCTTGGGAACTAATGATGGACATATATAGGTTGTTGGTATGGATGTTGTTGACAGATGCTTATGGAGCAGATCATACATGGTGTAGTCTTTTGATAAATCCCTTTTTGGTCATATGATGTAATTTGTACCCCCTCTATGCATGGGAAGGATGAAGTGTAATAATTTCTATATTTCAGTCATGTATGAACAATTGGTATTTCCCCACTTGGTTGGGAGAGTGGATGTATGTATGAATCATTGATGATAGGAAGGTAAAACTCACACGGTTGAGTTATAAAGTCATGTTTTCTTCTTGAAAATATTTGTAGACTTTGCATGTGCTCAAAGGGAGAATGGATGATACAGTATATCTCGGCATGAACAAAGGGAGAGTTTAATCAGAGAATTTAGCATGTGCTTAGGGGGAGCATGATCAATGTTTATATTCAACTGTTCAAATATGGAAGTCTTCTTTTTGGTCAGCCCTTTGCCCTTGATGTCAAAGGGGGAGAGTATTTTGGTGCTGCTTGTTATCTATAACAGTTTCTACAGCTTGCAGTAATCAACACCAACATGGTTGCCATCAAGTCCAAAGGGGGAGATTGTTGGCATTATGATGCATGTGTTGTACTTGATGGAAACCCACTTGTAGCAGAACAACTCACTTGTATATGGTAACTAGATAAGAGATATCAGATGTGACAGAATGCATGACAATAGTGTTTACAGATGTGATGAAATGCAGGGTAGCTTCAAGGAATCAGTTCAGAAGGCAACTCACTCATATGAAAGATCACAGTAGAGCATGACAACAACAAAGAATTGCAAGTCAGACCACACAAAATGAAGAAAGAGAGGTATACGCAGGTTCACCTTGACCAATTATCGTATACACGTAGGTTAATAGAACAAAAGGAGCGTATAACGTACACACACACTTTCACAGAAGGAAAAGCATGTATAGCTTGGAAAACTAATTTTTTGGTCCAAAGTATTTGGTCCATGGTATTTTGATCCATGGTATTGGTCCATGGTATTGGGTCTAAGGTATTGACCCTAGGTATTTGATCCAAGGTATTGGTCCTATGTGGTTTTGGTCCATGGTATTGAGAAAGGCCTAAAACTATATAACGAGGAGAAGATCATTAGGCCAATGCAGACAAGTATTGAATATTTGGATAAAGTGTGAGATCTAGTATGCAGGTTATGGGTTTATGATGCTTGGCTTGATCTAAACTAAGGAGGAACCTTAGCGGTTGATGGAGGACAAGATCTAATGATGGATTGGGATCTTAAGGCTTGGAATGAATCATATTTATATGGTTTGATCATGTTGATTCTAGATCTGTATACTGACGCATGTGTTGTTCTGTAAATATTATGATCTAGGTATAACTAATGTCTGGAATAGCTGCAAAATTATCAATGAATATTTATAAATGTATATGCTGGTTGACTGTGGTAAAAGCGCATATACATGTAGGTTCGGCACATCAAAGTAGCGTATACCTTGTGAACTATGATGTTTGAAGTTACAATTGGTTATGGTTGTTGATGCAGAGTTCTGGGTTTTTCTTTATGTTATGGTGACTATGTTTTGATGACAGTATACTAAATGTTCAAATTGATTGATAGTGATTTTCTTCAGTAATAATGGTTGATGGATTAGGATCATAATGACTTATCATTATGTATCTGATGGGCTATATCTAGTTGCTAACACATGTATTATCATTTATATGTGATGATCTAGGCATGTCTGAAGTCTCGAAGTGCAGCGGAATTATAAGTAAGTATTTGCAGATATATACGCTGGTTCGCTTTGATGAAGTTGCAAATACATGTTGGTTCAGCTCTTCCAAGTTGCATATACACTATGATGTATGGTTTTGAGATTACAACAAGTTCTGAATGATGATGTAGTGTTCAGGGTACAAAGTTGTGTATTGGTTACAGTGATCTCTTCGTTTCAGTTGATTTGTTGAACTTGATTAACATATGAATGAATGTTTGATTCAATTGTGTCAGAGATTCATGGATTGATTGATTTAGTTGTGGTTGATTCAAAAAGTGAGGATTGAGTTTCAGTGATTAGTTGATATAGATGTATTTGATGGTTGTATTACATTGGTGATTGATTTTGAGCTTCAATGTTGTTGATGGGTCCAGTATGAAAATTGGATAAAATGTGGCCTTCATATTATAGTGTTGTGTTCCAAGAGTATCTAGTATGAAAATTTGTGAAACATGGTACCTGGAGGAAGAAATAAGGTTGTAGCCTTCGCTAGGTCGGCGCCTACATGCTAGTAAACATATCGGCTAGTACAAGAGCTAGGGGGTTGTAGCTCCCTTCTAGTACAAGTTGGAGAACGAGAGAAGGTAGTAACCTTCTGCAGGTAGAAGCCTGCATACTGGTATGAGTCTACACCAATACAATGTTGTAAACAGATTTTCTTATTATTAAAAGAAGACAGAGATGACAGCAGCAGGTGGTTTTTACCCACATTGGGTTTCCACCCTAAATCTTGGTGTTCATGTGTGTTGCTTGTGTGTATGGTCCTTTCTGTTATATTAACTGCACATGGTCACTGTTTAATGCTTAATGAAGTACTGATGCATAGATTAAAGATCAACATATGATGAATTAACTGAATCATTAGTTTGCTAGATATATGCTTGTTTCCTTATACACAGTTGCGTACACATGCAGGTTACCTTCATTGAAGTAGCGTATATGCAATTGAGTATAAGAAAAGAAAAAGATTATTTACTTGACTAATACTGATTCACCCCCCTCTCAGTATTATTTGCAACAACCAGTTGCTGAGTGTTTTGGTTAAGTCAAAAATTAATTTAAAACTGCACACCTTGCTGAACACCATTTCCCTAAATACAGTAAATTACCCTCCCCCATTACTCAAATCGACAAGAACTGAGAATCGCTGCTGCAATTGCTATGGATGTAAGACCCATCTCCATGCCCCATTTGGACCTCGACCACCTCCCCTTAGCTGATAGAGATTTCCAGATAAAAGATACCTCTGTCATAGAGCTCTTGCTCAAAGTACATTGCCAAAGTAGGGACAGGTTCCTGAACCATGCTGATGAAATTGGCCTTTGGAAGTCAAATTTGCCTAAGTACCAGCTCCCCCAAGTCCACATTTTTCCTGAAATTGTACATATGTGCTATGCTTGCTACATCCCTAGTCACAGAACCATCATGTCTCATGACCAGAAAGTCCTTTTCACCATCACTCTTGAGTCCATCAATGAGATGTTGCATCTCCAACTAGGGCCAAACCTAACTCCCCTCTCAATTGGAGACCTTTTAGACTTATTTCCCAAACTCAACTCTGCAATATTGGCCCAATTGATCCAAACCTTCAACATAGAAGAGAAGTACACCCCCAAAGACCCCCCTCCATATGTAGCAACTCTATTTTCTCCTTGGGGACGAGATATTGTATCCACGATATATTGTGTTTTGGGTTACTCCACAAGTGAGTTCATTGATGAAATTATCCTGGCTTTCATGTCCATCTATGCCTCGAGCCAGCCTCATGCAACGATTTATGACTTTGCCACAATCATAGTGAAGAGCCCCATAAATGGGTAATTATATGGGCTCATTTTGCCTCCTAACTTAGCTTAATCCACCATTCTCATTAGTTTATTGCATTTTTTAAATTATATTTATGCTAATAGAGTGAGTTGGGTTGGTCCTTATGCCTTGAAGTCTAATGTGTGCTTAATGCATATTTTTGGTCAATTTTGGAGACAAAGTGAAAGATTTAATGAACATTTGGCAGAAAATATTCGAAGAAGACAAGGTATAGGATTTATAGGAGGGTGTACCGCTCATTTATGACTCCCTACTTCGAATTCTCCTTCAGAAATCTCAGAGCACAAGCAGCCACATCAATCCACCAAAGAGGCAGCTGAGCAAGTGGAGGATAACTGCTGTCTATCTCAAGTTTTGGGAGCCAAGCCTCCCTGATTATAAGGGAGCTCTTGGGAGCTCCAATTGTATAAGTAGAGAGGTCTAGGGCCTCATTAGGTTGTTGGATGTTAGTGAAATTTTTGAACCTTTGTTGCATCTTTGCTTTGCTCAACTTCGAGCTAACTTTTGTTGAGAGTTTTATGTAATCCTATTATTGTTTTGATAATAAAGATGAGATCCTTTTTGAGCTAGCACTGAGTCTTCTCAGAGGGTTGAAGCTCTTGGGTTAGGGCCCAATCCAAGTAGCTAAGTTCATCTTTTCCTATACTTTTATGTTTCATTTCAGTTTATGAATTAGTTGTTGTTAGATAAATTTCTTTCTTGATTAAGAATAGGTTGCTTTTGGTGATTTAGAAGGTTGTTGTTATGAAACCAGCTCACAAAAAGATAGAAAAGAGAGATCCATGCCTTAGAATTCAGCCTCTTCGACGGGGCAACCTCCTTTACATTACATAAATGAACAATTCTTGGATGATACAAATGACAAAACCTCCTTTCTATATATAGGAGTCTAAGGAGTCACAATATAATCCAGCCGACCTAACAATAATAATATAAAGCCACAAAAATAACAATAGAGGGATTCTATGGGGAACAGAAATAACAATATGGGGGTAATAGGGGCACAACAATATAAATAAGGGGTATAACTACAATAGTAATGGGGTAATCACTAGTATTATAGGGACCCAACATGCCCCTCTCCTTCAAAAAAGTGTTGTCCTCAACGCTTGAGTAGTTCTGGATACTTCTGCATAAAATTCTCATCCTCCCATGTGGAATCTTCAGCGGATAAGTTCTTCCACTTGATAAGATACTCTGAAATTGATCGATTTCGTAGCTGTCGAGTTCTTGTTTCTGTGACTGCTTCCGGTTCCAATATAATTTTTCCTTCCTCGTCAAGTTCTGGCAATATTGTTTGAACTGGGAGCTTGTCGCCTATAACCTTCTTTAAACATGAAACATGGAAAACTGGGTGCAATCGAGAAGCTGCAGGAAGCTCCAATTTGTATGCCATAGTACCAATCTTTTGCAACACCTTGTATGGACCATAATACTTTGGTGATAATTTATTATCCTTCTTAGCTTGCTTTAGGGACATTTGCTTATATGGTTGTAGCCGTAGGAATACCCAATCACCTACATCAAAACTTCTTTCACTGCGATGTTGATCTGCCTGTTGTTTCATTCTATTTTGTGCCAACACGAGGTTATCCTTTAAGAGTTGGAGGACTTGTTGTTGATGTTCGATGTGATGTTCCACTGCCTGAACCTTAGAATTTTCTCTTAAATATGATGTGATGGATGGTGGTTGATACCCATAAAGTGCCATAAATGGGGTCATTTTTGTTGCTGTATGGAAGGAAGTGTTATACCACCATTCAGCCAGAGGCAACCATTTGACCCATTGTGTTTGTTTATCAGATACAAAGCAACGAAGATATCCTTCCAAACATTTGTTTACTATCTCAGTTTGCCCATCAGATTGAGGATGATAAGATGAGCTATGAGCTAACTGAGTACCAAGACAAGAAAATAATTTTGTCCAAAAATTTCCAGTGAAAATGGGATCTCTGTCACTTACAATAATCTTTGGGTTTCCATGTAGCTTTTGAACTGTTTCCATAAATGCAGTAGAAACTGTACTGGCTTTAAATGGATGTGATAATGCACAAAAGTGTGCATACTTGGTAAGTCTGTCAACTACCACCATGATGACACTCTTTCCCTCAGACTTGGGTAAACCTGTGATAAAATCCATTGAAACCTCCTCCCAACGTTGGCTTGGAATGGATAAAGGTTGTAATAGACCTGGTGTCTTAATTGTTTCAACTTTATTTTGTTGGCAAACCAAACATTCCGCCACAAACTTTTGAATATCTGATTTAAGGCCATCCCAAAAAAATTCCTTCTTAACCCTGTGGTAAGTTTTTAAAAATCCTGAGTGCCCTCCTAAGGGAGAAGTGTGCAATTCCATAAGAATCTTTTGTTTTAGCTGGGAATTCTTACAGAGGTATAAGCGATCTTTGTACCATAACGAATCATTTTTCCAGCTAAATGTATCAGAAGTACTGGAATCTTGTTGTAGCTTTCGAATAAGTGCCCACACTTCTTCGTCATTCTTCCATTCCTCCCTTGCTTCGTTTATCCAATCTGGTTGGATAATAGAAATGGCACACAACAATGCTTCCACATCCTCATCCTTTCTTGAGAGTGCATCTGCCACCACATTTTGCTTCCCTTTTTTGTAGATGATTTCAAAGTCATAACCCAACATCTTTGTGACCCACTTTTGTTGCTCTTCAGAGGATAATCTTTGTTCTAAAAAGTATTTAAGGCTATCATGATCCGTTTTTACCTTGAAGTGTCTTCCCATTAGGTAGGGTCGCCATTTCTTAAGTGCATGGAGTATTGCCAACATTTCCTTCTCATAAATAGCTTTGCTTAAAAACTTTCCCTTGATTGGACGACTTTCAAAAGCAATGGGTCTTTCATCTTGCATTAGAACAGCACCAATTCCATTTCCTGAAGCATCACATTCCACAATAAAGGTTTTTGTGAAGTCCGGTGTAGCTAAGACCGGTGCTTGGCACATTGCCTCTTTAAGATGTTCAAAGGCCTTTGTTGCTTCCGGAGTCCATGAAAATGAATCTTTCTTCAATAATGTTGTTAGAGGTGCTGCTATTCTCCCATAATTCTTAACAAACTTGCGATAATACCCTGTCAACCCAAGAAATCCTCGCAGATGCTTTATGGATGTGGGGATTTTCCATTCCTTAATGGCTTTAATTTTGCTAGGGTCTACCTTAACTCCTTCATGAGATACAATATGACCCAAATATTCCACCTCCTGGACTCCAAAGAAACATTTGGATCTTTTTGCATATAATTGTTTCTCCTCCAATAGTTGTAGCACCCTGTCAACATGTTCAACATGATCCTTCCAAGACTTGCTGTAGATTAGTATATCATCAAAAAATACTAACACAAATTTTCTAAGGAATGGTTTGAAAATTGAATTCATCAAACCTTGAAATGTTGAAGGTGCATTGGTAAGGCCAAAAGGCATGACCAAAAATTCATAATGACCCTCATGAGTTCTAAATGCCGTTTTCGGAATGTCTTCAATCTTCATTCTGATTTGATGATATCCCGAACGAAGATCCAACTTGGTGAAGTAAATTGATCCATGCAATTCATCCAGTAATTCATCAATGACAGGAATGGGGAACTTATCTTTAATAGTGAGCTTGTTGAGCTCCCTATAATCTGGACACATGCGCCATGATCCATCCTTCTTGTGCACCAATACTACTGGAGCTGAGAAAGAACTTTGACTCGGTTGAATTATACCAGCCTCTAGCATTTCTGCAACCATACGTTCAATTTCACTTTTTTGGACATAGGGATATCTGTACGGCCTGATGTTTGGAGGAACACTTCCTGGAATCAGATGAATAGCATGATCATGATCACGCATAGGTGGGAGACCTTTGGGAGTCTCAAATACCTTGGAATGATTGTCCAGGACTTTTTGGAGATCTGGAGAAATAGATGATTCCAATGTGGAAACATCTAGCGAACATAATTGTGCAATTACACCTCTTTGCTCCTTTTTTAGAAGCTTTGTCATGCCATTAGAGCTGATTATCTTTCCTGGTTTCCCTGCAATACCCCTTAATTCAACTTCCTTTCCTTCCACAGAAAATTTCATGAAAAGTTCTTGAAAATTAAAAGCTATTGTACCCAAGGATTGTAGCCATTGGACTCCTAGTACAACATCAGCACCTCCCATTGGAATGGAAAGCATTGGGCTAGTCAATACATATTCTCCCATGGATAGCTTGATATTATGGCACTTTCCAGAGCAATTTATTGTTCCTCCATTTGCAATCATCACTTGACACTCTGGTGCTGGATATAGGAAGCAATTCAATTCTTTTGCTACCCTACAATGAATAAAATTGTGGGTGCTTCCTGAATCAATCAACACTATTACCTTTTTCTTCTTGATTTGTCCTTCTATCTTGATGGTTTGAGGAGTGGTAATTCCCGCCAATGCATTACAAGATATGGTCATTTATTTGTTCTTCATCTAGGCTTTGTTCCTGGAGTATATCCTCTTCTTTTGACCTTTCTTGCTCCTTTTCTTCTTCCTCTTCACAATCTATGTAGAATAATTTCTTCTCAGCACACTTATGACCTTTTGTGTATTTGCTATCACAATTGTAACAAAGCCCTTTTGCTCTTTTTTCTTCCAATTGTTGTGGTGTCAACCTTGTAGGTTGTGGAAGACTATGGGCAACAACACTTCCGTCTTTATAGTTGTGAATGGTATGCTTCCTAGTTGCCATAATTTTGCTTTCCATTTTTCTTGCTAACCTGAATGCCTTCTCTAATGAATCAGGTTCCCAAAGGCGAACATCATGTTGGATATTATCCTTTAAAGACCCTATGAACACATCAATCCTATGCTCCTCTGGAATATCTTTTACCCTTATGTTCAATTTTTGGAACTCCTCAATGTGCTCCATTATTGAACCCTTTTGTTTGAGACTTATCAATTGGCTAAAAAAAGTGTTGCTTTTTGTATCTTCATAATGTGCTATCAATTCTTCCGTAAAAATTGCCCAAGTGATAAATTTTTTACGAGAGCAAAGCCATTGATACCATACAAACTGATTTGGTTCCAAATATACAATTGCCATACGTACCTTTTGTGTGTTTTGCACATTATTGAGATCGAAGAATTGCTCCATCTGTAATATCCATGTGGCGGGATCCTTGCCATCAAACTTCCTCATATCGATTTTTGGAATATGGTGAGTCTTCGATCCAACATTAGCGTCTATGGAATCATGATTAACATTTCTTTTGTTCTCATCATGAGTTTCCTTTACTACCTTTTCACCATTAGTAAGTATTTCTTGTAGAAAATTTGTCAAATCTGTCTTCAAATCTGCCATGTCTGTCTTCAAATCTGTCTTCAAATCTGCCATGTCTCTCTTCAAATCTATCTTCGAATCATCCATCTTAGCTTCCATGCCCTTTATCTTAGATTCCACGCCACTTATCTTAGCTTCTGTTAGCTTTTGTGAGCGTGACATTTGTTGCACTTGTTCTTGTAATTTTGATATATCATGTAGCATTTCTTCTTCTTCTTCATGAGTCATGCTAGAGCTTTCAGGTTCCTTACTAGGTGTTTGCATTTTCTTTCCTCGGGGCATCAGTTACCGATAATAATGCTTTACTATGCCCTTTGAATTCCGTTAAACCAAGCTTACACAAAAAATTTTAAAAAAACTACACACCTTTTTTCACTTTATAGAAGGCTAATATTGAATCTGATGTATCTCTGTAATTTCGAATCATCCAGTTCTGAAATTGCTACCTGTAGTAGCCTTTTGCGTCCTCTTTCCAATGCCACAAGTCTGAGCCAAATTGGATTCTCCAAGGAAGAGTTATGTGAAATCTCCCACAGTGACTTGCTTTTAGACTGGTTCAGTAGAGCGAACTTGTACGACGTGCCACGAGTCACTGTTTCAACCTTTGAATCTGAAACACACATACAAGAAACTACAGTCCGTCCTCTTTCTATACCTTTTTACGAAATTTCAATCCGATCCTCAAAGAGAGAGTTATGACGATTTTCCCCAGGTCACCTGTTTTGAATTTAATTCAGGAGTCTGCAAAAAGGCCAACTTCCTCAGATCATATCTCCGAAACTATCGCGCGAAAAGCTCTGAAATTTGGACCCAAGGTTGAGCGCCAATTCTTCTCAAATGGGGTTTTTTTGTGACTTCTGAAACGTTACAGAAAAAACTTTATAGCGAAAATTCCACGATGACCTGTTTGGAGCAGCGAAACCCTAGAATCCAAAGCTCTAATACCAAATGTTATGAAACCAGCTCACAAAAAGATAGAAAAGAGAGATCCACGCCTTAGAATTCAGCCTCTTCAAGGGGGAAACCTCCTTTACATTACATAAATGAACAATTCTTGGATGATACAAATGACAAAACCTCCTTTCTATATATAGGAGTCTAAGGAGTCACAATATAATCCAGCCGACCTAACAATAATAATATAAAGCCACAAAAATAACAATAGAGGGACTCTATGGGGCATAGAAATAACAATATGGGGGTAATAGGGGCACAACTATATAAATAAGGGGTATAACTACAATAGTAATGGGGTAATCACTAGTATTATAGGGACCCAACAGTTGTTTCCATTTCAGTTTTTTGTAGCAGGTTGAACAGTCATAGAAAGAAGATAGAAAAGGCCATGAATAGATCCTTGGCCACCTTTCCTTCACTTGGGACCATGAATTGAGGCCAAGACCCTCTTACTGCTACAAAAACACAGATTTAACTTCTCCATAGGATTTCTAGTGTCGCAGTTTGTTAGAAGGTTAATGCTTTGGTGTAGATCTATTTCACCGTTCTCACTTCTATCTTTGCAATAAATTTCCTTCCATGCTTTCTTCCTATGTAGCATTTTTCAGCATTTACATTCCTAGATTAGAGTTTAGATCAGCATGATGCAATGTTTTGTTTTGTTGATGTAGCTAGTTTCCTTGCTTGCTTAATCTCATTATTTGATTTTCAGTTCTCTTGCAGTAAATCTCTTATCACAATAAGTTAGATAATTATCCATCACCATCTCTCTTTGATCTATGTTCCATAGGTCACCCAAAGTCCCTCACAAATCTGCTTTAATTTTATGCACTTTTCTCATGAACTTTCCTTTCTTTTCTTGAACAAGTCCAACCATCTTTCTCTTTCCTAATCCTTGTTGATGAACCCTGGACACCTTAACAACTCATCCTAGCCTTCAGCTACTCTTTCCACCCATTTTCCCACCTTCAAAACCTTCAAAACTACTCTTGGCATCCTCTTGTAGACCTCCTATACATCCCCTTCAGCCTCATGTAGATTTTCCTATAGGTGACATTTTTAAGTTCGATTGTAGGGAAAGCCTCCAGAAGGCCACTAGAGGTCTCCTACGACCCATCCATGCCTTCCTACACCTCTACAAACTCCAAATTATCCCTCCATCACCACCTAATATCTACCACATTCACAAACAAATAAATTACATGCATGAAAATTTCACCTAAAAATAAATAAAAACCCAAAAAGATGTTTTTTTCTCACTTGCTTCTAGAAATAGATTGAGTAGATGATGTTGACTTCCTAAGTAGGTAATGGCATTGCTTTCATGGTTTTTCATCTCTCTTTCTACAAAAGTAGGATTAGTGGTTAATTAGGGTTTGCTAGGTTTACTTCACATTTCAGTCTTCTTTCTCTTTCTGCAAGTAGAATAGCCTTTGTAGAGTAAGCTTCCCTTTATTTCATCACATATAAAGCTTCTTCTGGAATTCATAGAAGTTGGCTTGAGCTCCTAGTGATCTTGTGCCAGCTAACCAAGTGATAGCCTATAGTAAGAACTAGTACTTGTGCATACAACACCGTCGCTTCCAAGTTTGTTACGAACTACTGGGTTGATAAAAGTAAAGTAGGAAGCTTAGGAGTTGCAACATTGTTGCTGCAATACTGGTGCTCACCACTTTTTGGTGTTGTTTCCAGGGAAGTGTCAGAGTATTTTGTGATTACTGCTTTCTTCTATTTTTTACTGCAACATTCTGCTAGGTAGTTTCTTTCAGCAAAAGTAGAGTAGTTGTTTCTTTCAATTTCTGCATTTCCTTGCTTTCATTTCAATTCTACAATTTCCATTCCAGCAAAAGTAGATTAGTCATTTCCTTGCTTTCATTTCAATTCTACAATTTCCATTCTAGCAAAAGTATATTAGTAATTTCCTTGCTTTCATTTCAACTCTGCAATTTCCATTTCAAAAAGTTCATTTCAGTTAGTTGCAATTTCTTTGTTCGATCAATTTCAGTTTTGCAGGTACAAGAAGAAAAAAACAAAAACCACCCAAAAAGATTTCCTTTCATGCCTCGTAGAAACAGAGATAATTCAGGAAAATTCTTGCCCAATATCCACACTACATCACATTGCCACCCTTCTCTCTTCTCCATTGGCAGTGATCAAGAAGAACCTTTAGGCAAACAACCATAGATATTTGAAGAACCTATAGGGGAAGAAGAAGAAGAAAACATCCCTCCTGAGACATTGGCTGAAAATAGAAATGCTAGGGGAAATGGATAACGAGTAGAGGGTACCTGTCCCATTTGAGAGACCAATGGGGACACTGAAATGAAAAACATAAGCCCTTCAGCCCTAACTCACTTTCATGGATTGACTGCAAAAGATCCTGACACCTTTTTGTTTGAGTTTGTTTTTATCTGTCGAACCTATGGCTATGCAGAAGATGAGAAAAGGTTGAAACTATTTCATTCTACCCTCAAGGATGCAGCATTGCACTGGTTCATGGGGTTACCTGGCAATAGCATCACAACTTGGGCCTAGATGCAGTAAGCCTTTAATAACAAATATCAAGACTACTGTAGGTCAAAAGACACCAAGGAAGAAATCTTCTGAATGACCATGGGAAGTGATGAATCATTGGAAGAGTATGAAGAGAGGTTCGAGCTCAATTATAAAAGGGCTAGGTCCACACTTGACCCTCAATCACTGAAGTTGGTCCTTCTCAGGGGAATTCTCGAAGACCTTCTAGACACCCTCCATCTACTGGCTACGGGAGACATCTACCAATTACCTTATGAAGACATAAAGATTGTTTTTAGAAACCATTCTAAGGTAGCCAGAAAGAGAGGTAGGGGGAGTCAACCCATAGCCAATACCTCCTCATCTAGTTCATCCCTAAAGGGTGAAATTGGAAACATGCTGGAAGACTTCAAGAGTGAGATGTTGCAGACTCTTGGCATGCAAATGGATACCTTGCATATCAAAAGGAAACAAGAGGAAGCAAAGAGGTATTTGGCCATTTTTTGTCCTACGTGCACCAGAAGGCATCCTAAGAACCAATGTCCATTGAAATCTATAGAGATTTGTTCAATCTGTGAAGAAGATCATTGTACAGATAAGTGCCCTTCCTTGCCTAGACTTAAAGTTGTATACCAAGGGGCTGAAGGAACCACTGAACCACTCTATTTCATGAACCAAAGGAGACCGCATGGACCTACACCATACCAGCAGGGAATGCAAGGGACATCTTAGGCATACTACAACCCCAATCAAGCCACTTTCATACCTTCTTGGGGCCTTCTTGCTCCTAGTCCACACCTCCTCCTTGGTCCTATCCATCTCAATATCATGCCCAAATAGCCGCTCATTCATTTCACTCCTATGCTCAACAAAAACCTCAGTGGAATGCATCTCATCAGGGGTGGAGGCCCCAGTAAAACTCTCCTCCCACTCTTTTACCTCAACCACCTACTCAACCACAACCATTGCCTCCTGCTCCACCAAGGCAACCCCAAATTCCTGCTCAACGGAACCCGAACCTGAACAACAGATAGACCCATCAAGTATATAGTGGGGAACCATCATGCCCAACCTATGTTGTGGAGATTCAGGAGATTAACCTGTGATCTGGGAAGGTTCTCCCAGATAGCCAGCCTACCCCTAAGGAGGTTGAGGAAGATAAAGAGGAAAGTGAACCGAAAGAAATTACACCCTTTCCTGAGAGACTATCCCGGACAACATAGCCCACCGAGAATAAACTAAACTTCTGGGAGAATTGAAACAGTTATGTGTAAAGATACCACTTATCCAAGTCATAAAGGATGTGCCTATATATAATAATATGATCAAAGAGATGTGCTTCAAGCATCCAGGCAGGCGCAAGAGAGATGCCTCAACCATCAATGTCATAGGACAATTGTTCGACCTGATGTTGGGGCAGGTAATCTGTCCAAAATATCTAGACCCTAGAAGCCTAGTAGTTGATGTCCACATAAATGGAACCATGATCTCACACACCTTGATTGATCTGGGAGCTGCCATTAATGTGATGACAAATGACACCATGCTCAAACTCAACCTCCAAGGTTCCTTGATAAAGACCACGATGGTACTGCAGCTAGTGGACCACTCCACCATGACCCTTGAATGGATTATGGAGGATGTGATGGTCTCCATTGATTCTTGGGAGTACCCTACTGATTTCCTAGTTCTCTAGCCAAAGGCAATGCTCACAGGGTATCCTATCATCCTGGGAAGACCTTGGGTGGCCACTGCCGATGCTTACATCAGTTATCGGGCTAGGAACATGACCATCAAGAACATGCATATATCCAAGCAGCTAATCCTATACCCTCCTGCCCAACCCTTGCTAAAACATGATCTACCTCTCTGGTTGGAGGAGGAGGAGGAGGATGAAGTCTATTCTGCACCACTATGTGTAGTAGAAACTATCATGGGTGGAAAACCGCAAAATGAGGATGATATCATTGAAGATTTAATTCAAAATCCACCCCCTAGTATTTTGCCATTAGAAGACCTAGTGAAAGAAACCCAAGACAATCCCTTAACTAATCTCTGTATGGTCGAACCAACCTCTCTCTATGTTAAGAATATAGAGTTCGGCCCAGAAATAACATTGAAAATCAACTCATCCCTATCCACTTCCCAGGAGAAGGAACTGTGCAACTTATTGAGAAAACATTTAGATTCCTTCACTTGGAGTTATAAGGAGGTCAAGGGAGTACACCCTTCAGTTTGTACTCATCACATATACATTAAGAAAGATTGCAAACCAGTCAGGCAACCTCAAATGAGGATGAATCCAGCCCTTAAAGACATTGTTAAGGAAGAATTTCAGAAATTACTAGATGCAGGATTCATCTACCCCATCTCTGATAGTGAATGGGTTTCTCCTTTGGTGTTAGTGCCAAAGAAAAATGGTAAGTGTAGAATCTGTGTCAATTATCGAGAACTAAACAAGGCCACTAAAAAGGACCATTTTCCTTTGCCTTTCATAGATCAAGTGTTAGATGGTCTAGTGGGGAAAAAAAAAATTCTCCTTCCTAGATGGGTTTAGCAGGTAAACCCAGATTCAAATCAACCCGGAAGACCAATATAAGACCACTTTCACTTGTCCTTGGGGTACCTTTGCATATCAGGTCCTTCCTTCTGGTTTGTGCAATGCTCCAGCCACTTTTGAGAGAGCAGTATTGAGTATACTTTCTGAACTGGTTCATGATGCAGTGGAAATATATTTGGATGATTTTACTCCTTATGGTTCTAACTTTCAGGAAGCTTTATCTAACCTAGGAAAAGTTTTGGACAAGTGTATTGAAATGAACCTGTCCCTTAGTCCGGAAAAATGTGAATTCTTGATGACTGAAGGGACCGTGCTAGGTCATGCAATATCTCAACAAGGATTGCAAGCGGGCCCCAAAAAAATTGCCATCATCCAAAGGGTCCCACCTCCTCAAAAGGTGAGAGATACCCAAATTTTCCTAGGCTTAGCGGGATATTACAAAAGATTCATTAAATATTTTAGTAACTTAGCCTCTCCATTGTTTGGTCTTCTCGAAAAAGATGTCGAGCTCATATGGACTGAAAACTGTCAAGAATCCCTACATACCTTTGAAAAGCAAACTTGTGATTGCCCCAATTTTGAGAGGCCCAAACTGGGCCCTACCTTTCCAAATTTACATAGATGCCTTGAACAAAGAAATAGGAGCAGCCTTGGGACAAATTAATGAAAAGTTACCATATGCCATATACTTTATAAGTAAAAATTTGTCAAAGGCAGAGTTAAACTACATGGTAACCGAGAAGGAACTCTTAACTGTAGTACATTCCTTAAATAAATTTAGACATTACATTACAGGCTATCAAACCTTTGTACGCACTGATCATGCTGCAATTAGGTATTTAATGAACAAGCCAGATGTAAATGCTCGCATTATTAGATGGTTGCTTTTACTACAGCAGTTTGATTTAACCATTGTTGATAAGCCTAGTAAAGAAAATGTCGTTGCTCACTTTTTGTATAGAGTAAATTTGCCTGCAGATGAGGAGGGAATGGTGGATGATCAAATGACAAATGAGCACCTGTTTGCTATCTCAGTAATCTCTCCATGGTTTGCTGATATAGTAAATTACTTGGTTTCATCACAGTTCCCACCACACCTGTCTTCAAAAGAGAAGGAAAATATCGTGAGGAAAAGCGCCCCTTCCACCTAGATTGGGGGCAATCTCTTCAAACTTGGCCCAGATAAGATCTTGAGAAGATGCATCAGGGACGAGGAAGTTTTTGACATTCTCCTTACCTATCATGACGGGCCTTGTGGAGGCCATTTTGTAGCAAAGAGGACTGCCTTCAAAATCTTGCCAGCAGGATACTATTGGCCCACTCTTCATCAAGATGTGAAGAGATACACCAGCCAATGCAATCGGTGCCAAAGGATGGGCAAACCTACTCAAACGGATGAGATGCCCATGCAACCTCAAGTGACTTTTGAACCATTTGAGAAGTGAGGCATGGACTTTGTGGGTCCTATCAACCCTCCTTCAAAATAGAAGCAATACATCATTGGGTGCACCGATTATCTAACAAAATGGGCAGAGATAAAAGAAATCAAGGCAACAACAGAGGAAAAAGTAGCTGAGTTTTTAAAAGAAAACATATTCTATAAGTTCGAGTATCCAAGAGAACTGGTTACAGATCAAGGCAGTTATTTCACTTCCAATTTGATTGAAGACCTTCTCACACATCATAAAATCAAGCACAAGACTTCCACCCCATACCATCCACAAAGCAATGGGCAGGTGGAAGTCACTAACAAAGCTTTGGAAGGAATTCTAACCAAGGTAGTAAGCAGCAACAGAAAAGATTGGGTGGATAGACTAGTTGAGGCCACCTGGGCCTACAACACAACATGGAAGACCACCACAGGTTTCACACCCTATGAACTGGTCTATGGGAAGAAGGCTTTGCTATCAATAGCTTTTGAATACAATACACTAAGGATGGTAGCCCAGCTAGACCTAGACCTTAGCCATGCACAGAGGGAAAGGCTATTCCAACTCAATGGATTAGATGAACAAAGATTGCAGGGCCTTCTCCACATAGAGGTAGTCCAGCTTCAAAGGAAAATAAGGCATGATAAAAATATCAAGGAGAAGCAATTCCAAGAGGGAGATTGTGCACTGCTCTATGAATCAAGGTATAAAGAATTTAAAGGCAAGCTGAGCACAAGATGGTTGGGACCCTACACTATGGAAAAATGCAATGACAATGGTTTAGCTATGATCAGAATCATCGCAGAGGAAGCCATCCCCATGCTTGTCAATGGACATAGGTTGAAAATTTACAAGAAGCCCCTCTTCAAGTGAGAGTTCATTGAAGATCTGAATAAGACAGTGTTGGTAGTGGAGCAGGTCTCAGCCTCCACTCCACCCACTCATTGAAGAAGCAGAAAAAGAAAAATAATAAGGACTCAAGTGAAAACCTCCATGAGGCGCTTGAGTCCCATCATTCGGTTGAAAACCTCTTTTGAGGCGGCCCAATGATGACAAAAAGAAAAAAAAAAAGAAAAAAGAGAGAATAAGATCCCTGGGTGAAACCTCCCTTGGAGGCACCAAGGGCAGGCAATTAGGGTGAAAACCTCCTTGAGGCACCCTATTTGTCTTTCAAAGAACAAAAAAACAAAAAAAAGAAGAGAAAAACAGAGAAAGAAAGAAGAGAAAATTGACTTTCAAAATGCATTGTAGGTTATAGGTGGACCACATGAAGCAAGATACGATGCCAAAAAGTCTATTTCACCTCCCCCACACTCCTCTCCATCATTTCTAACCTTTCTTCCACCTCACTGTGTGTTTTTTCCGAACATTATGTATCCTACAGGACGCCCTATGTGTTCTATAGGAGGCTCCTGTAGAAATCACAGAGAGCTCAAAATGGGTTTTAAAAATAGTTTGATGAGTTGGGAAGTTTCATGAAGAGCATGTAGGCCCTCCTACAGCTATCCACCATCCTGGCCATCCATCCCACACCTGCACCACCTCATTATCATTGATTTCTTTCCTTCCTACTAAAAAACAAAGAAACTAGTTTTTAAAGAAAAACAAAAAATAAAAGGAACAACACCTCCAAATCTCACCTGTAGCTTACCAAATACCTCTCCATTGCCATCAGTAGCTCTGGTAGCATCCTCACAGCTCCCATCTTACCAAATACCTCTCCATCGCCATCAGCAGCTTTGGTAGCATCCTCATAGCTCCCAGCACAAGAATCAGCTAAAAATTTTAAAGGGAGAAGCAGCTACAGGAGCTACTGTAGGATTTCCTGTAGCAGCTGATCCCCTTAAAATCAAGCCACAACAGTAAAACAAGTGTAGCCATAGGATTAAAGAGAATGTTTGAAGCCAGATCCAACCAGAGGGTACCTACACAAAGCAACAAGCCACACATCAGGGAGCAGAAAGCATACAATAGAGGAGAATACAGGCATGCAACAACTGAAATACGAGCATGCAGTAGCAAAGGAACCAAGATGCACCACAACACAAACATTCGACTTGTACGTAAGTGTCTATCCCTCTCCTCTGTTGCATCTGTGTAATTCAAAAATATGCATAAGTGAATGAGATGGTTAGGGTTGAACGAGAAAATGTGGCCAGTTAACTAGCCACCCTCATCCAGTGGATTGCGTTGATCCGGAGATGCCACCACATGTGTGCCTAGTCAACTCACAGAAAATCCAAAGGAAAGGTAGTGGAGGGTATACAAACTCCGATGCAATGATGGGAAGTGATTGCGGGAAGGAGTCATGAGGAGTCATGATGACAGGGCAGTGGGGACCAATGGTCCAAATATGGAAACGTACCTTTTTGCCAGCTCACCTCATCACTAGAAATATCTCAAGAAAGACATAAGTACTACTACTCGAAACTCCTTCACCAACTTTTCTTCCATTTAATCCTCGTCCACTTAGCTACAGCATGCTCTATACCACCTCCATAGCCTTGAAACCATCGTTCTCCATCGTTTTCAGCCATCCACATCCTATCGGTGTTCTACAAGAGCAGTCTTGGGCTCTACAGGAGTAGTAACAGGGTCTACAGGAGCACCTACAGCTAGTTCTACAGGAGGGGCAATAAGCAGTTTTTCTGGAGAAACACTGGGTTTTTGCTCAAATTCTGGCTTGAAGAAGTAGGTTCTGTACAGACCCACCTTGAATATTAATATGTGCAAGGAATGACATAATTTTAATAAGGAATTGAGCCTGTAGAAGGAGAGGAATTCCATAAAACCATCTCTTCCTGTTTTCTTAAAAAAACACAGTTTTTCTCTGTGTCCTGTTTCTTAAAAAAAAGTTGTCTCTATCTCTACCCAGGGAGTTCAAAAGGGGCATAAGAAAAATGACAGGGAGATTCATGAGGAAGGAACCCATAAATTCAGTGAGGCTCCATGAACATCTCGAGGTGATAGCCATTTTAACCAGAGCAAATTGGATGTCATTTTTTGAAAAATTTCGAGGGTTTGATGAAGAAGTGGCTTAGGAGTTTGCCCTTGCTTTAGTACCTCGCTTAAAGACCCATGCCACTGTTACTTTTAGAGGTCTCACCATGGAAATCATCCCTGAATTTATCAGTAGGGTTACCAGCCTCCAACTTGGATTACCTTGGAGCAAAGATGAAAAGCCAATGGGACAAGTTGCCAAGAAAACCTTCTTCTAACCAAATGAACATCCTGTAGAAGACAGAAATGGAATTACAAGAAAAAACATACCTTACCCTTGGGATGAGGTTAGTTACCAAGTCATCAAGTATATTTCCTATGAAGGGAGGTATAGCATAGTTTATGGCTATCATTTTAGACTTCTCCATGAGTTGAGATATGGCATGGACACTCCCACACCCCAAAAACGCAGCATCCGACATTTTCTCCTGCAGTCCCTTATAGACTCTAGCATTAAGTTGAAGGCAGGAGGTCCAGATCAGTTGGCTCACCATGGATTAATTAAACTATTAGTGCAAAAATCCATCCACACCTTCACAATCCCCATTGCATGGGAAATCTTCAGAAATATGACAAGAGAAGATGATATAAATTCCCTCACATATGACTACAGTTCTTCTGAAAGTGAGGGGGAAGAGCAGCAGGGGGAAGAAGGGGAAGGAACTGAGGAACAAACAAAGAAGGAGGAAACCAAAACAGAGGACAAAGAAACCAAAACAGAGAAGGAGGAAACTAAACCAAAGGAGGAAGAAACCAAAACAAAGCAATAGGAAACAAAACCAATAGAGACGGAGAAGACAAAAGGAGAATGGCAAGGGGCAAAAAAAATAGAAGTATCTCTTGAGACCCTAGAAAGGGAGGCAGCAGCTGCTCTTGCTACGCTTAGCACCCCAATTAAACCCAAACAAAGGAGGAAGAGGTGAACATCAATGTATTTTAGGGCTCGGAAAAGCACAAGGAGAAAAATAGGTAAACCACAACCATCTTCAACACTGCCTATTGTAATTGAATATTTACCCACTGAAAAAGGGGAAGAATCTCCCTCTAAAACCTCCATCACATATGAAAGAGGAAGCCCCAAAACTTCCACCTAGAAGGAAAGAGTGCAACTATAGGGCTCAAAAATTGCTCTACAGGAAGCACAGACTGTTCTACAGGAGACCCTAACTAAGCTACAGGAGACAAGACCGAGAAACCTGAAAAAGGGGTAGACAAATAGCCAAATGGGAAGGAGGAGATAGCAGAACCACAAGAACCAGACCCCCAGCCTAGTTTCGGCACTTACTACAATCTTCTTGAGGGGGGGAAATCATTCCACATAAATTTGTTGTCCCACTTTTCTTTGAGTTCGAAAAAGAAAGGGTAAGGAGCCATAGATGGATGCAAATCACCAAATCTAAGGGGGTAGGGGATGTTGGCCACATGGAGAATTAGCTTAGAGAAATTGGCAAGGAGTTAAGTGTTGTAAGATAAAGAGAGGCAATCAGAAGAACTCACTTGGAAATAGCAAATGAGTTGCTAAGAAAACAGCTGCAAGAAAAGGAAACACAATTGGCATGCATGGCCAGCTGGTCTATAGAGGCGCTACAGTGCAGAACACCAGTAAAATAATATCGAGTATACCTCAAAGACCAGTGGCTACTGGTGAGCACCAGTATTGTAGCAAGAATGCTACAACTCCTAGGGCTTCCTACTTTACTTTTATTAACCCGGTAGTTCATAACAAACTTGGAAGCAACGGTGCTGTATGCACAAGTACCAGCTCTTAATAGAAGATGTCACTTGGTCAGCTGGTGCAAGATCACTAGGAGCTCAAGCTAACTTCTATGAGTTTCCAGAAGAAGATTTTAACTGTGATGAAAGAAGGCTAACTCTACAGAGGCTATCCTACTTGCAGAAAGAGAGAGAAGACTGGAGTGTAAAGCAAACCCTAGCAAACCCTAATTTTTCCAACTAACCCTCTTTTTCAGAAAAGAGATGAAACTGATGAAATGAGTGCCATTGACTACTAAGAAAGTAAATTACATCTATTCAAGCTTTTTCTAGAAGGAACTAAGAAAAAAACATCTTTTTTGGATTTTTGTGTACTTTATGTGAAATTGTTATGCATGTAATTTATCTTTTTATGGATGTGGCAGCGATTAGGTGGTGATGGAGGACAACTTTGGTATTTGCAGAGGTGTAGGAGGGTGTGGGGGAGTCCTAAGAAGCCTCTGGTAACCTTCTGGAGACTTTTTCTACAATCGGACTTCAAAAAGTCACTTTCAGGAAATTCTACAGGAGGCTGCAGGGGATCTACAGGAGGATGACGCGAGCTGTTTCTAGAGGTTTTAAAGGTGTAAAAATGGTACGAAAGGGTAGCTGAAGATTAGAGAAGGGTGTCAAGGTGTTTGAAGCTCATCAAGGAGGATTAGGGAAGAAAATGATGGCTGGATTTGTTCAAAGGACGAAAATAAAGCTTATGAGGAAAATGCAGAAATTAGGGCAGATTCATGAAGGGCTGTGAATTACTTGTGAAACCTGTAAGAAAAGAGATGATGATGGCTTCTTTATTGATGTATTATGAGAATATGTACATTGTGAGAGAGCTGCACATAAAAATATTGAAACTGAGCACGAAAAGACCTAGTTGTACCAAAACAACAGAACTATATCTCATGTTAACCTAAATTCTGACCTAGAAAAATAAAAAGCTGAATAATGCTATATGAACAGGAAAGCATGGAAAGAGATTTATTGTAGAAATAGAAATGAGCATGGAAAAATGGATCTGAAGCAAAACATTAACCTCTGAATCACTATAACACTAGAAATTGCATGGGGAAAGCAAAACTGTGTTTTTATGGCAGCAAGCAGATCTTGACCTCAATTCATGGTCCCCAAAGGAGGAAAGGAGGTTAGGATATTTTGAAGGCCTTTTTGTATCTTTCTCTTACCACTATTAAACCTACTTCAGCAACTAAAATGGAAACAGCTATGTAAACCACCAAAAGCAACCTATTCTACTAAGGAAAAATGAATCTATCTAACATAAATTAATTCATGAACTAAAGCAAAAACATATAAGTACAAAGCAAGAGGTGCTAGGCAGCTTGGGTTGGGCCCTAAACCAAGAGCTTCAGCCCTTTGGAAGAAATCAGTACTGGCTCAAAAAATGTTTCATCTCCATTATCAAAATAAAGGTCACATTACATAAATTGTTCACAAGAGTAAGCTCGAAAATGAGCTGAGCAAGAGCTGCAACAAAAGTGTGAAAATTTGACTAACAACCAAATAAACTACTGAGCACCTAAGCCCTCCTATTTATCCAACTGGAGCCTCCAATAGCTATCTTGAAATCAAGGAGGCTTGGCTCCCAATACTAGAGATAGACAACAATTCTTCTTCACTTGCTCGACTGCCCCTTTGATGCATGAATGTGGCTACTTGTGCTCTGATTTTTCTGAAGGAGGATTCGAGGTAGGGAGTCATAAATGAGGGTGACACCCTCCTACAAATCCCATCCCTTGTTTTCCTCCAATATTGGCTACCAAATGCTCAAAAGCAACCTATTCTACTAAGGAAAAATGAATCTATCTAACATAAATTAATTCATGAACTGAAGCAAAAACATATAAGTACAAAGCAAGAGGTGCTAGGCAGCTTGGGTTGGGCCCTAAACCAAGAGCTTCAGCCCTTTGGAAGAAATCAGTACTGGCTCAAAAAATGTTTCATCTCCATTATCAAAATAAAGGTCACATTACATAAATTGTTCACAAGAGTAAGCTCGAAAATGAGCTGAGCAAGAGCTGCAACAAAAGTGTGAAAATTTGACTAACAACCAAATAAACTACTGAGCACCTAAGCCCTCCTATTTATCCAACTGGAGCCTCCAATAGCTATCTTGAAATCAAGGAGGCTTGGCTCCCAATACTAGAGATAGACAAAAATTCTTCTTCACTTGCTCGACTGCCCCTTTGATGCATGAATGTGGCTACTTGTGCTCTGATTTTTCT
This sequence comes from Pinus tabuliformis, assembly GCA_031772625.1. Lineage (NCBI taxonomy): Eukaryota > Viridiplantae > Streptophyta > Pinopsida > Pinales > Pinaceae > Pinus > Pinus tabuliformis. The sequence goes on along the minus strand of CM062818.1, from coordinate 224,852,032 downwards.
GAAGGAGGATTCGAGGTAGGGAGTCATAAATGAGGGTGACACCCTCCTACAAATCCCATCCCTTGTTTTCCTCCAATATTGGCTACCAAATGCTCATTAATCCTTTGACTTTGTCCCAAAATTGAACAAAAATCTGCATAAGGCACACATTAGACTTCATGGCATAATGACTAACCCAATTCACTCTGTTAGCATAAATATAATCGAAAACATGCAATAAAATAATGAGAATGGTGGATTAGGTAGAGTTAAGAGGCAAAATGAGCCCATATAATTACCCATTTATGGGGGTCATCAGCTACAGTTTCAGATCAAGACCTTGGCACAAAGTGGCACCATGCGTTTTCAGGATTACGGACAGTTCGTGGACCTATGTGACCAAATTTCAGTAGAAGACAAGTCAAAGATAGCAGAGTTCTAGTTGCATAACATGGCCCTCACCGATATGAAACTATGTGACACCAATGCTAGGCTAGGGGACTTGCAACTGATGGCCATGGCATCATGGATGAATCATGAGAAGAAAAGGGCAACAGAAATCAAAAACTTGATGGAAAAAGAGAAAAATGAACCCCTAATGGTTAGAGCTAAGCCATCAGACCCTACGGCTCTCATCAGCACTCACCAGCTGCTTGCAAATAATCCTCAAATTTCCCTTAAATATGTTAATGATCAGGCTCAGGCCATTGCACATTTTGAGGACATGGAAAGATTGCTTGGAGATGACTGTATTCATGCTTGTATGAGGAGGTGGAATACACTGCCACACAACTTGCAGATAAGGGAGTATCACTCCCCAACAAGGATGAAAGAAGCATTAAGGAGAGTGCCACTGTACAAGCACTCTATGTAGAGTTTGAAGGTCAATTGGATTGGCCTCAAACTAAGTCCCCCACTGCTGCTAGGACTGCTAGAGGGCAGAAAAGAGGAAGAAGAACAACAACAGTGGGAAGAAGTGGATAGAAATGCAGGATTCCATGATAAGGAAGAGGATCTCACATCATAAGCATGGGATGTTAGGGAGGCCATCAGGGCCATCAAAGATGAGGAGATGGACTAGTTGCTCAGAGGATGAGCAACACATTCAGTACGGGGTGATGATGAGCCCCATAAATGGGTAATTATATGCACTCATTTTGCCTCCTAACTTAGCCTAATCCACAATTCTCATTAGTTTATTGCATTTTTTTTATTATATTTATGCTAATAGAGTGAGCTGGGTTGGTCATTATGCCTTGAAGTCTAATGTGTGCTTAATGCCGATTTTTGGTCAATTTTGGAGGCAAAGTCAAAGATTTAATGAGCATTTCACAGCAAACATTCAAAGAAGACAAGGGAGAGGATTTATAGGGGGGTTTCCCCCTCATTTATGACTCCCTACTTCGAATTATCCTCCAGAAAGCTAGGAGCACAAGCAGCCACATCAATGCACCAAAGAGGTAGCTAAGCAAGTGGAGGATAACTACTGTCTATCTCAATTTTTGGAAGCCAAGCCTCCCTGATTTTAAGGGAGCCATTGGGAGCTCCAATTGTACAAGTAGAGAGGCCTAGGGCCTCATTAGGTTGTTGGATGTTAGTCAATTTTTCGAACTTTTGTTGCATATTTTCTTTGCTCAACTTCGAGCTTACTTTTGTTGACAATTTTATGTAATCCTATTATTATTTTGATAATAAAGATGAGATCCTTTTTGAGCTAGCACTGAGTCTTCTCAGAGGGCTGAAGCTCTTGGATTAGGGCCCAATCCAAGCAGTGAAGCTCCTCTTTTCCTGTACTTTTATGTTTCATTTTAGTTTATAAATTAGTTGTTGTTAGAAAAATTTATTTCTTGATTAAGACTGGGTTTCTTTTGGTGATTTAGAATGTTGTTTCCATTTCAGTTTTCTATAGCAGGTTGAACAGTGATAAAAAGAAGATACAAAAGACAATAAGCAAAGCCTTGGCCTCCTTTCCTCCCCTTGGGACCATGAACTGAGGCCAAGACCCTCTTGCTACCACAAAAACACAGATTTTCCTTCTCCATAGGATTTCTAGTGTTGCAGCTTGTTAGAAGGTTAGTGCTTTGCTATAGATCTATTTCACCATGCTCATTTCTATTTTTGCAATAAATTTCCTTCCATGATTTCTTCCCATGTAGCATTTTTCAGCATTTACATTCCTAGATTAGAGTTTAGATCAGCTTGATGCAAAGTTCTGTTGTGTTGATGTAGCTAGTTTCCTTGCTTGCTTAATCTCATTGTTTGCTTTTCAGTTCTCTTGCAACAAATATCTTCTAAAAATAAGTTAGCTAATTAGCCATCACCATCTCTCTTTGATCTATGTTCCACAGGTCACCCAAAGTCCCTCACAAATCTCCCTTAATTTTCTGCACTATTTTCATGAACTTTCCTCTCTTTCCTTGAACAAGTCCAACCATATTTCTCTTTCCTAATCCTTCTTGATGAAGTCTAGACACCTTAACAACTCATCCTAGCCTTCAGCTACCATTTCCACCCACTTTCCCACCTTCAAAACCTCCAAAACTACTCTCAGCATCCTCCTGTAGACCTCCTGTAGATCCCCTGCAACCTCCTGTAGATTTTTCTGTAGGTGATTTTTTGAAGTCCGGTTGTAGGGAAAGCCTCCAGAAGGCCACTAGAGGCCTCCTAGGACCCATACACACCTTCCTACACCTCTGCAAACTCCAAAGTCACCTTCCATCGCCACCTAATCTCTGCCACATTTACAAACAAATAAATTACATGCATGACAATTTCACCTAAAAATACATAAAAACCCAAAAGGATGTTCTTTCCTCACTTGCTTCTAGATATAGCTTGAGTAGATGATGTTCACCTCCTAAGTAGGTAATGGCATTCCTTTCATGGTTTTTCATCTCTCTTTCTGCAAAAGTAGGATTAGTGGTTAATTAGGGTTTGCTAGGTTTACTTCACATTTCAGTCTTCTTTCTCTTTCTGCAAGTAGAATAGCCTCTATAGAGTAAGCTTCCCTTTATTTCATCACATATAAAGCTTCTTCTGGAATTCATAGAAGTTGGTTTGAGCTCCTAGTGATCTTGTGCCAGCTGACCAAGTGACAGTCTACAGTAAGAACTAGTACTTTTGCATACAGCATCGTCGCTTCCAAGTTTGTTACAAACTATTGGGTTGATAAAAGTAAAGTAGGAAGCCCAGGAGTTACAACATTATTGCTGCAATACTGGTGCTCACCACATAGCTGACAAAATGCATGCGTAGTTGACAAGAATGGGAAATTAAAGTTTTTTCAAATACTCCTCAGTTCTATACCACATGCTTTTATATTATCAATCAGAGAAGTTCCCATTCACCCTTCAAAAGCTGGACACCAAGGGTCGACCCATGTCAGTCATTTTCTGGACCCCGTTGATCCACCAGTACCAATCTCCATACTCTTACTCTAATTTTATTGATTTATTTGTACACCCAGTCATGACAATGTTTACTGGAAGCCCTCCTCTAAGGATCAATCCAGAAATAAAAAGAGTCCTCCAATTATCTAAACAAACCAAGGTTGGTGGCTGGTAGCTTTACCAGAACCATACAAAAATAAAGATTTATGGTTGCATGTTGGCACCATACAAGCTACCAAGGTACCTCCCAATGAGGTTATTTGCATTAGAATACTATAGGAAAATTATAAATGGAGATGAAATAAATGTTTTCAATGCCAAGAAGAAGGCCAATTTCAGAATAAAAGACCAACTAGGCTCATTCATATGAAACTCTAGAGAGGTTGGCCAAGAGGCAGACTTAACACTACAAAGGATGAAGTTCCAAAGAAGTTTTTTCTGGAGATATGATCCTTTGGAATTCATCACAAAGAAGAGACAAAAGGTCAATCTAGGACCTTTCATTCACCATCACATACCTGAGATAGAAGCTTATGCAAATCAAATAGACTGGGTGGAAGGTACCCTAGTAGACCATGACAACACTGAAGTAGATATTGAGAATGCTCTTATTGATTTAGAAAAGCAACTTGATGACAACTCTTTTCTACTGGTACCAAAAACACCAGAGACTACCATGAGCAGTACTCCAGTGATGCAGACTCCTCAAAATGAGGAGAGGGCCCCAAAAAGAAATAGATAAGGAGCTTCCACCTCAGGGATGGCCACCTCTGATTTACAGCAAGAATCAAACAAGAGGCAAAGGCTAAATCCAACCTCTGAGTAGGAATACACTGAAGGATCAGCTGATATCACCAATACAAAAATAGAAAGAAGTAGGCCTACCACTCCATCTGGAGGCACAGAAGAGCCTTCCACTTCACAAACACAGATGCTAGAAAGGAAACTCAGTGTGGAAGTATCTTCCTCCAGAATGCATGCAGACAAAGACCTAGACATCAAGGAAAGATATAAAGAAATCAAGGCTAGAAACGAGAAGTTCAAAGCCCAAACTTATGCTCAATACTTGAAACTCACCCCTACCAATCAAACCAGGCTAATGTCAGCCTTTAACATTAAGGAGGGGAAGTTGCAGATGACCTTTGTGAAGCCTACATCCCAGCAGCCCAAGACAGCATCAGATTTCATGTACTAGCAAGGGATATTCATCCCATGGGCTAGATTGAATTGCATAAACAGGCTGGAGAGATGATATACTCCACCCTAACAGGTAAAGCCATAGCCGGCCAGCAACTACAAAACTCTTTAAACAATATCTCGGCTCAGTTCCAGTTAGAGAAGGCCTCCTCACAGGCCAAGGACACCAGGATCAAGTCCTTAGAGGACTTATTAATTCAATTGGGACATGATCCCAAGGATATAAAAGCTGCAGAACAGCTTGTTAAAAAGAAGAATAATGGCATAGCTACATTGAAAAGACAACTAAAGATACCCCAGCTACATCATCAAAAAAAATGGAGGTTCTAGAAACCTAGCAAGGACATGATGAGCTCATGGAGAGGTATGGTGCCTCTCTGGGCCAGAGTCTTGATCTAGAACTGCAGCCACTGATCTTTGAGGTATACCCCATATGATTTGGCTGGTTGTCTACACTGTAGTGCTTCCATAGCCTAGCTCGCCATGCATGCTAACTGGGCTTCCCTTTCTTGCAGCTGTTTTCTTAACATTTCATTCCCTAACGAGGTTTCCCTTTCTTGCAGTTGTTTTCTTAAAATTTCCTTCTCTGCTTCCAAGTGAGATATTTTGATGGCTTCTGTATGTCTTACAGTGCTCAATTCCTTACCCATTTCTCTCAACTTGTTTTCCATGTGCCCAATGTCGTCCACCCCTTTGGACTTGGCGATATGCATCCATCTATGGCTCCTTAACCTCTCTTTTTCCAGTTCAAAGAAAAGTGGGACTGCAAACTTCTATGGAATAATTTTTCCCCCTTCAAGAAAGTTGTAATAGAGCCTAAACTAGGCTAGGGGTCAGGTTCTGGTATTTCTCCTACCTCATCCTTCTTCTAGGTCTGCTCTTCTACCCTTTTCTCAAGTTTCTCAGTCTCCTGTAGCTTTGTCAAGGTCTCCTGTAAAGTGGTCTGCGCCTCGTTTGGGACTGTTTTAGAGTCCTGTAGTTTTATCCTCACCTTACAAGTGGAAGATCTAGGGCTTCCTCTTTCATAGGTAATAGGGGTTTTGGATGGAGATTCCTCCCTTTTGGCAATAGGAGAATCTTCAATGGTGATAGGCTCTTTTAAGGGTGGCTGTGGCTTCCCTATTTTTATCTTGGTGCTTTTTCGAGCCCTAAAATACATGGATGATTTCTTTTTTCTCTTTTGTTTAGGCTTAATTGGGGTGATGAGTGTAGCCAAAACAGCTGCTGCCTCTCTTTATAGTGTTTCAAGAGACACCTCTGCCTTCTTTGCTTATGTTTCTTCTTCTTTTGTCTTTTTTGCCTCTGCTAGTTTTGTTTCCTCTATCCCTGTCTTAATTTCCTCTTCTTCTTGTTTAGCTTCTGCCCTCTCTGTTGTAGTCTACTGATTTAGTCTTTTTCCTTTCTATTTTAGTCCTTTTTCCTCCTGCCCTAGGTTCCTTCTTCTTCTTTGCTTTGGTCTTATCCTTCCCTGTTTCATGTTTTTCTTTCTCTGTTTGGGTTTCTTCCTTCCCTGTGTCAAGTTCATCGTTCTTTGTTTGTGTTTCTCTTCCTCTTTTTTGGTTTCCTCCTCATCTTCCCCTTTTTTTTCTTCTCCCTCACTTTCAGATGGACTGAGGTCATATGTGAGGGCTTTTACATCGTCTTCCCTGGTCATATTTCTAAAAATCTCCCATGCTATTGGTATTATGAAGGTGTGGAGGGTCTCTTCCACCAGCAGTTTAATTAGCCCATGGTGAGCCAATTGGTCTGGACCTCCTGCCTTCAATTTTATGCTGGAATATATTAGAGACTGGAGGAGAAAATAGGGAATACTGAGTTTTTGGGGTGCAGGAAGATCCATGCAATATCTTAACTCATGCAAAAGTATGAAATGGTACCCATAAACTATGTTGTACTTTCCTTCATAGGAGATGTATTTGATAATTTGATAACTGACCATCCCAAGGGTAAGGTATGCTTTTTCTCCTAATGCCATTTTTTTCCTCTACGGGATGCTCATCTGGCTGGAAGAAGGTTTTCTTAGCAACTTGACCCAGTGGTTTTTCCTCCTTGCTCCAGGGTAGTCCAAGTGGGAGACTGGTAACCCTACTGATGAACTCTAAGGTGATTTCCATAGTGAGACCCCTGAAACTAACAGTGGCATGGGTTTTTGATTGAGGTATCAAGGACAGGGAAAACTCTTGCGTTACTTCTTCATCATACCCATGAAGTTTTTCAAAGAATGGCATCCAATTGGATCTGGTAAAAATGGCTACTACCTCGGGGTGTTCATGTAGCCTAGCTAAGTTTAGAGGTTCCTTCTGCATAAATCCCCCTGGCATTATGTTTAGAATCTTTGGAATACCTCAGGTGGAGAAGGAGACAGCGATTTTCAAAAACCAGGAAATAGAGGAAAAAAACTATGTTTTTCTTTAAGAAACAAGTAGATTTTTTAATGCAATTTCTCTTTCTTTCAGGCTTTATTCTTTCCAAAATTGTATCACTCCTCATATATGTGAGTACCAGAATGGATAAGGAAACAATACTTCACAAACAAAGAACAGATAAAAACTGTGTTTTTTCTTAAGAAGCAGGTAGAACTTTTGAATGCAATTCCTCCTGCTTTTCAGGCTCAATTCTTTCTTAAAATCACATCAACCCTTGTATATATGAATATGCAAAGTGGGTTTTCACTGAGCCTACCTCTTCGAGCCTGAATTTGAATGAAAATCCCATTTTTTCTCCTACAAGATTGCTCACTGGCCGTCTTATAGAAAAGGCTCCTGTAGGACCTGTTACTGCTCCTGTAGAACCCAATAAGCAAAGGAATTCTAAAAATGACAGAGAGCAATGGTTTTGAGGATCTGGAGGTGGTAGGGAGCTCGCTACAATTTAGGGCACAATGATAAAAATGGAAACAAAGGTGGTCAATAAGCTTGAGAGAGCGTACTTATGCTTACGGGAGAGGTTTCCAGCGACGAGGTGAGGTGGTAGAAAGGGCATGTTACCATTATTCGGACCGTTGGTCCCCACTGCAGTGTCATCATGAGATTTTATGCTTTCTTCCCACAATCACTTCCCATCATTGGCGCTAGAGTTCAAAACGTCCTCCACTACCTGTCTTTTTAGATTTTCCGTGAGTTGACTAGACACACGTGCAGTGTGATCTCCGGATGAGTGTGATTGAATTGGATGAGGGTGGCCAGTTAACTGGCCACCTTTCTGGTTTAATCCCAACCATTCCATTCATTTACCTAGTTTTGAATTATACAGATGCAATAGAGGAATAGGTTTAGACACTTACCTGCAAGTCGAAATGTTCGCGCTATAGTGCTGTGAGGCTTTGTTGCTGCAGCATGCTCAAACTCCGATGTTGCATACCTGTGTTCCTGCTGCTATATGCTTGTGGCTTCTTGATATGTGGCTTAATTTCTTTGTACAGGTGCTCTTTTGCTAGATCTTGCTTCGGACATCTTCTGCATACCTATGGCTGCACCTATTCTGCTGTTGGAGCTATATTTTTAAGGGGATCAGCTGCTACAGGAGTCCTACAGGAGCTCCTGTAGCTGCTTTTCCCTTTAAAAATTTTTAGCTAAGACTTATGTAGGGAGCTGTGAGGAGGATACTTGAAGAATATGATGGCAATGGAGAAGTATCTGGTAGGCTGTAGGTGGTTTGTAGGGGTGTTGTTTTTTTATTTCCTTGTTTCTTTCTGAAAAACATGTTTATGTTTTTTATTTGCAGGAAGGAAAGAAATAATTGGAATGAGGTGGTGCAGGTGTGGGATGGAGGGTTAGGATTGTGGATGGCTGTAGGATGGTCTACAGGCTTTCTGTGAAAATTCCCAGCTCTTCAATTATTTTTTTAGCTTCATTTCAAGCTCTCTGTGATTTCTAGAGGAGCCTCCTGTAGAACACACAAGGCTTCCTGTAGGATGCATAGTCTTCAGGAAAAAATACCGAGAGATGGGAAAAAGAATAAAAAATGATGGAGAAGAGTCTAGAGGATATGTATTAGGCTTGGTGACATGTCCCCTTGCTTCCTGGGGTCCATCTATGACCTGCAATGAACTTAAAAAGTCAATTTCTCCTTTTCTGTTTTTCTCTTTTCTTTTTTCCTGTTTTTTTTTTTTGAAAAGACAACTAGGGTGCCTTGAGGAGGTTTTCACCCTACCTGCCTACCCTAGGTGCCTTCAAGGGAGGTTTTCACCTAGAGATCTTTATTGTCTTTGTTTTTTTTGTCCTTGTCATCACTAAGCCACCACAAAAGAGGTTTTCAGCCTAATGATGGGACTCAAGCGCCTCATAGGGGTTTTCACAAGAGTCATTATTATTTTTTTATTTTTTTATTGAGTGGGTGGAGTGGAGGCAGAGACTTGCTCCACTACAAACATTGTTTTGCTCAAATCTTCAATAAATTCTTGCTTGGATAGGGCCTTTTTGTAGATTTTCAACCCATGCCCATTGACAAGCATGGGGATGACTTCCTCATCAATGGTCCTGATCAGAACTGAACCATTTTCATTGCACTTTTCTACCATGTAGGGTCCCAGCCATCGTTTCCTCGGATGTCCCTTGAAATATTTATACCTTGAGTCATACAGCAGTGTCCAATCTCCTTCTTGGAATTGCATCTCCTTGATGTTTTTGTCATGCCATATCTTCCTCTAAAGCTGCATTACTTCTGTGTCGAGAAGGGCCTACAATCTCTATTCATCCAATCCATTAAGCTGGAGTAGCCTTTCCCTTTTTGCATGGCTGAGATCTAGGTCCAATTGTGCTGCCATCCTTAGTGTATTGTGTTCAAACTCTATTGACAACAAAGCGTTCTTCCCATAGACTAGTTCATAGGGTGTGAATCTAGTAGTGGTCTTCCATGTGGTGTTGTAGGCCCAGGTGGCCTCAACCAATCGATTTGCCCAATATTTCCTACTGCTACTCACTACCTTGTCCAAAATTCCCTCTAAAGCTCTGTTGGTGACTTCCACCTATCCATTAGCTTATGGATGGTAAGGGGTGGAAGTCCTGTGCTTGATTTTATGATGTGTGAGCATGTCTTCGATCACATTGGAGGTGAACTGACTGCCTTGATCGGTAACCAGTTCTCTTGGATACCCGAACTTATAGAATATGTTCTCTCTTAAAAACTCAGCTACTTTTTCTTTTGTTGCTGCCTCGATTTCTTTTGTCTCTACCCATATTGTCAGATAATTGGTGCACACAATGATGTATTGTTTCTAGTTGGAAGGAGGTACCCACAAAGTCCATGCCCCACTTCTCAAATGGCTCAAAAGTCACTTGAGGTTTCAGTGGCATCTCATCCTTTGGAGTAGATTTCCCCATCCTTTGGCATCGATCACATTGGCTGATATATCTCCTCACATCTTGATGAAGAGTGGATCAATAGTATCCTGCTTGCAAAATTAGGCCGTCCTCTTTGCTGCAAAATGGTCTCCACAAGGCCCATCATGACAGGTCAGGAGAATGTCAAAAACTTCTTCCTCCCTAACACATCGTCTCAAAATCTGATCTGGACCAAGTTTGAAAAGATTGCCCCCAACCCAAGTGAAAGGGGCACTTTTCCTCACGATCTTGCTCTTCTCTTTTGAGGACAGGTGTGGTGGGCACTGTGCTGAAACCAAGTAATTTTCTATATCAACAAGCCATGGAGAGAGTACTGAGATAGAAAATAGGTGTTCATCTGGCATTTGATCATCCACCATTATTTCCTCACCTGTAGGTATATTTACTCTGGACAAAAGGTCAGCAACAACATTTTCCTCACCAGGCTTATCAACAATGGTTAAATCAAATTGTTGCAATAAAAGCAACCACCTAATAATGTGAGCATTTACATCTGGTTTGTTCATTAAATACCTAATTGTAGCATGATCAGTGTGTACGAAGGTCTGATAGCCTATGATGTATTGTTTGAATTTATTTAAGGAATGGACTATAGCTAGGAGTTCCTTCTCGGTTACAGTGTAGTTTAACTATGCCTTTAACAAGTTTTTACTTATAAAGTATATGGCATAAGGTAAATTCTCATCAACTTGCCCTAATGCTGCTCCTATCGCTTTGTTCGAGGCATCTGTGTGAATGTGGAAAGGTAGGACCCAGTTTAGACCTCTCCAAATTGGGGCAGTCACAAGTTTACTTTTCAAGGTATCTAGGGCTTCTTGAAAGTTGTCAGTCCATATGAACTCGGCATCTTTTCCAAAAAGACCAAACAATGGAGAGGCTAGCTTACTTAAATCTTTAATGAATCTTCTGTAATATCCCACTAAGCCTAGCAAATTTCGGACATCTCTCACCTTTTGAGGAGGTGGGACCCTTTGGATGATGGAAATTTTGTTGGGGTCCACCTATAATCCTTGCTGAGAGATTGCATGACCTAGCATGGTCCCTTCAGTCATTAAGAATTCACATTTTTCTGGACTGAGGGACATGTTCATTTCAATACACTTGTCCAAAATTTTTCCCAGGTTAGATAAATCCGCCTAAAAATTAGAACCATATGGAGTAAAATCATCCATATATATTTCCACTGCATCATGAACAAGTTCAAAAAATATACTCAATACTGCTCTCTGGAAAGTGGTGGGAGCATTGCACAAACCAAAAGGAAGGACTCAATATGCAAAGGTACCACAAGGACAAGTGAAAGTTGTCTTATCTTGGTCTTCCAAGCTGATTTGGATATGATTATACCCGCTAAACCCATCTAGGAAGGAGAAAAACATTTTCCCCGCCAAACCATCTAACACCTGATGTATGAAGGGCAAAAGGAAATGGTCCTTTTTGGTGGCCTTGTTCAGTTCCCGATAATCGACACAAATTCTCCACTTACAATTTTTCTTTGGCACTAGTACCGAAGGAGAGACCCATTCACTATCAGAGATGGGGTAGATGAATCCTGCGTCCAGTAACTTTTGCAATTCTTCCTTGACAATGTCATTAAGGGCTGGATTCATTCTCCTTTGAGGTTTCCTGATGGGTTTGCAATATTCCTTAATGTAAATGTGATGATTACAGATTGAAGGGTGCACTCCCTTCATCTCCTTATAGCTCCAGGCGAAGGCATCTAAATGGTTTCTCAATAAGCTACATAGTTCCTTCTCCTAGGAGGTGGATAAGGATGAGTTGATTTTCAAGGTTCTTTCTAGGCTGAACTCTATATTCTTAACTCAGAGAGAGGTCGCGTCAGTCACACAGAAATCAGCTAAGGGATTATCTAAGCTTTCTTTCACTAACTCTTCTAATGGCAAACTACTAGGGGTGGATTTTAAATTAAATTTTCAATGATATCATCCTCAGTTTGCGGTTTCCCCTCATGGCAGTTTCTACTGCACACAGTGGTGAAGAATAGACTTCATCCTCATCCTCCTCCTCCAACTAGAGAGGTAGAAAATGTTCTAGCAAGGGTTTGGCAGGAAGGTATAGGACTAGCTGCTTGGACATATGCCCGTTCTTGATTGTCATGTTCCCAGCTCGGCAACTGATGTAGGCATCTGTAGTAGCCAACCAGGGTCTTCCCAGGATGAGAGGATACCCAGTGAGCTTCGCCTTCAGCTGGAGAACTAGGAAATCAGTAGGGTACTCCCAAGAATCAATGGAGACCATTACATCTTCCACAATCCCTTCAGGGGTCACGGTGGAGCGGTCTGCTAACTGCAGTATTGTTGTGGTCTTTCTCAGGGAGCCCTGGAGGTTGAGCTTGAGCATAGTGTCCTTTGTCATCACATTAATGGTAGCCCCTAGATCAATCAGAGTATGGGGGATCATGGTGCCATTGATGTGGACATCAACTACTGGGCTTCCAGGGTCTAGAGACTTCAGACAAACTACTTGCCACAACATTACGTTGGATAATTGTCCTATGACATTGATGGTTGGGGCATCTCTCTTGCACCGGCCTGGATGCCTGAAGCACTTCTCTTTGATCATCTTGCTGTATATAGGTACATCCTTTATGGCTTGGAGAAGTGGTATCTTTACACATAATTGTTTCAGTTCTCACAGAAGTTCACTTTCCTCTGGGGTAGGCTGTGTTGTTCCGGATAATCTCTCAAATAAGGGTGGAATTGCTTTCAGTTTAGTTTCCTCTTTATCTTCCACATCCTCCTTAGGGGGACACTGGCTATCTGGGAGAACCCTCCCAGATCGTAGGTTAATCTCCTGAATCTCCACAGCATAGGTTGGGCATGATGGTTCCCCACTATATACTTGCTGAGACTATTTGTTATTTAGGTTTGGGTTCGGTTGAGCAAGCATTTGGGGTTTCCTTGGTGGAGTAGGAGGAAATGGTTGTGGTTGAGCAAGTGGTGGAGGCAAAAGAGCGGGAGGAGAGTTGTACTGGGGCCTCCACCACTGATGAGGTGCATTCCACTGAGACTGTGGTTGAGCATAGGGTTGAAATGAATGATCAGCTGGTTGAGCATGATGTTGAGATGGATATGACCAAGGAGGAGGTGTGGACTAGGAAGGATGAGCAGGGGGGACCCAAGAAGGCATGGAGGTGGCTTGATTGGGGTTGTAGTATGCCTGTGATGTCCCTTTCATTCCCTGCTAGAAAGGTCTAGGTCTGTTGCACAAGATATTGTCACCATGACATTCTGCAATCAGTGTGAGTCTATCACCACTCATACTTTCCTCCTTTACAAGTCTTAAACCTCAGTTCTTCATGTCAAGCCTTGAAAAATAAGAGAAAGCCCTTAAAAATCTCTAAAACTCTTGTTCCGCACTTTCTTTTAGCACTACCCACGGTCCTGCACCTATTGGTCATGACCCCTGCATACCTGACCGCTTTGTCTCTGTGTAATGGGTGCGGACCCCTATAAAAGTAAAAAAGGTGCAAGTACATTCTTAAAAACTCACTTTGGGTTATTTCTGGAAGCTTCTAGAGAGAATCTTGAGGTGGCAAGATCGCTCCTTTAGGGTTCATGCATTCCATACCTTAAGGAGCTAACCCCTTGATGTGACGAGCTTATCCCTTTGAAGGAGGACTCTATCCCTTCATAGGTGGACCTATAACTTCCTTCCTTTGCACTATAAAATGAGGCATTGGGCTAGTTACTGAGGAGGTTGAAAGCTAAATATTTTTGAGGTGAAATGCTGTTGGAATTTAGTCTTTCTAATTGAGCTTGAGAGGAGATATTACATACCTTTTTGATCTCATTGGGAAGAGTGTGAGGCTTGTCAAAGTAGAGGAGATTCTTGATTGGACCCTCGGAGGAGCTTGTACAACATCAAGGCACCAAAGGTTGTAAAGTTCTTCTATTCTTAAAGTTAATACAATCAAGTTTATTTTTCTCAATATGTTATGAAACCAGCTCAAGAAAAAATAGAAAAGATAGATTAACGCCTTAGAATTCAGCCTCTTCGAGGGGGAAACCTCCTTTACATTACATAAATGACCAATTCTTGGATGATACAAATGAAAATACCTCCTTTCTATATATAGGAGTCTAAGGGGTCATAACATAATCAGAGCCGACATAACAATAATAATGTAAGGGCACAATAATAACAATAGTGGGCTTCTATGGGGCACAATAGTAACAATATGGGCACTACATGGGTACATCAATATAATAAGTGGGTTGTACTAATAACAATAAGGGGTTACACTAGTAGTATAGGGGCCTAACATGCCCCTCTCCTTCAAAAAGCGTTGTCCTCAATGCTTGAGTAGTTATTGATGCTTCTGTATAAAATTATTGTCCTCCCATGTGGAATCTTCAGCAGGTAAGTTCTTCCACTTGATGAGATACTCTGAAATTGATCGATTTCGTAGCTGTGGGGTTCTTGTTTATGTGACTGCTCTATGTTCCAATATGATTTTTCCTTCCTCTTCAATTTTTGGCAATATTGTTTGAATTGGGATATTTTGCAACTTTTGAATAAGTGGCCATACTTCTTCGTCCTTCTTCCATTCATCCCTTGCTTAGTTTATCCAATCTGGTTGGATAATAGAAATAGCACAAAACAATGCTCCCACATCTTCATCCTTGAAGAGTCTTCCCATTCGGTAAGGTCACCATTTTTTAAGTGCATGTAGTATTGCCAACATTTCCTTCTCATAAATAGCTTGCTTGAGATGTAGCAGTAAAAATACGCAATCACCTACATCGAAACATTTTTCACTACGATGTTGATCTACCTATTGTTTCGTTTGATTTTGCATCGAAGTGGTGTTATCCTTTAAACTTTGGAGAACTTGTTGTTGATGCTCAATGTGATCTTTCACTTCTTGAACCTTTTTCTTCTTGATATGTCCTTCTATATCTGGAGTTTGAGGAGTGGTAATTTCTTCCAATCCTTTAGAAGATGTGGTTGGATTCATTTCTTGATGCTCGATGTGATATTTCACTTCTTGAACATTTTTCTTCTTGATATGTCCTTTTATCTTGATAGTTTCAGGAGTGGTAATTTCGACCAATGAATTACAAGATATGGTTGGATTCATTTCTTCTCTCTCGATGTGATCTTTCACTTCTTGCACCTTTTTCTTCTTGATATGTCCTTCTATCTTTAGAGTTTGAGGAGTGGTAATTCTTGCCAATGCTTTACAAGATATGGTCTGATTCATTTCTTCTTTCTCTGAGGTGGGGTCCTGCCGTATATCCTCTTCTTTTGATGTTTCTTGATCCTTTTCTTCCTCCTCTTCATATTCTATGTAAAATAATTTCTTCTCAGCACACTTATGACCTTTAGTGCATTTTCTATCACAATTGTAACAAAGCCCCTTTTCTCTTTTTTCTTCCAATTGTTGTGGTGTAACCCTTGTAGGTTGTGGAAGACTGGGAGAAACAACACTTCCATCTTTATAATTGTGAGGGGTATGCTTCCTGGTTTCCATAATTTTGCTTTCCACTATGTCACAAAGCCCTTTTACTCTTTCCAATTGTTGTGGTGTTGCTCTAAAAAAGGTGTTGCTCTTTGTATCCTCATAATGTGCTATCATTTCCTCTGTGAAAATTGACCACGTAACAAGTCGTTTACGAGAAAAAATCCCTTCATACCATAAAAATTGATCCGGTTCTAAATATGAAGATGCAACACATACCTTTTGTAAAAGTGGTACACCATGTAGATCAAAATATTGCTCCATTTGAAGTATCTGATTTACCGGATCCTTGCCATCAAACTTCCTCATCTTGCTTTTTCTTGATTTTAGGAGCTCGATATTGAAACGACTGTAACTCTGTACTTTCGGATCTTTAAGTTCTAAAATTGAGACCTGTAGTAGCCCTCTGTGTCCTCTTTCCAATGCCACCGGTCTGATCCAAATTGGATTCTCCATGAAAGGGTTATGCACAATCTCCCAAGATGAACTGATTATAGACATTTCCAGAAGAGCGAACTCGTATGAAGTTCCACGTGTCACTGTTTCAACCATTGGCTCTGCAAAATATCTACAAGAAACTATAGTCCATCCTTCGTCTGTACCTTCTTACGAAATTTCAATCTGATCCCCAGAGAGAAAGTTATGACGCTTTTCCCCAGGTCACCTGTTTGGAATGTAATTCAGGAGTCTGCAAAAAGACCAACTTCCTCAGATCATATCTCCGCAGATATAGCGCGAAAAGCTCTGAAATTCGGACCCGAGGTTCAGCACGATTTCTTCTCAAATGGGTTTTTTTTGCAACTTCTAAAACATCGCAGAAAAAAATTATAGCGAAAATGCCACGATGACTTGTTTGGAGCAGCGAAACCCTAGAATCCAAAGCTCTGATACCAAATGTTATGAAACCAGCTCAAGAAAAGATAGAAAAGATAGATCAATGCCTTAGAATTCAGCCTCTTCAAGGGGGCAACCACCTTTACATTACATAAATGAACAATTCTTGGATGATACAAATGAAAAGACCTCCTTTTTATATATAGGAGTCTAAGGGGTCATAACATAATCAGAGCCGACATAACAATAATAATGTAAGGGCACAATAATAACAATAGTGGGCTTCTATGGGGCACAATAGTAACAATATGGGCACTACATGGGTACATCAATATAATACGTGGGTTGTACTAATAACAATAAGGGGTTGCACTAGTAGTATAGGGGCCTAACACAATAAGCTGTGTTTTATGGTTTATTTCATGGATTTCTTGATCACCATGATGAATATGATTTATTATATTAGCTATGCAGGTGTTATTCGATGTGTGCTTGTTTGCGATTGCAGGTTCTCAAAAGGAAACTCATTCGGACGGTTGAAGCATGGCTACCACAAACTAGCGTTGGACTTAAGGTAGGGTCTAAGACACCTCTTGGTTTTTATTTATAAATTGCAATATATTTAGATAAAGGTAGATTTGCTTGTTCTGCTTGTCGCTAGATATCTGTTCATACTAGGGAGAGCGGTCTTGTCTGCAAGAATGATTTATCTAGCTGACAAATCGACGACTCCACTTGGGACTTGAATTTTGGTTATTTTCCTTTACTTTTACTTTGACTTGAGAAACGTTTTCTTGTTTCTGGTTTTTGCTTGATGTGTGTGGGATTGGGTAGTTTTTTAGGATCTTGAGTATATTTTGTTTTTTCTGAAATTTTGAAGAGGACCGTACATTCTGTTTGTAACATAGTGCGAACATCCCTGCACTGTTACTTTACTACACAGAGTGGTACCACATCTAGCTATACCGGAAGCCTGCGGACCTTGTCAAACTTTTTGAAAAACTTAAATTTTTTTTGTCTAGTTAAGCTTAGGATTTATTTATGTTTTTTAGTCTCTGCCCAGACCTGCATGTGTCCTGTCAAAATTTTCTTGTAAGTGAGTTCCATTTGCATTTTGGTTTTAGGTGATTTTCTAGAAGTTTTGTGTGCTTGGTTTGATTTTCGCTTGGCCCTTGTAGTAATTCAGAGATTAGAAGCCTAAAAAACCTTAGATTACCCTAGTCTTTTTGGTCTTCTTGATGAGTCTGATTGATTTGTGAAATATGCCCTTGGTGAGAAATAGATCTCGTTTTCTCTTAGTGAAGCTTTGAATGAACTTGTTGGAAAGTTTTGAATTTCATTTTTTAAAAAAGAAAACATAGCTGGGTGTTTTTTGATTAATTTGTTATTCTGAATGAATTAGTCCTTAGTTTGTTGAATAACTAAGTAAAACATCCTCAAAAAGAAATTTTTATAGCTTTTACTTCAATTAGGTTTTTAGAAATTTTTAGATCGCAAGCCTAGTTTTTATAGTTTTGAGTGTTTTCTAGAAATTGTAGAATCTCTTTTGAAAGAAATTGTTTTCTGTAGTTTTCGAGTGTTGAAAAGAAAAGGAATTTTTCGTGAGCATAATTAGTAGTCTCGTTTTGAGTTTATTGAAAGAGACAAAAGATTTTCGTTTCATTTATATGTTGAAGAAAGATTTGTTTTTCAAAGAATTGCATTCTCAACTCTTTCATTAGCTAGAAATTCATTCAAGAAAAAGGACTATTTATCATCTTAGGTGCATTTTTAGTGTTTTGGAGTCAAGTCTTCACACCATAAAGTTTCATCTCCATTCCTATTGACTTAAGAAACAACCTATAAAAATAACGCTTAAAGTAAAATTGATCTAGCAATCTTTTTATTTCTAGGGCTCTTGTCACCAACATAGCTAGGCTAGTATCTTGGAGGAGGGAGTAATTAACTCTCCAAGATAGTTAAAACAAACAAGTAGCTATATCTTGTAGTAGGAAATAAATTCCAATTGTTACATATATTCTCTGGGAAGCTCCTCTTAAAGGAGTCAAGCACGAGATCATATCTGAACCAGTGAGGTAATCAATCCTTCCTCATTGGGAACGATAACAGATATACACGTATAAAAAATGGTAAACCTCAGATTGACGATTGTCGAGGAGCCTGGGGTCACTTGTTGGTAAACCTTGGATTATGTCAAGGAGCCTTCAAGGGGATTGAGCTTTGTTACTCTGCCCTTGCGTGTGTATCGGATCGTAGACTATTCCCCCAGGTATATTTGTTTATGTTGGTAACCATAGTGACCATAATCTATAGGATTCTTTCCTAAGGTGACGGTGAAGGGAAGATCCCACTATACCTGGAGCAAACTTCGACTAGACTCACTTGGACTCTCTGGGGGGTTCTCTTCACTCGAGACAGTTTTGTGAAGAAACGTGTGCCAGTCTGTTTCATTAAGCAGGTTGTCACGGTAACTGTTCCAACCACCCTTTCTGTATTGAATTCTACGACGTTGGATTTCATCACCAATTAGTGTTTTTGGTACGGAAAGTTATTGTTTGTGTGTGGTTTGATCTCTTACATTTTTTAGGCATGTGATTCAATTGTTTGTTTCTATAAAGACTTTAGGTGGTTTTATTGAGATTTTCTTTGTTTGCGTGTGAAGTAATTAAAATATTTAATCGTGGCTGAATTACTGAGACAATCTCGTAGACTTCGGGGGCAACCTACCGAATATTCACCAAGCCAGCTTGAAGGGATACGAGCTCTTGTAACTCCTAGTGATAGTAGATTTGGGTCACCAGAAGATAGAGAATCTTCTTTAATTGTTCATCCTGATTATCAAGTTCAAGCAACAGAGTATATTTCCAAACCAATTTCATTTTCCGAAGTTACTGAAAGTGTTTCTTCTACTAGTGAATTAGCTGAAGAACCTGAAAATTCCAAGCCTGAAACTGAACCTGTTGCTACTCCATCGTCAGGATTTGCTTCTCCAACTTCTAGTGGTCCTGGTTCACCTAGGTTAGGAAGGATCATTACCCAAAATCTTCCCTCTGGACTCATTTCTATTGAAGAAATTGTTAGTCCAGAAGAAGGTATAACTATCCCTGAAAATCAACCAACTTTAGAACTTAGGGAGCGTGAATCAATTTTCTACAGTCCACCTAGGAGGGACGCTTGGTACCTCTCATTGACCAACTTTTTAGAAAATTTGGGTCTTAGTTTTTCACCACCTCGAAGTCCTTTTCATCCAACACCTAGAGGTTATTATCCTCCTTTGGATATGTCGAGACAGTCATCCATGTTTTCCCAATCACCGGAAACATTTTTATATGGTTGTCCTTCTGTTCCTTCTGGGTATTAGTCACTCACCGGTACTTTTTCAGGAGCATCTCCTCAACCCATTGAACATGGGATATCAACTAGTAATAACGGAACTCAATCATTCAGCGTAGAAGAAATTCTTATGATTTCTGGTACTATTCCAAATCCGCAACCTCAAGGTAGTCAGTTACTGCCTGGGGGACAACCTCAAGGTACTCAATTATTGCCTGGGAGGCAACCTCAAGGTAGTCAGTTACCGGCTGGGGGGCAACCTCAAGGACAGTACATACCTTTAGGACAGTACATTCCTCAAGGTCAACCCTAGACTCAGTACATACCTCAAGGTCAACCGCAATATCAATATATACCTCAAGGTCAACCCCAGTTTCAGTACATGCCTCAAGGTTATCAACCTCAAGGTCAGTACCCAACCCAAGGTTTCCAACCACCTTCTAGTCAATCATTTGTACAAGAAGCTGGAAATGTACCTTTGAATTACCAGCCCTATGCTCAACCC
The DNA here is from genome assembly GCA_031772625.1 of Pinus tabuliformis. Lineage (NCBI taxonomy): Eukaryota > Viridiplantae > Streptophyta > Pinopsida > Pinales > Pinaceae > Pinus > Pinus tabuliformis. The sequence continues at coordinate 224,831,968 of CM062818.1, read as the reverse complement.
GGTTATGGTCCTCAATATGCTCAACCTTCTATGGGTCCATACCCTAGAATGAAAATGGTGTGGGATCCATCTCGATCTCAACAGATCTTGCAACCTAATGTGTAGTTGTCATCTCAATCTAGACAACCTTTGGTTTTTGGTTCAACCTAGCAACTTGTCTAGTCTACTATTCAAACTTCTGCACTTGGAGTAGCTCATAAGTCTGGGCCTAGTTCGCCTTGAAATCCACCTCAAACGACCACTACAACTACTACAACTTCTATTCAATCTACCCCACCTACTTCTGGAGTATCGACAGCTCCAATTTCTACTATTCCTGCATCAACTCCTCAAGCATCTTTACCTCAATCGGGACCTACAATTCAGACTTCGGTTCAGATGCCTGTAGGACAACCTGGTCCATGTACGGTTCTCACAAGTCAACCACAGTTCATTTATCAACCATACCAGGGACAGTACCAATTCAGTCCCGTCGTTCAAAGCCTAGTTTACCAGTATCAACCGTACCCTAGATATACTTATCAGCAACATCAACAACCCCAATTTGGTCCGGTTAATCCTGGTTTTCCGAGAGGATATAATATTCCAAACACGATTCCAATTCCAAGTTATCCTGGATATCCTCCTCCTGGGGCTGGTCTTATGACCCAGGGTTTTCGTGACCCTAACTGTTAGTTACCGTTTATTGCAACTTTGGACTTGCTTGATTTGTTGCGCCTTACGAACGATCTGATTAATTATCTTCTGTTTTGGCCGCCAATGCTAAATAAGTTGCCCAGTGATATCCCAAAGTTTGAAGGTAAATCAGGAGAGGATCCATTAAACCATGTGATGACTTATCACCTCTGGTGCACGTCTAATTCCATCATAGATGATTCAATTCGCTTATTTCTTTTTCAACGCACTCTGATTGGTCTTGCGGCCAAGTGGTACATTGAGTTACCGCGAGCCTCTTTTTATAATTTTAGTCAGTTAGCCACTTCATTCTTAACTCATTTTCAGTTGCCTGTCAGATATGACAATGGCACGGAATTATTAACTTCATTAAAACAATCAATGTCCACATATATTTTAGATCATATTCATGAATGGCAACGTCGACGACGTTTAGTGAAAGTTTTTATTCCGGATCAAATTTTAGCAGAATGGTTTGTTAAATCATTATTACCTAAAATCACTGAGGATGTAGCTAAGGCAGGAGTTGTTACTAAAGAGCAAGTAATTGCTCAAGCTCAGTACCTAGACCTTGTTTATACGTAGTCGGGTACTTTACACAAAAAAATCCCTGACCTTCCGAAACAAAATCAAATAACTGCAGCTCCTTCAGGGTCTCATGCCGCTGATGGTATGATTGGTTCAGTTAACACCAAAAGTAAGAAGAAATCTTCAAAGAATTCTTCTCCTATTATAACTTTACTAGATTCCCCGACAAGAGACTCTTCTGCTGAAATTCCTGCCGATATTCATGTCGTAGAATCATCTACGGCAAAATCAAAATCCGGCGGTAAAAAGAAAGGGAAGAAGAAGAATAAACAAAACTCAAAATAGAAATCAGATAAAACTGAATCTACTGACAAGAAACGTAAACCTCACTATCCTTGTCTCATTTGTGATGAAGATCATTTTACACGAGACTGCCCACATCGCGCTGAGGTTGCGAAAATCATCAAAGGTTATCGAACGCCCACTGTCTTGAAGGATCTTATTCCTATTCAAGATAGTAAGATGATTGGTTCTTCCTCAAACGCCTCAGGAGAACCCATAATGATGATGTCTCATGTCGGGATTGTGACGCGATCGCAAGATTATGGTAGTAAAAGTCCTGTTGGTGGTAAGGAAATAGAATCTTCTAATTCAAACCCATCAACTTCAACTCCTTCTGATTCTGATCCGCTACAGATTGAGAAACCTAACATAGAATTAGTAATCAAACCACTTGCTAAAGGTATACTTCGGAAGTTAGCTTTCAATCCGCATGCGAGAGCTGCTCAGAATTATAACATTGTTGAAGACTTAGCTATTTCCCCTTCAGCAATGTCGGCTTTGGAGGTGCTGCAATCATGCACAGCACAACGTAAATTACTTTTGTCGGCTATAGGAACTGTTGATATTCAAGACTCGAACCTTATAATCTTCGATTTAGAGAATAGTACACCTCGCCTACCTCATCAAATAGCTTTCTAGATTCAAGTGTTAGTAAAAAACAAACCTTGCTTTAGGACTGTAATTGATGAGGGAGCTTCTACATGTATTATGTGGATCCAGTGTTAGAGATCGCTTGGTTTTCCTATGCTCAATCAATCCCTAACGATTCTAAAGGCTTTTGATGGCCGTGGGTTCCATCCTTTTGGCATTCTACAAGATTTACCTATAGGGGTTGAAGGAAAAACTATTAATCTAGATGTGGAAGTGGTTGATGCCCCTCTAGATTACAACCTTCTTTTGGGTCGCAGCTGGTCTTACGCTATGACTGTTGTTGTTTCATCGGTCTTTCGGCTTATAAAGTTTCCTCATAATGGAAAGATCATAACCATAGACCAACTGACTTATTTTTCATCCGACCCAGCCTCTTCTGAAAGTATCCAACATGTCGGTAAAACAACTATCCCTTATAAGGATGTTGGGGTAGGTTTGGTTAAAGATTCTGGTTTACTAGGAAATTTTTCTTTTCCTCCTCCTAATGTATCGCCTTCTACTGCAACCATTCATATGATTTCATCAAAAACTATTGTTTTGGATGATCCTTGGATCGTACCTTCCGAATCTGAGGTGGATTCATTCGGTGATGTGATGCCTTTGAGTCCCTATGAAATTGCATATCAGGCTGTACAATCGTTTTCTGACCCTTCTTCAGCCGAAATTGATCTAATTAATGTGGTCCATGGAGAATCACTTTCAATATCAACCTCAAATTCAACAACTTTTTTCGAGCTTGTTCATACTGATGAGCAGATTCGTGAACTTTTGTCTGTTGATGATTTACCATGGGAAGATCTTCATCATCAATCTTCGATCTTACCTGAGCTTCATCATTTTGAAAATGATTTTTCATCTATTTTTACTACTGATTATGTCAAAGAACCACAGAATCCATTGCAACATCCTGATTTTGAGTTAAATTTGGGAAATATTTCTCGAACGGTTCCTATTGACATTTCAGTTAAACCTGGAATTGTTGAAAACATTCATATAGGTGCTTCCTGTACAGACAATGAACTCCAAACTTATAAAGCCCTATTTCAAGAATTCCATGACGTGTTTGCCTGGTCATGCAAAGAAATGCCAGGAATCGATCCAGCAATTGCTGTTCATGAAATTAAAACTTACATGGATGCTAAACCTGTCCGGCAACATTTGCGTCAGATACATCCGCGAAAAGCTGCTGCTATTAAAGCAGAAGTTGAGAAATTACTTCGAGCAGGTTTCATTTATCCAATTCCCTTAATGGATTTGGTATCGAGTATTGCTCTTGTTAAGAAAAAGAAAGGAATGATAAGAATATGTATCGATTACAGGGATATTAATCGATCTTGTCCTAAAGACAATTACCCAACCCCCTATATTGATCAAATCATTGATGATTGTGCCGGCAGTGAAATTTTCTCCTTTATGGATGGTTTTTCCGATTACAATCAAATCAACATACTCCCTGCTGATCAATCAAAAACGACTTTCATTTGTCCATGGGGGACGTTTGCTTACTACAAATTGCCTTTTGGATTAAAGAACACCGGAGCAACTTTTCAAAGAGCTATGTCTTATGCATTTGATGACATCAAGCACATTGTGCAGCCCTATCTTGATGATTTACCTGCCCATTCATTACATAGAGCCGATCATCTCACTCATTTACGAACAATCTTTATGAGATGTAGGCATTATCGAATTAGGTTGAATCCACACAAATGTGTTTTCTGCATAGAAACGGGTCGTTTACTGGGATTCGTTGTTTCAAAAGCTGGCATTCGTGTCGATCCCTAAAAGGTTGAAGCTATTGTCAAACTACCTCCTCCTTCGACTCTTCGCCAACTCCAAAGTTTGCAAGGGAAAGCAAACTTTTTACATCATTTCATTCCTAACTACACTGAGATAACAAAGGGTTTTACCAGGTTGTTGAAATAGAATACTCCATTCTTTTGGGATGAGATAGCTGACAAATCTTTTGATGCACTTAAAAACGCGTTGACCCATGCACCATTATTGCATCCTCCCAACTACAACCAGGATAACTTCTTGTACCTCGCCGCTCTCATTCCACCATTGGGATGGTTTTAGTTCAGGAAGATGAATCCAATAGTGAACATGTGATTTACTATCTTAGTCGAACTTTGAATCTGACTAAGCTTAAATATTCGCATGTGGAGAAATTAGCCTTGGCAGTTGTTCAAGCTGTCCAAAGATTTTGTCAATACATCTTACTATGCAAAACTACTGTAATTTCTGACTGTAACCCTATGATCTATATTTTGACCAAACAATTGCTAGGGGGCAAGTATTCCAAATGGATTTTCATCCTGCAAGAATTTGTCTTGGAATTTGAAAAATCCAAAGAAATCTTTGGCATTTGCAGAACTGATGTGTGATTTCCCGCGTGCTGATACTGAAACTGTGGTGGAAGCGCCCATTGCAAACGAATCCTTGTTTCTTATCAGCACTCTTGATCCATGGTATGGAGATATCATTGTTTATCCCCAAACCCAATCTTTTCGGCCTGAAATTTCACGATCTCAGCGATGAAAAATACATTTCCAAACCCAACAATATAAAATTATTGGAGATACACTCTATCGTCGTGGGGTGGATTTTATTTTCCGACGTTGTTTAACTCATGAAGAAGCTGAAAAGGTTCTAAATGACTGTCACTCAGGAGCATGTGGCGGTCATATGTCTGGGTATGCCATAGCCCAAAAGATATTACGCGCTGGTTATTTCTGGCTATCTTTATTAAAATATTGTATCTATGCGGTCCAAAAATGCCACAATTGTCAAATGTTTGATCGAAAGCTGTGTGCTCCACCTGCTCCTCTCCACCCTATAATTGCCATTGGCCCTTTTGCAAAGTGGGGTATCGACTTTATTACATGTAACCCTCACTCGGCTTAGGGGCATGCGTATATCATCCTCGCGGTAGATTATTTTACTAAGTGGGCCGAGGCGATGCCTACGTTTTCAGCAGACGGAAAAACTGTGGTAATTTTCATTTTCAATCATATAATTACTAGATTCGGTGTTCCTCAAGTGATTATTACTGATCATGGGAATCATTTTCGGAACATCATGATGACCGAACTAACAGATCAACTTGGCCTACATCATAATAGTTCTACTCCATATTACCCATAGTATAATGGTCTGGTTGAAGCCATCAACAAAGTTCTAGTCATTATGATCTGATGAATCATTGGTATTCCTAGGTCGAATTGGAATAACATGTTATTTTCAGCGCTTTGGGCATATCGAACCTCAGTAAAAACATCAACTGGTTTCACTCCTTTTCAACTGGTTTACGATTTGGAAGCTGTGTTACCCATTGAATGTGAAATCCTATCATTGAAAATAGCCATAGAGTTACTCCCAGCCACTTCCGAAGAGGATAAACGTTTGTTGTACTTAGCTCAGCTAGATGAGGATCGATGTGATGCTGCATTAGCAATCAAAACTCATGCCAAACGAATTAAAGCTCAGTATGATCTAAATGTTACACCTCATAATTTTTCGGAAGGAGACCTAGTCTTACTATACGATCAAGCAAATGATAAGCTAGGTGCTGGAAAATTTGTACCTATGTGGCATGGTCCTTACATTGTTAAGCGAAAGCTAGTAAAAGGGGCCTATGAATTGGTAGATTTTGACGATGTCTCTTTGGGTAGACCCAGAAATGGTCTTTATCTGAAGAGATATTATGCTTAAATCTGGGTGTGGAGATTTTAGTTAGATTAGTTTCTTTCTAGCTGGTGTGTTTTAGATTAGAAAAGTGTGCTTAGTTTAGAGAGTGTTTTTATCATTATTCCTGCTTATCCTGTAAATCTGGGTGTGGAGATTTTAGTTAGATTAGTTTCTTTCTAGCTGGTGTGTTTTAGATTAGAAAAGTGTGCTTAGTTTAGAGAGTGCTTTTATCATTATTCCTGCTTATCTTGATTTTACTCTTGATATTGCAGATGTCGACGTCTCTTCAAACATACATTGGTTTCGCTGATGGTGCTTGTCATAATACACAGAACATTTCTTCCACAGCTTTGGTTATCTATTCACCCTCTGATGAGTTGGTATCTATGCATGGGGTAAGCTTCGATCAAACAACGAACAACATTGCAGAGTATAGTGCAGTGATTGAGTTATTATCTGAATCCATCTCATTCGGAATTCAGAGTTTGATTGTTAGGTTAGATTCTGAACTGATTGTATTGCAACTTAATAGAGTTTATGGCATTAGAAATCTAGCGTTATTAAGATTATTTTTGAGAGTTCATCTGTTGGAACATCAATTTGACTACATTGAATATCAGCATATTCCAAGATATTTAAATACATTAGCAAATGCAATTGCTTCTCGAATGTTAAATAGACATTTGCAATAATCAAACAGTAAATTTAAAAACATTCCATAACATGTTATACAAGATAACCAGTAATAGTGACATAGCATAGCATAGAAGTGTGTTAAATATACATCGTCTTCGATCATAGGTTGAAAAGCACCTTATGATCGGCAAAAATGATAGTACAAAAAGCAAAAATGTCGTATGAGTCTACAAAGGCAATCATCCTATCACCGATGATGATCACGATAAGTAACCACTGCTCGGGCCACCCTACAAAGGAACCTCCTGAAAGGTCTTGGGACCCCAATCACATAGCGTTGTAACCTAAGTGGAATATCATCTATGCTAGTCTCTGAAATATCTGCTATCAAACACTCTAGATGATTTTCCAATTCAGTTAGTGTCTCTGTAGATTTGTCCCATCGGGCCGGTACTGCTGCAGCTGGGTGTCTCCTCTCATAGGGCCGAAGAGTAGTTGGTTGTCGTGGACCCACATCTGCATTTGAAACTTTTTACTATCAGTTTTGGATGATTTTAAAAACAAAAAAAAAAATTAAAACTTAGAAAATGTTGAGAATGATTTTACATGAATCATCCCACTGCTCTCCTAGTGGAAGAGTCATGTCTGGATCACCACGATAATCCATCCCAGCATAAGGAAAATCCTGAATCACGAAAATTTGGTTCTCTAACCAATGGAAATACTTAGGAGGAAATCAAACAACCTCTGAACCCTCCTCAGGATGACGGGCCATAACTGTAACCCAACGCATTAGCTTAGATTCTCGGGGAAGTCCAACTCCAATGGAAAGATGTTGTGGGACCAACATCGGGACCCTTTCTAGGGCAAAGCTCACAACTAAGAAACCATATCCAAATTTTTTTAGTTGTCCGTTCTTTGCTCTAGTTAGTTGGCCTTTTACATTCACCAACACAACTTCGCACCAGTTGAAGATGGTGCCTCAATAACAGTCTACTACCATTCGCATTTGGGATCCGGTAGCTACATGCAGTGCTACGCTTCTGCAGAGTCTAGTGACAGTAAATGTAATCACTTTGAGTTCAGGACGGGAGATAGTTTTGATGTCAATCCCTTTGTCCTTTGTTTGGTCATTACAAAACTCTAGTCAGAGACTATCGACAGACTGGCCACCTGGCCTAGTCCCGAATAGAGATAATCGTTCACCTCTGTTGGGCAAACCAATCAAGAAGTAAATGTCCTCTAGCTCGATTTCGAGCCGGTGGCCATGAATAATGAAACAAAGGTCCTGTATATTCCATCTGTCCACCATCCACTGCAAAAAGTCTACTTGGGCCCTCATGCCAGGTATGGCCCAAAATTTATATAGCTCACATGCTTTTAATGCCTGTATTGAAGGTGGGTGAATTAATGCAGATAGCTCCACATCTTCGTGCTCTCGTTCCTGCCAAATGAGCATTGTGTATATCCTACATTGCAAAAATGGCGGATTAGAATGTTTTAGTTCAAAAAAATTTGGGCAGAAATGAAAAAATTGAGGTTTTAAAACCTATTTCGTGGGGTCCGCACTCGCTAGTTAGGGATAGTGCGTAGGTCCGCACTCTTCCCAAGCAGCAGGTGCGGGCCCTTGGCTCTTTCCTTTGTAAAAAAAGTTGGGGTCTGTAGGTTTCGCATGTTGCGCCTGCGGACCCTTGCGAGCGGTCTTTTAAACTAATTTTTTCTCTAAAAAATCAAAATGGAAGCCTAAAAATGAAATTCAAATGGTTGAAATGCAAGATTAAAGTGATGTGGATTACCTGGAGCTGACGGTTTTCGGTTCCAATGGACGAATTTTCCGCAATATTCATAGGAAGTTTCGTACCCAAAAGCTCTCTTTTCTCACTCTGAAGTCAAACGGTAAAAATGAATTTGCAAAAGCCCTTTTTATAAGCTTTTTTGAATAAATGAATTTTTAATTTGTTTATTTTTCACTTTAAAAAGGTAACTTTTTGATTCATTTTTATTTATTTTAAACAGGTATGAGTAATGTTTGAGCTTTTGTGCAGAATATTGGATTTTTCAGGAAAAATTGATCATTTTCAACAAAAAACATTGGAGTCCTCTTTAAGCTCTTTTCTGACTCGTAAAATATGAAAGGATTGCCGAGTTTTTCCTTTTAAGCTTCTTAAAACGAAATTAAAAGGACGGTCCATTTATAGCTCCTTTCTAACCATATAAGCATGAAAGGATTGTCAGGCTTTTTTCGTTTCAAGTTCGATATTGGTAATAAAACGACATGTCATTGATCGCTTTTTTACTTTTTCAGATCAGAGACACTAATTATGAAAAGTACTCCTTGATCGTAATGGTCAAGCATTTCTTTCAAGTATTATTTTATACTTTTTCGAGCTTGGGAGACACAAATTTATGAAAAATGACAACCATGGAGTTTTCTTAAGTTTTTCTTCTGACTCCCTAAAATTGAAAAACGCTGAGTTTCTCCTATACTGGACTCATTAAAATGTAACAGTAAAGGACCTATTCAATTTTAAAAATAGGAAAGAACCACTCCTTCTTAGGGTTTGAATTTTAAATTAAGTTGGACTCATCCGAAAGGTGAGCTTTTAACCAAGCAAATGTTATCCTCCTCAAGCTTGTCAAAAATAAAGAGGTACTTGCCAGAAATGGTGGGGGAAAAGAGAGAAAAATGAACTTGTTTGTTATACTTTGTGTCTTAGAAAAGCATTCAACCACTCTTGAACACGACACTTTTTGTTCACCTGGGTTGGGAAATCCTTTGCCTAACAGTTAATCAAACCATATTGAAAGTATTCAGTCGATTTCTGGGTATTAGCTTTCAGTCAATTGTCACCAAACCATCTGCAGTGTCGTTATGTGTTCAAGAGGTCAGTTCAAATAAACCATTCATCTGCAAAATATCCATCATCCATCTTGACCATTCTTGAGTTAGTCCTTGCCAAATATATTTCTTAAAACTTCATCTATGATTTCGTGTTGTGGGCTTGCCTACGACAGATCGCTTTCTATCGACTTCAACTCGTTATCTAGAAAGATGATCTAGAAATCGTCAGTACCTTGGAATCTGCATGCCTCAATGGTAGGTTTCTCGCCTTCGATGACAGGTTGCATCATTGACCTTCGATCAAAGGATTCTATGACATGTTCGACATCAACTCATCTATTCACATTTCATGGATTGTACTGAGTACTTTGAGAGCCATTGACATTATTGGTGGTTTCTCTCACACTTGTTAACAGTTCACATCATTGACTGGTAATCAAGTGGTTTCTACCATGTTTGACTTCAACACATTCATTCACATGGATATAATCGTATTAGTTCGGAAAGCAGAAATCAAGACCCTGGATCTAGTTTCCACCATCCAGGCTATGAGGAATTTTGTTATTCATTATACAATGGACTATTCATAAACAGATGGTTGTGCCCATACTGTGTCTACATATGTCTATACTTGCGATGTATTACAAAATCATTCCTATATCAGAGCAGTTTAGTTAGTTTTTCTAGTCAATTTTGATTTGAGTATGGGAATGCCTACCTTAGTGATGATATGTTCACATATATATATTTTGTATTGAATGTTTTTACAGGTTCTGACCAGGCTATCCATAGGATGATCCTTGAAATGATAAGGTACCTCACTCTTCTTAGTTGACAAACACTATCCTCATCTATTACATAATTCGCACTTTAGGGGGCAATCTATTGCACAAAATATTGTCACCATGACATTCTGCAATCAGTGTGAGTCTATCACCACTCATACTTTCCTCCTTTGCAAGTCTTAAACCTCAGTTCTTCATGTCAAGCCTTGAAAAATAAGAGAAAGCCCTTAAAAATCTCTAAAACTCTGGTTCCGCACTTTCTCTTAGCATTACCTGCGGTCCCGCACCTATTGGTCATGTCCCCTGCGTACTTGACCGCTCTGTCTCTGTGTAATGGGTGCGGACCCCTGTAAAAGTAAAAAAGGCACAAGTACATTCTTAAAAACTCACTTTGGGTTATTTCTGGAAGCTTCTAGAGAGAATCTTTAGGTGGCAAGTTCTCTCCTTTAAGGTTCATGCATCTGATACCTTAAGGAGCTAACCCCTTGATGTGGGGTGCTTATCCCTTTGAAGGAGAACTCTATCCCTTCATAGGTGGACCTTTAACTTCCTTCCTTTGCACTATAAAATGAAGCATTGGGTTGTTTACTGAGGAGGTCGAAAGCTGAATATTTTTTAGGTGAAATGCTATTGGAATTTATTCTTCCTAATTGAGCTTGAGAGGAGAGATTACATACCTTTTTGATCACATTGGGAAGAGTGTGAGGCTTGTCAAAGTAGAGGAGATTATTTCTTGGACCCTGGGAGGAGCTTGTACAACATCAGGGCACCAAGGGTTGTAAAGTTCTTCTATTCTTAAAGTTAATACAATCAAGTTTATTTTTCTCAATAAGCTATGTTTTATGGTTTATTTCATGGATTCCTTGATCACCATGATGAATATGATTTATTATATTAGCTATGCAGGTGTTATTTGATGTGTGCTTGTTTGTGATTGCAAGTTCTCAAAAGGAAACTCATTTGGACGGTCGAAGCGTGGCTACCAAAAAATAGTGTTGGACTTAAGGTAGGGTCTAAGAAACTTCTTGGTTTTTATTTATAAATTGCAATATATTTAGAGAAAGGTAGATTTGCTTGTTCCGCTTGTCGTTAGATATCTGTTGATACTAGGGAGATCGGTCTTGTCTGCAAGAACGATTTATCCGGCTGACAAGGTCCATGCAGCCTCTTTTGGTTTATGAAATAGAGTGGTTCAGTGGCTCCTTCGGCCCCTTAGTATACAACTTTAAGTCCAGGAAAGGAAGGGCACTTATCTGTAGAATGATCTTCTTCACAAACTAAAGAAACCTCTATAGATTTCAATGGACATTCATTCCTAGGATGCCTTCTGGTGCACCTAGGACAAAAAATGGCCAAAGCCTTCTCTGCTTCCTTTTGTTTCCTTTTGATATGCAAGTTATCCATTTTCATGGCAAGATTCTACAGCATCTCACTCTTGAAATCTTCCAGCATGTTTCCAAGTTCACCTTTGAGGGATGAACTGGATGAGAAGGCACTGGCTATGGGTTGACTCCCCCTACCTCTCTTTCTGGCTGCCCTAGAATGGTTTCTAAAGACAGTCTTTATATCTTCATAAGGTAGTTGGTACATGTCTCCCCCAGCCACGAAATGGAGGGTGTCTAGAAGGTCTTCTAGAATTCCCCTGAGTCGGACCAACTTCAGAGATTTAGGGTCAAGTGTGCACCTGGCCCTTTTATAACTGAGCTGGAATCTCTCTTCATAATCCTCCAAGGATTCATCACTTCCCATGGTCATTTGGAATATTTCTTCCTTGGTATCTTTTGACCTACAGTAGTCCCGATATTTATTATTGAAGGCTTGCTGCATCTGAGCCCAAGTTTTGATGTTGTTGCCAGGTAACCCCATGAACCAGTGCAATGCTACATCCTTGAGGGTAGAAGGAAACAGTTTCAACTTTTGTTCATCCTCTGCATAGTCATAGGTTCAACAGATAACAAAAAACTCAAACAGAAAGGTGTCGGGATCTTCCATAGTCAATCCATGGAAGTGAGGTAGGGCTGAAGGGCTTATGTTCCTCATTTTAGTGTCCCCATTGGTCTCTCGGATGGGAAAGGTACCCTCTACTCTTTCTCCATTCCCCCTAGAATTTTTGTTTTTAGCCATTGTCTCAGGAGGGATGGTGTCTTCGTCTTCTTCTCCTATATGTCCTTCAAATATCTCATGTTGTTCTCCTAAAGGATCTTCTGGATCACTACCACCGAAGAAGAGAGAAGGGTGGCTTTGTGATGTGGTGGGGGCGTTGGGTAGGAATTTCCCTGAATTATCTCTATTCCTACGGGGCATGAAAGGGAATCTCTTATTTTGGGTGATTTTTGTTTTTTTTGTTTTTTTTTACTACTTGTACCTGCAAAACTAAAATTGATTGAACAAACAATTTGCATCTACTAAAATGAACTTGTTGAAAGGAAATTGCAGAATTGAAATGAAAGCAAGGAAATGACTAATCTACATTTGTTGAAATGGAAATTGCAGAATTGAAAGGACTAATCTACTTTTGCTGAAATGGAAATTGCAGAATTGAAAGGACTAATCTACTTTTGCTAAAATGGAAATTTCAGAATTGAAATGAAAGCAAGGAAATGCAGAAATTGAAAGAAACAACTACTCTACTTTTGCTGAAATGAACTACTTAGCAGAATGTTGCAGTAGAAAATAGAAGAAAACTAGTAATCACAAAATACTTTGATGCTTCCCCAGCAACAACACCAAAACGTGGTGAGCACCAGTATTGTAGCAAGAATGTTGTAACTCTTGGGGCTTCCTACTTTACTTTTATCAACCCGGTAGTTCATAACAAACTTGGAAGTGACGATGTTGTATGCACAAGTACTGGCTCTTATTGCAAGTAGTCACTTGATCAGCTGGCGCAAGATCACTGAGAGCTCAAGCCAACTTCTATGAGTTTCTAGAAGAAGCTTTTAACTTTGATGAAAGACAACTAACTTTACAGTGGCTATCCTACTTGCAGAAAGAGAAAGAAGACTGGAGTGTAAAGTAAACCCTAGCAAACCCTAATTTTTCCAACTAACCCTACTTTTGCAGAAAAGAGATGAAACTGATGAAATGAGTGACATTGACTACTAAGAATGTAAATTACATCTATTTAAGCTCTTTCTAGAAGGAAATAAGAAAAAACATCTTTTTTGGATTTTTGTGTATTTTATGTGAAATTGTTATGGATGTAATTTATCTGTTTGTGGATGTGGCAGTGATTAGGTGGCGATGGAGGACGAATTTCATATTTGCAGAGGTGTAGGATGGTGTGGGGGAGTCCTAAGAAGCCTTTTGTAACCTTTTGGAGACTTTCTCTGCAATCAAACTTTAAAAAGTCACTTTCAGGGAATTCTAGAGGAGGATGCAGGGGATCTATAGGAGGATCTACAGGAGGATGCTGAGAGCTGTTTCTGGAGGTTTTAGAGGTGGAAAAATGGTGGGAAAGGGTATCTGAATATTAGAGGGAGGTGTCAATGTGTCTGAAGCTCATCAAGGAGGATTAGGGAAGAAAATGATGGTTGGATTTGTTCAAAGGACGAGAAGAAATCTTATGAGGAAAATGCAGAAATTAGGGCAGATTCATGAAGGGCTGTGAATGACTTGTGAAACCTGTAAGAAAAGAGATGATGATGGCTGCTTTATTGATTTATTATGAGAATAGGTGCATTGTGAGAGAGCTGCACATCAAAATACTGAAACTGAGCAAGAAAAGAGCTAGTTGTACCAAAAGAACAGAACTATATCTCATGTTAACCTAAATTCTGACCTAGAAAAATAAAATGCTGAATAGTGCTATATGAATATGAAAGCATGGAAAGATATTTATTGGAGAAATAGAAGTGAGCATGGCAACATGGATCTGAAGAAAAAAATGACCTCTGAATCACTATAACACTAGAAATTGCATGGGAAAGCAAAATTGTGTTTTTATGGCAGTAAGCAGATCTTGACCTCAATTCATGGTCCCCAAAGGAGGAAAGGGGGTTAGGCTTTGTTGATGGCCTTTTTGTATCTTTCTTTTACCACTCTTTAACCTACTTCAGCATCTGAAATGGAAACAACTATGTAAACCACCAAAAGAAACCTATTCTACTAAGGAAAAATGAATCTATCTAACATAAATTAATTCATGAACTGAAGCAAAAACATATAAGTACAAAGCAAGAGGTGCTGGGCAGCTTGGGTTGGGCCCTAACCCAAGAGCTTCAGCCCTCTGAAAGAAATCAGTACTGGCTCAGAAAATGTTTCATCTCCATTATCAAAATAAAAGTCACATTACATAAACTGTTCACAAGAGTAAGCTCGAAAATGAGCTGAGCAAGAGCTGCAACAAAAGTGTGAAAATTTGAATAACAACCAACTAAACTACTGAGCACCTAAGCCCTCCTATTTATACAACTAGAGCCTCCAATAGCTGTCCTGAAATCAAGGAGGCTTGGCTCCCAAGACTAAAGACAGACAACAGTTCTTCTTCACTTGCTCGGCTGCCCCTTTGATGCATCAATGTGGCTGCTTGTGCTCCGAGTTTTCTGAAGGAGGATTCGAGGTAGGGAGTCATAAATGAGGGGGATGCCCTCCTACAAATCCTATCCCCTTTTTCCCTCCAATATTGGCTGCCAAATGCTCATTAATCCTTTGACTTTGTTCCAAAATTCACCAAAAATCTGCATAAGGCACACATTAGACTTCATGGCATAATGACTAACCCAATTCACTCTATTATCATAAATATAATCGAAAACATAAAATAAAATAATGAGAATGGTGGATTAAGTGGAGTTAAGAGGCAAAAAGAGCCGATATAATAACCCATTTATGGGGCTCATCAGCTACAGTTTCATATCAAGACCTTGGCACAAAGAGGCACCATGCCTTTTGATGATTACAGATAGTTCATAGACCTATGTGACCAAAGTTCAGCAGAAGACAAGGCAAA
Source organism: Pinus tabuliformis (assembly GCA_031772625.1). Taxonomy (NCBI): domain Eukaryota; kingdom Viridiplantae; phylum Streptophyta; class Pinopsida; order Pinales; family Pinaceae; genus Pinus; species Pinus tabuliformis. The sequence goes on along the minus strand of CM062818.1, from coordinate 224,816,868 downwards.
GATAGCAGAGTTCTATTTTCATAACATGGCCCTCACTGATATGAACCTATCAGACCCCAATGCTAGGCTAGCGGACTTGCAACTGATGGTCATGGCATCATGGATGAATCATGAGGAGAAAAGGGCAATAGAAATAAACAATTTGATGGAAAAAGAGCAAAATGAACCCATAATGGTCAGAGTTGAGCCATCAAACCCTACAGCTCTCATCAATACTCACTAGCTTCTTGGAAATAATCTTCAAATTTCCCTTAAATATGTTAATGATTAGGCTCAGGCCATTGCACATTTTGAGGACATGGAAAGATTGCTTGGAGATGATTGTGTTCATGCTTGTAAGAAGAGGTGGAATACACTGCCACATAGCTTGCAGATAAGGGAATATCACTCCCCAACAAGGATGAAATATGCATTAAGGAGAGTGCCACTGTACAAGCACTCTATGCAGAGTTTGAAGGTCAATTGGATTGGCCTCAAACTAAGTCCCCCACCACTGCTAGGACTGCTAGAGGGTAGAAAAGAGGAAGCAGAAAAACAGTAGTGGGAAGAAGTGGACAGAAAGGTAGGATTCTATGATAAGGAAGAGGATCTCACATCAGAAGCATGGGATGTCAGGGAGGCCATTAGGGCTATTAAAAATGAAGAGATGGACTAGTTGCTCAGAGGATGAGCAACACATTCAGTAGGGGGTGATAATGAGCCCCATAAATGGGTAATTATATGGGCTCATTTTTCCTCCTAACTTAGCTTAATCGACCATTCTCATTATTTTATTACATTTTTTTTATTATATTTATGCTAATAGAGTGAGTTGGGTTGGTCATTATGCCTTGAAGTCTAATGTGTACTTAATGCAAATTTTTGGTCAATTTTGGAGACAAAGCCAAAGATTTAATGAACCTTTGGCAGCAAATATTCAAAGAAGACAAGGGAGAGGATTTATAGGAGGGTGTTCCCCTCATTTATGACTCCTTACTTCGAATTCTCCTTTAGAAAGCTCGAAGCACAAGCAGCCACATCAATGCACCAAAGAGGCAGTCGAGCAAGTGGAGGATAATTGTTGTCTATCTCAACTTTTGGGAGCCAAGCCTCCCTGATTTTAAGGGAGCTGTTGGGAGCTCCAATTGTATAAGTAGATATGACTAGGGCCTCATTAGGTTGTTGGATGTTAGTCAAATTTTTTAACTTTTGTTGCAGCTTTTCTCTGCTCAACTTCGAGCTTACTTTTTTTGACAGTTTTATGTAATCTTATTATTGTTTTGATAATAAAGATGAGATCCTTTTTGAGATAGCACTGAGTCTTCTCAGAGGACTGAAGCTCTTGGGTTAGGGCCTGATCCAAGCAGCCAAGCTCCTCTTTTCCTGTACTTTTATGTTTCATTTCAGTTTATGAATTAGTTGTTGTTAGATAAAATTCCTTCTTGATTAAGAATAGGTTGCTTTTGGTGATTTAGAAGGTTGTTTCCATTTTAGTTTTTTGTAGCAGGTGGAACAGTGAGAGAAAGAAAATACAAAAGGCCATCAATAGAGACCTGGCCTTCTTTCCTCCCCTTGGGACCATGAACTGAGCCCAAGACCCTCTTGCTGCCACAAAACACAGATTTTCCTTCTCCATAGGATTTCTAGTGTTGCAGTTTGTTAGAAGGTTAATGCTTTGCTATAGATCTATTTCATCGTGCCCATTTCTATATTTGCAATAAATTTCCTTCCATTCTTTCTTCCCATGTAGCCTTTTTCAGCATTTACTTTCCTAGATCAGAGTTTAGATCAACTTGATGCAAAGTTCTGTTTTGTTGATGTAGATAGTTTCCTTGCTTGCTTAATCTCATTGTTTGATTTTCAGTTCTCTTGTAGCAAATCTATTCTCACAATAATTCAGCTAATCTACCATCACCATCTCTCTTTGATCTATGTTTCACAGGTCACCCAAAATACCTCACAAATCTACCCTAATTTTCTGCACTTTTCTCACGAAATTTCCTCTCTTTCCTTGAACAAGTCCAACCATCCTTCTCTTTCCTAATCCTTCTTGATGAACCCTAGACACCTTAACAACTCATCCTAGCCTTCAACTACCATTTCCACCCACTTTCCCACCTTCAAAACCTCCAAAAATGCTCTCGGTATCCTCCTATAGACCTCCTGTAGATCCCCTGCAGCGTCTTGCAGATTTTCCTGTAGGTGACTTTTTGAAGTCCGATTGCAGCGAAAGCCTCCAGAAGGTGACCAGAGGCCTCCTAGGACCCATCAAAACCTTCCTACACCTCTACAAACTCTAAAGTCACCCTCCATCGCCACCTAATCTCTGCCACATTCACAAACAAATAAATTACATGCATGACAATTTCACCTAAAATACATAAAAACCCAGAAAGATGTTTTTTTCTGAATTGCTTCGAGAAATAGCTTGAGTAGATGATGTTCACTTCCTCAGTAGGTAATGGCATTCCTTTCATGGTTTTTCATCTCTCTTTCTGCAAAAGTAGGACTAGTGGTTAATTAGGGTTTGCTAGGTTTACTTCACATTTCAGTCTTCTTTCTCTTTCTAGAAGTAGAATAGCCTCTGTAGAGTAAGCTTCCCTTTATTTCATCACATATAAAACTTCTTCTGGAATTCATAAAAGTTGGCTTGAGCTCCTAGTGATCTTGCGCTAGTTGACCATGTGATAACCTGCAGTAAGAACTAGTACTTGTGCATACAGCACCATCGCTTCCAAGTTTGTTACAAACTACCAGGTTGATAAAAGTAAAGTAGGAAGCCCAGGAGTTGCAGCATTATTGCTTCAATACTGATGCTCACCACATAGCTAAAAGAATGCATGAGCAGTTCACAAGAATGGGAAATGAAAGGGTTTTCAAATACTCCTCAGTTCTATACCATATGTTTTTATATTATCAATCAGAGAAGTTCCCATTCACCCTTCAAAAGCTAGACACCAAGGGTCAGCCCATGTGAGTCATTTTCTGGACCCCATTGATCCACCAATACCAGTCTCCATACTCTTACTCTAATTTTATTGATTTATATGTACACCCAGTCAAGACAATGTTGACTGGAAGCCCTCCTCCAAGGATCAGTCTAGAAATAAAAAGAGTCCTCCAATTATCTAAACAGACCAAGGTTGGTGACTGGTACCTTTACTAGAACCATACAAAAATAAGGATTTATGGTTGCATGTTGTCACCATACAAGGTACCAAGGTACCTCCCAATGAGGTTGTTTGCGTTAGAACACTATAGAAAAATTATAAATGGAGATGAAATAAACTTTGTCAATGCCAAGAAGAAGGCCAATTTCAAAATAAAAGACCATCTAGGCTCCTTCATATGAAACTCTAAAGAGGTCGGCCAAGAGGCAGACTTAATACTACAAAGGATGAAGTTCCAAAGAAGTTTTGATTGGAGATATGATCCTTTAGAATTCATCACAAAGAAGAGACAAAAGCTCAAGCTAGGACCTTTCATTCACCATCCCATACTTGAGATAGAAGCTTATGCAAATAAAACAGAATGGGTGGAAGGTACCCTAGTAGACTAGGACAACACCGATTAAATATTGAGAATGCTCTTATTGATTTATAAAAGCAGCTTGATGACAACTCTTTTCTACAGGTACCAGAAAAACCAAAGATACCACAGTCCTCCAGTCATGCAGACTCCTCAGAATGAGGAGAAGGACCCAGAAAGAAATAGAGAAGGAGCTTCCACTTCATGGATGGCCACCTCTGATTTAAAACAGGAATCAAACAAGAGGAAAAGGCTGAATCTAGCCTTTGAGCAGGAATATGCTAGATGATCAGCTGATATCACCAATATAGAAATAGAAATATGTAGGCTTGCCACTCCATCTAGAGGCACACAAGAGCCTTCCACTTCACAAGCACAGATGCTGGAAAGGAAACTCAGTGTGGAAGTATTTTCCTTCAGAATGCCTATAGACAAAGACCAAGACATCAAGGAAAGATATAAAGAAATCAAGGCTAGAAACGAGAAGCTCAAAGGCCAAACTTATGCTCAATACCTGAAACTCACCCCTACCAATCAAACCAGGCTAATGTCAGCGTTTGACATTAAGGAAGGGAAGCTTCAAACGTCCTTTGTGAAGCCTACATCCTAGCAACCCAGGACAACATTAGATTTCAAAGGGTAGATTTTGAAGTACTAGCAAGGGATATTCATCCCATGGGCCAGATTGAATTGCATAAACAGGCTGGAGAGATGATATACTCCACCCTAATAGGTAAATCCATAGCTAGCCACTAGCTACAAAACTATTTAAAGAATATTTCAGCTCAGTTCCAGTTAGAGAAGGCCTCCTCACAGGCCAAGGACACCATGATCAAGTCCTTAGAGGACATAGTAATTCAATTGGGATATGATCCCAAGGATTTAAAAGCTGCAAAATAGCTAATTAAAAAGAAGAATGATGACATAGATGCATTGGAAAAACAACTAAAGATACCCTAGCTACATCATCCACAAACAGTGGAGGTTCTAGAAGCCCAGCAAGGACATGAAGTGCTAATGGACATAGTCCTAGAACTGAATGATCAACTCAAGGAGACAGAGAAGGAGTTGGACACTTTAATTCAATCGAGGCAAAGTGACTTGGCCACAACTTCTAGAACTGTCATCCCCACAGTATCTACATCAATTCCTTCTACCCTGGCAGCATCATTGGCACCTCCAGTTCCATTTGCAATAGCCTTGCCAGCAACAACAGAATCTACATCAACATCAGGTACATCAGGAGAGAAATTAGCAAAACTTTTCAAAGCCATGGAAGAGATGTCTATCCAGGCTACAAAGATGAAAAAGATAAAGGAAAAGGTGGAAATTTTGGAAACAGACTGCAAACTTGCCCAACTAAAGCAGAAAGAAGAAACACAAAGGGCCCAGAGAATGGGTGAGAGGATTAAAATCCTAGAAAAGGATTTAACACTTGAGAAGCCACTTGGACAAACCAAAGAAATGATGTGGGCCAATATCATTGACTATGTCAATGATATTTGGCCATCAATCAAAGTAATTTTTGAGCAAACAAAGCTAGTAAAGATAGCCACTGAAGCTATCCAGAAAGTGAAGGAGAGATTGGAAAATAAGCCTGAGGATGCAAATAGACTCATCCATTTCCTAGATAGCAAAAACAGATATGAACTATAGGATCTAAACATTGAAGACATAACTGCCACCATTCTAGAAATAAGCAAGGTCCTTTCCAAAAGAAATCTTATGCTTAACTTGGAACAAAAGTGCCACAATATGCAGGTAGCCATTGACAGGTTCATGGCTAAATTTCAGATTTTGAGGGAGAAAGGTCTGCCCAGTCCTATGGTCATTAATGACAAATTCATGACACAGTTGGACTATGTGGATAAACTTAGAAAATTAGCTAACAAATAGGCAAGTTCTTCATCCATTAAAGCCCTTCCAACTAGCAAAGTATTATATGACACATTTGAGAACTTGTTTTTCCTTGAACATGAGGTAAAACATTTGTTCCTCACCAAGCCCAATTTTGCAAACTATACTGACGCTGATGCGATTTATAGAAGGATGATAAATGTAAAATTACCAGATGCAGAATGGTGGGAAACTGTGACTGACTTACTATGATGAATCAACAACCAAAGGTTACCACACAATAAATATGAAGACATTAGGATGAAATAGGTAAAAACAACACAACAGGGTCAAAGAGTAGAAGGGTCAAAGGGTATCAGATAAAGGATCAAAGTAAAGAAGACTCTAGCATAAAAATGATACAACTATTAGCCAACTTATAAGGGTATAATTCAACTATAAAATCTAGCATGACCACAATAAAGGGGACATCAAGAAACAGTTCATTAGCTGTCTCTATCTTCTTGCCAGAAGATATTTTTATTTTCCTAGAATAAATCTCAAGTTGTTTTCAGATATTTTGTAACAATTTTTTTGTATATACTTCATAATTCGAAGTATGTAGGATGGATTCAAAGCATTTCTATAGAGTTATTGTTCTTCAGTTTGAAATTCTAGTATGTCAATGACTGGATCAGTTAGCTAGATCAAGGAATACAGATCAGATATTTTACTGGATTCTTGTTGTAAAGCGAAGTTCAAATAAGTATTCTTTTAAAGTTCAGTGTTATTTTCTTTAAATTTTCCATAATATTATTTGTATCTCTAAAAATCTGAATGCTATAACATGGAATGATATTTCAGAAATTGCTTAACTACACTCTATCTTGATTGTTATGCATGTTAAATGTTTTCTTCACTAATTCTTGATTTCTCCTTAGCCTACATTATCCCTTGTGATCTATAGAAAAGGATTCTTAATTGCCCTTTGTTCATGATTATCCCATGTTCTTCATTTTAGCCCCAGTCTGAGGATTCTTAAGTGCCCTCTCACCCTGGTTAGGACCATTCCACCCATTCGGCCTACAGATTTGTTCTTTACTTTGCTAGCCTACCCTGTGAACATTCCCTTTAATGAACTGATCCTGTTTTGCTATCCATTTGTTGACTCCATAGCCCAATGGCTTAAAGACCTTGGCTCTATCCATCTGTTCCAAGAATTCCACCACCAAACCTTAAAATCAAAACCAAAACCCCATGAACACTAAGAACTAGCCTAAAATCCCAGTAAAACAAAGCTAAATTACATAGAGAGAGCCCTCTCTGGACTTAGGTTGGCTAGAGCCTAAGCCTAAAAGATTGGTTTGTGGTTACTTCAGTTGCTTCCTTCTTTTGATAACTTCTAAGGAAAATTCTGAGTGATAACACCTTGATGGCATCTCGGAAGGAATTCCAAGTGTGGCTAAAAACAATGAGGGTTCACTCTCATCCTTTTGTTCACAGTAGGTTTCCCACTAGTTCTTGACGTGTGGGACATCTTTAAGAAGTGAAAAAGTAATATTTTCTTGATTGGAAAATTCATGAACTAAAAAATATCCTTCCAATAGATCTTACCATTTATCTACGGTGTCTGCATCTATGAGGCCTTCGAATATGGGAATATAGAAGTTAACTTGTACCTTAGAAGGAGTGGCGCCTCCAAAGTGGCTACTGGATGAAGATGCATCTTCTATGAGTAGTTGCCAGAGGATCTGGGCAAATTTATCAATCATCATGTCCCTCTGTTGCTTGAGGGCTTCATCAACCAACAATTCGAAAGGATCTCCTGCCCTCTCGTCTTTCTTCTCTTCCGCCATGGGAGGTCGTCAAGTTTTACGACATGCAAAGAAAAACATAGAAATAGCAAACCGATCTAATACCGTTGATTTGAACTTAAACATGAATGCAAAAAATTATAGATATAATCATAACCATGGAGATGCAGAAGAAAAACACTTTATTTCATTAATAGAAAAATATTGACCTATGCTTACAAACATAATGGAAATAATATGCTCGAGCGATCGTAGCTTGTCTATGAGAAGAGATGCAGTGGATACAAGCCTCTGAATTGTGTTACAATGACGCTCAAGGGCCTATTTATTATTATAAAACTTGAGAAAATCCTAAAAAACCAAAACCCTAACCAGAGATGTAACACCAACAGCTTGTGGGCCCCGTCGGGGTTAGATGGGCAACCAACTTGCTAAGGTTGTAACCTGGTCATATTATCTCTATTTGGCTTGTACGATACCTTGTTGGGAAGTTCTCTCTCAGTACTACAAGTTTCGTCATAGGCCCGCAACGACATCTATTGGATTGTTGCAGACCCCAAAAAAAATTCATTTAGGGGGTAAAAAATGTTCCAAAAGTTCAGGACCCAAAAAACTGCGAAAAATAGTAAATGCTGAAATGAACAAGGAAAATGATGAAACTAACTAGAGGGTCTAAGTGGAATAGGGAGGTGGCCACCAATATCCACCTGGATCATCAAGCAAGTTAAAGTGCAGTGGAAGCTACTTGGGCTCGATGAAGCTACATGGGAGATGGCAGGTGAAACATGGGTTCTGTATCCTTCCTTGTTTACCAATTGAGGCAAAGCAGTTTTGGCTTGGTGTTTTGGTATATGTTTTGATGATGTTGATTTATGTACATATGTATATGGATGTAAGTACCACCACAGGCTATGTTATAAAGCTCCACTATGTGGTATGTTGTTATGATGCCATGTTATTATGTTGGTTTTATTTTTCAGTAGGGTGATTATTGTAAATACTGCATTGAGCTAAGTTATAAATATCCATAGGAAATATATATTTTGCTATATATATTTTTTGTAGTTATAGGTGTTGTCGAACAACGAGGATGGTGTTCGCCCAATGGGGAGGGTTATGTAACATCCCTGGTGAAAATTCCATGTAATAAAAGTAAATAAAGTCAAAATAATAACCACGGATGATGGGACACTTATTCCAAGTTGAATGTTCGATAGAATCCTAGTGATGGGGATCACTTTTGATTAGTTATGGCTAACGAAATTGGCAAAGGAAATGGCTAAGGATTTGGAATTTAAAAACAGAATTTTTCGCACAATTATTTATGAAAATAATGGAAATTGGGAGAAAAGGGAGGTGAAAGGTCACAAATTGCATGTGAGGAGCAAAATGAAGGAAAATAATGGAAAATGAAGAAAATAGAGGCTTCATTCATGAAAAGGATTCTGAGGATCATTTCGTAACCTTTTGTCAGTTTAGTGTTGGAGATCACTTCTATTCTCTCTCTCTCGCTCATACTCTTGGATACTTAGAGTTTTCTTGGAACACTCTTAGAGGGTGTGGCATACTTGGATTTTTGGAGAAAGAAGGTAGAGGAAAAGTAGAGAAGTGCAGGAGGGCATCGGGATCAGCAACCACATCAAATTTTCTTGCAGGTACTGAGTTGCATGTATGTTTCCTTCACTAGTTTTGGCATGTATGACATATGTATGTGGATTTCTGGTTATCATTTGTCATTGGCATGGAGGATGGCCAGGATTGACAATGGATTTCCTAGCCTTGGCATTTCATGAATAGCCATGGAGATTGTGGGTTTATTTCCTTGTTATCCTTTTGGTTGGATCTCATGTTTCCTTAACTTGGGTTGTGTTATTAGTATCGTAGTCCTAGTTGAACAAACACTCTTGAGCCCTGGAACAACTTGGGTTGAGTTAGTAGTCCCGTAGCTTGGGTTGGACAAATGCCTTGGAGCCCTTAGTGGCTTGTGTTACTAGTCCCATAGCCTTGGTTGGAAAAATTCTCTAGAGCCTAGTAAAGGTTGTGGGTTGATTCAATAGTCTCGTAGCCACGGTTGGACAAACATTGTGGAGCCCTGGATGGTTGGGATAAAGACTGACCTAATGATGGTTTTGGTGATGTATGACCATGAGGTGGAATCAATGTTTGATGGGTTGAGGTGGATGGCCTCTAGAATCCCTAGATGACAACGCAATCTTTTTGCAGATTGGGGTTTGGATCTATGCCAAGGCTTCAAACGAAAAGGAAATAGAAGCTTTATCTGCATACCTTGTGTTTCCCATTTGTTCTATGAGATCCCACATTCATACTTGGAATATGGAACAAGGGTGAATGGATGAAGAGAGATTTGGCTCAGCCATTCTATAGTCAGGTGGAACGTGGAAGTCCCATCTCGAGTTTGGATTTTGCATCATTAATGAAAGGTTATTTCTCCTTGTATTTCTATGAGTATTATGATGGATTATATGTGGTTTATATAGATGTGATTAAATGGATATTTATGTCCCTATTATGCTTGTTATTTACATGTTTTATGGCAGAAACCATGTATGGTTTTCATCATGTTTTTACTTCTAATTGAATGATCAATGTATCTGTTATCACTGAAAAAATTTCAAAAACAATTTGGGCAACTTGTATGGTTTCAAAGTTGTAAGTCAGTGTTGGTCAAGTCATTTCTATTGTTTTATTTAAGGAGTCTAAATAGTATGATAGGAGTCTTGTTAAGAGTATTGTTGGTATGTATAAAGGGGTCAATTCTCTGTCTTAGTCTATCATTGGTCTCACATCTCACATGGATATCATATGTCCAAACTCGTTTCAAAGCCAATATTGTCTAGGTGGTTTCGCAGCGCAGCATGTTTTAGGTGATTTCGTAGCGCATAATTCATATTTTGCACTGGCTGCGCTACGAAATTGGGGATTTGTTCGAATCCATAGCCATTCTTTCACAGCTGTCATATCCATCAAAATCCATCAACAATTGTCAGCCTATACACTTCGTCTATCATATCCGACCGCTTATCCTCATCATTAGGTCGTTAGGTGTCTTGGTACTGACACACGTTTGCAGCTGACTCAGCGGTTTTGGTCGTTCAATCAGGATTGAAGTTTCTTGTCAACAGCTGGAGGAATGATACAAATGATATCCTTGCAGATGAAATGGGCCTTGGAAAAACTGTGCAATCTGTGTCAATGCTCGGGTTTTTTTCAGAATGTGCAGAAGATACACGGCAATCGTGCAAGTAGAGAGGTTTGGTAATGATTTCAATTCATCACAACCGCCAGCAGTAGCATAAGGAAGAAGTATCTGACAGCAGAGATGTCAGCGGAAGGAGATTCTCAGAGTGATTTCCAAAAGGAATACCATGAGACTATTTATGATATTTGTCAACAACCACTTCAGTTGCCCCTACCAAATGTTTCAAGTATAGTTCAGGAATTTCAGAAAGTGGAGGACTATTTATCTATGGTGGAACAGTAACCTTCTGAGATAATGCAGGATGCAGTGATTCCATCCATAAGTGCGTTGGTAAAGACAGAGCTTCTAAGGCACCAAGACAAAGATGTCAGGCTCATTGTTGTTACTTGCATTAGTGAAATCATTAGAATAACGGCACCTGAAGCACTATATAATGATGATTTAATGAGGGAAATATTTCAGTTGATTGTTGGAAGCCTTCAGGGACTAGATCAAATGAATAGTCCCACATTTGGAAGGACGGTAACAATTTTAGAAACTGTCGCAAAAATCAGGTCATGCATTGTCATGCTGAACCTTCAGTGTGATAATCTCATCCTTGACATGTTTCAACATTTCCTTGCCAGTGCTAGTGAGAATCACACTGAAAATGTATCTGCTTCAATGCAAACAATTATGAGTTTGGTTTGAATGAGAGTGAAGACATATCACAAAAATTGTTATCTGTTTTACTGAATAGCTTGAGAAGAGACAAGCAAAAAGCTTCACTAGCTGCCCTTGCACTAGCCGTAAATGTTGTTAAACGCTGTGCAGAAAAGTTGAGGCTAATAATCATGCTCATTTAAAGGTTGTTCCCATAACCTTGTCCAAAGCATCAACTATGCGAAGTGAATTTTTAAAGGCAGGGAAGAAGACTGTGCTTTTGAAATTACACAGCAGTTTCGTAGCGCGCTACGAAACTACTGTAGCTGCATGTTACAATTCAGTTGATCAATTATGATTGACAAAGCGGCAAATCTTTTTGAAAGGTTTTGTCATCATACAAGTACATGAAAACGGTGGACAGCACATCAAGGACGTGGCAGTCTGCTCTATTTTGGGTAATTAAAGGATAAAGGACATGCTTCTTTGGATTCGAACAGTTTGAGGTAAACCAAAGACCAGTAAAACAGGGATAATTTCCTATGATTCAGGACAATGGAAAACGTGTGACATTGAAGACGAACATGGAGCCTTGAACATCCATTACAGCCAAACTAAAGAGGAGCAGATGTCAAAGAACGAGAACCATTGTAATCAAGGCTATTATTAGCATAACACGGTGTTAGAATCCTACTTGATTTAGATCTCTAAAAACTCCAGTCAACACTTTGTTGTATTTATTAAGTAGTTAGAGTTTAAGAGTTGTCAGTAATAGAAGTAGTTTTCGAATTCCCCTCATGCTGGAGGAGGAATCTCGATCAGTTAGAATAAGAGCTCTATATATAGCTGAAATAGCAATGTAATCAGGGTTGGAAATTTTATGAAAAAGCTGGTATTTGGCCTATGTAAGACTCATTCTCAGTAATATACATGCTTGAATTTACTTCTCAGGATTCATGAAGGGTTTTTTATGTTCAGAATATGTGATGTTGTCCTTTTCTTAATTCTTACAGTGGTATGGATGTATAATCACTCAGAATTCACTGAATGTGCTCTGACTTCCTGTATACATGCATAAACTGTGTGGTCCCATATGAGTTTATGTTCTGAATGTTTAAACGCTGAATGCCCTGACTTCCATGTAAGGTTGAGTTCATTGTTATATTGAGGTGTTGTTGACTCCATAAGCCCAATGGATAGTTTTGTTTAATGTGTTTCCACCATTCATATTTTTCACAGTTGTTCTATAAGAGTTAGCCATCTTATCTTTAATTAAAATCATTAATCCATCAAGAGAGAGCCCTCTCAGGTTGAGAAGGCTAAGCCTCAGCCTAAAGTCGGTTTGAAATAGTTACTTGAAGTCAACCTGACCAGCAGCCTATCAGGATCTGATTTTGAGATAACATTTTGGTGCGTCTGCCGGGAACCTGAAGATTAATCATTCCTGAAATCAAGAGGCTGAACTTCTGAAGGTAGTAGGAGCTCAGAAGACTTTTTGACGCTGCAAATCTACCTTGGCGACTCCATTGTTGAAGAATTCGAAATTCATACATTCATGGTGATTCCACTGGAGTTATGAAGGACCCAGATGCTACCATTCTTATTTCAAGGTATGCATGCATAAATTTTTCAGGAATTCATGGTTTCCCAAATCATTTTCCCAAGGATGCATATTTTCTAAGGAATGGTCCAAAATTCAATGGAGAAGATTTGAGTTTAACTTTGAAGCATATATCAGATTTCTGTGATTTTACTGAGCTTCTTAGAGTTAAACATGAGGATGTTTGCATTATGTTGTTCTATGATTCATTTCAAGGGAAATGTAAACAGTGGATTGAAAGCTTTCCTACCAAATCCATTAAGTCATTTGAAGACTTTTGGCTTATGTTTTTGGAGGAATGGATAGATAGATCAGATGTGGTGGCAAACTCTCCTTCAATTCAAGGTTTCAAACAATGGAATAATGATCATAGTAATGGAGAAACAAATGAAAATTTTTCTTTGTCCTTGTCCTCGTATCTAAAATCATTTGAGTGTAAGGCAGAGGATAAGATGAAATTTTTGGATGAAGTTGCTAAAGATATTGAGAAAGACATTGAAGGTTTACAAGGTCAAATTCAGGCATATAGTTTTCATAATCATGATCATTATTTTCAGAAGCTTTCTATGGCAGAACACAAGGAGAGAGTGTTGCTTCCTTTCTCTTTCACGATTGAGGAACTGTACACTGTTGTTGAAGATCAGTTTGTACACCCAGAAAGTTACAAGAATCATCAAGCTGATCATGTATTCTGGGATCCTATAGCTAAATACATGGAAGAGTTTTACTCTCCAGTGTTTCAGCTTTTCTATGAAGATCAGAGGCAATTTCAGTGGCAGTGGTCATCACAATATCATAGTTACTCTGAACTTCGATGCAGTAAAAAAACTCAAATATCAGATAAGACAAATGATTGGTTACATTGGAAATTTCACATTGATTGAGCTGAAAGAAATTTGAATTGTTAGGGTAGGAAATTTTATAAAAAAGCTGGTATTTGGCCTATGTAAGACTCATTTTCAAGAATATACATGCTTGATTTTACTTCTCAGGATTCATGAAGGGTTTTTTATGTTCAGAATAGGTGATGTTGTCCTTTTCTTAATTCTTACAGTGGTATGGATGTATAATCACTCAGAATTCACTGAATGTGCTCTGACTTCCTGTATAAATGCATAAACTGTGTGGTCCCTTATGAGTTTATGTTCTGAATGTTTAAACGCTGAATGCCCTGACTTCCATGTAAGGTTGAGTTCATTGTTATATTGAGGTGCTGTTGACTCCATAAGCCCAATGGATAGTTTTGTTTAATGTGTTTCCACCATTCATATTTATCACAGTTGTTCTATAAGAGTTAGCCATCTTATCTTTAATAAAATGTTATCTCAAAATCAGATCCTGATAGGCTGCTGGTCCGATTGACTTCAAGTAACTATTTCAAACCGACTTTAGGCTGAGGCTTAGCCTCCTCAACCTGAGAGGGCTCTCTCTTGATGGATTAATGATTTTAATTAAAGATAAGATGGCTAACTCTTATAGAACAACTGTGAAAAATATGAATGGTGGAGACACATTAAACAAAACTATCCATTGGGCTTATGGAGTCAACAACACCTCAATATAACAATGAACTCAACCTTACATGGAAGTCAGGGCATTCAGCGTTTAAACATTCAGAACATAAACTCATATGGGACCACATAGTTTATGCATGTATACAGGAAGTCAGAGCACATTCAGTGAATTCTGAGTGATTATACATCCATACCACTGTAAGAATTAAGAAAAGGACAACATCACATATTCTGAACATAAAAAACCCTTCATGAATCCTGAGAAGTAAAGTCAAGCATGTATATTACTGAGAATGAGTCTTACATAGGCCAAATACCAGCTTTTTCATAAAATTTCCAACCCTGATTACATTGCTATTTCAGCTATATATAGAGCTCTTATTCTAACTGATCGAGATTCCTCCTCCAACATGAGGGGAATTCGAAAACTACTTCTATTACTGACAACTCTTAAACTCTAACTACTTAATAAATACAACAAAGTGTTGACTGGAGTTTTTAGAGATCTAAATCAAGTAGGATTCTAACACCGTGTTATGCTAATAATAGCCTTGATTACAATGGTTCTCGTTCTTTGACATCTGCTCCTCTTTAGTTTGGTTGTAATGGATGTTCAAGGCTCCATGTTCGTCTTCAATGTCACACGTTTTCCATTGTCCTGAATCATAGGAAATTATCCCTGTTTTACTGGTCTTTGGTTTACCTCAAACTGTTCGAATCCAAAGAAGCATGTCCTTTATCCTTTAATTACCCAAAATAGAGCAGACTACCACGTCCTTGATGTGCTGTCCACCGTTTTCATGTACCTGTATGATGACAAAACCTTTCAAAAAGATTTGTCGCTTTGTCAATCATAATTGATCAACTGAATCGTAACATGCAGCTACAGCAGTTTCGTAGCGCGCTACGAAACTGCTGTGTAATTTCAAAAGCACAGTCTTCTTCCCTGCCTTTAAAAATTCACTTCGCATAGTTGATGCTTTGGACAAGGTTATGGGAACAACATGTAAATGAGCATGATTATTAGCCTCAACTTTTCTGCACAGTGTTTAACAACATTTACGGCTAGTGCAAGGGCAGCTAGTGAAGCTTTTTGCTTGTCTCTTCTCAAGCTATTCAGTAAAACAGATAACAATTGTTGTGATATGTCTTCACTCTCATTCAAACCAAACTCATAATTGTTTGCATTGAAGCAGATACGTTTCCAATGTGATTCTCACTAGCACTGGCAAGGAAATGTTGAAACATGTCAAGGATGAGATTATCACACTGAAGGTTTAGCATGACAATGCATGACCTGATTTTTGCGACAGTTTCTAAAATTGTTACCCTCCTTCCAAATGTGGGACTATTCATTTGATCTGGTCCCTGAAGGCTTCCAACAATCAACTGAAATATTTCCCTCATTAAATCATCATTATATAGTGCTTCAGGTGCCGTTATTCTAATGATTTCACTAATGCAAGTAACAACAATGAGCCTGACATCTTTGTCTTGGTGCCTTAGAAGCTCTGTCTTTACCAATGCACTTATGGATGGAATCACTGCATCCTGCATTATCTCAGAAGGTTACTGTTCCACCATAGATAAATAGTCCTCCACTTTCTGAAATTCCTGAACTGTACTTGAAACATTTGGTAGGGGCAACTGAAGTGGTTGTTGACAAATATCATAAATAGTCTCATGGTATTCCTTTTGGAAATCACTCTGAGAATCTCCTTCCGCTGACATCTCTGCTGTCAGATACTTCTTCCTTATGCTACTACCGGCGGTTGTGATGAATTGAAATCATTACCAAACCTCTCTACTTGCACGATTGCCGTGTATCTTCTGCACATTCTGAAAAAAACCCGAGCATTGACACAGATTGCACAGTTTTTCCAAGGCCCATTTCATCTGCAAGAATATCATTTGTATCATTCCTCCAGCTGTTGACAAGAAACTTCAATCCTGATTGAACGACCAAAACCGCTGAGTCAACTGCAAACGTGTGTCAGTACCAAGACACCTAATGACCTAATGATGAGGATAAGCGGTCAGATATGATAGACGAAGTGTATAGGCTGACAATTGTTGATGGATTTTGATGGATATGACAGCTGTGAAAGAATGGCTATGGATTCGAACAAATCCCCAATTTCGTAGTGCAGCCAGTGCAAAATATGAATTATGCGCTACGAAATCACCTAAAACATGCTGCGCTGCGAAACCACCTAGACAATATTGGCTTTGAAACGAGTTTGGACATATGATATCCATGTGAGATGTGAGACCAATGATAGACTAAGACAGAGAATTGACCCCTTTATACATACCAACAATACTCTTAACAAGACTCCTATCATACTATTTAGACTCCTTAAATAAAACAATAGAAATAACTTGACCAACACTGACTTACAACTTTGAAACCATACAAGTTGTCCAAATTGTTTTTGAAATTTTTTCAGTGATAACAGTATCTATGACCTAATGGATGGAATGTTAGTTAATGTATTGAGGCATCAATGGTTCATAGTGACTCCCAACTATGTATGAGACCCCTATGCTCAAAACTGTGAATTACACCTATAGGTTACACATTTGCAATATGTTTGATGAATCCTTGTCATGGCTAGTAGGGGTCTAGTCAAGATATTGGACAAGTCTTTTCTTTCATACTGTCATTTTCATGTTATTTTACTAATTTGAAAAGATGGTTCAATTCTAGGAAATAATTTAAGGATGGAAGTTTATCTTAAATTTTAGAAACCTTGTCGAATCTTACTAGTCCATAATATGAAAACTGTAAAATCTTTGGTGATATTTTTGTAGAAATATTTATATTTCCAATGATTTTATATTAGTATATATAAAATTATGTCAATTTTTAAGGTGAAATAATTTTGTATTGTAAAAGTTTGGCGAATTATTTTAAGGAAAAAATGGAAAAAAATGGAAAATTAGCCCACCTACGAATATTAGTCGCTAAAATTTTCCCTGTTCAATTCGAGGAAGCGACCTAGGCTCTCGGTCTCAAAAAGTGGCTCAAATCCTGGATTCGCTAGCATAGCAATGAAAGTTTTGGTCTTTGGTAGCTGACAGACAAGCCTGTGAGAGTGACTTTGGGTTTTTAGTCATCCTCATGCCTATAGCATGGGAGTGACTAAGGCTTAAGTTGTCCAAAATATCTGTGGGACCCCAAGGCAATTTGTCTAAAATATTGGATTGGTTCTTGAGGGTCCTTGAAGTGGCTAGCAGCCCCATTCCTCTCAGTTTCCTGTTCTGTTAATAAGTTTCATTAATACTTTCAATATTCCGACAACTCCTCAACTCTCCTGATTTCTAATACCTCAAAAACTATAATTCCCAATAGCCGTGGATAAGACACGAACTTAAATTTATTCAATAATACTCCACACCAAAGGATTTCAAAATTCAAATGCCTTCCCGCTTGGCATTTCAAATTGATATATTAAGCGCGAAGTTTCTGCAACATATTATTGATTAGGGAAGAGAAGGATTTCAAAATTCAAATGCCTTACCGCTTGGAATTTCAAATTGAAATATTGCGCATGAAGTTTCTGCAACAGATTATTGATTAGGGAAGAGATAGTTCTCTACTTCAGTGTGAACCTCTCGTGCACTGGGCACCGTCCCCCACTGCAACAACATCCAAGGAAACTCCATAATGGACATCAGAAAGAGGCTCCTCATGGCCATATCTCTTCTCCATCTGCGGCTGCGGGTGCAATTTCTCGAGTTGAGGGGCATGGATATGATTTGGGATCAAATCTAGGCATTCAGGCTACGTAAGCTCCCTTCACAATGCCGCTAAAATCTCCAACACCATATTATGATCTCCACGCTTTTAAAATCAAAGTTTATATGGGGAATAAAAAACTATTTTACTTGATTCCGTTCTCTTTTAATTGATGTTCCCATGCAGGTGATGATACAATTCAGTAGCATTGAAGGCAGAAAGTAGAGGATTAATTCGAGCAGAACCAAAACAAGCTGTTGATAGGCCTGCTGCAGGTTATTAAAAGAGGTTTTGGATGTCGAATCCTTTAACGGGTTACTATATCCCGGGATATCTTGCTGCAGGTTATTAAAAGAGGTTTTGGATGTCGAATCCTTTAACGGGTTACTATATCCCGGGATATCTATTCTCAGGGTCGATTCAACTAATTCCAACCGAGTACCAAATTAAGGCTGCTCGATTCAATTTCAAATATAAAGCTTTAATGATGTGCAAGTCCAGCAAACACGTTTGGTAGGAAGAGATGTACTTTGATGCATTTACATATCATTCGTATCATTGTATCATTTTATTAACTATCATTGTATCGTATCATTGTATGTTGTTGTTTGAGATAAACTGATTTGTTTGTATGACCATATTACACTTAATCCATAAAATTGGCCTTAATTCCCAGAAAAATCAGTCCAGGTTGGTTTCTAAATGGTTAACTACTATAATCCTAAAAACCAGAGCTAATCCTGAATACAAACAGGGCATTGGTGAATTTTCCAGCCCAGTACACGTGTAAATTATTCACAATCCATGAAAAATTTACTAAATCAATCTCAAGATCAAGATCAACGTGACACTAAGATTCGATTAGATGATGAATATAGAGATTTACATCGTATTCTTCTGTTGGTTGTAGGGCTTTCTCGATTCGGTTGTTGGTTTTAGGGCTTTCTCGATTAGGTTGTTGAAAACAAAATTTTGATAATAAAAACATGACTCACATGTGGGGTATAATATGTTGGATGTTATAGCCTGGTTGATTCCAGAACTTCAAAGTAAAAAATTTTGACAAATAAAATGGGCAATAAAAAAATTATTTATTTACTACTAAAACTAACTTAATTGTAATAAAAAAAAATTATTCATTTACTATCAAAATTAATTTAACTGTAATAAAAAAAATATTCATTTACTATTAAAACTAACTTAATGGCTAATAATAGCAGTACAAGCTTGAAGTTAGAGGATTCCCAAATGCAAAAATTCTCACTTTCTTGAAAATTGTAAGACCTTTGGGTGCGTAAATAAAACAAGAGATTTTATTTACTAGAAATATACAAAAACAATAGAGAATATTTCTTATATCAAATAATTTATTTATTGTTTATTTGAAGTCATGTTGGGTATACGACCAAATAGTCCCACATTGACTAGAAGTGGGGAGGATCATGGGTATATAAGGATGGGCAAATATCTCCATTGGTATGAGGCCTTTTGGGGTAAGTCCAAAAGCAAATCCATGAGGGCTTAGGCCCAAAGTGGACAATATCATACCATTGTGGAGATATGTGGTGTCCAGAGTCATAACAAGTCAATGTTAATTTGTATCTGGATAGTTTTTCTATATATTAATCGATAAAGAATACACTATCAAATGTATTATTTTGAAATTGTCATTTGAATTTAATTTTTTTTTAGAAGGATCATATTACATTTTAAGCTATTTGTTTAGTCTCACAATATGCTTATTCATAAGAATATATTAGACAATTTTTTCCAATAAATAAGATAAATGGAAAAATAGTTCAACTATTAAAAGAGGGTAAAATATTTATGGATTTTTAATTGTAATATGCTAAGTCATTCTATAGTACTCAATTTATTTTTGTCAGTTTGACTTCAGTAAGAAGGCATAAATTCAAGGAAACATCAAAAAAATTGTTAATACATTGTTTTATGGCAAGATTTTATGTGGTGATGGAATGCAAAGCTCTTGCCTTGTAATTACAAACTTTTCACCTTGATTGGTATTTAAAATAGTGAAGTATTTAAATCATGTCTTTCATATTGTTTAAAAAAAAATGTGAACTATAATTGTTTTAATTGATGGGTTTAAAATTTGTAAAAAACTTTATAGTAATTCAAATTAGTAAAAAACCTTAGATACCAACACACTTTCTTGTTGAAAACATAGGGTTAGAAGTAAAATAATTAAGAAAGAAAAAAAAACATATAAATTTAAATAATTTAATAAATGTCTTACAAAATAAAGATAACTTATCAATTAAGTATTTATTAAGGATATAAGATTTTCTTTTTGGTTTTTACCTACTATTCTATATGTCTCTATGTGTGGGGCCTAATCATGGAGATGGATTCCATAGATTATATTATACTAATGACCCATATGATAGGATGTAGATTTCATCTACTTTTGATTGCCATGTTGGTTTCTCATTGAGGGTCTCTTAGGTATGCACATCCTTTCCCTTATCAGAGGATGGTGTCTTAAAGGAATTGATGAAGCATCTATATGTATAAATAGTGGCGTGGCGACAATGGAGATTCTAGTTGTGTACACAAAGATTTCACTTGCTTCATGTGCAATTGCGCTGCAAACATTTGGCTTTCTTTGTTAGAAAATGTCGTCATTATAGTTCTGCAAGTTGGCTAAATTTACTTCAAATGGATGCTTTCTGGAAGTAGTAACTCAACAATCGACCTACTAATTGTAATGTAGAACATTTGAATACACTTATTTGCTGGAACTTGGAAAAGAATGAGAAAATAGGTAATTAGATGCCATAATTAGTTATCCAAACTTGAGGTCGCTTGATATTTGAGATTGATAACTAGAGAGTACTCAAAGATTAGTCCAAACTGCCAATGAAAGACTCATTGTCTGAAATACCCCATGTAAAATTGTTGTTAGAGAAGATCATGAATAGAAAATGTAGAGACCATAGAATGTTCAAGATATTATTTTAAGACTACTTCCAACAATGAAAAAGACACAAAACATATACTACAATGAAATTTCCATTATGGAGCCTCTTTCTTATCTCTTGGCTCTACTTTATTCCATCTCCCTGCATCGATTTGAACTAAACAATTTTTTTTAAAAATAGTCTCCAAGACAAATGAGAGGTGGTATACTGCAACTTTAAGATTTTGAATTTAAATTTAAAACTCAAAAAAACTACCCCATCACATTTAATATTTAAACTACCTTGTCAACTCACCATATCACTTACTCAACCATTTGGAAACTATAGCGGTGATCCTAATGAAGATTACTTCAGAATAAGGGGTTGACAGAAAATGGATGACCAAAATATGGGAGGAAGAGGATACTGGAAAAGTGCCAAGATTATCAATATCATACATGCATACATCTGGATAACATAATTTTAAGGACTCTTCATCCTGGTGGATAATTCTCATCGTTCTCCCACTGCTCATCATTAAATAATGGATACATTGAAAAGATAGATTTTGGAATCAATTCAAGAAAAAATATGACCTTAATAACTCTATCCAATAGGAACTATAACCCATAGTAACTATAACCAATGAGAACTATTACCATAGTTACTCTAGATGACAAGAAATTTGATCAATGAATGAATAAGATGATTATAGGTCGTTGGTCATAATAGTTCTCTAATCAAGAAATTTCATATAACTATGACTAATAAACATTGATTATAGTTATTGTGAGTCAATGTTCCTAACTAACAAAGGAATTATTCCCTAGAACTATGACTAAAAAAGAAGGTCCTAGTTTAATTTCATAGTCAAAGCTCCCACATCATAATTCTTGTGGTCATGATTCTTGTAAAATGAATTAAAAGTTCCTAATTGACAAGGGAACTATGAACAACAAAGGAATGATTCCTAAGGTCATAGTTCATGAGGGTCAAAGTTCTCGAGGTCATAGTTATTATGCGCCATAGTTCGTAAGGGTTAAAGTTCTCAAGTTCATAGTTCTTGTATGTCATAGTTACTATGGTCATATTTATCATGGGTCGTATTTTCTATTGGTTAGAGATTCCAATGATAAGAAAGCTCATAAAATTTCTTCAATGAGAGTCGATGAAGTGCTTGTTGGAAAATGAGAGAGAGAGGGAAATATAAATAGAGAGAGAGAGAGACTAGAAAATGTGTAAATAGAAATAGAGAGATAGAGAGTGTTGGGAATAAATTAGTCATAATGGTATAAATGACAATTACATCCATACAATTCCATTCCATCAAATTCTACAATACTAGGGTTTTCAAATTCCATAAAAGTAGGGTTTTCAAATTGCACAAAATTAAGGTCTTCAAATTTCACTTCAATATACATTGACAAACATCGCCAACCTGTGAAGCAAGGTAAATATGGTTTGTTTACTTACATTGCCTAATTATGCACTCAAATTTGAACTCACTATATTGGAGTTTCCACATTCCACATTGATAGGGTTTTCAAATTCCATACAACTAGGGTTTTCATAATGCATAAAGTTAAGGTTTTCAAATTGCATAATGATATTTCCTAATAACGCACATACACTTTTGAGCCATGCTAAGAAGGTAGCCTAGTTTGGGCCTTACAGAGCCTAGACAACTAGGACCACATGTGCATTCCTAAGGACAGGCACATGTTCTTGTGGGCATGTTTTCCTCATGATAGCCCCATTTGCACTTTTGGGGTCATCATTCTTGTGCAAGTTCCCTTAGTTGATTCTCACTAGTTTTTTCAATTATGCTAGGTGTTTTCTCATTAGTCTACATAGTTTATTTCTTTTTCCACATATGAAGTCATTGCCACACATATGTGATTCCACAACCACTTGCCACATGCTTATTTAGAATATACAAGTAGAGTGCTAAGTTATTTCATCATGTCTATTCCCTAATTACAAAAGCCTCCATCATGTTCTGGTTGATTTCTTACACTTGTTTGAGAAAATTTCACATATTTTATTTTATCTATAAATTTATTACTCTTTTATGTTCATATCATCATTCTAGATTGATCATGGTTATGAGCACTGCAATAGGTTGTCATCATTCATTTCTTAAAACCCCCATTTCTTTATACTTATTTTTCTATCTTCTCATAGGTTTTGTATTCTTTGAGGGGTAAGTTTCTTCCAATTTTGACTTCATTCGTATGTAATTTAGGGAATTGTGATACTATTTCTCATCTATAATTTCTCTTGATTCATATTGAATTATTATATTGTTCATTATCTATCTCAATGCTTTCAGAGTGGAAGAATTACATGAATGAGCTTGTAGGGTCTTTTTTATCAATGGGTCCCAATTTGGAAAATTTGGGTATGAAATCTTCTAGAGCCATTTTGAGGCATTAAACATTTTTTTTTGGGGGTAAAAAAATTATCGCTTGTGCGAGACCATCCGGTACTCAAAGTTTGTATGAAAAATTTATGCCTCTTACAAGTTGATCTACCATACTGACTGCCACGGTACAAGTCGATGTCATGTTAATCCTTGTTACTCATGCATATTGGGCTAGCCATGTATGGAATTTCAAAAAGACTTTAGAAGGTCCAAAATTGTAACTCTAATTGAGGGTTGAGGGAGTCAAACCTTTCATATAGTTAGATATTAGGTTATGTTAAATACTAGGCCACTAGGAGGAGTAGGGGTTCCATTTCATGCTATTATATTTTCTTCCATATTTGAGCAAAGCAATTAGGATTGCAATGTCAAAGGGAAAAAGAAGGGGATTATGATTTTGTAGAAAATTTTCAAGGCATAGGTCTTAGGAAACTCTATAGAGAGTACCTCTTTCTTTGTATCTACACATTTTTCCATACTAGAGAATAGAGATCAAAGAAACCTCACCTTCTAGCTAGGTTTCTCCCGTAAGGGTTTCCCAAGGAAAAAATTGTGCCTATTTTGGTTAGTGTCTGTATGTATTTTCAATTTATATTGCTTGCATTTCAACTAATTTATATTTAAGCATACAAACAATAAATAAATAATCCAAGATCTAAAACGAATTAACATTCACATTAAAAATTTCAATATTTTATCAGATCTATTATGATGAATTGTTCCAATGGAATAACCATGACAATTTACTGATCATCTCCACATCTTGCCTAAATGACTAGTGTCTTCTTTACTACCACACGTTACGATGACCAATTTAACATATTATGTGATTGTATGTTACTTTATCTTTGATGTTCTTTTCTTAATGTCCATGGTTAGGCTTTTATTTCCATTATTCCCATCTTCAAAATGCAACATCCTCAAAGAAAGACAATCCAATAACCATTAATTAGGAGTCAGGCTCAACAATTATCTTAAATTCATTTTGTATTTGGACCCATCATTCGTATCAATTGGAATTGCATTTTCAAACTATGCCATGATCGCTAGGTTGTTACTTTCATTAATAGTATAAAAATATTTTATTATGAGGACAAGTATAAAAGACAATCAGTACATAAAATAATTATTAAAATTTATTTTCCTGCACATTACAGCTCTTTATTGGCCGTATCTATATTCCCTCCCTTGTAGCACTAAATAACGTTCCAAATTCCTTTATCCTCCCTTAACTGACTATATAAACCTCATTATATCTAAAATGTAATAATAAACCTTTATATTCACATAAAGTTACACATATTCATGAAGTTCTATAATTTCAATTTACCTTCTTTTTTTTGAATGGTTATACACATTTATCAATAACCAAATCATCCTCATCATAACTTAGTCCACAATAGTAAAAGTATTATTTATACAAAAATATAAATCAAAATAGAGATAAATGTAAAAGTATTTCCCAAAAATTTCATATGAAAATGTTAACTTCTTATATATTAATTTGTTACATGTTTTACTTTTTTGAACTTGTTATAGAATATTTGAATTCATTTTAATCATTCTTCAAAATTGTGGAATGTGCAATTCTCTAACTTTAAAATGTTGTTTTTAAACCATTGCACTAAATTATATCTTTAACAAATATCATATAAAGACATTACAAATTAAATAAAAATAGAAATAAAATAAATCTCATACAAAAATATATTAGTTATAAGTAATTTTGTTTCCTCTTTTAATTTTGTTTCAATATTTTATTTAATCACTAGATATGTAGGAGTTAGATGTTAGATGTTAGACATAAATATTTTCTAAATTCAATTTTTTTATATAGTAAGTTTGTTTTTATTAATAAAATTATGAACATTTTTTTAGATAAACCATCCTAAATCCATCTTAATCCCGATCTATCAAGCGTAGAGAGGGATCAAATCTCTCGAGGTGCAAACCTTTTTTTTGAGTGCAAAACTTGAGGAAAGGTTCTCACCTCGAGATATTTGATCCCTCTTGGCCCTTTATAGATCCAAGGTTAAGATGGATCTAGGCTAGTTATATAATATCTATATTTGTATCTATGTGTCTCTTTCATATTCCCTCTCTCTATCTCACCCCCAAAATATACACACTCTCTCTCCATATCTATCTATCTCTCTCTCACTCCCTCTTCCTTTCCCTCTCTCTCCCCCCTCTCTTCCCTCCCCCTATCCCCTCCCCCCCTCTCTCTCTCCATCTCTCCCTTGTCACTCCCTCTCTCTCTCTCTCCACCTTTCTCCCTCTATGCCTTTCTTCTTTCCTCCCTCTCTCCCCCTCCAACTCCCTCTCTCTCCCTCTCTCCCTCTCCTTCTCTCTATTGAGTCCTATCTCTCTCCCTTTCTCTCCCACCTCCCTCTATCTCCCCCCCCCCATCACTCTCTCCCTCTCTCTTCCCTCTAAATTTGTCACTATCTCCCTCCCTCTCTCCTTCTCTCTCTCTCTCTCCCCTCCATCTATGTGTCTCCCTATCTCTCTCTTCTCCTTCTCTCCCTATCTCTCTCCTCTCCTCTTCTCTCTCTTCCCTCCTCTCCTCTCTCCCTCACTCTCTCTCCACCTCTATCTCTCTATGTCTTTGTTCTTTCCTCCCACTCTCTCCCCCTCCAACTCCATATATATGTCTCTCCCTCTCTCCTTCTCTCTCTCCCCTCATCTCTCTCTTGCTTCCTCTCTCTCCCCTTGTTAATAATTGTTGATAATTAAATAAAAAATTTGGAATATATATTCCAAAATAGCTATTCATATTGGCATAACTATTAATAATGACATTAAAATTATGGAAGCCCTATTCCAGAATAAACACATCTATTGAATAATTATTAATAATAATTATTTAAAATAAAGTTATAATTGAGTTAGTTTTTATAATTTTTTAAATTTTAGCAACTCAAGATATATGATGTAGTAATTATTTTGATACTTATTATGGATATATACTTATAAGGATTTAAGTTAAAATAAAGTTATAATTTAGTTAGTTTTGATGCTTATTATGAATTGATGCTTACTTGACCAACTATTTAATTTATATCGTCTCCCTGATAAATAGTAAAAAGAAGTAATATATAAGCTAAACATATATACATTTAAAATAATATGGAAAAATATTCTTAACCACGCAAATTTACTCTCACTTTGCCATGGATATTCCTACTCTGTAAATAGGCCTTTTTACAATACCATGGGCCAATACCATGGCTTATCAATGCTCCATACCCAAAAAACCATCATTCACTTCATATAACACTTGTTCATATTCCATTTAAAAAAATAATAATCAATTTAGTTAAAAGGGGAAAATGACACAACTACTTTCAAGATAAATCTCAATCTTTAATTTGTGTATACTACTATAAATATTCTAAAATATTTAGCAGAAGTTAAATCTCTACCATCCACTTAATAATTATTGATAATTAAATTAAAATGCAAGAAACTCAATTCCAAAATAAACACACATATCCACAATTTATTCAATTTTTTTTAACTATAAACAAATATTTTAATAATAATAATAAATTTTCAAAATGAATAAATACCATAATAATAAATTTTAAGCATAAATATATTTATAAAATAAAAAACTCATATTGAATATAAATAATTGTAAAATGACAAACTTGGCAATGTGGGATAGAAAGAAGTTCCTCTTTGAAACTTTAGTCACTCTTGTTATCTTATATGGATGTGAGGTTTGGGGTTGCAGCATCTCTAGAGAATCTTGGAGAAATATTGAGCAAATCCATAAGCGTTTTATAACATATAAACTCAAAATTAAACGCAATAAACCCTATCCTATTCTCTTGATAGAAGTAGGTATTTCCCGTATCTCCTTATGACTAGGCTTATGTTGTACAAGCACAAATTCAATAACATATGAGACCATAGACTTCCTAAGCTAGCTTTAAATTCAATCCAAAACCACCTAAGCCTCAAACTAGGTTGGTATGAAGACACCAGGGCCTAGTTAAACCATTGGGAGATAGACGAGAATATTGCATTGAAAAACATTAATAACATTAAAAATATTGTTACTTCTAAGTTCAAATAAAAGATGTGGTGTGAGAAAGATTTAGCAGCTAAAAGAAAATTAATATATTGTAAGGAGGTCATCAACCCCACCCTCGAAGATCAAAAGTATCTCTATGTTTTAACTAGTTCAAAGAAGAAAATTAATATAGCCAAGAGTATAACGAACTCTCATGAACTCCATAGTGAAACACGTCATTGGGAAGTTCCTAAAACACCATGGATGGAAAGGATTTGTCATCTCTATGAGAATATGAAAATTGAGGATGAAAATCACTTGCTTTTAGAGTGCTCTGCGTACAACCACATTAAATCTCAGTTTCATAATCTTTGTTGCAATACTGACCTTCCTATCCTTTTACGATGTCAAAATTATAATGAGTTCAGGAGGCTTCTCTCCAAGCTTTTTGAGCATAGAAATAAAATCTTAAATCAAACTAAATAATTTATTTCTTTAAGTCCGATAGACGAACATAAATAATAGTTAATATTTATTTATATTGAATCAACATTAAAACTTTAATTTTATAAAACCAAAATAATTATAAGTATAAATTTTAAAATTGCAACTGTGCATTCAATTTATTAGAAACAATAAAACTAATTTAAATTAAAAATTATTTTTAAACTAATAATATAATTATTATATTAAACTTTTAGTTTATATATATATATATATATATATATATATATATATATATTATCTTTCTTGATTTTTAGAATAATAATATTTAAAATATAAATCATAATATTTTTTATAACATTATAAATAAAACAAAATTCTCAATATTCTTAATAAAAATGCAAATTAAAATTTGAAATATATTAAAATTTAAATAATATTTCAAAAGTAATTTTCATTTAAATTAAAATATAATCTTAAATGTTTAAATAATTTTGAAATTAATAAAAAATACGTTAAAAATAAAATATTTATAATATAATAAATATACAAAATATGAAATATTTATGTATTATGCATTGAACAAAACATATTTCATTAGTTTATGGAATATTCTAATACAAATTAATGGTGATATATGATATACTTTTGAGGTGTAGTTTCATTGGTTAGTATGTGATGTAGTCTTGGCTAGTTCAGGTTCAAACCTCATGGGAAGATTGAGGATGAAAGCTACTTTGGGCGAATTAAACTTCCGAAAAGACATCCCATTGTGGGTGACAATTAACATTTTTCCATAAAAAATAATAAAAAACTATTTTTATTTTTAAAATTTCTAAAAAAATGAAATAAAAACACCCAATTCTTTTTAGCATCATTTTCAAAACATTAATATAATTCAAAGTTATTAAAAAAATTAGAAAGTAACAAAATGTATATGAAAAAATTCACAATTATACTGGCCCCATACACATAGGATAAAAGGTTAATTTAAAAACTTCACATAAAAGACTTAGAATACATATTAAATATTGCATTGCATGCACAATATAGAAGCTCAAATGACCATGATAATGATTAGCAATAAATAATGGTTATCAAACTCTGGCCATAAATCATAAAAAACTTCAAAGTATAAAAAAATATTGGTTTAACCTTTAAAAAAAACTTTAAAGGTATCTAATAATATCCGTTCATTACTCAAATAATTTTAAAAGAGACATTTATAAGAGACTATTCTTTTTATTTTTTATTTGAAGATAGGTTTTTTTAATAATTTTCATTGGTACTCATGTTTTCTGTTATAATTAAAATTGTTTCTCCAAGAGATCTTTTGAAATCCACTAGCTACTTCAAAAAAAAATGTTATTGAATACATTGAAAATATGTAGATAGACTAAATGTGACTATTCAAAAGAGTACCTACTACAACACAACATAACCACACCAACCTTATCTCAAACCACACCAACATTATCTCAACTTTGGGACATTTAAATGCACCTTCTTGAAATGGTCAAGAAAATTGATGTTTCCACATTTGTTGGCAGTTGCTTCTATGGAATATTTGGTTTAGTGAAATGGTCAAGAAAATTGATGTTTCCACATTTGTTGGCCATTTCTTCCATGGAAAATTTGGTTTAGTGAAATGGTAAAAATGTTGATGTTACCACATTCGTTGGCCATTTCTTTCCTGCTAAATTTGGTTGATAACTGAGACTATATGATACAATCAAGAAGTTTAGAGATTCAACCCACAAATTAAAATCTAGACAATTACTCTAGTAAAAATGTTGATGTTACCACATTCGTTGACCATTTATTTCTTGCTAAATTTGGTTGATAACTGAGACTATATAATACAATCAAGAAGTTTAGAGATTCAACCCACAAATTAAAATCTAGACAATTACTCTGGTAAAAATGTTGATGTTACCACATTCGTTGGCCATTTCTTTCTTGCTAAATTTGGTTGATAACTGAGACTATATGATACAATCAAGAAGTTTAGAGATTCAACCCACAAATTAAAATCTAGACAATTACTCTATGGGCAATGTTTATCGAGATTGGTAAAATTGTTAAAGTAATATGAGAAAAGGTGGAACCATAAGAACCAAGATAATGAACAATAACCTTTCTTGATGAGATCCTATTCCAAAACCCTTGAAGTAGCTTAGTTACTAACCCGTTCAAAAATTATACTCCATTCTCAACATTTAGATACAATTTTGTACTAAGATAATCACCTACTCTTTGCAGTGATGAAACTTGCATGTAATTTTTTTTCTAGAAAAACATAAATTTTTGAAATAAATTATAAAAAATAAAATTTTAATTACACTAAATACATCATCAATCATACATTCACATATGTAAGTCAACGGATAGTAATTAAATTGAAAAAAATGGAACTCTACACTTTCCCACAGTGAGCCTTCGTGGAAGTGCAAAAGTTGGCTCATGCTTATGCCAGATTAAGAGCATTTCAATTTTTTCAAAAGGGTTAGGCGGCAACTAGAGCATTTCAATTTTTTCAAAAGAGGTAGGAGGCAACTACATTGTGTTCCACATAGAAATTTTAAATTTGAAAATAAAACGTTGGTGGATGACCATATTTTATGTTTCTGGATGACTATTTTATGTTTCTGGATGACCATATTTTATGATTTCAATCAACTATCTGACTGACAGAGTCTTCTCTACAGTGGATAGCGTCGTGCCTGCTACCTTCTCCTCGTTATCGTGCCACGTGAAAGTTAAGGGCAGGGTTTCCGGCAGTGAACGTTTCCGACCACAAATAATTTCCAACGTCCGTTGCCAAAGAACCTGCAATCGGGATAAGGGTTGCCGTTAATTTTAGGAATATTTCCAAATTGGATTGGCGTGCAATTGAGGTTGTATGTATCATTTTTATTTTTATTTTTGATTTTAAGAATATTTTAAAATTCGACGGTGAATTTAATTTTGGGTAGTTTAAAGATGCTGTAAATTTGTTCAGAAAACAATTTCTAGTAAGATTTTGATAAAATGTCGTGAATTTTTTTTAAATATACTAAATTATCAAGATTCAATTTTTTTGATGTCATTTGAGTTTTTGATGGGGCTAAATCTATTTGCACCATCAAAAAGAAGATTCAAACATTCTTACGATCAAAATTTTTTAAACTAAAAAAAGTTAAATTCCAGAATTTTGACTCTCCAGGTCCTTGAGTAGACAAGACAAGCTCCTAATGAAGGAGTACAACCACTGGAATAACCATTCCAATTTAGCTTATGAAGTTGAACAAAAATGCATTTATGTCTTTGGCCATGATATTATTAAGTATTAACGAAAATTTTATAAATTTTGGATTTATTTTAGATTTTGAAATATTTCGAAATTACATAATATAAGCAACGCTCAAAAATTCAAATTTACATCTTTAAACTATCCTTTTTCATGTAGAAAACACGTTTTCTTCCCACGTATTAAGTGTTGTAGGGAAAATACTTTTTACGGTTCCCACGTATTAAGTGTTGTAGCTAAAATACTTTTTACGGTCCCAGCAGTGTGCTTGAGAACATCATTGTCTTTTTAACATTTATTGTTGATTTCGGAATTAGATCGACCAGAGTAAATCAACTTTTTTCATTTTTTTATATTAGGGGAGGGATGTTATTAGGCAAACAGGTCCACGTAGACCAGCCTTTATGCCACATAAACTAGGTGAGGTGTCGTACGATACCTGTCTTTCACCATGCGACACCTATTCTCCATGTATCGTGATCGATTCAACCGATTTAGGGCATCTTAAGTCCCCTCGACATCACATTCAACGACTGTTGTTTTGTCGGCTTCCTTTTTCTATTTCGGTCGTTTACTTGCTCGTTTCTCCCCCTGGGTACTTCTGTGGTGTTGTCGGTGTTTCACTAGCAACCATGCCCATCCTTGGCCTTGTAAACAATGGGTTATGGTGTCTTTGTGTTGCTGCTTCGTGAGGCTATGAGGATGCTGTCTACGATTTAGTTTGTCATATTGGGCCCATTTCGCTTCCCCATAAGGTGTATTCGCCTGGTTATTCATCTACAGAGGTCCCTATGGTGGATTTAGCTTGGCTCAGTGGACATTATGGCAGTTTCATGCTCTGAAAGGTTTTATCAGGTAATTTTTGAGCTAAACTGTTGTTTTTTTCTCATTTTATGTAGTTCTCTGAAAGTTTTCCACAGCCTAACCCCATGGCAAGCCTGTCTTTTAGGTCACTATGTGGTTTGCAGTTGGAGTTGGAGTTGGAATTGTTGTGGCGTGATAGATCTGGGGTTTCTTTGGCATGCTGGCATGGAGGAAGCCGTCAAAGAATGTAGGACATTGTCTTACCAACCAAGTATATGTGTTTTTTAACACATTAAACTTGTTGGATTATTGTGCCTTTCTTCTTACATGCCTATGTTTTTTAATGCTTTCAACTTGTCTAAATTGTGTTTTTTTTTGGGTTTTGTGTAAATTGTGTGTTTTTGGTGGGTTTTATGTAAATTTTGGGTTTACAATCACCCTATATTTCACTATGCGTTATTCTGTGTCATTACTGTGTGTACATTACTGTGTGTCATTAGGAACAACTCACTTACTAAGATGTGATGCTTATGTTATAGACTCTTAATGCTAGTGTTTGCAAACTAAGGATGGTCTTGTTTGAGAACATTGACTGCTTAGATAGGGATTGTCATCGAACAATACATCTTAGTGTAGGGATTGTTTTGAAATTATAGCAGTTGTTGTTTTGAAAGGTTTTGGTTTATGCACTTATTAATCCATTGTCCAGCTGCATTGAAACCCATCTCTTGGTCGCATCGATTCCATAGCTTGAGATTATTAAACGTTGGAAATATATCCTAATTTTTGTTCTCTATATCTCTTGGTCACATCCAAAAGCCTCAATTCCTCCATTTTTACTGAAATGCAATTTAATGAACAGAGAAATTCCCACCATTACCAGGGGCTTTTCATGAAATTACCCTCAACAAATCTGATAGGCACTCATGTCAAACTAATCTGCACACTGAGCATCTAAGATGGAACTAGATTTTTAGTTTATCGAAGATATATTTATTTTCATATTTGAGTTGTAATGGCGAAGAAGTCTTGAATTTTGTGAATTATGTGTGGGTTCAACTACTCTATTGTGTGCATTACTCTGTGCCATTTGTGAATTATTACCCTGTAGCAAATGCTAGAAGCACAAGGGGGTTATGTTGAAGAAATTGTCGTTGGTTTGAAGAAACTGTCTGTTGATTCAAAGTTTTTATTGCCAGTGTGTTAATTACTTCTGGTTATAGTACTTTCTAATTGAGTTTAAATTTAGAAATAGTGTTAGTGTTATAAATAACTTTCTAATTGAGTTTAAATTTAGAAATAGTGTTAGTGTTATAAATATGTCTCTATAAATTTTGTACTAGTTTCTAGATGATTCTCCATGAATTTTTTTAATATGACATAGTAGTCAAATCAATGGAAACCAAAAGGGTTGCTTACTAATGAATATGGGATTGGTACTATATAGATAGCTTATATTTGGTGATATAGCTAACTTCACTTGGCTAATGTACTGCCATTAGTATAAGTAGTAGCCTTGGATATATCATTAGGTTGACTGGTGGCAATTAGGGAATAGGCCACTAGTCAACCTAATGATATACCATATAGAAGCATATAGCACTTAATAAGAGTCAATTAGGCAGTAATGGATGGTATTCTACATAAGAAATCTAACTGCTTATATATCACCAATGTTCTAGTTCCAGATCATAGATTAGCCATATGAATAGATATGGAAATAACTATGAATAAAGGAGAATCGATATGGCTGGTAACTATACATGGTGTAGGGTTACTCTATTCAATATACTCCTATGATTCCAATATAATCAAGATATAAAGCATATAAGTAATCAGAACTAAGCTAGTATCACTTCCATGATTTCACTGCTTAGCTAGTAGTACAACTTATATAACTACAAGTACTTACATAATATATGATAGGTTACTCAATCACACTATGCTTACAAGTTGGTTCTTATCAAAGCTGCTTGTTACTTTCCCTGTATCATACTTATCCCTTGTATCTACATAATCAAATCATATACTATATGGTGGGTTATCCCTTTCAGCCTGATTACAACTCATAGATCTAATGAGTAGTAAGCCCATATCATATAGGGTTATTGTATTCTATCCATACCATACTGTCTGTTGATTCAAAGTTTTTATTGCGAGTGTGTTAATTACTTCTGGTTATAGTACTTTCTAATTGAGTTTAAATTTAGAAATAGTGTTAGTGTTATAAATATGTCACTATAAATTCTGTACTAGTTTCTAGATGATTCTGCATGAAACTTTTCGTGCATTACCGTGTGCCATTACTGTGCAGTACAGATGTGTGCCATTGTGAACTATTTGTGGATTCAAATAATGTATTGCGTGCATTAATCTATTCCATTTTTGAATTATTATCCTGCACTAAATGCTAGAAGCACAAGGGAGTTTCTAAGCACGAGGGGGTTATGCTGAAGAAACTGTCATTGGTTTGAAGAAACTGTATGTTGATTCAATTTTTTTATTGCAAGTGTGTTAATTACTTCTAGTTATAGTACTTTGTAGTTGAGTTTAAATTTAGAAATAGTTTTTGTGTTATAAAGATGTCTCTATAAATTCTGTATTACTTTCTAGATGATTCTCCATGAATATTTTTATGGTTTTATATTAGTCTTTTGATCTATGCAACTTTGTATTCTCAGCAATTAAAGCAGGAGGAATTCATATTGGTGAGTCTCACCTCTATTATATGTTATTGTGTCTCTATTATATGTTACTGTGTGCATTATTGTGTGCCATTGTTAATTATTTGTGGGTTCAACTGTGGTTCAACTACTCTATTGTGTGCATTACTCTATGTCATTGTGAATTAGCTTTAGGGGTTGTATTTTGTTGTGTGGAACTGTGTACCTCAGACCAGAAACGAGAAAGTAAACAGCTCGAACAGAATAAGGCAACCAATGAAACAACAACTGTTGAATGTGATGTCGAGGGGACTTAACATGCCCTAAACTGGTTGAACCAGTCATGATGCATGGAGAACAAGTGTCACATGGTGGAAAAAACATGTCGTACGACACCTCACATGGTTTATGTGGCATAATGGCTAGTCTACGTGGACCCGTTCACCTAATGGCATCCCTCCCCTAATGTTGTTAGCAAGATAATGTTGTTAGTAGTTGTCAACAGTATAATACATTTAAATTGTTAGCAGTAAAATGTTGTTAGCTTGTTTGTTTGTTAGTGATTCATTGCTTTAGATTCATTTATGTTGTTATCTTGGTTGTTTGTTAGTGATTCATTGCTTTAGAATCATTTATGTTGTTAGATTTTTTGCTTTTTAGTGATTCATTGTTTTAGATTCATTTATGATGTTAGTTTGTTTATTTTTTAGTGATTCATTGTTTTAGATTCATTGCTTTATGGTTAGTGATTTGCACTAAATAAAAGAGTAGATTTTTATGATTGAAAAAAACATAAAAACCTGACATCGAAATAAAAATATTTTTCAGATTAGAATTAAAATTAAAATTCAACAAAGTTCAGATTCTTGAATTCAGTTTATCTAACTTTGATCAAATTATCCAAATAGAGTTCAATTATCTACAGATCATATTATCACAACAAAGTTAAAATTCGAGAATTTTGTTCATCTACCTTTGTTCCTTGATCATCACAATGACCATTAACAAACATTCTCAAATCAAGTAAAATTTGATGTAACTGTGTAGAAGAGAATGGTCTTTTTTATCATTTGCATTCCTTAATCTAATGAACTAGATAATCCTTAACTATGTAGAAGTGTAGCTTCTACTATTAAACCAATCAACATAATGCATCCTTACAAAATTTACATTGTGATGTGGTTACAAAAATTATGTATTGCCACCCCTATGTTTGATGGCCTCCATTTCCTGCATTGCCCAAAATTGTTGAGTGACCTACCTGACCCAAGTATGGTGGACTACCTAGGAATGGCTGATTAGGATGTGCCTGAATGTTGCCATATCCTTGACTCGAATTTCCTCCTTGTAGCCATCATGGGGCTGAGTAGCCCAAGTGTCCACTTGTATTACTAACCCCAGCACTTAGTGCAGGTGTCATATAAACACAATTAGGATTTAAACCTACACTGGTAGGGGTATAAGAGGTGGGCATAACCCCTAGATGACAACGAGGGACTTGGATATTAATCAGGAAATGGTATGATGTTGTGTGCTCTGCAATATGGTCTAGTGTGTTGGACAACATTCTATTTGCCTCAAATTGGCTTGGACCATAGTCTTTTGTGCTTGTCACCCGTACTCCTTTTTCCAACAACTATTGAACCTTTCTTGCCTCCCTCTCTTGCCTTGCCAATTGTTTATGACGTTCCTTATATTCCCTTGGTTTTTTTCTTTCCAACCTTTCATATGCTCGATCTTCTGCTACTACAATCCTTGTAACTCTCTTTTCCTCGGCCAACTCCTTCTTTCTCTTTTTATATTCCCGAATTTTGTTTTTTTTACATTCAGACTCAAAAAAAATTTGATATAATCTTTAAATGTGAGTGAATGTGAACTCCTCCGCAAACGAAGAAAATCTAATCTTGAGTGCCTTGATGAGGTCTTTAGTCTCTCTACTAGTAACTTTAGGAATACACCAAGATTTCTCTGTTTTGATGTCCCATGCTCAAGACTCAGAACCTAACACTTGGTTTTCAACCTCAGGGACAATTGATTAGTGCCAGTTGTTGTCTTCTTCAGGTACTTCATGTTGAATAGGATCCTCTTCCATTGACCTATTGCCCACAAAATAATGAACAATTTCAGTGTTCAACTCTAATGGTTGTGAAGGCATGTTCATGCTTTCTATATTGGTGGTAGACACATTATATGTGTTGATATTCATCATCAGCTCTGCCAACCATGATGGTGGGCTTACTTCGGTTGGCATGCTCAATTTTTCATTATTTAATATTGTTGCATTATCATTTGAAATCAAGTTTTCATTTTCATTAAGTTGATTAACTGCCTCATATGGAATATCGCATGAAGAATTGGTCGGTGGTTCAATGGGTGTGAAAACCTCCTTGATATTGACAGTTGGTTCATGACTGAACTGTGTCTCACTCATATGTTCATCATCATTTCCATAGAAGTGCCCTTAAAAAATGGACATTATAACTTCAACAACCGCAACATCTTCTTGACCATCAACATGGTCTTGTAAGTTCTTTGCTTCTTGACATTCCACATAAAATTTTTGGCTACAACAAGTATCATGCACAAGAGCATCAATATTAAGTTTCCCTATACTAGTCCTCCTAAATCCAGCTTTGATATTAGAAGGTGTGAGAGCCCTTTTAAATGCTTTAGTTGCAAGCCCGACTAGCTCAAACCTCTTTACTTCCACCTCTGGATTATTTTCCATCCATGAAGCTTGCTCAACCTTGAAATAGTTCTTGAAAGGCCCAAACGCATTGAAATAAAGGGGTTTCAGTCTGTGAGTGGTATGAGCTGGCAATGTTAATAGGTCAATGACAAAATTGTTGGCCTCCTCAATTTTTTTCACAACCATGTGGGTTCCATGGCCATCTAAAATTAGTAGGCGTCTGTTTTCAGGTAAGACACCACCTGGTACATATGCAACAAATTGACAAAGCCAATTCATAAATAGTTCCTTTGTCATCCATGCATGGGGATATGCAACCATGCATGCACCTGGTTCCTAATTCTGTATATAGTTTTTTAGTTGTGGTTTACCTTTGAATAGATAAAATCCTGGGATTGAAGAACCAATTGCATTGAAACAACAAATAATACTGATCCACTCCCTGCTCTTAGGAAAAATCTTAGGCACATTTCTACTCCCTCTCCTGGCAATTACCCGCATAGCACAATTCCTTCCTACCTATAAGCTTGTTTCATCATAGTTCCATATATGGTCTGGGGCATATGACTATTGCTCATATGAAATGGAAAGAGTGTTATAGAACTTGGACACAATTGCAAGGCATAGATTTAAAGTACTGTCTCTGTCAAGGCCCTCAGCTGCACGCAACACAAGGTGTGGATGTCTTTTTTTAAACCCACTCCACCATGATTTACTAAGAAACCCATCTTTGAAGGGGTTTGGCCTCCCCTAATAGCTTTGAGCTACTATGGATTTAATTTGTATAAGCTCTAACCCATGTCACAATTGGCCATCTCCTTACACCACTCAAGCACCTCGTCCTCCTCCTCTTCAGTCATAACTGTAACAAGACCTTTATGTTTTGTATTAGTTAACCCATTGATCCAATAATGCATGTTAGAGGTAGCACTACCGTGATTTTTTGTAGAGGCATGGATTGAATGTCCCTTAAACTCTATGTCATCAATTGCAACTAGCATGTCTTTGTTTGTCTAACCTCTGTTGGCACTACTTTTCTTTGTTGAACTTGCACCTTGCACTGTGATTGAAGGTGACCCTATGGTTGATGGTGGACCATAATTATATGCAACCATGATTTCCTTTTTAATGACATTACTGAGCGCATTGGGAGCATTCTCATCACCTCCCCTATCCTCATATGATTCACTGGATCAAAGTTGGGTAACCATCGCCCCTCGCCTCCTCCTATTCCTTGTACGATCTACAATAGAAACTCTTCGCATGGCTACAACAACCTACAGAGTTACCACGGAATTCTTATTTTAAAAAATAGTATTAGAAAACAAGATAATTCATTGACGCTCACAATCAATGAACAACAACAATCAGTGCTTTATCTATATATTGTAACTGAATACATCTCGGATATGAAAATCATAATTGGAAGTGGTTTCAAACATAATTTCTCATACTACAATACGCTTAGAATAATTAAATTCACAGAAAGAAATAAGAAGTCTAGAAAGAAATGGTGAGGATTCACACATAACAATTCTTTCTAAATTTCTCTTGCAGGCCTGTGGGCTTTATTTGATTGATATGTATAGGGTGTGAGGATCTTCTAAGCTCTGTGGCATGTTATCAATGATTGGAGTGTATTTTTTCATCACTTGTAAACTTACTTCTCTTCAACAGTGACCTCTTGTAGACTATTGAAAAATATCAGGTCTGAAGCATTGCTATTATAGCAGTCTGATATTGAATTGCAAGGGTTGGATTTGAGGTTATAGTGACATTGACCCTTTCTTTAATTTTAACTTCTTTATTGATTCTTGTTTGGTAAAAACATGAGTTATGAGGAAGAGTTATTCCTTTTCATTTTCATAACAACTTTGACATAACACAATTTCTTCAACAGAACTAGCTTTATGTGTCCTCAAATCATTATTGTTGGCATTCATTTTGTTCTTGGCATCCATTTTATTCCTAGTTCGTAAAAATATGAGTTATCAGGTGATCTGTATTTGTAAGATTAGTTTTCTTGTGCTAATAACAATTACAGATTAATAAACATGTGCTTTCTTCTTGCTTTTTGCGCTCAGGTTTCCTTAGTTATTGGTGCTTACAAACATGTAAATTTCCTTAAGTTAAACAAGACATTCGTTAGAAAAATAGCTTCAAAAATTAATAATGAACATAAAACATCTACAGAACAACAAACCATCAAAGAGACACATTAACACTATGTTTTTATGAAGGAGTTCACCCCTCCTGGGCTACATCTCCATGGTCCATCTTCCATGGCTTAGGCTTTTGTATTATCTCTATGTGGAAAAAATGTTGTTTACAAAGTTCTATGCGTCTTTTTACGTGCGCCAATGTGTCCAGAAGGTCCAAATTAGCTAACACTTCTTTCTGATCCCAGTTTGGTCGAAAATTGAGTAAGTTATACCTCTTTTAATTTTTCCTAGGAAACCTTCGCTAAATCTAGAGAGACTCAAGTTAAGTCCGCCAAATTTGGTGGCAATTCTAGACTAGGTGGCTCCTCAAAAATCTCTGCCAGCTCAATCCATCATTAAAGTAGAGTTAATTAGTAGTTAATCATAATTATGGGTGCTAAATGTGCTTAGCGTTGGCCCTTGGTCACATGTTTGAGGTCGCATAAAGAGGGGGTTAGCCCCACAGGGCTGGCTCCCTCCTCTCCCCGTCAGCATATACAACACATTTAAATACATATACGTGGCTCTTTATTTCATAATCTGTTGCATTGGTATGTTGGTATGGTGTGTGGTTTGTGTGGGGGTTACGGGTCCAAAACCCAACTCTGCCGAATGTATTTCTTTTTTCATTTTAAATGTAATAACATATAAAACATGTGCCATATAAATTCGAATGTAATACCATATAAAACATGTTCATATAAATTCAAAACTTGGACTTATATGATTCAGACTTATGCGGATTTATAGATATGCGGATTGATTTTTAATTAATATTTAAAATATTTAAAATATATATATATATATATATATATATATATATATTATCTTATATTATATTATATTATATTATATAATTTAAAAATCATATAATATAACATAAAAATTATATATAAAATATATATGATGATATTTAATTAAACAAAGAAAAAAAAAACAAATTCCACCTTAGAGGCCAATTAGGCATTTTCCCTTGCACACAACTACACTGGCGAATCCGGAGGTGACACTTGTCACAGCCCCATTGGGTGAAAACTAAAGGAGATTCCCTTTGCTGACTGGACTGCTGACTAGACTTCCACGTCATCATTCTATCCCATTCTGTGATTTTTTTAGTTATTTAGGAAAATGAACAGTCAGCCTTTTCTCCTTCATCTGGACTCTATTTTTGATAAAACAAATTGTGTTGTGATCATCTTGTCGAGACGAACGTAGCCATACAATTTTTGATCTAATATGAGAACTTTGAATTTTGAGCTAAATGCAAAGCACCTGATCATTCCTCCCCAATAGAAACCTTTTGGATCCAAAAAGGTACTATTATCTAACAAGTAGATGAGGGTACAACCCTCTCACCTTTCCAAGCTCGACCCAATTGGATTTTGACGAATTTGTTTCCTTGAGTTCCTCTCTAAGGAAATCAACATTCACTTGCCTTGAGGACCCCATTCTTTTGTCACGAATGGCGTCTTGTTGAAACTGATTCAGAAATTCTGTAGGAATGCATTCAGAATTTGAAATCTGAACATTCTCTCTTTGTTCAACAACTTGAATCCTCTTTTTGCAAAACTGACACCATCTTTCCCAAGCGATACAACAAACTGTTATGTACATGATAATCCAACTCTTCTATTTGATTTTCTTGACTCAAGCTTGCATATACTTCCTGAAAGTCACTCTCATTTGCATATTTTCTATGTAACTTTCATGCAAAACATAATTATTCTTGAGTATAATAGATGAATTTACAATAGGCCTTGAAAGCATATCCGCTACCTTATTGTAGATTCCCTTTTTATACCTGATTGTTCTTGGCATTCATTTTGTTCTTGGCATCCATTTTATTCCTAGTTCGTAAAAATATGAGTTATCAGGAAGAGCTATTCCTTTTTCTTTTTGTAACAACTTTGACATAACAGAATTTCTTCAACACACATAGCTTTCTGTGTCCTCAAATTATTTCTCTTAGCATTCATTTTGTTATGGGCATGCACTTTATTCCTAGTTCATAAAAATATGAGTTATCAGGAAGAGCTATTCTTTTTTCATTTTGTAACAACTTTGACATAACACAATTTCTTCAACACACATATATTTTTGTGTCCTCAAATAATTGTCCTTGGCATTCATTCTATTGCTAGTTGGTAAAAATATGAGTTATCACGAAGAGCTATTCCTTTTTCTTTTTGTAACATCTTTCACATAACATAATTTCTTCAACACAAATAGCTTTCTATGTCCTCAAACCGTTGTTCTTGGCATTCATTTTGTTCTTGTCATTAATTCTATTCCTATTTGGTAAAACTATGAGTTATGATGAAGAGTTATTCCTTTTTCTTTTTGTAACAGCTTTGCCATAGCACAATTTCTTCAACAGAACTAGCTTTCTATGTCCTCAAATCATTGTTCTTGGCATTCATTTTATTCCTAGTTCGTAAAAAAATGAGTTATCACGAAGAGCTATTCCTTTTTCTTTTTGTACCAACGTTTACATAACACAATTTCGTCAACACACATAGATTTTTGTGTCCTCAAATCATTTTTCTTGGCATTCATTTTGTTCTAGGCATTCATTTTATTCCTAGTTGGTAAAAATATGAGTTATCAGGAAAGAGCTATAACGAGTAAGGGTTCTTAGTTGTAGTCTCTTTATGTAGTTATTCCATTTCAAATTCTAAAATTCTAAGGGTTTAGTACTAGTTCTTTTTGTTCTTGCAAGTGAAAGCCTTAGAAAACAAAGAAGGCACACCCAATTGAAAAAGAGAGAGACTGGGTGTTGTTCACACTAGATATGCATCGCTTTAATTGACTGAAAGAAAAGACAAATATGTTACGATTCCACCCAGACAACAACATGATAGTAGGCCAATGGTAAGAGATTATAAACCTCTGAGGAAAGGATACAAGAGAAAGAAAAAAAAACTTGATGTTGTTATAAACATTGCACCTAAGTGAAGCCCACTAGACAGAGGAGTAAGACTAGCTGAAACGGTCCTAACTAAAGCACATCACAATGAACCTTGGTAAGGAGGAGAATGAAAAGACCAGTATAAGAACATAGGAAAGTAATAGAATTGGTTGAATAAACTGAAAAACTTTAAGAAGGCCACGAGGGTCATATTTATTTCTCACATCCGTCATGATATTATCAAAACCATTTTGCGCTGAGTAGTGGACATGTTAAAGGGACAGTCATAATTTAAGTACGCTTCCTCCTCCTACACTTCTTCTTCCTCCCATCATGATCAGACCAGTGGAATCAAGCTTCTTCCTCCCCCGTCATGAGCAGACCAGTGGAATCAAGTGAAATAAAGTCATCTTCTACCTCTACATTATCATCATGATTAAATAGAAATTTAATGTCTATGGGAAAGTCTGTAGGATATTAAACACCTTGCTCATATTATTCCTCATAACAAAATAAATTATTATTTGTTGCATCTCAATTATCTAGTTCCTTGTAGTTTTTCTCCTGCAAAATCTTGTAGTTATCTCGCCTTAATTTGATATTCTAATAATTAAAAGATAACTTTTAAATTAGTGGGTTTGTTATTGATTTAGAAATGCTTCTCTAACCAAACAGTGAATCTACCTCACACCAAAATTTTCTCTTTGAATTCATAAAGTTACTAGGCCATTCCCCTTTACGACGTCACAACTCTCCTCTGATTTGTTTCATTTCCTTCAAATAATAAACATGATCCTACACTCTAGGATGCAC
This sequence comes from Pinus tabuliformis, assembly GCA_031772625.1. Lineage (NCBI taxonomy): Eukaryota > Viridiplantae > Streptophyta > Pinopsida > Pinales > Pinaceae > Pinus > Pinus tabuliformis. The sequence goes on along the minus strand of CM062818.1, from coordinate 224,773,815 downwards.
CATCTTCAGGATTATAAATTTATAAATTTATATGCATCATCTTCAAGACTATGAAAGGATATTATTTTCTATTATAGTAGTCTGATATTGAATTGCAGGGGTTAGATTTGAGGTTACAGTGGCATTGAAATTGGTTTCTAAATCAGTGGTTTTGTTATTCATATAGGAATGTTTCTCTGATCAGATCTTGTGATCTGTTTAACAAGTGAAATTGGATATAATGACTTTAATTTACCCTTGTCTCTCAACAAAAATAACATTATTCAACAAAAACAAACTTGTGTTTCTCCAACAGTTGATGAATATAATGAATGTAACATTGTTGGGTAGCGGAGGTCCCACGTAACAGTTTTGGGGTAGGAAGCCCAAAAAGTAGGATTAAATTACTGTAAAAACTCCGAAGTATGCAGAAAGTTAAATATAAAAGGTCGAGTCAAAGGGTTGTCCGCCCAAGAAATAATGTAAAGTAATAGGAAGTAAGTCAGTCCACGGACCATAGGAAGGCATAAATAGAGCACGGTTCTATGAAAGGCAGTTCTTTTTGGGATATGATTCAGATCTAAATTGTAATGGGTTGCAGGGAAGAATATTCTGAAAGCGTCTGTAAATCTGAGTCGAGGGGTTGGGTAAGGGATAGAGGCTCTGTAGCTATGTGCACAGAGGCTTGGAAGAGTCCGCAGCTGTGTCGATGGACCCCTGCAGCTGAGTGCACAGGGTAGATTTGGATGTATTGGTGAGAGCTAATAATAAAGATAAGTTCCTTTTGTAATTTTGTGTTTTTGTGCATCTGACTTTACAATTTATATATATATATATATATATATATATATATATATATATATTTATATTTATAGATATATCTATTTAAATGAAAATGTGATAAATGTATGCAAATCTGTGTTCATTTTAAATGCATGAATCAGCTGCGTTGGTTAAATGTTTTCTTAAAGACCTTGTTGAACAGATCTGATTTATAACCGCATCCTCCAATAGAATAGCACACTAATAGAAAGGTATAATCAATCTGGATCTGCATGAATACCGAGCAGCGTGGAGCTATAGATCGTTGCACGAAACCTCCAAACCACATCTAGACATCCCTAGGGTGCGGAAACCTAGTTCCAACACCCTCCACTACTACCTCGAGTGAGACCTCAGTCTGCACTCCACGAGCTATTGCCGAAAGGGCTGGTAGCTGCGGGATTTGTTTGGCTAAATAACTCTTCCAAACCTGTGTCAAGCCCATATAAGCCAACAAATGGATCCATTTCTAGGACTGGTATCTACCTAAGGGGTGTCTGGTGTGGAACATGGGGACTCTATAGAAAAGAATGTTGAAAAATCAAAAGGATCATGGATGGTAGTAGATCAAGGGTAACTATGTTGAATGCAATTCAGTTACCAATGTTAAAAGGAGCAGAAGGTGAAGACCCGGAACAATTTTGGTTTGCGCTAACATCAGTATGGAATGGGCAGCAAATTGCTAATGATAACATCAAGAAAGCCATCTTAGTCAGTGCACTGCGGGACCGAGAGTTAACATGGTACATGAAGTATTCAAGCATCAACCCAACGGTGGGGATAGCGGACATCCATACTAAATTAGAAAAGGAGTTTAACCGGCCAAAGTCAGAAGCACAGTCGGTCGTAGGATTCAAAGAGATCACAATGATGCTCAGTGAGACCCCATGGGATTTGGATTAGAGGTTGAAAAGCACCATTCAAGAGGCTAACATGAACTTGATGGATGCACAACACTCCGCTTGGTTCGTCACATCATTAACACAATATCTGAAGTCAGATTTGTCAAAACAGAAGATCTCAACCCAAGAAGAAGCGCTGGAGGTAGCAATGCGGCTTCACGAAACCCCGGTATAGGACCCAGGGTTGGGAGTTCAGCAAATCCAAGCACATGTCCAAAATTTGTGTTTGGAAATACATAAATTGAAACAAGAACAAACACCGCGTTCAGAAGTCCTAGAGGAAGTATGGTGTATAAAGTGCAGGATCCAAGCACATGATAAAGATCACTATCCGATCTTGATGAATTTTGTGGTCACGGGGGGAACGACACCATTGCGACAAGAGGCATAGGCAGGGTCGAGCATGATCGCCCCACTCTGGTCCGCAATTTGTTAGGTAGGAGGAAAGCACAACACTGATAATTGTCATCTATTGCCAAAATACAACCAGACCCCCCAACAGCTCTTTTGCAACTCTTGTAGATTGATGGGTCACGAAGAAAGAGATTGTCATCGCTATCGAATGTTGATAGACTAGGCACCTGCCTACAGAATGCAGACTGATGTGCGAGGTCAGGATCTAGCCACGGCGATTGCGCGTAGTGTGTTCCCGGGATGAGGTCGAGGACGGAGTGGAATGGGACCAGGAACGGGTCACGAGCAGCTAATCTGTTACAACTGTGGAGGACCGGGACATTACGCGGGGGATTGTACGAATCCAACCTGAATATCATGTCCTTATTATCAGCAATTTAATCATGAGCTGCTAGATTGCCCCATGCTGATAGCATAGATTCGTGAAAAAAACGTAGTGCGTCCTACAACAATGCACAACGTGCAGATGATGAGATCCAAACCACATGATGATGAACCCATGATAAACATGGTATTGTAGAGTGGCGTAGCCATAGGAGAGGTCAATGGGGAGATAAATATGGAAGCTAGGGAAAGCTTCACAGGTGTCTCTACCCGAGGTAGTAGGGTTCAGCCTAAGTTGGCTAGGGATCCCTCAATGTTGACTACCTATTTAGAGACATGCATAAAACTGCTTCGTGACAACAGGGCAGTTAAAGGGTTACAGGAAGTGATTAATAGATGCGCATGGTGGGGTGAACCTCGTGCAGTTCGAAAATTAGGAAGACATGTATCGTGGATGGGTCGAGAGATGCAGTTAACAACGTAGATTTGTGACTACGAGATGGATCAAGTAATTTTTGACCTAGGTTTGGATGAAAACGTATTGCCTAAATAGACTTGGGAGTGCATGGGTAACCCTACATTATACTGGCCTCCTATCCAATTGCGGATGGCCAATCACCAGAAGATTTTGCCCATGGGAAGGCTGTAAGGAATTACAGGAGATATTGATGGTGCAAGTACCCGAATGGATTTCGAAGTTAAAGAAATCGTGGATGAAAATAGCCCGTAACCTGCATTGCTAGGGATAGACTGGGCCATTGACATGAATGGGGTTATTAACCTCATATAGAGGAAGACGATATTTGAAAAGAAGTCTCTCCGTGTAGTCGTTCTGCTAGATCCAACAAACGGACCACGCTACACAGAACCTGTGTGCAACGAAGAAAGGGACGATGCATTGGATTGTGTCTACAAAATTGCTACACATAGGCCAAAGGAGGAGCGGAGACTCTCGTGGGGTTATGCCAGGTCATGCACCAACGATTCAGATGAAGATGACGAGCGGTGGCGAAACAGGGTGAACGGGGAAACCACATTACACTGCAATATGATGACGAAATCCCTGTATTGCATTAAAGCTCAGAACCATGAGCTGTTGATGTATGATGGGTTGATAGTAGTGGATGAATTCCTGATTAAATTTGAAAGCGTGATACCAAAGTACCAATGGTTTGATGCGCTAAAATGGACATTACGCACGACAGTGGTGCAATGGTGATCCCCATTAAGGAACCTTCGAAGATTGGCGAAGCTGTAGGTGCGTGACACAAATAAGATTTTGGAAGCCCAAGCTATGAATAACGGAGAAATACGATGGACAAGATGATCCACGCATGCACCTGACCAAATGGACCAAAGCTTATGGTGCGGAGCCTCAACCAGAATGGGTGCACTTATTTTATCATACCATGGATGTCATTCCAAGGAACTAGTATAGGGAAAGAGAGCTTCGACATGGCACCGGCGAGTGGGTTATCCTACGTGAAGGGTTTCTGTCAACATTTCTCTTTGAAGACCAATGAATGGATACCGTGGACGACGCATTATAGCTAGTAAAGACCGCCATATTCAGAACACTGCCAGAACCAGAAGAAGTCGTGCCGTCAGACCGACCACAATAGCTGAGTCAAGCCTTAGCATGTTACAATGTACAAGTAGAAGATGATGAGGATGACCCGTGTAACATCAATATACTAGAATCTGAAGGGAGTCGTGAGGTGCGCGGCCCCGAGATAGAAGATCTAGACATCACAGCGCCATTGAAAACAAAGCAAGTGAATATCGGAACAGAGGAAGAGTTGAAGTATGCTACACTTGGGGACTACTCGGATGACGCCATGGTGGAAAAGGTCATCGAGCTGCTCCGAGAATACCAAGATTTATTCCCTGCAAAAATTACAGAGCTGAAAGGGATTCTAGGAGACCTAGGAATAATGTAGATAACTTTGAATCCAGATGTGAAGCTAGTGAAGCAATGACCCTTTGATAATGCGCGACGAAATGACTGGGACATGCACGTCCCTGTTGTGCTATGGGCATACCGAACTACGTGCAAGAAGTTGACAGGCCAGACACTGTTTTTCTTAGTTTATGGCAAGGAGGCCATTATGCCTATGGAATATATTGTGCCTAGTCTACGGATTGCGTCAATCATAGGTATGGCAGACCGCGGCGCATTGGAAGAAAGGCTCACACAGCTAGAAGAATTGGAGAAGGAATAGTTTCTGGCTGGATTCCATCAGCAGGTACAACAACAGCACGAGAAAGTGTGGCACGATCGCCATATCAAGGTGCACACCTTCAAGGAGAATGATCTAGTATTACTTTATGTCAGTAAGTTCGAAAAATACCCAGGTAAACTTCGCATGCACTGGTTGGGACCCTATGTCATCAAAGAAGTTACGGATGGGGGTGCGGTCCAACTGACTAAACTCAATGGAGACCCCTTCCCAGGAAGAGTGAATGGTAGTCACCTAAAGCTCTACATGGGTTGGCCGGCCGCCTGACTACCCGTTCAGAAGATAGTCTCAATGCTCCAACCAGTTGAAAGAGAGTGTGGGATGATAAAGCAGCCTGGGGGACAGATGCGTGAGTACCATCGTGTGCGTACATTTGACCAAACACAAGGGTTGCGGTTGTGCGAGAAGGATCACGTGGATGCGCTGATAAAAGGAATGATGACCGTTGATATCACTATTCATGACAAGATGTTTGCATTATGGCAAAATGGAGTGGGTGATGAGCAATTAAGAGAAACAATACGAGCCAGATATGGAACGAGCTACCACAAATTTTACACGAGAAGTTTACATGAGCTGGAACAGGCGGCAATCAGTGCATTTGAAATTCGCATGGCTTATAAATCACCGAGGGGAATCCACTGGGCGGCCTACATGTCAGAAACACATATGGAGCTATTGATTATCTCTCCACAAGGCATGTGCTCGAAGGTAGTGATCTGGCCGATGGAGAAGCAGGAATCTCTAAGGAGTATGGTGTTGATAGCTGTGGGCATCTCATAGGCTGCAACATCACCAGTCGGGGATGTACAGAAAAATAGGGAACACGAAGAAGAATTGATCTGGATGCCATCACCTCACCCAAGGGCAGGCTGACGCACTACACTAGAACAACGAAAGGATGGATAGATGGCAACCAAGGATAGATATGTAGTTAATAAGTCTTCTCTGATGTCCCTCAAAGATTCGGGTCTTGTAGACAGTAGCCAGGGTCTTGCGAAATTGCAACAAAAGCTGCAACAGACGGTGCGAAGAGAAGATACGAAGGTCAGAAGTGGTTGCGGTGGTACCAGGTGATCCCTTATGCAGCTCCTCTGCTTGCACTAAAATCCAATGAGGGGGTGTCATGTCTTACCCGAGCAGAGCAGAATGAGCATCATCAGTTGCAAGACGTGGTAGAAACACTGAAGCAGGAGCCGGACGAAGTGTTGCAGGAGACAATGAAGGAGCAGCAGGACGACGAGTGTCACTCAAAGGAAGGTGAACCATGAAGCCAAGGCAGAGCATCTAGCCGCACCGGTGAGTGACTTGGGATGAGTCATGATGATTGTGGTAGGGGACTGTTGGGTAGCGGAGGTCCCGCGTAACTGTTTTGGGGCAGGAAGCCCAAAAAGTAGGATTAAATTATTGTAAAAACTCCGAAGTATGCAAACCGCGAAATAGAAAAGTTCGAGTCAAAGGGTTGACTGCCCAAGAAATAATGTAAAGTAATAGGAAGTAAGTCAGTCCGCGGACCATAGGAAGGTATAAATTGAGCGCGGCTCTATGAGGGAAAGGCAGTTCTTTTTGGGATATGATTCAGATCTAAACTGTAACAGGTTGTTGGGAAGAATAGTCTGAAAGCGTCTGTAAGTCTAAGCAGAGGGGTTGGGTATGGGATAGAGGCTCTGCAGCTGTCTGCGCAGAGGCCTGGAAGAGTCCACAGCTATGTGTGTGGACCCTTGCAACTGAGTGCGCAGGGTAGATCTAGATGTGTTGTTGAGAACTAATAAAGATAAGTTGCTTCTGTAATTCTGTGTTTTCACGCATCTAACTTCATGATTTATATGTATATATATGTTTAAATGCAAATGTGATAAATGTATGTGAATCTCGGTTCATTTTAAATGCACAAATAGGTTGCATTGGTTAAATGTTTGCTTAAAGACCCTGTTGAACAGATTTGATTTATAACCACATCCTCCAATAGAATAGCGAACTAATAGAAAGGTATAATCAATCTGGATCTGTGCGAATACCGAGTAGCACAGAGTTGTAGACCAGTGCGCGAAACCTCCAGACCACATCTAGACATCCCTAGGGTAGAGAAACCTAGTTCCAGCACCCTCCCCTACTACCTTGGGTGAGACCTCAGTCCACGCTCCGTGGGTTGTTGCCAAAAGGGCCAGTAGCTCCGGGATTTGTTTGGTTAAATAACTCTTCCAAACCTGGGTCAGGTCCATATAAGCCAACAAACATTATGCACATACTTTGTTTGTATGTCTCCAGCAACTGATGAATAGAGTGAATGTAACAGTGTTTGAACACTCTAATTGTGTGTCTCCAACAACTGATGACTAGAATGAATGATTGAAATGAAAATCAATAAGAGTTGATTTTTTTTAGTTTTTTGATATAAAATTTAATTGGTAGGGAAGATTGGCATGGATTACCATCTCCCAAATTCATATATGTGGTCTGGATTGATTTGTACATGATCAAATGGCTGATAATCTTTCATGGTTGATCCTTGTGTTTTCCTGTGTTTAGTTCCTTAATTGAAAAAGCTGGTGTGTTTAATACTTGAATTGAAAGGGTTCGTGTCATTTGTTGCATCTAGTGAACTAATTCATGAATTGAATGTTTTAATTTATTGTCTTCAACAGGTTAAATTGTTAAACACACATGTATATATGGATGGCACACATTTCACCTATTCTTGTGTAGGTACTACTAAACAATGGGATGTGTTGCTCCAGTGGAAATCAATGGATGACTATTTGATGGGATAGGCATATTCCTGAATAGAATTCAATCGAATTTTTTGTAGTGCATTTTGACTTATTCGGTAATTCAGAGCTAGAAGTACTTGGGACATTATGTCTTGTCAACTTGTCATGTTAAGGTCTGGTGTGTGACATTTGTTGGCCCAATCAATATATGGGCCCATATTGGACTAAATTATATAACTTATATAACTTGATATAAAGTATGTATGTGCATATTTTTAATGGTTTATGAATATTTTTTGATGGATGTGTGGGACCAGTACTATAACTAGTATTTGTCCTTGCACAACAATAGAAGGCTCTCCCCTAGTCTTACGAATTCCAATACAAAAGATATTTACAGGGATGAAAACTTTTGTATACAAAAGACACATATTTGCATGAGTTCCTCACCCCTGAACATTGATCTGCATGAGTCCCTCCCCCCTGAATTTAAATTTATGTTGATTGTAGATTTTTGCAATATCTTGGAATTCAACCATGAAGAAAGAGATTAATTATTTTACATCTATCTTGATCTTCGAGATATTCCCAATATTTATAATAGACATAAGAATATTTTTTGGTCACTAATGCCAATCCTCCTGATGTAGAGAAATGGACATAAAAAATCCAGCCAATTAAGCAATGAGTAAATTATAATGGACACAAGAATATTTTTTTCTCACCAATGCCAGTCGTCCTCCTGAAGTAGAGAAAGGGATATAAACAATCCAAGCAATTAATCAATGAGTAAAATGACTTGTTCGGACTTATTGTGGATATCTTGGCTCCTTTAATAATGTTGGAATTCCCTTATTGTTCTTCTCTTTCAACCTTGGAGCTTCAGAGATGTTCTAATCTACTTACTTTGTGGGTCCCTCACTTAACAAATATATGCCATGGTTGCTTTAGTACACATTAAAACAATTTAGAAAAGAGAAGCTTTCTGCTTCTTGACTTTGTGCATTGATTTGTTTAGAAATTTGAGGAGAAGTTATGGTGCACAGATTCACTCAAAATAATTTTTATATTCCCTTACAAAGCCAAATTACAAGCCACATAAATAGTTCTCATGAAATCCAACAGATTTCAAACAAGTAGAATATTGTTGAGAAAATATCTCAACAAAACTCTAACAACCAACAAATCAATCCTACCACTTATATACTATTGTAAAGATTGTTCCAAGTCTCCCTTTTAATGCTTAAATTACATCATTACAAAGATTATTACAAGAAGCATAAATTACATATAGTCTCATCTCTCTCGCTGGGCTTTATCAACACTCACAACCACTTTGGAATCTCGTAAACATAGCTCTTTCTTCACCACCTCATATTTGAGTTGTCACTTGACGTCCATTTAAAAAGTAACTTTATATAATTGGCGCTTCTCAATCTCCCAAAGGACAATATTGATACTCGACCACCCTATGGACAAACTCTCATCTATCAAAATGTGACGAACTACAATTTTGATAGTCATATAGGTGAGTTGTCTAGGTACTGAATGTATCCAGTAGTCAATTATGAAATTTGCCTTTCTCAGACATAAGAATCTCATAAAGTGACCACCCTATGGACAAACTCTCATTTATCAAAATGCAATGAACTACAATTTTGATTGTCATATACGTGAGTTGTCTAGATACTGAATGTATCCAGTAGTCAATTATGCAACTCGCCTTTCTCAGACATAAGAATCTCGTAAACTAACCTGTAATTGATTCTCTTGAAGCTTAAAGAACAACAGTATTCATTAGCATATAACAGACTCATACAATCAAATTAGCGATATGTTCTTTCAGCATTGATAAACATGGAGAACCACTAATTTAATTATACTCCTTTGTTCATTAATTAATTATGCACTGTTTACAAACAAAATAGAAAACTACGTCAATCACACAAAAAAATAAATAAACATGAACTACCTCAATCACACAACAAAATAAATAAACATGAACTATCCATTGTCAACCCAATAGCTACACGTGTCCTTGTTCCTTCTAGAGATAATCAGCTCTTTTGCTCCGCTACCCTATCAAAATATGGGGTCCTTTGTGTTCCATGAAACATGCCAAGTGAAAGGCCAAACCATTATGACAGCCGTGTGCTCAATCTAAAATGCATGCAAAACATATATATACATTACTAAACATATCTTCTTTTACACCCTACACTTTTTCACATATTTGTTTCAGGGATAGTGAATAATATAATATATAAACAAAGAAAGCATCTGAGGTGCACACCTCTACACGGATCTCCATTTTCCTTGTATGCCAATTGAATAAGGTTTAAGCTTGACACAAAAAGATGATTCGGATCGCCCTTTTCGTTGTATGGTAATTAAATAAGGTTTAAGCTTGACACAAAAAAATGAGTCAGTTGTAGCCTGTGAGTTATTCCTACACGTCGCAGACTCAGAGGATGAGTACGCTAGGGCTCCTGACATTGTGGTTGTCGAGGATTATGGAGTCGATAAATGGTTCCTAGAGACTCAATATGGTTACCCTCTAAGCGAGCACCACTCTTGCATATTACTGAAAGTCGAAAACAAAGAAAAAAGAGTTTGCACGTGCAATCCACAAGTGTCATGCAAGATTTAAGTTGCACAAGTCAAAATTGGCTTTGTCCTTTGGTACGATTCGAAATGCATCTATTTTTTAAAACTAGAATTGAATAATGTTCCTTCACGGATGTCGTCGTGCATGCCCCTACAGTGGTGCTACAGTGTCGCGCACTCCACGCACTATGCTGTTGTCGCTCTCTGCTGACTTGGCCTTGTTGTGTCTCTTTGTTTGTCTTCACTAATCAACCTCTAGTGAACTTAGTGCGAACCTACTTGGATCTTTCACGCTCTATGACCTTTTTATACGGCTTCCTCGCCTTCCGATGGTTTAGCGTCCCTTCGAACCTTTTGCGAACCCCTAATGAAATTCAACTGAAGATTATGAGACAACTACTACACAGCAGTACAAATTAAAGCACACAGGTATTTAGATGTGAGACGGTGTACTCTTTTTATTGGGCTTTATGCTGTCTGCAAGGAACAAGCAATACCGAGGACTACCTGGTGAAAGATAAGCTCTGCCTCAGAATGTGACTTTGACTCATATACAAACTGGATGACTCTCTAAAATGATTCGGCCACTTTAGGTTCTCACCAGCATTAAGCACTGATGCAAAGGCTCCCAAATCAACTAAGGACTTGAGTTCTTCTTGTGATGCAAGCAGATCAGACTGAACATCCATAGATGCAGAGCAGGAGAGGCACTCGACACAAAGACTCACTTAGACTCAAACTGACTCTGAATGCCTCAACAATGAGCCTTACCCTCATTATATAGGAAATGAGAGGGGACAAACATTACTGTAGGCCATCAGTGGACTGACCGAGCGGTAGATAGAATCACTGTTTTTCGAATAAGGCTATGGCAACGTCCGCACAAAGATTCTAGTCCAGAAAGGAGGATGGAATTATTGCTTTCGTGTAATGACAGAGCGATATCTGTACAAGGATTCTTGTCTGAAAAGTAAATTTTTCGGAAAGTAATTCTGACAGAGCAAAGTGGATACTTTTTATCAAAGCCCACGAGAAAATATAGTGCATAAACTATTTACATAGTGGAGGCTTTAGTACAGCAGTGCCCACGAGAAATCTGGTCACAATTAAGCCCTTGTGACTGGTACTCATTATTACAGTATATATGCTTTTGTCAGAAAGCCCATGTGAACCATCAAAATACTATCAATCTAGGGAATCTATCTCTTTTATACAACATTTCATCCCAGGCTTTTGTGTATATCCTGCGGACGATCATTGGTTTCCCTAAGACAATCTGGTATTGTACTTTAGTTAAAACAAGCCACTCCATATGTTCTCTCATATATTCTTCAAGTGATTTGTTGTAAGGAGATGACCTGTAAGTTGTCCATTCACCTTTTGTAATTTCTCTAACAGTTTTGTAAATGGTGTGAATGCATTTTGCAAGGTTTTGCTAATTACATAAATTGCAATGGGTTTTACAATATTGTTCATGCCATATTGGGTCCATTGTAGTTTTGCTAACTCCGTAATTAGTCTACCAGTCTCTGAACCATTTACATTGCTGATACCCATGAAAATGACCAATGGTGCTGAACTTTAATTTGGTGTAGTGAGTTCCTATCTTGTTGTCGACGTTGAGGAAGTCCCACCAGAGCTGTTTATATTCTAAAAAATTGTACACAGTATATGGAAAAATGATCTTTGGGTCATTTCTTGGCCATCTAGCAACAGGTTGAGCTCAAACATGTCCTGGCTCATTCCAGATATCTCTTGTCCTATAGATGCAAACATATCTTTCATGTATGCCCGTGTTGGGTCCACCATGATACCAAATAGTGGAAATATCATGAAAATTCTGTTCGAAAGCTCTCTATGCAATGTCGACATATCTCCTTGCTTTATCATATATCATGTCATGAATCCACTTGCCTCCTTTAGGGTACACTTCTCTTTCCGGGACAAAGTGTTGGATGTCAGTGTGAGGTTGCAAGTTGGCATCCAAAACTTTCGTATTTCTTAACTGCCAAGTGGGTCTCCAATTTCTCTTGTATTCTTGTTTCTGGTGCTAGTCCAACTCAGTAATGATCATCATGACATGATCTCTTGGTTCAATATATTCTCTGCTAAGAGAATTAGCGAGACTATTTTCTTTTCCTTTAATGTGTTCTACCTGAAAGTAAAAGTTTGCAAAAACTTATTGCCATCTCACGAACTTGGCTTCTCCAGCTTTCTTGATGTCTTTTGTTAATACCTTCTGTAAAGTAGATGCATCGGTTCTAAGAAAAAAGGGTTTGTTAATGAGATAAACTTCAAACTTGCTGATGCAATTCCATGCTGCCTTGACTTATTTTTCTATTGTGGAGTAGTTCAGCTCGACTGGATTCCATATTCCAGATGCAAATTGGACTACTTGTTCATCCTTTCCAACCTTTTTCTTTAAAACTCCACCCCGTCCAATATTACTTGCATCTGATTCTACAATTTTATATGCAAGATCATCAGCGACATATAAAATAGGCAAAGATTTTACCTTGGCCTTAATATTCTGGACTGCTTTTGTATGGACCTCTATCCATTCTGGAGGATTCTTCTTCAGGCTTTTATTCAATATCCTTCTGTCACTAGCACAATTCTGATAGAAGTTGTTGACATAGTTGAGGCAAACTAAGAATGTTTGCAGTTGGTTCTTGTCTGTTATGACATCTAGAAATTTGTCTGCAAACTCTAATGAATGTTTCTGCAGAGAAATCCGCCCATTGGAGATTGTATGTCCCAAAAACTTGATAGTAGTTTAGAAAACCTCTATCTTCTCTTTACTAAGCACTAGGCCATTGTGCTTAACTAGGTTCTTAAATATATTTACATGCTTAAAATGCTCCTGAATATTTTTGGAGAATATCAATACATCATCTATATATGCATTAAGCCAGTCAAAATATGGCTTAAAAATACTATCCATTACCTTTTGGAATTTTGATGGTGCATCCTTGAGGCGAAAGGGCATGACATTTCATTTATAATGTCCTGCTGATATGCTGAAGGCAGTTTTGAATTTATCTTTTTCAGAAATGGCTACTTGCCAAAATCCTGCTTTCATATCAAGCTTAGAGAAGATCTTAGCTCCCGCTATTATTCTGATTAAATCTCCTTTATGGGGTAATGGATAGGTATCATCGGCCAAGACTTAATTTAGAGGCTTATAATTGATGACTAGCCCCAGAATGCCTCTGATCTATTCAACTCTCTTGTTTACGTAGAACCCATAACAATTCCAAGGACTGTTTGATTCTCTGATCAATTTTTTGCTAAGGAGTTACTGAATTTCTTATTCGCAAAGATCTCTATATTCTTTTCTCATGGGTATTGCTTGGCTCTTACAAGGCTTACCAACATATTATTCCTTATAAGGGAGCTCAACTATGTGATGCTTCCTATGCCAAAATGCATTAGGTTCTTCCGAGCAGCATTCTTGTTCAATTTCTTTCTTCAATTCCTCAATTCTTCTCTTAACCTGAGGCTATTTTACTTGTTCTTCAATTCTAAGGGTAGATTTTAGATCTTTGAGATCTGATAATCTTTCTTTAGCTTTCTCCAGATTTTGTACAGTCTGAACCATCGTGGATATTCTCTCATTCGATATGTATGGCAATTCAATTTTCTTCCTAGTTCCTTTTGATGTAGGAACTGATATAAAATATCCAGCTTTTCCATTCTTTAACCTCATTGATCCATGAGGTTCTACTGCTGCTAAGAAAATACTGCCAAGAATGCAGTCAACAGGAATGTTAGCAATTGCAAATTTTAAATTAATGCAGTAGTGTTCAAAACATACAGATGCTTTGGGAACTTCATAATTAAGCTTTTTGTTGCCTAATCCCACCACTTTTCTTTCTGCTGCAATCCAATATTTTGCAGGAATGGCCTTAATTTTAAGAATATTGATATCTGCACCTAAATCAATAAGTGTAATTAGTTGACAAATTCTTCCTTTAATGTAGATATTTACTTTAACATGGTGTTGCTGATATGAGATGGCCATGAGCCTTATTTCTTTAAAGCCAAAATTTGGATCCTTAAATCCTTCAGCAACTTCAACCTGATTATTGTTGTTGTGTTGAGCAGTATTCGAGGGCTAATCTTCTTCTTCTTCTTCTTTACCAGCTACTTGTTTTCCTTTCTTTAAATCTGTAATTTGAGACTTCATTGCAGAAATTTCTGTTTTTAAAATGTGAATCTCTTGACTCACATCTCCCAGAGTGAGAGATCTTATTCTGCCAGGTTTTTTCTGATGCCTTTGATATGAATTAGTATTCCTTTCAAAAGAGGCATCAATAAATAAATATTTCTTACCTGAATCTTTGGCGGTTCTGGACTTGAGCTGGTCCATGAATGCTTCAGTTAGGTGGTTTTTCATTTCTCCATCTTCCATGGCTCGTATCTAGGATAGGATTTTCAAGTCGGCTTCTTCTATTGTGACCATAAGGACTTTTTGTTTCTAGTGCTTGGGATTTTCCGCTTCTTCACTTGATTCACTGTAATATTCAGAATCAGAATCATATTGAGCTTGAAAAGCACATTCTTCAGAGTCAAAACATAAACAATCTGAAGAACCGGACTTTGAATATTACTCTATATGAGCCTGTAGTTCTTCTGTAGAGGAAGAATTGAAAGAATCATAGGATGATTCTTCAATCTGGTGCTGCTGGGCTATTTCCTTGATAACAAAATTATGGTAGTGTTCTGTTTTTTGTGAATGAGAACCACATTTCATGCATATCATTGGTCCTCTACTTTCCTTCTTGACTTATTTGCCTTTTTGAACAAAGGCTTTAGATTTCTTGCCTCTGTTTAGCTATGATTCTTCACCTTGTGGACATTTGGAGGATGTATGCCCATTTTTCCCACATAACTAACAAGTAATTTTATTCCATTTGTCCTGCTTAGCTGTGTGTAGGTGAATATCAGAGGGATTATAGTAGTGGGTTCTAGGAACATACTTATAATACCCTTTCTTTGCTCTGGAGGCTTGGCCTCGTACTGGTTTGGAATATCTTTTCTTTTTCGTTGGATACTTTCTTTTTTTCTTGTAGAAAGTTTCTTTAAACTCTCTCTTTGCTCTTTTCTTGGCTTTCCTCCTTTTGACCAAAGGATCATCTGCTATCAGTCCATACTTGCTGCAAATGGACTTCTTTTCTGGCAATCTGGAAAGTTTTTCCAGAGATTTATTTACCTTTGAGATTTTACAAAGACTTACTAGTGTCTTTGTGATGAGAGCATATATCTCTCCCCATGTATATGACCCAAAAGGTAATTGGAAGACTTCTTGCAATCTAATATATTCTACAAATCTGGATGGTAGAGCTGCAAGGTATACCTGTTTCCATAACAGGTTCTTAGAATCTTTGACTTCATAGATCCTATGCATCCAATCTCTGTGTAAGTCTTCATATTGGGACATTTTGTGGCACTTCAAATTCATCATAATAACTTCATTTTTGTCAGCAATTTCTGTTTTGCTACCACACCAATGTTCTAAGATCATTGATGTTAATGCACCTATCATATTGCTGGTAACAATGCCATCAGAATTGTGAATTACATCTCCTTTATCATCTTTAAGAACTTCTGGTTCCATTGTTTCAATGAGCTTTGGAGAAGATTCTATCTCCCACCACCTGAGGAGTGTCCCTATAAAACACTGGATAATAGTCCTGCAAGCATCTATTTTACTTTTTCCTCGAAGACACATGAGCTTATTTAGTATATATCATATCAATCATTTTCCTAATTTGGCAAACACATATGTTATCTATATTCCATTCCCTGTGGGAATCTGGAAAAAAGGTATGTGCTTCAGGAAGCTTTCCGTTTCCTTCAATATCAGGTACTGGATATCTGGTGAACCTATGCTCAAGGGGTTCATATAGGGGGAAGAACTGTGTATCCTGATCTTTTTGTTCTTTCCCTTTTCCTTCTTGTTCATCCTTGAATAAGGATGCAATAGTTATTTTTGCTATAGCCTCAGATTCTCAAGATGCGACTACTTCCTTGGGAAATAAAGAAGGAAACCTGTTGATAGTATTAACAGGATTCCGAATCTTTATACTTCTTTTAACAAGAAAGGAGTTAGGAACTGGTTTTTCTACTTTTGACAGATTCATCTTTTCAACTTTATTTGTTAAACCAGTTATAAGATTTTTAGTTGCATCCAAATTATCAACTAATTTTTCTTCTACTCCTTCTATCTTGGATAAAGAATCTCTTGCATAAGAACGAATAATACTGGAATCAAACTGTACATTGTTCAGACATCTATTTACATCATTAATTTATACTTGAACAGTATCAATCTGTTCCTTGACTTCTGCTGATTTTGCTACACTTATTTCTAGGCCTTTTAATGTAGCATTTGTCCAGTTTAGCTGTTCACCGGCTTTTTGTATTCTTCCATCAATGCCTAAGGCATTGTCATCTTTTTGTATCATTGGGATGGCTTTGGATGCATTTTGATTTTCTCCTATAACAATTCCTTTGAAGGGAGGAAATGTTGAAGGAGTTTCAGCTTTTGTTCCATCTAATGTAGTCCAAGCATGATTATTGGCTGAAGTTCTTTTTGAACCAGTAAAAACATTTAATGGAAAAATATTATCTTTCCAAGAGTAGAAAGATATCCATGTGTTATTCATTTCCATAAAATGTTTCCAATCTTCAGCTAATTCTTTCTTCTCTCTGGGAGTATAATGCTTATCAAATTCATCTGCCTAGGGATTGGTGTACAAATCCCAATTTAACATGGCTTTCATCCATTTTGCACTAATATGAGATTTCAGGCATCCATCCATGAGAGGAAAAAATTTATGCATCTCCATTACTGCAGGCTTTTTGCAGTCATCCGGAACTGGGCGAAATCTGCAATCTGGTATCAGGAAATTTGTCTGTTCAAGGTGTCCTAGACCATAATTGGGTTTGGCTAGTCTCATTAGACACATCATCTCAATCAGTCTCGGGTCTTCTCCTTCCAATGTAACAATTTCATGCTTCATGAGTACATGATCAGCATCCTATTCATGGGGGAAAGGAATGTCTGAGAATTTGGGATTTGGGCATGGACTAACAGATGTTGAAGGAGGGTTTGGGCCAAATTTGGGGTTATGGTTAGCATCGATTGTAGTTTCTACCAAAGAAGGCAGATTTATATTTTCTTGACACTCAGGACATTTGACTTCTAGAGAAGAAAAATTTACAAGTTGTGCTAACTCATACAAAGAATTATTTCTACAAGAAGATGAACAAGTAGTATCTATCGTGGAAGGGTCTCTGTAATATTTGGATTGTTTACAAGTGATCTCAATACCTTGGAAATCAATGGTGGATCTTCTGGGAAATGATATAATGGAAGAAAATGAATTTTCTGTGATATCTGCTGAGGTAATTTTCTTCGGGATGAGAGGCTTAGGATTATTTATCACCCAATGTTATGGAAATGTTAAGTCTTCCCAATGAATTGTCTGATGCTCAATCTTCTGGTTTTTCGCATTAGTGAGGACAACTACACTTGACTTTGAGTCTTGGTTGGGGATATGGCGAATGACTGGCCATAAGGTATTAGTGTGACGAAAACAACCTTTGGTTTGAATGGCTATGTTATTTCTCTTTTTGTGCATATCGAAACCAGTGGTTTGGATCTAGAGCTGTAAGATCTGGTCAATGGTTTCATCAAATGTATAGATAGAGAAATTTGGATAACTGTCAAAATAGACTGGGCCATTGTATATAGGAGCAACAATTCCACCTACTAAGGAATCAGTATACTTGTTATGCGTCAGATCTTTGACAATAGCTAACACAAAAGTATGTAATCCTTTATGTGTCAAAGGACTGATTCCTACTCTAATGCATCCTAAATGCAGATAGTTTGTCTTCAGTCTCTTGGCCTCTGCCTGTAACCCTTTTGGATTTAACGGAGAAATGGTCTCAAGATTGTCTGAGTTTTCTTGTATTTGACTCACACACTCTTTAATTCTAATCCTAGTGGCAGCTTTTAAATGGAAAACAGAAAGATCACTATATACTTTTGAGGGAGCTATACCAGGTAGTTCACAACGAGCAGAGGGCTGGGATTCTTCATACTCAAGTTCAGCACTGTTCAAGACACGACTGGAACTTGAAGCAAACATATTCCTTAAAGGGTTTTCTTCAGCCTTAGAATCTCTCTCTTCTAATTCTCGGAAAGAAACTGATTTCCGGAATGGATCAATTCTTAATGAGTATAAGATTTATAATACCAACCCTCGGACCCCAGACGTTATTGGCTCTGATACCAATTTTAAGTAGGGCCTTCTGTCACAAGCTTGCTTTAGTGGTGCTACAGTGTCGCGAGCTATGCAGCTGTCACTCTCTGCTGACTTGGCCTTGTTGTGTCTCTTCGTTTGTCTTCACTAATCGACCTCTGGTGAACTTAGTGCAAAACTACTTGGATATTTCACGCTCTACGACCTCTTTATACGGCTTCCTCACCTTCCAACGGTCTAAGCAGGGCCTTCTGTCACAAGCTTGCTACAGTGGCGCTACAGTGCCGCGCGCTCCGCGCGCTGTGCTGCTGTCACTCTCTGCTGACTTGGCCTTGCTGTGTCTCTTCGTTTGTCTTCACTAATCAACCTCTGGTAAACTTAGTGGGAACCTACTTGGATCTTTCACACTCTATGACCTCTTTATATGGCTTCGTCGCCTTGCGACGGTCTAGAATCCCTTCGAACCTTTGGCGAACCCCTAATGAAATTCAAGTGAAGATTATGAGACAACTACTACACAACAGTACAAATTAAAGCACACAAGTATTCAGATGCAGAATGGTGTACTCTTTTTATTTAAGAATGGATGAAATTTTTACAGAGATATTCTTTACAGAGATTGACTATCTTCACATTTACTGGGCTTTATGTTGTCCTCAAGGAACAAGCAATAACAAAGGCTACCTGGCAAAAGATAGGCTCTGCCTTAGAATGTGACTTTGACTCATATACAGACTGGATGACTCTCTAAAATGATTTGGCCACTTTAGGTTCTCACTAGTGTCAAGCACTGATGCACAGGCTCCCAAATCACCTAAGGACTTGAGTTCTTCTCGTGATGCAAGCAGATCAGACTGAACGTCCGCAGATGCAGAGCAGGAGAGGCACTCGACACAAAGACTCACTTAGACTCAAACTGACTCTGAATGCCTCAACAATGAGCCTTACCCTAATTATATAGGAAATGAGAGGGGACAAACATTATTGTAGGCAATGAGTGGACTGACGGAGCGGTGGATAGAATCATTGTTTTTCGGATAAGGCTAGGGCAATGTCCATACAAAGATTCCAGTCCGGAAAGGTGGATGGAATTATTGCTTCGGGTAATGCCAGACCGATATCTGTAAAAGGATTCTTGTCCAAAAAGTAAATTTTATGGAAAGTAATTCTGATAGAACAAAGTGGATACTTTTTATCAAAGCCCAGGAGAAAATATAGTGCATAAACTATTTACATAGTGGAGGCTTTAGTACAGCAAAGCCCACGAGAAATCTGGTCACAATTAAGCCCTTGTGACTGGTACCTAGTATGGATGCTTTTGTCAGAAAGCCCATGTGAACTGTCAAAATACTGTCAATCCAGGGAATCTATCTCTTTTATACAACATTTTATCCCAGGCTTTTGTGTATATCCTGCAGATGATCATTGGTTTCCCTAAGACAGTCTGGTATTGTACTTTAGTTAAAACAAGCCACTCCATATGTTCTCTCATATATTCTTCAAGTGATTTGTTGTAAGGACATGACCTGTAAGTTGTCCATTCGCCTTCTGTCATTTCTCTGATAGTTTTGTAAATGGGGTGAATGCATTCTGCAAGGTTTTGCTGATTACATAAATTGCAATGGGTTTTACAATATTGTTCATGCCATACTAGGTCCATTGCGGTTCTGATAACTCTGTAATCAGTCCACCAGTCTCTGAACCATTTACATTGATGATACCCCTGATAATGACCAATGGTGCTGAAGTTTGATTTGGTGTAGTGAGTTCCTATCTTGTCGTCGAAATTGAGGAAGTCCCACCAGAGCTGTTTATATTCTAAAAAATTGTACACAGTATATGGAAAAATGATCTTTGGGTCATTTCTTGGCCATCTGGCAGCAGGTTGAGTTCGAACATGTCCTGGCTCGTTCCAGAGATCTTTTGTCCAGATGCAAACATATCTTTCATGTATGCTCGTGCTGGGTCCACCATGATACCAAATAGTGGCAATATCATGACAATTCTATTCTAAAGCTCTCTATGCAATGTCGGCATCTCTCCTTGATTTATCATATATCATGTCATGAATCCACTTGCATCCTTTAGGGTACACTTTTATTTCCGGGACAAAGTGTTGGATGTCAATGTGAGGTTGCAGGTTGGCATCCAAAACTTTCGTATTTCTTAACTGCCAAGTGGGTCTCCAATTTCTCTTGTATTCTTCCCAATCTTGATCATCTGGGATAGTCCTTAGTACTTCTTGTTTCTGGTGCTGAGCCCACTCAGTAATTATCATCATGACATGATCTCTTGGTTCAATATATTCTCTGCTAAGAAAATCAAGGAGACTATTTTCTTTTCCTTTAATGTGTTCTACCTAAAAGTCAAAGTTTGCAAAAAGAGCTTGCCATCTCGTGAACTTGGCTTCTCCAGCGTTCTTGATGTCTTTTGTTAATACCTTCTGTAAAGTAGATGCATCAGTTCTAAGCAAAAAGGGTTTGTTAATGAGATAAACTTCAAACTTGCTGATGCAGTTACATGCTTTCTTGACTTCTTTTTCTATTGTGGAGTAGTTCAGCTAGACTAGATTCCATATTCCAGATGCAAATTACACTACTTGTTAATCCTTTCCAACCTTTTGCTTTAAAACTCCACCCCATCCAATATTTCTTGCATCTGATTCTACAGTTTTATATGCAAGATCTTCAGCGACATATAAAATAGGCAAAGTTTTCACCTTGGCCTTAATATTCTAGACTGCTTTTGTATGGACCTCTGTCCATTCTGGAGGATTCTTCTTCAGTCTTTTATTCAATATCCTTTTGTCACTGGCACAGTCTTGATAGAAGTTGCTGACATAGTTGAGGCAGCCTAAGAACCTTTGCAGTTGATTCTTGTTTGTTATGACATCTGGAAATTTGTCTGCAAACTCTAATGCATGTTTTTGCAGAGAAATCTGCCCGTTGCAGATTGTATGTCCCTAAAACTTGATAGTAGTTTGAAAAGCCTCTATCTTCTTTTTACTAAGCACTAGGCCATTGTGCTTAACTAGGATCTTAAATATATTTACATGCTTAAAATTCTCCTGAATATTTTTGGAGAATATCAATACATCATCTATATATACAATAAGCCAGTCAAAATATGGCTTAAAAATATTGTCCATTACCTTTTGGAATTTTGATGGCGCATTCTTGAGATGGAAAGGCATGAGATTCCATTCGTAATGTCCCGCTGGTATGCTGAAGGCATTTTTTAATTTATCTTTTTCAGAAATGGCTACCTACCAAAATCCTACTTTTAGATCAAACTTAGAGAAGATCTTGGCTCTCGCTATTCTTCTGATTAAATATCCTTTATGGGGTATTGGATATGTATCATCAGCCAATACTGAATTTAGAGGCTTATAATTGATGGCTAGCCTCGGAATGCCTCTGATCTGTTCAGCTCTATTGTTTATGTAGAACCCATAACAATTCCAAGGACTGTTTGATTCTCTGATCCATTTTCTGCTAGGGAGTTGTTGAATTTCTTGTTTGCAAATATCTCTGTATTCATTGCTCATGGGTATTGCTCGGCTCTTACAAGGCTTACCAGCATATCCTTCCTTGTAAGGGAGCTCAACTGTGTGCTGCTTCCTATGCCAAAATGCATCAGGTTCTTCCAAGCAGCATTCTTCTTCAATTTCTTTCTTCAATTCCCCAATTCTTCTCTTAACCTGAGGCTGTTTTAGCTATTCTTCAATTCTAAGGGTAGATTTCAGATCTTTTAGATCTAATAATCTTTCTTCAACCTTCTCCAGATTTTGCACAGTCTGAACCATCATGGATATTCTCTCATTCGATATGTATGGCAATTCAATTTTCTTCCTAGTTCCTTTTGATGTAGGAACTGATATAACATATCCAGCTTTTCCATTCTTTAACCTCATTGAGCCATGAGGTTCTACTCCTGGTAAGAAAATATTGCCAAGAATGCAATCAATAGGAATGTCAGCAACTACAAATTTTAAATTAATGCAGTAGTGTTCAGAACATACAGATTCTTTGGGAACTTCATAATTAAGCTTTTTGTTGCCTAATCCCACCACTTTTCTTTCTGCTGCAATCCAATATTTTGCAAGAATGGCCTTATCGTTAAGAATATTGATATCTGCACCTGAATCAATAAGTGAAATTAGTTCAAACATTCTTCCTTTAATGCAGATATTACTTTAACATGGTGTTGCTGATATGAGATGGACATGAGCTTCATTTCTTTAAAGCCAAAATTTGGATCATTAAATCCTTCAGCAACTTCAACCTGATTATTGCTACTGTATTGAGAAGTATTCCTGGGCTGATCTTCTTCTTCTTCTTCTTTACCACCTACTTCTTTTCCTTTCTTTAATTCTACAATTTGAGACTTCATTGCAGAAATTTATGTTTTTAAAATGTGAATCTCTTGACTCACTTCTCCTAGAGTGAGAGATCTTATCCTGCCAGGTTTTTGTTGATGCCTTTGATATGACTTAGTATTCCTTTCAAAAGAGGCATCAATAAATAAATATTTCTTACCTGAATCTTTGGCAGTTCTGGACTTGAGCTGGTCCATGAATGCTTCAGTCAGGCGGTTTTTCATTTCTCCATCCTCCATTGCTCATATCTGGGATAGGATTTTCAGGTCGTCTTCTTCTGTTGCAGCCATAAGTACTTTTTCTTTCTCGGGCTTGGGCTTTTCCCCTTCATCACATGATTCGCTGTAATATTCAGAATCAAAATCATATTGAGCTTAACAAGCACATTCTTCAGAGTCAGAACATAAACAATCTGAAGAACTGGATTCTGAATATTTCTCTATATGAGCCTATAATTCTTCTGTAGAAGAAGAATTGAAAGAATCATAGGACGATTCTTCAATCTGGTGCTGCTAGGCTATTTCCCTGATAACAACATTAGGGCAGTGTTCTGGTTTGTGTGAATGAGAGCCACATTTCATGCATATCATTGGTCCTCTACCTTCCTTCTTGACTTGTTTGCCTTTTTGAACAAAGGCTTTAGATTTCTTGCCTCTGTTTAGCTTTGATTCTTCACCTTGTGGACATCTGGAGGATGTATGCCCATTTTGCCCGCATAACCAACAAGCAGTTTTATTCCATTTGTCCTGCTTAGCTGTATGCAGGTGAATATCAGAGGGATTATAGTAGTGGGTTTTAGGAACATACTTATAACCCCCTTTCTTTGCTCTGGAGGCTTGGCCTCGTATTGGTTTGGAATATCTTTTCTTGTCCTTTGGATACTTTCTTTTGTTCTTGTAGAAAGTTTCTTTAAACTCTCTCTTTGCTCTTTTCTTAGCTTTTCTCCTTTTGACCAAGCGATCATCTGCTGTCAGTCCATACCTGCTGCAAATGGACTTCTTGTCTGGCAATCTGGAAAGTTTTTCCAGAGATTTAGTTACCTTTGAGCTTGTACAAAGACTTACCAGTGTCTTTGTGATGAGAGCATATATCTCTCCCCATGTATATGACTCAAAAGGTAATTGGAAGACTTCTTGCAATCTATTATAATCTACAAATCTGGATGGTAGAGCTGCAAGGTATACCTATTTCCATAACAGGTTCTTAGAATATTTGACTTCGTAGATCCTCTGGATCCAATCTCTGTGGAAGTCTTCATATTGGGACATTTTGTGGCACATCAAATTCATCAGAATAACTTCATTTTTGTCAGCAATTTCTGTTTCGCTACCACACTAATGTTCTAAGATCATTGATGTTAATGCACCTATCATATTGCTGGTAACTGTGCCATCAGAATTGTGAATTACATCTCCTTTCTCATCTTTAAGAACTTCTGTTTCCATTTTTTCAATGAGCTTTGGAGAAGACTCTATCTCCCACCACCTGAGGAGTGTCCCTGTAAAACACTGGATAATAGTCCTGCAAGCATATATTTCACTTTTTCCCCAAAGACACATGAGCTTATATTCAGTATATATCATATCAATCATTTGCCTAATTTGGCCAACACTCATGTTATCTATATTCCATTCTCTGTGGGAATCTGGGAAAAAGGTATGTGCTTCAGGAAGCTTTCCTTTTCCTTCAATATCAGGTACTGGATATCTGGTGAACCTATGCTCAAGAGGTTCATATATGGGGAAGATCTGTGTATCCTGATCTTTTTGTTCTTTTCCTTTTCTTTCTTCTTCATCCTTGAATAACGATGCAATAGTTATTTTTGATGTGGCCTCAAATTCTGAAGATGTGGCTACTTCCTTGGGAAATAAAGAAGGAAACCTGTTGATAGTTTTAATAGGATCCTGAATCTTTATACTTCTTTTAACAAGAAAGGAGTTAGGAACTGGTTTTTCTACCTTTGACAGATTCATATTTTCAACTTTATTTGTTAAACCAGTTATAATATTTTTAGTTGCATCCAAATGATCAACTATTTTTTCTTCTACTCCTTCTATCATGGATAAAGAATATCTTAAATAAGAACGAATAAGACTGGAATCAAACTGTACATTGTTCAGACATCTATTTACATCATTAATTGATACTTGAATAGTATCAATCTGTTCCTTGACTTCTGCTGATTTTTCTGCACTTATTTCTAAGCCTTTTAATGCAGTATTTGTCTAGTTTAGCTATTCACTGGCTTTCTGTATTCTTCCATCAATGCCTAAGGCATTGTCATCTTTTTGTATCATTGGAATGGCTTTGGCTGCATTTTGATTTTCTCCTATAACAATTCATTTGAAGGGAGGAAATGTTTAAGGAGTTTCAAGTTTTGTTCCATCCAATGTAATCCAAGCATGCTTATTTGCTGAAGTGCTTGTGGAACTAGTAAAAAAATTTAATGGAGAAATATTATCTTTCCAAGAGTAGAAAGATATCCATGTGTTAATCATTTCCATAAAATGTTTCCAATCTTTAGCTAATTCTTTCTTCTCTCTGGGAGTATAATGCTTATCAAATTCATCTGCTTGGGGATTAATGTACAAATCCCAATTTAAATGGCTTTCATCCATTTTGGACTAATCTCAGATTTCAGGCATCCATCCATGAGAGGAAAAAATTTATGCATCTCCATTAATGCAGGCTTTTTGCAGTCATCCGGAACTGGGCGAAATCTGCAATCTGGTATCAAGCAATTTTCCTGTTGAAGGTGTCCTAGACCATATTTGGGTTTGGCTGGTCTCATTAGACACATCATCTCAGTCAGTCTCGAGTCTTCTCCTTCCAATGTAACAATTTCATGCATCATGAGTACATGATCAGCATCCTATTCATGGGGGAAAGGAATGTCTGAGCATTTTGGATTCAGGCATGGACTAACAGATGTTGAGGGACGAGCTATGCTAGATCTGGGGTTATGGTTGGCATAGATTGCAGTTTGTGCCAAAGAAAGAAAATTTACATTTTCTTGACACTCAAGACATTTGACTTTTAGAGAAGAAAAATTTACAAGTTGTGCTAACTCATACAAAGAATTATGTCTACAAGAAGATGAACAAGCAATATCTACAGTGGAGGGGTCTCTATAATATTTGGATTGTTTACAGGAAATCTCAATACATCGACGGTCAATGGTGGATCTTTTGGGAAATGATATAATGGCATAAGATGAATTTTCTGTGATATCTGCTGAGGTAATTTTGTTCGGGATGAGAGGCTTAGGATTATTTATCACCCAATGTTCTAGAAATGTCAAGTCTTCCCAATGAATTGTCTGATGCTTAATCTTCTCGTTTTTTGCATCAGTGAGGACAACTACACTTGACTTTCAGTCTCGGCTGGGTGTATGGTGGATGGCTAGCCATAAGGTATTGGTGTGACGAAAACAACCTTTGGTTTGAATGGCTATGTTATTTCTCTTTTTGTGCATATCGAAACCAGTGGTTTGGATCTAGAGCTGTAAGATTTGGTCAATGGTTTCATCAAATGTATAGATAGAGAAATTTGGATAACAGTCAAAATCGACTGGGCGATTGGATAGAGGAGCAACAATTTCGCCTATTAAGGAATCAGTATACCTGTTATGCGTCAGATCTCTGACAGTAGCTAACACAAAAGTATGTAATCCTTTATTTGTAGAAGGATTGATTCCTACTCGAATTCATCCTATATGGAGATGGTTTGTCTTCAGTCTCTTGGCCTCTGCCTGTAACTCTTTTGGATTTAACAGAGAAATGGTCTCGAGATTGTCTGAGTTTTCTTGGATTTGACCCACAGACTCTTTAATGCTAATCCTAGTGGCAGCTTTTAAATGGAAAACAAAAAGATCACTATATACTTCTGAGGGAGCTATAGCAAGTAGTTCCCAATGAGTAGAGGGTTGGGATTCTTCATACTCAAGTTCAGCACTGTTCAAGACACGACTAGAACCTAAAGCAAACATATCCCTTAAAGGGTTTTCTTCAGCCTTAGAATCTCTCTCTTCTAATTCTCAGAAAGAAATTGATTTCCGGAATGGATCCATTCTTAATGAGTATAAGATTTAGAATACCGATCTTCTGAACCAGACATTACTGGCTCTAATACCAATTTTAAGCAGGGGCTTCTATCACAATCTTGCTACAGTGGTGCTATAGTGTCGCGCGCTCCATGCGCTATGCCGCTGTCACTCTCTACTGACATGGCCTTGCTGTGTCTCTTTGTTTGTCTTCACTAATCGACATCTGGTGAACTTAGTGTGAACCTACTTGGATCTTTCATGCTCTACAACCTCTTTATACAGCTTCCTCGCCTTCTGATGGTCTGGCATCCCTTCGAACCTTTAGCGAACCCCTAATTAAATTCAAGTGAATATTATGTGACAACTACTATAGGGGCTTCTATCACAAGCTTGCTACAGTGGTGCTACAGTGCTGCGTGATCCGTGCGCTATGCTGTTGTCGCTCTCTGCTGACTTGGCCTTGTTGTGTCTCTTTGTTTGTCTTCACTAATCGACCTCTCGTGAACTTAGTGCGAACCTACTTGGATATTTCATGCTTTACAACCTCTTTATACGGCTTCCTCGCCTTCCGATGGTCTGGCATCCCTTAAAACCTTTGGCGAACCCCTAATGAACTTCAAGTGAAGATTATGAGACAACTACTACACAGCAGTACAAATTAAAGAACACAGGCATTCAGATACAGAATGGTGTACTCTTTTTATTTCAAAATGGATGAAATTTTTACAGAGAGATTCTTTACAGAGATTGACTATCTTCACATTTATTCTCAGAATCGTGGGGTGGTGGGTCGATTCTCAGAATTGCCCCATGTGCCACGCCTTTGGATCATTTCGATCTTTTTTAATCTTTTCGATCATTTCTTCACAATGGATAGAAGCTTATTCCCTTTGTCTTATTCATCGTCTTTCTCTCCATCTTCCAAACAGTGTACCCACAATCCCACAGTGTCTTTCTTTCCATGTAAAGATATGACCCTCGACTGTAGAGATCAAAAATAAGCCTTACACCATCAGTATTATAAATAATTATTTTTTATATCCATGCCTACTTGTCGCGAACCTACATACGGTCAGTCAAGGTATACTGAATTCACGTGCGTACATCTCATTCGCCTCCTAAAGTGCAGAGGAGACAAATACACCAAGCAGATACATAAATTTATTGGTTTTAGTAGCAGAATTTGTAATTATCTATCTTTTCCTTTTCATGCTTTGGAATTTGTAATTATCAGATGGAGATGATAAATACAAGATAAGAAAAGTACAGAAGATGATGTTTTTTTTGTTTGAACTCTTTCTTTTCTACATGGGTAAGGCCAAAAACTCGCTAGAAAATGTTAAATAAATGAATACCAACTAATAACGAGATTATAAACTTCTTTTTTCATAATTTAAAATCTAATACCTTAAAATTGCAAACATTATCTACATTGCACTTCAGTGATTTTGATACTCTAAACCAAGGATACCACCTAACACTTTATCCATGACACATCATGCATCATTTTATTAGTGCCATGCTAATTTTTTTTTAACTAATCTCTCTTTTCTTCATACCCATAGAGAGTAACTTGGTTTCGGTCAATATCTACATCTTGCATAGCTGTCAGAAAGGTTAATTTGAAGAGGACATTAACTATATAATAACTTAAAGATATAAATATATGAATATTTAGAGAAAAGTTTTCCATTATCGTGATACTACCCATGACAACATGCATGGAAGGTGTTTAGTTTTGAAATAATTATTATCAATGGGCAACAATAATTATTATGGTTGTTTCCTTCATCACCATGAGTTGTCCGATATCAAGAAAATTTCCAAAAATTAACATAATATTTTATAGAGTCCAATATCATCATTTGAAAATCTATTTGGAAATTAAAAGCTCTCAGTGGTCTTTAGTTAGATGTGAAATTTAAATAATCCATGTCATTCAGAACACTAAATTTCAATTGTGAATTTTTAGTTAAAAGGTTTTAAATTTTTAGTTAAAAAGTTTTAAGTATTTTTTGAAGTGTTGAACCTATGTATATATATATATATATATATATATATATATATATATATATACATATATACATATATATAGTTAAAGATTATATTTTAAATAATGAATGATCATGATTTAACCAAAAATGATTTCTTTGACTACATAATAGTTAACCAGAGTCCTTTATCCAATTTTTTTGTTGCAACCAATTTACTAATTTGCATTAACGTCTTAACGGAAAAAAAAACATGCATGAGTTTTTTAGTTCATAATTACATTCCCATTGGAGATGCATAAAAGGAAATAGTTATTCTTGTATTCTCAAACATATTATCATAATTTGTAATCTTACATGTGTGTTACATGTGTGCTATATATTGTGATCATGAGTTATAATTGTGAGTTTCTAGATTACTATCTTTAGAGCCTAATCAAATCCACTTTCTTAAAGCATGAATAGGCCTAATGGTTAAGAGAATGTGTTTCCTCCTAAGAGGTCACAGGTTCAAAAACTAGAAGGGGTTAGAGTCGGTATGCCTTCATAGACATAATAATCAAATCGTTGTGTGGAGGTGGGTCTCTTGTCCCACAAACAAGTGGGTATCATACACTAGTTTGGTTTCTGGATTGGTTATGACCTTAAAATTGGATAATAATAATAATTAGGATATAGATTGTTAGAAATTCCTAATCTATAAGGGTGAAAGCATGGAGCTAGGTTACACTTTTTGGCAAGAGATGACACATTTGGGTGGAAAAAATGATTGCTCAATTGAGGACTTTTTAAGCACTGGATCGAGCCGTTTGAGCACTTAAACAGTATAACCCAAAGTTATTTAGGAGCTCGATTTAGCCATGTCTTTGTGGAAGTCAAATGAAGGAGATTGGGTTTTGGATTTATTTTCTGGCTCAGGTAAGTTTCATTATATGGAATTGAATTTCAATATGTTATTTATTAATCTATATGTCATTGTAATAATTTACTTCATTATTTCTTTTGTGCTTGATAATTAGGTACAACACTAACATGTTGCCTTCAAAAAGGAAGAAATTGCATTTCCATTGAAAAAGATCCAATACAGTGCAATTTTATTTAGCAAATAATTAATGCTCTTCAATTTCTTCCAGATGCAACGAAAGAAATTGGGTTGAAGAAAGGGGACTTTAGTGAATCATGTGTGGCGAAAAACGCAAAGGAACCCCAACCACCATTAAATGGAATGATTGGAAAGGCATACATTAGGAGATTCACAGACATCAAAGATCCATTAGAGGAGGAAAATGAGAAAAACGAAGTAGAAAATATTGTGGAATAAGACAATGATGAAACTCCAGAGGACGAAGAGTTTGGATTACATGACATTGTTGATTAATTTTAAGTTATGCTTGGAAATCAAACTCATTCTTGGAAACTATTAGTTAGTTATACTTGTAATGTTTTGACTTTGACATTTTATGAGAAGAATAAGCACTCAATTTAGGTTGTTATGTGTTCAATATTTGTATTATGTGATTTTCACATTCATTTTTATGTTAATCATTATTTTTTGAAGAAAAAAAAAGTGATTATTTTTTTTTTCACATGAAATTCATGAAAAAAACTATTATTTAACCATTTTTAGTTAAAATTTTCCTATAAAAATTATGATTTTGACATGTCATCTCTAGCAAAAAATAAAAAAAATTTATCAAAACGTGCAGTTTTTTTAGTTATATTTATGTTAAAAATGGTTATTTTTTTGTCAATTGTTAAAAATTATTGTTTTTTAGAGACAATTATTTCATTTGGATTGAAATATTAATTAACGATGTATAAATAAGTAGAATATCGAAAATTCAAAATATCGACCTTCTTCTTTAAGTATGCAAAATAATAAAAACCTCACTACAAAAAAAAAAAAAAAAAAAATTAAATCAAAGCAAGAAAATATGAATAAGAAGACCACTTCAAAAATTATTAAATTTAGAAAATAATTATTTACATTTCATACATTAGAAAATTTAAAGTAAAAAAATAGGTCTTTTAAAAAAATGGCCTGATGCAAAATTACCACTTTTTTAAATCAGCATGAAAATCACTACGATTCTAAAATGTTAGGTACATAAAAAAATTTAAATTGCCAAAAATTATGCTCTAAAAAGACATGTGTGTTCTGCGTCACCCCTTTTCAAAATCGGGTCACTTTTTTGCTATCTCTACAAAACAGGTAACAGTATCAGTTCCCGTTTCAATGTTTACATTATTCTCCATAAAGTGATATAGGAAAAACAAAATAGAAAGAGACCATTGACCTATCTCTTTTCTTCTCCTGAGAACCCCCGCCAATCTTATTTCATATTCCTTCTATAATTAAGATTTCTATAGGTCATTCCAAAATTTATCCTTGATTAATAATCAGTTGAGGCAAATAAAATAAATTTTATTACTTTTTATCCATGCCAAGAATTGTAGGGATATTACATACTCCCCCCCTCAAAGAGAACAATCTCCTTGGTGTTCATCTCTCATTAGAAATTTCACTGCTACTAATGATATATCAATCTAAACAACCCAAAAGGGGATCCTTTCCCTTTAAAATGAAGGATTTCATTTCCAAGAAATACCAATAAGTAAAAATAATAACATTTTATCAAATGTCACAAGAATTTAGAGTTGCAAAATATGCAATTTTTACCTTCCATCAGTTAGCCATTATTCGAATTCGTTGAAACACAACATAATCTATATACCAACTAAAAGTTACTCACTAATCACTCTTGGAAATCATGGTCACTTTTATGCAAGTACTCTAATAATGGTTTGACAGTCGAACAACAGGAACCGTGTAATGTATGATCAACAAATCCGACATAATCACCTTAGTCATAACAATTTTAAGGAAATGAAATAATTTTAACTATCCCTTATTCATGCAATGTCAGGTGATATTTTAATCGGAGTACTTCCACAAGTTTCTAGAGAGCATCTAGTTCTCAAATCATCATAAGATCAATAACTGCACCAACTGCATATCATCTTGGATCTTGCTAAATACATCCACACACTACTTCTAAAAATACTCAGAGAGCACTCAACTCTCTAATCATCGAAATTATCATTAATTGCATCAAGTGTAAATTGTCTTAGCCCCTGCTAAATGCATTCACCATATCAGTATTACAATAAAGGAACTTACACTTTCAATACTTCATTTTCGATCACTAGGATCCTTTCCTATCAAGATGTACATAAAATATTTACACAATTGTATAAAATTTCATTTTTAACACAACACATAACTGATCAGTTAATTTTTTCTACTATGAGAACCACAATGGGAAAAAGAATACTCCTCCCAATTAATGGGAAATGGTTTCTACAACTAGATTGATCCATTTTCACATCCAAATAGTTTTGTGATAGAGAACATACGAGGCCTTTATGGAATTCTACTATCCAAATATCTCAAGAATTCAAATGATGACAAAGGGTCTAATAAAAGATTATTATTAAGAACGTCCCGCCTATTCCTCTGACAACATCTTGTTATGAAGAATTTTGGGCCTCCTCCAATAGGCTCCAAAATCTACAGAGTTTCCTAAGGACTTTTCACCTCCTTAACATTTTTTTCTAACTATTTTCCCTTATTGAGATCATCTATCTCTAGGGAGAGGTAATCTCGGTATTAAACCACCATGAACCCATCCAGTCGGGCTATCACCATCAAACCAAGGCCTCCTAGCCTTCACAAATATCCATAACTGTCTGGAAAGTGAAATTATTTTTACCACCTCTTCCCACTGTGATATTCATAGTTTTCCATATGCACATTAAAATTAAAGAAATAGGAACATTTATGTACATCATCTATTCATACTTGACCCTCAACATGGGTCCACAATATCTAGATTTATAGGAAACATAACTGACATGCAAGTTGTATACATTATGATTTTCCAAATAACATAATCATGCATATCATAACATTATACCTTCTCATTTATAGTTGTAATTCACATTGCAACGTTTTATCTTCATAGGTTCTCATGTTGTCATTAATCTACCCCTGCATAATCCCATTAACAACATTAATAATAATTGTTTTTAATAAAACCATACCTTCTAAAAAATATTGCTATGCATCAGATATTTTATCAATACATTTAGAATTCATTTTGCATGAATCAATTTTCTAAGTAGTTCAACATGTAGAAAGGTATTGATCCTATTAATTTTCATAAACCACTTTCATGCATTATAGCAAGCATAACAAGTAAGGATACATCTTTTTAATGTTACAACCATGAAAATTTAAATCAAAGTTTTCCATAAAGTTGTATTTTTCATAACAACAGTTAAGGAAACAATACTTTAATGTTAGGTCCCTATACTACTAGTGTAACCCCTTATTGTTATTAGTACAACCCCCTTATTATATTGTTGTGCCCATGTAGTCCTGATATTGTTGTTAGTGTGCCCCATAAAAGTCCACTATTGTTATTATTGTTCCCTTACATTATTATTTTTATGTCAGCTCTGATTAGATTATGACCCCTTAGACTCCTATATATAGAAAGGAGGCCTTCTCATTTGTATCATCTAAGAATTGTTCATTTGTGTAATGTAAAGGAGGTTGACCACTCGAAGAGGCTTATTTCTAAGATGTTAATCTATCTTTTGTATCTTTTTGTGACCTGGTTTCATAACATTTGGTATCAGAGCTTTGGATTTTAGGGTTTTGCTGCTCCAAATAGGTAATCGTGGCATTTTCACTATAACGTTTTTTCTGTGACATTTCAGAAGCGAAAAAAAAAATGCATTTGGGACGAAATCGTGCTAAACCTCGAGACCAAATTTTAGAGCCTCTCTCACTATATTTGTGAAGATATGACCTGAGGAAGTTAGGGTTTTTGCAAGCTCCAGAATTTCATTTAAAATAGGTCATCATGGAAATTTTGCTATAAAGTTTTTGCTACAAAGTTTCAGAAGCTAAAAAAAATAAAACCCATTTGAGAGGAGAACTTGCGGAAGCTTGGGTCTAAATTTCAGATCTTGTCTTGCTATATTTTGAGAGATATGATCTAAGGAATCTAGGGTTTTAGCAAGCTCCAGAATTCCTCTCAAACAAGTCGTCGTGGAATTCTCGCTATAATATTTTTTCTACAAAGTTTCAGACTCTGAAATTAAAACCCATTTGAGCAGAAATATTGCTGAATTTTGGGTTTGAATCACATATCTGTTCTTGCTATATTGTTGGAGATATAATCTGAGGAAGTTAGGGTTTTGCAGACTCCTGAATTACATTATAAACAGATGAGATTGGGAAAATATTCATAACTTTCTCTCTGACCAACAAATTGAAATTTCGTAAGAAGTTTCAGAAAGAGGACAAATAATAGTTTTTTTTTTATAGTTTTTAGAGCCGAACGTCGAAACAGTGACACGTGGCATGTCGTAGAAGTTTTCTATAATGACACATTATATAATCAGGTCATTTAGGATTTTGGGCATAACTCTTTCTTGGAGAATAAAATTCTGATAAGACTTGTGGGGTTAGAAAGAAGACTCAGAGGGCTACTATAGCAAGAAATTTTAGAACTTGGAGATATCAAATTACCGAGTTACAGTTGTTTCAAGATCAGTCTCCTAAAATCAAGAAAAGGCGATATGAGGAAGTTTGATGGGAACGATCTGGTAAATTGGATACTATAGATGGAGCAATATTTTGATCTACATGAGGTTCAACTATTACAAAATGTACATATTGCATCTTTATATTTGGAACTAAATTGATTTTTATGGTATAAAGGGTTTTGTTGTTGTAAAGCACTTGTCACTTGGTCAATTCTCACAGAAGAAATGATAGCACATTATGAGGATACAAAGAGTAACACCTTCTTTATCCAATTGATAAATCTCTAAAAAAAGGGTTCAATGGCAAAGCACATTGAGGACTTTCAAAAATCGAATATAAGGGTAAATGATATTCAAGAGAAGCAAAGGATTGATGTCTTCATAGGTACTTTAAAGGATAACATTCAACATGAGGTTCGTCTTTGGGAACCTGATTCATTGGAGAAGGAATTCAGGTTGGCAAGAAAAATTCAAAGCGAAATTATGGAAACAAGGAATACCACCACTCACGACTATAATTATGGAATTGTTTTTTCTATTGGCCTTCCACAACCTACAAGGTTTACACGACAACAATTGGAAGAAATAAGAGAAAAAGGGCTTTGTTACAATTGTGATAGCAAGTACACTAAAGGTCATAAATGTGCCGAGAAGAGTTTATTTTACATATATTATGAAGAGGAGGAAGAAAATGATCAAGAAACACCAAAAGAAGATGATATAGACCAGGAACCAACCCTAGAGAAAGAAGAAATCCATCCGACCATATCTTTTAAAGCATTGGCAAGAATTACCACTCCTTAAACTCATAAGATAGAAGAACATATCAATAATAAAAAGGCTCAAGAAGTGAAATATCACATCGAGAAAGAAGAAATGAATCTCACCATATCTTGTAATGCATTGGCCGGAATTACCACTCCTCAAACTATCAAGATAGAAGGACATATCAAGAAGAAAAAGGTTTAAGAAGTGAAAGATCACATTCAGCATCAAGAAATGAATCCAGCCATATCTTGTAATGCATTGGGAGAAATTACGACTTCTAAAACTCTCAATATAGAAGGACATATCAAGAAGAAAAATATTCAAGCAGTGAAATATCACATCCAGCATCAACAACAATTTCTCCAACTTTTAAAGTACAATGCCACTTTGGTGCAGAATTAGATGAAATAATGGGTAGACCAACATCACAGTGAAAAAAGTTTTGATGTAGGCAATTGGGTATTTTTACGGCTACATCTCAAGCAAGATATTTATGATAAAGAAATGTTGGCAATACTACATGCAGTTAAGAAATGGTGACC
This sequence comes from Pinus tabuliformis, assembly GCA_031772625.1. Classification (NCBI taxonomy): domain Eukaryota; kingdom Viridiplantae; phylum Streptophyta; class Pinopsida; order Pinales; family Pinaceae; genus Pinus; species Pinus tabuliformis. The sequence continues at coordinate 224,738,197 of CM062818.1, read as the reverse complement.
TTACCTAATGGGAAGACACTTCAAGGTAAAAATGGATCATGATAGCCTTAAATACTTTTTAGAACAAAGGTTATCTTTAGAAGAATAGAAAAAATGGGTCACAAATATGTTGGGTTATGACTTTGAAATCATCTACAAAAAAGGGAAGAAAAATGTTGTTGCAGATGCACTCTCGAGAAAGGATGAGGATGTGTAAGCGTTGTTTTGTGCTAATTCTATTATCTAACTAGATTTGATAAAAAAAGCAAGGGATAAATGGAAGAAGGATGAAGAAGTGTGGCCACTCATTCAAAAGTTGCAGAAGATCCCAGTTCAAACAATATTGCCAGAACTTGACAGGGAAGGAAAAATCATATTGGAGCCTGGAGCTATCATAAATACAAGAACCCGACAGCTACGAAATCGATCAATTTCAGAGTATCTCAACAAGTGGAAGAACTTACCCATTGCAGATTCCACATGGGAGGACAAGAATTTTATACTGAAGCATCAATAAAAGTGTCGAGGACAACACTTTTTGAAGGAGAGGGGCATGTTAGGTCCCTATACTACTAGTGTAACCCCTTATTCTTATTAGTACAACCCCCTTATTATATTGTCGTGCCCATCGAGTCCCCATATTGTTATTAGTGTGCCCCATATAAGTCCACTATTTTTATTATTGTGCCCTTACATTATTATTTTTATGTCGGCTCTGATTATATTATGACCCCTTAGACTCCTATATATAGAAAGGAGGTCTTGTCATTTGTATCATATAAGAATTGTTCATTTGTGTAATGTAAAGGAGGTTGACCCCTCGAAGAGGCTTATTTTTAAGGTGTTCATCTATCTTTTGTATCTTTCTAATGTCACATCCATGAAAATTTTAATCGAAGTTTTGCATAAATTTGTTTTTTTCATAACAACAATTAAGGAAACAATACTTTAATCCTTGAAATTCTCATAGTTTCTAAATCATGAAACATGTCATTTCATTTATGCACATGCATCTAATCAACAACTATTAATTCATACCATCTAACATCACCCTAAAATCATCATTTCGCATATTTGTGATGCTCAAACAAAGGGGTTATAAACATCCAATCCAATTAATATATCATTAAGTTCATAGAACCACATAATAAATCACTTTAATGACACTATTGTTTCATGATCCAAGTTCTTATTGCCTTCAAAAACACATCGTCATAGGGATGCATGGTTAGAATAATATTCAATTTTGCAATAATTGTAAGTTTCTTGCATCTAGATAAAATACTAAATATAACTCTATTCATTCAAAGACATTTATTTGTAATCAATGTGTAAGTGTCAATAACTATTAGGGTAATAATCCAAACATTCCCAATTTCCATAGTGTACTATTACCAACTGACCAACACATGAAGTGACTACTATAATCACTTGTTTACAAGTTGCAATAAGCTTTAATCAAAATTATTCATGCATATAAATATTATTAGTTAGTCATAGAAAACTAACTAATCAATGTTACTAGCCATCTTAAATTTTATCATGACAAGACTCAATCATCTTTTAGCCATTACAGTCAGGACTTACTGCTTGAATTATTATCCATCTTTAACATCTAAAGGGTTTTTTTTTAAAACACCCTATTTCCCTTTTCAAGGAAATTAACCATCTTATACATTCATGCATTCATTCATTATAAATAGTGCATCGTAACATTTAGACATATTCATTAAATATATCATTAATATTTTCATATTTAGAAAGGTTGGTAATCAATTCTCGCTTTAACGAGTGAGTGCCTAGGATTATTGATAGGTGAAACAAATGTTTTTTTCTTTTATCCTTATCAAGTTTCAAATATCATGAGAACAAATTATAACAAACTTTATTACTTATTACTCTTTAATGCAGTTATAAACTTGCGTCATGCATCTCATGTCAAAAGTAGTTTATATTACATATATCATTATGTAGTTTGTTAGAATCATAGATGGGTTGATGCTCATTATATTCATATCTCTACTTCTTTTCCACTTACCAATTCCAAAAGGGTGTTAGTGTTGTAACCTTCAACTATGATTCCACTTGTAACATCCCCGAGTAACCTCGCATGAAAATGCATGGACTTATAAATCTCTTACACAATTTACCCATAGGTAACTATCTAAATTGCTATTCTAGATTCCTCTTTCACCATTAGATATAATCTTAATCATTATATAGAATAACTTTAGTAAAAGAATAGTAAGCTATATTAACATTTACAGTCATTGTTATAGCATACCATCATAGACTTTTTGATATAACCTTGCATCATCTCCATCATTCTTTTAACTAGTTAGTTAATAACATACTTGATATTATAGATATTAGCGCATGAAATGAATCCACATCAAAAAAATGGCACAACAGGAAACCACCACATAAGACACTGATATACCCTGGACACCCTGTAGCATGAAAGCTAACAAATGTTTAATTTTATTATTAAACACTTGTGAGGGTTTTCACTCGTAACTCAATGGATTTTAATAGAGTCCATCCACTAACCATTGTCATATATTACAAAGAAATATAATTTAAATACAACACATCTAGCTAGAAGCTATAATAATCATGATGATATCATTTACCCACAAATACTCAATTTTATATCTTTGTGGCCTAGTTGTACTCATCAACAGATCATTCTACAAGTCACATTCCTTAATATGCATTGATCGTTTATTAGTCACAAATATAACGATAATTTATCCTTTACATATGTCACCATCCTTCCTTGTCATTATTGTCATTAACAAAGTTAGATATCATGACTAGTTAAAGTATTAATCAACCAATAATTACTCTTTTTCAGTGACACTTTACCATCTATTTGTGTGCATACATAAAACATAAAAAAATATTAGGACATTCGTTCTTCACATGAACTAATAAAATAACATAACATGTATATAAATAAACATTGCATTAACCATTATTCCCCTCACAGAAGGACACATTCTTTTTCTTTTCCAAAATCAAACCACTACATTGTTCACATTGTTGAGTGTGTGTTATATTCCTTCCACGACTAGTCGCACACGTGGGGAGGGGTCATGGGGGGTTGTGGGGCAATAGAACCCCATGTTCATTGTGTCAGACACAACAGGTGGGCGGTAGCTCCCTATACAGCTGCGAGAATTCTTTTGTGGACCTAATATTAGGTGGGTAGAACTACCATTAGGGGAATTTTGAGGTCCAAAATGGGCCTCCTAAGAAATATGTATAACCAAAATAAACTTTATAGTAACCAATAGGATTCAAGATGATGATGTCAACCATGGGGATTATTCACCATTTTTGGAGTAAAAATGCAAAAGGTTAAAAAATAATAAAATAATAAAACTACTTTTCTATCATATTTTCAACTTATCTCCCTAAGGTTTTACTTAAATTTTGAGTGGGAGTACTCACTGGATGAAAAATTTAATTCCTCATCCAAGGAGTACCCATGCTGCATACTTTCGATGGACTCTGCTATAAAAAAATGAGAAATACATGAAAAATGTGATTGCAATCATTATTTTTTTAATGTATTTCTCATTTTTGATGTAGCAGGGTCCATTGAAAGTATGAAACATGGGTACTCCTTGGATGAGGAATCAAATTCTACATCCAACAAGTATTTCTGCTTGAAATTTTAGTAAACCCATAGGGAGATATGTTGAAAATAGGAGTTGAAAAAATAGTTTTTCCTTTTTTTCCCTCTAAAATTTGATGATGTAATCTAATATTATTTTATTATTTCCACTATTATTTTATAATTTCCTTAGGAGGCCCATTTTAGACCTCAAAAGTCCTCTAATTCTATGGTTTTGTGGATGGGGTTTCCACATGGTTTTGGGCATGATGGCTTTTTGCCCATGGTATTTTGTAGATACGATCAAGGGAAATATGGTTATGTTCTAATCTAGGGTTAATGGATTGGGGTTTTTGAATGCTTCGACTTATGGTAGTCTTGGTTTCAGGATCCAAGGGAAATATCTGTGTATTCGATTTATATTCTCATCATTGTTTATTTTCTATTTTTTATAATTTTTGTGTAGGTGATTTCTATATAGGGTTAAGAGCTACATTTGATATCAGAGTTGTTTCAGCTTCAAGGGGACAACTTTGCTACTGAGAGGTTTTTCTCGAGCCTATGGTAGACCTTGTTCAATTGGAGATGTGCTGGATTGATTCTTGCGGTGAAAGAAGATGGTGAGTAATGGAAAGATAGATATCAATAAATTTAATGGTCGGAGTTTTGAGTTGTGGAAGCTCAATATGGAGGATCTGCTGGTGGGAAAAGATCAATGGATCACGATAGATCTGAGTACTAAACTAACGACCATGTCAGATGAAGACTGGGCAAAGTTGGATGAGAAGGCAAAGAGCACAATACATTTGTGTATTTCAGATTTAGTATTGTTGAATGTATCAGGGGAAGCTAAGAAAAAGTTTTTGTGGGACAAGTTAGGGACTTTCTTCCAATCTAAGTCTCTAGTGAGAAAATTCTTCCTACGTAAAATGTTGTATAACCTAAGGATGAAGGATGGAGATTTGGTGACAGAGCATATGAACGCCTTTAATACAGTGGAAAGTCTATTGTTATCTGGTGATATTAAAATTTCAGATGAAGATAAGTGCACTAATTTGTTATGTTCTCTACTAGATTCGTGGGATAATCTAGTTATTGCAATAAGTAGCAATATAACTACCTTGAGGTTTGACGAAATAGTCTCACCCTTGTTATCCGAGGAGATGATACCAAAAAATATGGAGGGCCAAAATGGATTGGCCTTTTCTGTACGGGGACAGTCCGATAACAAAAATAAAAATAAGACCTCAAGTGGGAGATCCAAATCTCCATGAAAACATGTAAAGGTGTGCTGGAAATGCGAAAAGGAAGGGAAATTCAAAAAGGATTGTAGATATAATGCTCCTAAGAAAGGAAAGGGATCTGATGATGCTCCTTCTAGAGAGGTGAAAACCACCTCAAAGGAAGGTGGGGATGTGTACTTGGCTTCTTCTTCAAGTACACATGTAGATCATGAGGCATGGTTGATTGACTCAAGTGCATCCTTTCACTTTACTCCCCATAGGGACTGGTTCTTCGAGTATGAAAAATATGATGGTGTTGATGACTTCTTAAGGGATGAAAAGAAGGCTAGAATCGTTGGACCTAGAAAATTCAAGATGAAGTTGCAATGTGGAAGGATTAGAACACTTCTAGGTGTTCTCCATATTCCTGCATTAGCTATAAATATGATTTTGTAGGGAAGATAGATGATGCAGGTGTAAAAATAATGTTCGAGAAAGATACTTGCAAGATGGTTTAGGGAGCATTGGTATTGATGGAGAGATTTCGGATTTGAAATATGTATAATTTTTTGGGTAGTATTGTTATTGATGGGTGCAATAGTTTTGTGGTTTCTGAAAGTGCAGCAAAAAATCTAGTGGTCTCTAGAGAAAAGACCATGGCATGGCATCAAAGGCTTGGACATATTGGAGAGAAGGGCCTTTGAATAATTCATGGTAATGGTATGGTAGAAGTTATGTCGAATGTCTCTCTAGATTTATATTTTTGTAAGCATTTTGTATATGGGAAGCAGAATCGGGTGAGTTTACCCTCTAGTGCTAATAGGGTGAATGGGATATTAGAGCAAGTGCACAATGATGTGTTTGGACCTGCGTTGGTTCCATCACTGAATAAGTATGTGTACTATGTATAATTTATAGATGAATTTTCAAGGAATACATGGATATATTTCCTTAGGGAAAAATATGAAGTCTTTGATAGGTTTAAAGAATTTAAGGATCTGGTGGAAAACTAGACAAAGAAGAAGATAAAGGTGCTAAGGACATATAAAGGTGGATAGTTCTGCAAGAAGGAACATGAAGAGTTATGTAAGAAGTGTGGTATAGCATGAAATAAGACTACTACATACACTGTAACTCATCAAAATGGAGTTGCAAAAAGAATGAAAATGAATGTGATGGAAAAGGCAAGAAGTATGCTAAGTGGTGTCGAGTTAGGAAAATAATTCTGGGTAGAGGCAGTGGAGACTACATGTTACTTGGCTAATAGATCACCTTCATCAATGTTAGAGGATAATACTCCACATGAGGTATGGACTGGTAAGGAACCCTCTCTTTCACATATGAGGGTATTTGGATGTGATGCATATGTACAGGTTCCAAAGGAGAAAAGAACCAAGTTGGATAGTAAATTTGAAAGGTGCATCTTTATTGGTTATAAGGATGGTTTAAAAGGTTATAAGATGTGGAACCCAAAAAAAAGGAAGGTTGTGTACAACAGATATGTGGTGTTTGGAGAGGTGAAAGATGTTATTAAACATGAATCCCTACCAAAGGAAACTAAGAAGATAGAGTTTGAGCTAAAGGAGGAAGAATCAGAGTTTACAACAAAACATGAATCAAAAGATGAAGAGCCACAAAATCTAGGTGTGAGAAGATCAGTTCGAGAAAGAAGGCAGACAGAAATGTATAGTCCATCTTGTTTATGTTCAAATTTTTACTTATCTATTACTAATGATGATCGTCAAAATATTTGGGAGGCAGTGGATTCAGAGGATGGAAAAACCTAGAAAGAGACCATGGTTGATGAAATGGAATCTTTGAAAGAAAATGAGGCTTGGGATTTGATGGAGTTGTCGACTGTAAGGAAACCCATTGGAAGGAAATGGGAGTTTAAGAAAAATATGAATGAAAAAGGAAAGGTGGAGAAATACAAATCTTGGTTTGTCGAAAAAGGTTATTCCTACATATTGAGAATTGATTTTGGTGATATCTTTTCTCTTGTTCACAAGGTAGCTTCTATTAGATTAATTTTATCTATCATTGCTACTTTTTATTTTGAGGTAGAATAGATGGATGTGAATACAAAATTTGTTCACAGGGATCTGGAAGAAGATATCTACATGAAGCAACATAAACACTTTCCGGTGAAGGGAAATAAAGAACTCGTATGCAGGTTAAAAAAATTTGTGTATGGGTTAAAACAGTCACCAAGGATGTGGTATCAGAAATTTGATACATATATACGCTAACTTGGCTTCACTGGAAACAAAGCAGATCATTGTGTTTATTTTAAATTAATTGGTGACCATCTTATTTATCTGGTCTTGTGTGCGGATGATGTGTTTTTTATTGGAAATGACAAAGAAATTATCTAGGATTTGAAGACCCAATTGTCTTCCCAATTCGACATGAAGGATCTTGGTGTTTCAAACTATATTTTGGGCATGGAAATTAAACACGATCAAGTAAAGAGGAAACTCTTGTTAAACCAGAGGAAGTATGTCAACACACTACTAAAGAGGTTTAATATGCATGATAGTAAATCGGTGAAGGTTCCTATTCCTGTAGGTATAAAGTTATTTATTGAAAAAAGTCCCAAGACACAAGAAGAGGAAGAATACATTTCCCATGTTTCATACACAAGTGTAGTCAGCAATGTAATTTATGTAAAGGTCTCTACTAGACCATACAATGCTCATGCAGTGGGAGTATTGAGCAGGTTTATGTCAAAACTAGGGAAGGCTCAATGGACAATAATGAAGTGGGTTTTCAAGTATTTGTGTGGCACTAGTGATTATGGTTTATGCTACCAAGGAAGACTAGGATTAGACAGAGTTTTGGACATCCGTGGCTTGGTTGATGCAGACTGGGCTAGAGATTGGGATCACAGAATATCTACAAGTGGGCATGTGTTTAACCTATTTTGAGGTGCAATGAGTTAGATGAGCAAGAGACAATATGTAGTGGCACTTTCAACTACAAAGGCAGAATATATGGCAGTCATTCATGCAACCAAGGAATTAGTTTGGATGCATAGATTGTGTTCAAGTATGGGGTTAGTACAATGAACTATAAGGATAGGTTGTGATAACCAAAGTGAACGTTTCTTGGCAAATAACCATTCTTATAATTCAAAGGAAAAGCACATTAATGTTCAGTATCACTTTGTGAGGGATATGGTTGAGGAAAAAAAGGTGTTGTTGGTAAAGTTGGACACTTTAAAGAATGTTGCAGATGCATTGACAATTTTGTGAGAATTGAGAATTTTTTTTGGTGTAGAGAAACAATGGGTGTTGCAAGGCTACACCAATGACTAAGCTCCGCTTTGACCCCCTGTGTGGAAAGTAAAACAACAAGTGGGAGAATGTTGGGTGTGTGTTATATTCTTTCCACGACTATATTAGGTGGGAGGAACTACCTATGGTTTTTTGCATGGATTTTGCACATGCATTTGGGCATGATGGTTTTCTACCCATGGTATTTTGTAGATCCGGTCAAGGGAACTATGTTTATGTTCTAATCTAGGGTTAACAGATTGGGGCTTATTTATGCTTTGACACGTACATATATGTATTGTAACATTTAAAGGAACATAATGGTAAATCAATCTGGTAGTCCTGTTTTGGGATCTAGGGGAAATATCTATGCATTTGTTTAATATTCTCGTCATTGTTTATTTTCAATTTTTTAGAATTCATTTGTAGGTAATTCCATTATAGTGTTAAAACCTACACACATTCCTTACTAGCATCTTAGATTTGGTCTCTGTGCATGTAGTTATATACCTTAAGAGAAACTAGCCTCTTAGATATGTAGTTATGTGCTCCTTTCCAAAAGAACTAATATACTAGTTATTATTCTTATCCATGTAATTGTGTGTTATTTTCTAAGCGAAAATAATGTAATAAATAGTATTCTCATGCATACAACTACATGTTATTTCCAACAACATTTTTCTTCCAAAGTAGAACTATTTACAATAACTATAGTACATGAAAATACATTCCCTATTTCAAAATAAAGTTAACACACTAATTATTATTTCTTGCACGCAACCACTTGTTTATTAATATGATAACTACTCTTCTTGCATGCACCCACATCTGTCTTTCCTAAAATAGGCTAACAAAATCTTGCATGCAAATGCATAATCTTTTCCATAAGATAACTAACAAATTCTTTCATAAAATACAAATTCGTTTCCAAATCATACTAACAAAATAGCCCATATTTCCTTCAAGAAAGTTAACGTAATGGCTATATTTTTATGCACCTGAGCATATATTCTTTTAAAAGAAATAGTTAATAATCTCATCCATCCATATGCATTTTTTTCCCAAAAAAATATATAATAACAACGATGACATATATGCATATAAATACTTGTTCTTTCCAAAAAATTAGCAGGATCCTAATTATCTATATGCCTAAACAACTATTATTTTTCCAAAAGGAACTAATACCATAATTATTAATATGGTTCATGTAATTACATATTTCTCTAATTCAATTGCTATTCTTTTGTGCATGTAGTATGTGTCCTTTCTAACATAATCTCCATTACTTTCATGCATACAAAGTCATAATAAAAACAAACATGGGTCCTTATATCTATAAAAACATGATTCATAAGCAAGTTTTCATGCAACATAATTCATATGTTTTTTCTTTCCAACATGTTAGCACCACTAATTTATCTTTACCATGTAGTGTTTTCTAAGTAAATTAAATGGTTAATATTTTTTGCACTTGATATTCATGTACAATCATTTCCTATAGGATAATCATTTTTTACTTTTACCATACTTGTATGCAAGCATAACCATAAGTAACCACTTTGAACAATGTGACCTTTTTCAAGAACACCACAAAATTTCCCATTCTATGTAACCGCAAAGTCATAGCTACTTATATCTTTGTTATGGTATGGCCTTGCCCTGCATGGTGCTATGGTCAGTCCTTGACTCTTAACAATATTTTCATTCTTGGCACTCGACCATTTGGTCAGCACGATTATAGGTCATCTCGCATTTACCATACATTGTTACTTTGTTTGAGGTGAGTCCCCAGTAACAGACTTCTACTCAAACATGAAGAAGTAATTCAGCACCAGCGCTCTCAAGATTGGTGTAGTTCTTGAAGCCATGAACCATACATCACCCTCGATGCACTCAACCATCGCATGGCTAACAATTGAGCGCAAGGGTTCTTTGGATTTGGCAGTCACAAAACATGGAATTTGAAAAAGAGCTGAACACGACCAACATCAACCAATGCTACGAAATAACATAGAGTGAGTTCTTGACATGGTGTGTTGGAGACACAATGCTTTCATTCTATGATAAGGCATTACATTCACTATAAATAAATGCATTTAATAACATCACAAACTTCACATCCAATGCCAAATCCATCTCCATAAATGGATACAGGGAAACTAAAACAGAAAGAAACCATTCGCCTATCCTTTTTTTTCTCCCGAGACCATGCCTATATTTGTTTCATAGTCCTTCTCTAATTATGAGTTCTACAGGTCGTTCCATAAATGATTCTTGAGATATAATAAGTTGAGATAATCAAAATAAATTTTATTACCTTATACCAATGCCAAGCATTGTAGGGATATTACATCTACCCATCTTTGGGTAAGTTAGGGTAGGCTACAAATAGATTATTGTGGACTCTGTGCGGTTTGGAAGGTCGACTTCTAACCACAATTTCACTGAAACTTACCATATAGAACGAATTTATTCTTTATTAACTTATTCAATTACCAATTAAAATTAAAATTCTTGAAATGTTTAAGAGATTATTTTATGTTGCCAGAAGTTAAAATAAGGTTATCTATAAGGCATTCAATTACTTTATAATGCAATGCAACCACCTATGCCTCCAATATATCCATTGAAAAAATGCCCTCCAAGTCATTCCTTTCCCACGCCCAGAATGTTTAAGAGGCCTTACAATTTCCAAAACCTCAAAATCATGAGAATATTTTTCTACAAATTATGATGTTCTTGCGCTAATAGAGAGATATACAAAGGTGTGTGAGGTCCTGCGAGGTTATAAACAAAAAAAATGGTGACTTTATTTTCCTGCTTGTGAACAAATACAGGCTATTTGTACACAACGCTGAAATTACATTACAATTGTGATTGTTACATGTTATTACTTCTTTTATTTGAATACCAAACAACCACAACTATAAATTTGTTCGTACACCAAACTAACATACAAGAAAATTTTGATATATTGAAATATAAAACAATGATATTTATATATGAATTTTTTTTATAGATTGGAATATTATTTTCTATCATCAATTAAAATATAATATAGTAAATATGTGATTCTTTTAAATATTATATGTTCAAAGTGTCTCTTCACCAATCCAAGGACAATGTTTTACATTGCATCTCTGATTGGGGCATGAATGCACCAAGTGGGAGGGGAGAGATCCCCTCCTATAGAAGCATAATCGTTGCTGAATTGAGCAACTACGGAGGAGCCACAACTGCAAATGGAGGTAAAGGAGGAAGAAAAGGTAGTCTGATCTTGGGAGCACAGTGGAAGGAAATAATATGGGAACAATACCTGCCAAGAGTAATGAAGAAGCCTCGATTTGTGATTCCTAGTAATAAATTGGAGCATTATTGAAAATTTATGAAATACCATGCGTTGATCTGAAACTTTATAGGCATTTGGCCCTTTGAAAGAGATATGGTTAAATGGATCCAACTGAAATGGAAACCAAAAGGGCATATAGATCTGAAGTTGGGGGTCTGGGGTTTCTTTATAGTGATCTTTAATAGTCTTGAAGATAAGGAGAGGGTTTTTAAAAATGGTCCATACTTCAACTACAATGTTGGTCTATTCATGTGACATTGGGAGGAATGTTATAACCTAGATCAAGAGAAATCCATGGTAGCCCCAGTATGGGTCAGATTATTAGATCTCTATGTAGATTTTTGAGATCTCGAAATATTGGAAGGAATTGGAAATTCCATTGGGAGTTTTGTTCAGATTTTTGACTCAACAAAACAAGGAATGTATACCTCATATGCTCATATTTGTGTGTACATGACCCTCTCAGAATTTATCAAGTTGGAGTACTAGGATGAGGTATGGAAACAACCACTGGACTATGAGCATATCCCATTTTGCCACAGAACATGTCATGAATACAACCACTTGTACAAAGAATGCTCCCTTAATCAACCTGAACCCATGTCATCTCAGACTGATAAGGTTGGAACAAAATCTCAGGATGACTTAGATGGATTTTAGGAAACCATAAAAAGAAGCGCAACATGTGAAATACTCAGGCTGCAGGCCAACAATAGCCTTGCAAGGCTCCCAACAACTAGAACTGCTACGAGATCTTGACGCAAGAAGATGAAACTCCTAGTGAGGTGCAATATCTAGTTAGTAAAGAAAACCCTAGTGCTCCTCCAAAGGCTAGCCAAAAATCTTAGAGGAAAGCTGAGGAGGAACCGTAGGAAAAAGAAGGACAAATGAAAAATAAATATGAAGTCAATATGGAAATCGATGGAACAAAGGAGAATCTCAGCGTAAAAGAATATATCATGAAATGACTACTGAATTAATGGAGGCACCTGGATAAAAAGTTCATTCCTGAGGACCAAAAGCAACTATACAAGGAAACTTTTCAACAATATCAAGCTAAAAATTGATCGGTTTCTTTGGATCAACTAGATCACCTAGGTTCTCAGCCAAGCCAAGGATCAGATTCGAGTGTTTCTGGAAAAGGAGGTAAGAAAAGAGGAAATAATAATTTTCAAGAATCCACACAGATGGTGGACAATTTGTTGGTAAAATTGGTTAGGGTGGTACCGCTTTCTGCAGTCTTCAACCAATTTAATAAGCCTTCCCAATGATTATCACATCCTGGAATGTTTGATGCATCAACAATAGAGGCAAGCAACAATGCTTTAAATATCATCCTGAAAAATACAAGCCAAGCATTATGATTCTCCAAGAAACTAAAATCCCAGAGATTAGGCTAAAAGCCCTGATTTGAAATTCAAAACCCCACTCAAGTAGTAGCTCAAGATTCCAAAGGGAGTACAATAGGGCTCACTATCTTATGGAATCCTATTGAAAGTACATTTGAAGAATGGGTTCGTATGCCTCAGATTCTCTTCGGAAAACTATGACACATCGATACTCGTGATTGGGCTCTAATATCAGGGGTATATGGGCCTCACTTTCCAGGAGAAAAAGGGTTTTTCCTTCAAGATCTCAGCAAAATCCGAATACTTTAACCAGAGGAAATGTGGATTGTTGGAGGAGACTTCAACCTAATTATGTCGCTAGAAGAAAAGAGGGGAGGCCTGCATCACATGGATGCCGAAATGGAAGTGTTCCATGACACAATAAAGGAGACACATCTAGTATATCTACTAACAAATAATGGGGTGTATACATGGAAAAACCAATGTCGAGGCACACATCAGGTAGCTTCACAACTTGATCATTTTCTAGTATCAGAGCATGTAATTAGTCAGGACATTTTTCTTGAAACATCCATTCTCCCATGCATGGGTTTGGATCACTCAACAATCAATCTAAAGATTGACCCGAAAACGGCTCCCAAAAATCATCCCTTTAGATTTGAATATTTCTAGCTCAGGGACCCCATTTTCATGCAAAAAGTGGAAAGTTGGTGGAAAGGGAGATCATCCCAAGGGAGGAACCACATGAACACTTTTCAACTGAAATTAAAATATTTGGAAACCCAAATTAGGAAGAGTTCAACCATATTATGGAAGATCAACACCAACTTTAGAACCAAATGAAAACAATTCAACAAAAAATCATTAGAAAAGGCAGATCTGAGAGCACCTCTTTGGAGGAAAACTGGTAAACAAGCTGGAAGAAAGAAGGAAACAAGAAGAAATTATGTGGAAGCATCAATCTTGTGTACAATTCCTTTGGGAAGGGGAGAAGAATACTCATATTTTCCAAAACGTTATGATCCAACACCGACAACGTAATAGAATTCTTTCCCTTAATGATGATACAAGGAATAGATTCGTGCATCATGAAGAGATGGAAAGATTAGTTGTAAACCTTTTTTAGTCTCTTCTAATGAAACCTCCAAAACATAGATCAAAAGTTATTTGGAGAATAACTAGGCACATTCCTCAACTCATCTATCGAGAACAGAGCCTGGAAATCATGTGAGTGGTTACCCATTAGGAGATAGACGATATTGTTAAAGGAATGGCTAAAGAAAAAGCAAAGGGGCTAGATGGCTTCACTACAAAATTATAGCAGGTTTCTTGGAGCTTCATCAGTAACAATATTCTAGAGGTGGTGGAGGAATCCCTTCATAGTTAGAAGGTATGTCAGGGTCTCAATTTGACATTTATTTCCTTAATTCCTAAAGCTACCAAATATGAAGACCCTTAAGGCTTTATACCATCACCTTATGTAATTTCATTAACAAGATCATTTCCACAGTTATTGTTAAACACCTCAAGCTTCTCCTTCCTGGTCTTATCTCCTGTGAGAAAACTGGTTTTGTGGAAATCCGTCAAATTTTGGATGGTATTATTACTTCCCAAGAATGTGTCCGTTACATGAAGAAACATAAAATCCCTCACATGATGATCATGTTGGAACTTTCAAAATCCTATGATCAACTAAGTTGGACATACCTTATTAGTATTCTCAAGTCTTTTGGCTTTGAGCAACACTCACTGAGTTGGATCTTGTCTCTCATTTCGTCTCTTGTTTTTTCAATCCTACTAAATGGCTCCCCCTCCCAAACCTTTAACCCTTCACGTTTCTTGAGAAAAGGTGACCATATATCCCCTTTTATTTTTATTATAGCGGTACCTCAAATCGATGGCTCAATCATCCCAAATCAATGGCTTGCACCCCTGAGGCAACGATCTCCCCATTACACACAGGGAATTTGTGGATGACATTATGTTATTATGTCAAGTATCAGTTAGGGAAGTAAGAAGGGTCAAAGATATTCTTCAGCACTTCATGTTAGCCTCGGGTACCTAGATTAATAATGACAAGCCAAATATATTTTTCTTTAATACCCCTATGAAAATCCAAACCTTCCTTGCTTAGATGCTAGGCTTTCACATCAATTCATTACCTATCAAATATATGGGAATGTCGTTGGATCCTAACTCCCTAAAAACATCATGTTGGAAAGTGTAATAGCCCCAAAATAAAAACATGTAATTAATTAGATTACTCATGTGATTTATAATCAACACGCAATTTATCAACTAATTAACATCAAATTTCAAAAATATGAGTAGAGACAACTTACCTGTGGCAATGATGTTTCTCACTTGTGATTTCAGGGTTGAATGCTAGTTGAATTCTGCTAACTACAACAAAGTCTTGGGGATGACTCTCCACCGAACCATAGGCTCAATTGCACAAAATCTTGCTACAACTGGCCACCCCCGAGCCCTCAATCAACATACTACTACCAGGGAATCCTTTGTCTCACAACACTATTCTCCCAAGAGAATGGATGATGGAATCATGGAATGATGGAATGCCTCTCATCTTCCTCACCATCTATTAAATAGAGCAAACATTGGAAGGGGAACCACATGCACACACTCCATGTGTCAACATGCAACTTTACTGCTTTCTTGTTTTATTTCTTTTGTTTTTACTTTTTGATAGCTTTACTGATTTTTACTGCTTTCTTGTTTTATTTCTTTTGTTTTTACTTTTTGATAGCTTTACTGATTTTTACTATTTTTCTGTTTATTTTTATTTATATTTATTTAGAGCTTTAGTATTGTTATTTATTTTATTATTATTTATTATTTATTTAATATTACTATTTTTTATTTATTGTTTATTATTTATTTTCTTGTATTTTAATATTATATTATATTATTTATTATTTATTGTTTTTATTATTTTTTATTATTTATTATTTATTATTAAGGGACATTACATACTCCCCCACTTTAAGGAACTTCATCCCGAAGTTAAGTTGAATTATTTAACATTTTATTTTGTTATTTATTACTTCATGTTCGCTGACACCCTCTGCTGAACTAGTATAACCAGTAGGCATCGAAAGTTTCACAACACTCGGGAAATCCCAAGGAATCTCTGTCCTTTTTCCCACTTTCGGAACCAGGCATAAGCCTCCTCGGTCTGTATCCTAGTCCAAGGCCAGCCCCAAGCCTCACGCCTGACTCAAACCTCATCTGCCCCAAGGTAGGCATCTAGTACAGTGCTCAATGTCTCTAGGCATCTTGCAAGGTTGGCCCACTCCCTCCACAACTCACTGAGGCGCACAACCCCAGGCATCGAAGTCCTCACATGCCTACAAGACTTCGGCATCCCAATACAATACTAGGCACCTAGCCTTCAATATCAGGCACTTGGCCTCCTCAAGATGGTCCCATAACCTGTCAAGAGCTACCCATCTAGAGATATACAAGATAAAAGAACCACTGACATATGTAGTATTGATTCAGTTTGTCCCCAGCCCATATGGTGTTAGATATTCTCCCTCGTAGGTAAGGGCTCCTGTAAGATCATCAAATAAACTGGCTCTCTTAGCCCATTTTTGGATTTCGTGTCCATCACCACATCTCAACATACATCCAATGCATTAGCAATAACCATAGTATCATAAAAATAATCCATATGCCAAATCTTGCATGTCATCCAAATAACATAACATCATTGTTATCACAACATTCTAAATAGTAAAGAACTACATTCTCTTGCATGTCGTAAAATTTGCATGTGATTACCACATGCTTCACATCATAAAACACCCTCATAAGTTATACCATTAACATATTTGCATTAGAGATATATCATGACATCACATAATAAACGAAACACATGTCAATATAACCTCATATCATAACATCATTATCCCTATGCATATCATATTCATCATGAGCATTCAACATCATTATCATAACAACTAAATAAATATGTGCATCATTATCATATCATGAAACATCATTAATATGAGAGTCACACTATAAGCATAATCACCAACATGAAAGACTTTGTACATCCAAAATCAATCAATGAGATCAATTCCTAATTGACACAATGTCAAAAGCTCCCATATTATCAATAATATTAAACCAATATCAACAAGGTCTAGCGATTTTTCCCTAGGTCAAATGTGAACCCAAACTATTAGTATTAACAACATTATTAGCTATATCAAAAGAATCCAATTAACATCCTAACTCAATAGAGAAACATACATTAGGTAGAAAATCAATATTGTGATTAAAACAAAAGAAAATTCAAACAAATTGTATTATTGAATGAATAAATGAATAAGTATATTTTATTTTCCCCTTCTTTCATATTAAATATAAAAACTATTTTTTATTATTATATAAAACAATTCTTTTATATATTGATTTAAATATAAAAATTACAATTTTAGAAAAATAATATTGATTCCTTGAACCACACATATGTATACATTTATTGACATTATATACCCTCTAACTTTATTTAAGTCACTTTTGCTCAACTCACTTTTACGATATATAACATCTATTTATATTAGATATACACTCTATTTAACATTATATTACTAACGAGTTTTATACCATTAACTTTGCATGCCCTGTCACGCCATATGAAGCCCAACCCTCTCAGGTGGCATGCTCTATTGCTCCGCGTTTCATCTTTACAACTGAAAATAGCCAGTCGGATCCACGGTAATCGACCTTTGTCGTGAGTCTACACAGTTTATTTCAATGTAATTCGTTGTGCGAGCCGAGAACGTCCATGTTCCATTTCATAACTCGTTATTTATAACTTATTATAATTGACAAACCCTTAATCTTTAATTCTGCAACTATACTTGTCAATGAGCTGAAGAAGACTGAACCTAAATTAATAATGAGATACAAAACCAATCTAGACTAATTTAATTCATATCAGTAAGTTCATACTGAAAAAAATTGTACAGACAAAAATTCTATGCATGTAATGTGCATCGCCAATTTATGGCGACCCTACCGATCTCTACTGCATGTCATAGCAAACGAATATTTAACAAGGAATTGTAATTAAAATCCTATAAAAGACAATTGCAAATTCAACAAAAAGTTTTCACGGTAAACTGCGACCTTCTTGCTTAGATTCTAGCCTAAGGTCTGAACCTACCTGGTAACCAAGGTGAAATCCTATTTGGTAACATCAAGAAACATGCAGATAAAATAGCCCAGATATAAAGGCAAGCAATGGACGCGGAAGCAAAATCCTTCATAATTATTCCAGCTGCTGGCCAGGTTTGTGCAAACTGTTCGGATGCCAAAACAAACATGAAAGCTAATGTTTACAACACGGCTTATTCAAAAGTCATGAAAAAATACCAAAACTAATCAAAATACATGGCGGCAACCAAAGTTCTAGGTTCAAAACCCTCTGTTCTATTTAAGCATTTCTCTCAGATCACCAAATATTCAGCGAAACAACCTGATTTAGACAGAAATTAGATGATAAAACCCTCGCTGACCGTGCAAAAAACAATCAAAAGACAAAACCCCCATTCGGAACAGATTTCCCTACGATCTTTCACGGTCACTTACAAAAATTTTCCCATCATATTTTTTTCACCTTTATTGTTGAGCACATTAGCTTTTAGGGTTTTTTTTTTTTTTTTTTAATAACCGGTGCGGCAATAAATATGGGTAATAAAAATCATAATTTTGAAAAAATCAATTGCCATATTCTAATAATGAAAACTAAAAATGACTCATCTTAGATCAATTTTCTTTTTATAGCTAATTAAGATTTTAAGGTTTTATTAATTGTGGTTTGGTTTTCATATAAATATAAAAGGATTAATGCGAGGTAAAACACTCAACACAAATTCGTGGTAAGTTCAACACTTGTGAAAAAATTATTTATAATTAATAATAATCCAAAGGTCCAATAGAGTTGAAAGCTCGCTCTGATACCATATGTAACAGCGACGAAATAAAAACATGTAATTAATTATATTACTCATGTGATTTATAATGAACATGCAATTTATCAACTAATTAACATCAAATTTCAAAAATATGAGTAGAGACAACTGACCTGTGGCGATGTTGTTTCTCACTTGTGATTTCAGGGTTGAACGCTAGTTGAATTCTGCTAACTGCAACAAAGTCTTGGGGACGACTCTCCACGCAACCATAGGCTCTATTGCACAAAATCTTGCTACAACTGGCCACCCCCGAGCCCTCAATCAACGTACTACTGCCAAGGAATCCTTTGTCTCACAACACTATTCTCCCAAGAGAATGGATAATGGAATCATGGAATGATGGAATGCATCTCATCTTCCTCACCATCTATTAAATAGAGCAAACATTGGAAGGGGAACCACATGGACACACTCCATGTGTCAACATGAAACTTTACTGCTTTCTTGTTTTATTTGTTTTGTTTTTACTTCTTGATAAATTCAGTGATTTTTACTGCTTTCTTTTTTTATTTCTTTTGTTTTTACTTCTTGATAGCTTTACTGACTTTTACTATTTTTCTGTTTATTTATATTTATATTTATTTAGAGCTTTAGTATTGTTATTTATTTTTTTATTATTTATTATTTATTTACTATTACTATTTTTTATTTATGGTTCATTATTTATTTTCTTGTATTTTAATATTATATTATATTATTTATTATTTATTGTTATTATTATTTATTATTTATTATTTTTATTATTTATTATTTACTATTAAGGGACATTACAGTAAGGCCTATTACAAAAGATCTAATCGAAGATGAGTAGCTGGGATTTCATAGCGCTCAATATAACAGGTAGGATTTTACTTCTTAAAGAAGTTCTCCAATCGATCCCTATTTATCAGCTATCTAGTATGGTTGCCACTAAAACTTCTTATACTCCTATGGTAAATATTTTTAAAAATTTCTTATGGGGTGGAGAAAAACAATTGAAGAAATGGGCATTGGTTTGGGACTCAGTGATCCGTTCATCTTGAATCAAGTAATGGGTGCTAAATTATGGTGGAAATGGATCAAGGGAGGACAAGAACTTTGGAAAAACATATGGGACAAAAAATATGGCATGCCGCTTTAGGCAAAGGACATTCTTCGATACTAAGATCCACCCAAGGGGTCCTCCATATGGAACCTGGCAGGAGGTAATAATGACCTCATCACTCAACACTTTTTTTGGGAAATTAGAAATGAAAAAACGACATTATTTTGGCAAGATTCATGGAAATATAGAGAGAAGCTATTTAGTCTTCCAAATCTTGGGGAGATATTTCTTTACAAAACTGGTCAGAATTATTAGCAAGTGGATCAATTATGGAAACCCTCGACAGAGCCCATAGGATGGAGACAATGGAATAATTATGAGGATTAGCCCAATGCACCTATATATGATCAATTGCAATGATTGGAAAAAGAATTACAATCTCGAAAAATCACCTCCCTAGATGGCCCATACATTCTCAGATTGGGTTATTCTACCTGGGGTAGCTTCAATATTAAGGAAGCATACAAACTTTCATTGGAGGATCATCAGAATCAACACAACCGACAATGGAAGAAGATATTGTTTGGTTGACTCTGGCCAAAAATAGCTTGCTTGTTATGGCCAATTTGTAAAGGGAGAATCCTCACTTGGGATCAACTTCAAAAACATGGTATGCATGGCCCATCATTTTTGTCTTTATGTGGGCAACATAATGAACACCTAGAACATCTCCTAAATTCTTCTTCAATGGAGGCAACTTGGCACCATGTTTGCACATATGGATAGATACCTCCAAAGAGTTAAGGAAACCCTTCTCTTATGGCAAAAAAGTGTATTTTCAAGATCAGTGCTCAATTGAGCTTAGACATTGGCTCTAGGATTCCTCCTCTAGGTTATCTAGAAGGAAATAAACAACAAGATCTTTAAAGACCGACATAAACCCCTGGAGTTTGTTTGGCAAGGCATAGTCCAAAAGATTCGAGAAACAATCTTAGAGGAGAAATGGCATCTAGATGACTGGTTAGTAGCTCCTCATGAAGTATAATTATTCATATGCGAAATCTATCCACTTCTATGATTTCCCTAAGCACATGGAAAATAATAATTTCCCCTTTGGTGTCTCCCCAGTATTTCTCTTCTCCTCCGAATGATTTTATTAAACTATGTTTTGATGTTGCATCCAAGGAAAATTTGGGTATAGCGGGTTATGGAGGGTTCTTTCGAGATTCAAGGAACAGGAAGAGATTGATTTATCCAGCGGATTGTGGTTTTGCAACCAATAATGAAATATAATTTAATGTTGTTAAACAAGGTCTCCACATTGCTATTAGAATGGGTTACAGAAAAATTTTGATCGAATGAGAGTTAAAGCTAGTGATAAAAATCATTAGTTGAATCAAGGAGCATAATGGGAAAAAATTAGTCACAGTTGGTGCATCACTTGACTAGTCCAAGAAGTAAACAATCTCCTCTCCAACTTTGATTATATCCTCACCTCTCATGTGTGGTGAGAAGGAAATATAGCTGTGGATTTCCTAAAAAATTGGGGTTGTGCTCATGAGGGAAGATCTATTGAGTTGGCTTGGGCTCCTACTACACCAGAAGTTGATTTGTAACCCCTTTATGCAATCTTGGAGCAAGATAATAAGGAAAGTCAGTAGTCCCACCATGATCAAGACCCATATAACCAATAAGCCTGTGTGAGAGGTTTAATAGCAGTCATAGTGTTATATTATGGACATCTCCTCAATCCCAAGGCGATCCTTTGCTACACTCCACATGATCGTATCACATGGAGAGGTGGTAGCACGTCTAGAAGAAATCAATGTAACTTATGAAGGTGGCATGGTTGGTTTAACATGACATTCTACCAACCTTTTTAGTGTTCAATCTGGTATGTTTTCATTTTGTGTATTTGCTCAACATAACTTTGGAATTGAGCATCCCCACAACCTGCACATAATTCAGTCGTGGAAATTTGTGGGGCTCTGGTTCATTCACTGTGGGTTCAAGCCATCAGTCTTAGGTATGTGCTCAGTCTTGTAACTTATTTCTCTATCATGAGATGCTCTTCTTGTCTGTGGGGTTCATGGGAGAAGGGATATGTTTTGTATAAAATGGGTTTGGAAATGTATTCTCTGGAAAGGGGTGTGGTCGTCTGTAAATTTCTTGAAGGTTGGCTCATTTTATTTATTCCTGTGTTTGTGCTATATGGATTTTTGTTGGATCGTATGGGTGTTATGTTGATTAGGCCGATGAGCTCCTTATGGTATCTCTTGTTCTGTCAGGGCCACCCCAACGATGGTTCTCCTCTAGTATTTTGTCGCTATGGCATGGATATTCTCAAGTTTCTATAAAACAATGGTTTGGTTGGTCATTTTTCCCTCAAACATTTTGATTGTTGCTCGACTCATGGTTATGAACATTGGGATGCATTCTTTGTAAGGCTCTAGGGCCATAATTGGGGCCACCATTGGGTTTTGTACGGGATGTGGTTCTCACCAATGATTACCTTGATAGGTCCTCTCAGGTAAGACCCCTGACAACACTCTACTCCTAGGTTGTGGCTCATTTCAGGTCAAAATATTGGGTATCAACTTGGGGATTTCAGTTTGTTTTATTTGTTTAATCAACATCGCATCATTGTCTGATCGGATTCTGGAAGAGGACAAACCATTCAAGGCTCTCGTGGGCGTGAAAAGAATTCCAATTCAGTCAATACCTCCAACAATCCCAACACATATTCTGGTAAATCGCATGGATGCAAGTCCACCTCCTAGGCTATTGAAGAAGTAGCTACAAGGTATCATGCATGCTCGACCCCGGTTCGTCAACTCATAGCTTAATGGAAAGTAGAGTTAAATGAGACACTGGGTTGGTTAGGCCTTGACTTAGATGATTAGCAGACCCTAGTGCCTAATCCAGAGCATTATCGGGGTTGGGTTTCCCAATATAAGTAGATTGTGCACCTCTATTCGTTGTTAAAGGGCCTCCTGGTTAAAGTCTTGGAGCACACCCCCTCCAGATTGCCCACGACTGCTCAAGCTTTACTAGGCTATATCAAATATTTTTAGCAAATCAAATTTTAGTTACAGTAGCAAAGTGGCTACCTTAGCCATATCGAAAGACATATCCCATGCATTCTACATTCTGAACTTCCAAGGTGAAGTGTTAAGGATGCATAATCGGTTGATTCAACAGATGACGAGTAGTATGGTGTATCACTTCTCTTTTACTTATGAGTATATGTAACAATTTTTATCTTTCTAGTACCTTCAATATGTATATAGATATTTAGATGTTAGGTAGTTTAAGGAAAATCATAATATTTTGGCATGGATGGATAGACTTATTCTATTTTGTTTTTGGATGGCTTATCATGTTATTAGGTGGCCAATAGACCTTGTTTCCCATTGGGCTGGTTGAGGCCACCTAACCTTTCAACATATGGATGTAATCTACCTGCTTTTTATGATAATGAAAAGAAAGGTCCTACCAAGCTTACAAAAAAATTTAAAATATACTATATGGTCATAGATTTTATGAGATGGGTAAGGATGATGAAGAAAACTAAATGAAATTTCTAGATTTTATGAGATGAGTAAGGATGGAGAAGAAAACTAAATGAAATTTCTAATATCATAGATATATTCATGAATTTTATGAAGTAATTAAATATAAATACAAAACGTTGGTGGAGAAGTTTAAAAAAAAATATTTATCTTAAAAATCAAATTATTAATGGGTTAAGAATGTAAATATGAATTCATCCGATTTTTGAAATATTGAAATATTACTGTCATACAATATAAATATAGACCTATTATCATATCCCATTATCTTAGCTTATTAAAAAGAAAGGTTCATAAAAATCAAGTTCGGTGAATTTGTAAAAAAAAACACATTTGAGTGTGTGTTGCTCCAAGATAATGATAATAATATTTTTGTGAAGCGTATAAGATAAATTAACTTTTAATATTTATATTCATTATAAGAAAATGTATTTGAATAAAGAAATTATAGAAAATGTAAGTAGAGTTTAATTAAAAATAATAGTGAGAAAATTAGAAAGTAATATATGTTATTTACTCTATTTTATTTATTTATTTATTAGCATTTACACTTTTTTTAGGGGTAGGGAGGTTGTTGTGGAGTATCAATCAATTTAAGAGATTCATATGGATTTCTCCAGAAAATGTAAGTATATGAAATATAAATAAAATGAAAAAAATAAAAAATTGTAACATTTAAGTGGATTATATTTATTTATTTTGCATAATAATAATAATTGTATTTTTAAATTAATAAAATAAATTAATTAATAAAATTTATATACAATATTAAAAATATTTATAAATAAATAATTTGGTAAAATATAAATAGATTATGGTAATATTATTTTTATTTTATTTTATAGATTAGTGAAAAAAAAAAAATTATTTACTTAGTATAATGAATTTGAATAAAAAATTCTATTTAAAATTAAAATTATTTCTAATAATAATCAATTAAAATATTATTTTATTAGAAACTTTCTATTATCATAAGAAATTATAATATAATATTATAATTAAAAAAATGATAATTTAATTATCTATATATAAAAACATTTAAAAGAAATTAATTATTTAAATCTATTTTAAATTTAGATTTATAAACATTAAATGAAATCAAATTTATTAATATGTAACATTTTTAATACAAATAAAATAAATAACATGAAATTAAATAAAAAATTTTTAATTTTTTAATAATAATAAATTAAAATATTATTTTATAGAAATTTTTTATTATCATAACAAATTATAATATAACATTATAATTAAAAAAATAGATAATTTAATAATCTATATATAAAAACATTTTAAAAAAAAATATTTAAATCTATTTTGAATTTAGATTTATAAACATTAAATGAAATCAAATTTATTAATATGTAACATTTTTAATACAAATAAAATAAATAAAATATTTTTTTTTTTCCCGATACTTAATAAATTCAATCCGGATTTAAATATACTACAAAAGAAATTTGTAAAAAATGATTAACTCAAAATTATATCAACTAAAATGTGAATGTATTAGTTTTAACTAATATTATATTGTGAATGTATTCATTTTAACTAGTATTATATTATGTTGTGAAGGCATGCCAATATATTAAACATAGAAGTGTGTTTTTTTAAATAGACATACTATATTAAAAACATACTATATTAAAAGGATGTTGTTTCGGTCATTTCACTA
Organism: Pinus tabuliformis; assembly: GCA_031772625.1. Classification (NCBI taxonomy): domain Eukaryota; kingdom Viridiplantae; phylum Streptophyta; class Pinopsida; order Pinales; family Pinaceae; genus Pinus; species Pinus tabuliformis. The sequence continues at coordinate 224,713,118 of CM062818.1, read as the reverse complement.
TATTGTTAGATTTATTTTATTATATTGATGTCCAATTCAAGTTCAAATATTAGGGTGATGATGACGTGGAATTTGATACTATTATTTTCTATTTTACGGAGAATTTCACATGGATTGTAAGCACGAGTAATAAAGTTTTAATTTTTTCCCTTCATACTTTTTAGTTGAAGTAGTTTTATTAAATGAAAGTAGAAGATAGTGAGAAAGTTGATATAATTTTTATTATTTTATTGAGATCATTTTTATTAATTTATTGATTGAATATTTTTTGAAAATTGATAGTATATTAAAGAGAATTAAAATTAGATGACATAAAATTAAATTAATAATTAATTATAATCATTTAACGTTAATATCTTAGTGTAATTATTTTAAATGTTTCCCATCCATGGATAATTTTATATTTGCATGTATGGATGAGATTGGTCATAAAAATCTTGAGTTCTATGATTTATTTATCAATTGTAATATTTTTTTTATTGTTTTTAACTTTAATGGTATATAGTACAAATCAATAGTAAAAATAACATAGTTAACAATAAAATATATTTTAATTTAATTATATTTTAATCTAACACTATAAATCCTCATTTCCCACAAGAGTTGTTTTAGAAGGCAATTGTATATTTTGTAAATAAAATATAAATTTTTCATACAAATCCATACACATAATAGATTAAAATAAACAAATATGATATTAAATTTTATAAAAAAAGCCATCCAAAAATAGTGTTCTTATTATCTTTCCCTAGCGAAAGATAATTCAACTATGAATTATCTTGCTTTTAATTATAATTTTTATTAATATAAAATTGTATGTCTTTATTGTTTTTACTAGAATTTAACTATACTTAAATTAAATTAGAATACTTAGTCTATAGCCTTTGTTTAAATATAGGAGTTGGATTATACTTTCCAAAATTCAATAATTAAATTAAGCGGCAAAAATACTAACTATACTTCTTTATTTAATTAACACATCAAGAAAATAATTTACCCATCACATAATTCATTAACATACTTTTATAAAATAGATAAAAAAAATATTAAAGGAAAGAGATTAGCGGCTATTACATATTAGTAAGAAAATGCAGATTTATACATAATGACTTCGTTGAATATATCCGAAATCTGTGTTAAACATAAAACGTAGGTGAATGGTCAATTTCGTCAACTGATCATAAAATTATTCCTAAAGTCTTATTTCTTTGGGTTGAATTAGAAGATTGTGATCATTATAATTTAATTATTAAATAAATAATAGAAATTTAACTTTGAAATTATTTTAGTAATATATAGATAAAAATTAATTTAAATAATTGTTATTTTAAATATTTGTAATAATATATACCGATCAAAACCTGTTGTTTTTTATATCAGATGCACTTTTTTTGGTTTCAAATCGAATTGATTAATGTTTTCCAAATTAAATGTATTAATCGAAATAGATTGTTCTTTAAGCCTACCAACTTTATTGAACTATTATCTAGATTAACAAACTCGTATTCCGAAAAGCTGCCACAACCCCTAGTCACCGAAAGTTTTTCAAAATGATTCAGGCAATTTGGAACTTGTCCTACATTCCAGCGTCACCAAATTAAAAATGGTTAGTCAAATATGAACTTGTCCTAGCATCCAACGTAACGAAACTAAAAAATCCTCGGTTAGCAAAGGGTTTTCATTTTGTCAATTGAACTATGTCCCAACTTAAGGAGGTTGAGTTACATTTAGGTTTATGTTAGGACGTTCAACGTTACCCCAAGTGAGATGTTAGGTGTATAAGTTGCAATGAATTGCAAGCATCCCATGTTATATGGGAATGGATTCAGTATGTGATTACATCGATTAATTAATTGAGAGCATGGACAAGTTTCGTATACGCTATATTATATATTTTTTTATTATTTTATGTATATTATTTTTATGGTGGATTCATTTAATGAACATCTACATGCGTTTATGGAATATTAAACAATACTTTTAATCTGACTCTATATTGGAAAATACTTCTAAAAATCACATTATTTAACCCCTTACCAATATAAACTCAATACACTTTTCCAATTAAAAAAACCCCTACTTTCACTAAATATTGTAAGTATCTATTTTTCATTAACATTTTTTATACCCCTTTATATTTTTCATTAACTTTAAGCTCCATTTTATAGACTTACCAATATAAAAACTATTTACCCCCTATTATATGTTCAATATATTATGCCACTTTTTCCTCAATATATATCCCCTAATATAAATGCACGTGGTATGGTATTGTTCCCCAAATAAAACTCCATAATTATTGCCCCTCTTAATAACCACCAATAATACGCTTGATTTGGACACCACATTGATATCATATTTACATGATAATGGTTTAAAAACTATCATGACCACATCATGGTGTTCTACTTTAGAGTACAATGTTCTGCTCATTTTTTCCTTACAAAATCTTAGATTTGCAGGGGTCGGTGTGAGCGAACCTTGTGTGATAGTTTTAACATAAAGAAAAGAGAATTCCCCCAACAAGTAATTGATTATGCCTTCTGTCTAATCATCTACTTGATTGTACTCCAAAATAAGGTTATAGGTTAACCCACTTCACTCACCAACATGGCGCTCCTCAGGATGTCGACCATCAATTGTTTTGAATTTATGTGCACTTTATGTTTTTCATAATGAATTGGCTTCTTATGCGTTGCAATAAAAGTATTGCCCGAGCTGCTGTATGCATGACTGCATGATTAAAATTTTATCTATTAGAGATAATGGAGAATATCGTAGAATAGTAAATTGGTTCACGGTACCTCATCATAGGAATTAGTTTCTATTTCTTAGGGTATGGTTCTAACTTCTCTAAAATTGTGTGTACTATTCAATGTGTGATGTACATGGACAATGTAGAGCATTCTACAGAGCCAGACTCTCCTGGTTTAGACTCTCTTTCGTAGAGTTGACGAGTGAATGTTTTCTATTAATTCAAACATCGCTTTTTAACATGGTATCAAAGTGACAGGAATGAGAAACCTGTTCGCTGAGTGAAGGATTTGCCTGGCATGGCTGAGGCGAAATAGTGCGTGGTTTGGGGGAAAAATCACGTCGATCCCACTGTGAGACGTCCCGCATTTCATTTTTGGATGACCGTCGTGAATCCATGTTGAATAATCGCACTAACCATTATGATTATGATGCTTGTACATTAGGAAAGATGCATAGACAAGAATTCCTTGTTCAACTAGAAAAGAAACAGAGACACATACTTGAATTAGTGCACTCATATATTTGTGGACCCATGCAAACAAATTCATTAAGAGGTGCACTGTATTTTTTATTGTTTATTGATGACTGCACAAAGTTTTCTTCGGTGTATTTTTTGAGTAAGAAAAGTCACACATTTGAATACTTTAAGAAGTTCAAAAACATTATTGAAAAGCAAATAGGGAAGCATATAAAAATTATCCGCTCCGATCAAGGGGAAGAATACAGGAAGGATGAGTTTATCAAGTATTGTAAAGACCATGGGATATTACAACAATTCACAGTACCCCATACTCCTCAATAGAATGAAGTAATGGAAAGAAAGAACATAACATTGGTGGAATGTTCTAGGAGCACGTTGAAAGGTAAGGATCATTCGAATGGTTTTTGGGCTGAAGTATTGAATACTGCAATTTACTTTAAAATAGGAGTCCTACAAAGAGTCTTGAGTTTAAAGCTCCTTATGAAGCATTATATAGATTTGAGCCTGTAGTAAAACATTTAAGAGTGTTTTGGTCTAAAGCATTTGCCCATATTCCAAAGGAAGACAGAAGAAAACTAGATTCAAAAGCCATCAATTGTACCTTTATAGGGTATTGTTAACAATATAAAGCTTATAGATTATTTAATCCCTCTACTCACAACATTTTTGTTAGTAGATATGTCATATTCCATGAGCAGGATCATGAAGAATCTCAGAAGTGCAACGAGGAATGGGATATTCCGTTCTTAGTGGAGGAAAGTGAAGAAACAAGAAACAACTAGGATCAGCAGACAAAGGCAGAAGAGAGAATTCAGATGCAACAATCAAACTGAGTCCATCAAAGGGAACTCATAATGGATTATAAGCTACACCAATGCTCAGAAGATCATGTAGACAGACTCAATTTCCTACTAGATACATCGAAAATTCTTTTATAACTAGTATGATGAATGTTGTTGAACCTTCTAGTTATAAGGAAGCAAATGAATGTAGTGAATGGAAAACAACTATGGAAGAGGAATATGAATCTATAATTAGGAATAACACTTGGGAGCTGGTTTTTCCAAAATGGGAATGGACATTTAGTCTGTAGATTAAAGAAAGCTCTATATGGACTAAAGCAAGCACCCAGGTCCTGGTATGAAAATATTGATTCATTTTTTCTGCAACTTGGCTACAACAGAAGTAAAAACAACCCTAATATGTATACCATGAAAGATGAACAGGGGTTCATACTGTTGATTTCATTTTATGTAGATGATTTAATTATTACAGGTGATGCTATTTCTTTAATCAAAGGAATCAAGCAAGAAATGTCATAGGTGTTTGAAATGAAAGACCTTCGTGAATTAAGATATTGTTTGGGTCTTGATATCTCGAGAGATTCAGGACAAAATTTTCTATCCCAGGGTAAGTATGTCAAAGGTCTACTGGAAAGATTCAGAATGGATCAGTGTAAGGTTGAAGTGTAATGCCCCACTTAAATCTTATCCTGTAGATTTTATTAATGTTTACATTATCTGAAAATATTGAGAAATATTAGTCTGATATATAAATCATGATTTCTATTATTCAAATTCCCAACTTACATTCTCAAATTGAATCTTAGGTAGGATATGGTCTCCCTCCATTATTTCAAATAATATATATATTCATATCACATTCCCCAATGTACCCTCACATTTACTAGGGAGAAGACATGGTCCTTTCCAACTCATTATCAATATATATATATTCATTTCACATTCCCCATTGTACCCTCACATTTGCTAGGGAGAAGACATGGTCCTCTCCATTTAATTACATCCCACATTCCTCAATGTACCCTCAAATTTACTTGGGAGAAGACATGGTCCTCTCCAACTAATTATCAATATACATTGGGGAATGTGAGATGTAATTAAATGGAGAGGACCATGTCTTCTCCCTAGTAAATGTGAGGGTACATTGGGGAATGTGAGATGAATATATATATATTGATAATGAGTTGGAGAGGACCATGTCTTCTCCCTAGTAAATGTGAAGGTACATTGGGGAATGTGAGATGAATATATATATTATTTGAAATAATGGAAGGAGACCATATCCTACCTAAGATTCAATTTGAGAAGGTAAGCTGGGAATTTGAATAATAGAAATCATGATTTATATACTAGACCAATATTTCTCAATATTTTCAGATAATGTAAACATTAATAAAATTTGCAGGATAAGATTTAAGTGGGGCATTACTACTCCCCTCCTTCAGAAAACTTTGTCCCATCAAAGGGGAGGTTGGGTCTTGCTTATGATTGTGGGGTTGGTTGTGATTTTAGGATTTGTTGTGATTTTGGAGACCTTAGGAACCTGTGGAGGTTTCCTGGGTTGTTGAGAGGAGGGAAATATTATTCATCTTGGTCTGGATCATTCATCTTGGACACACACACTACATCTGGTTGGACTTGGGCTCGGAGGGCTAGGGAACCTGTGGAGGTTTCCTAGGCTAGGGATTATTCCTAGTTGGCTGGGAGGTAAATCCAGTTGGGTCCGTCAAGAGGAGCATTCAGCAGGAGAAACAGATCAAAGGTATCTCCACCAGCCACTGGTACAGGCATTCCTCTATAGATTACTCTTGTAAATTTATTAAAATGAAATGTTCTCCATAAGTTATAAGGATTAGAATGTAAATGGTAAAATTTCATCTGTTTAAAAGTCTTGTAAGAAAGTAAACCATTTCCTCTTATTGCATTTAAATTCATTAGAAATACATTTGTTAGAAGACCCTAGGATAGGGCTCTTACACATGGTATCAGAGCTTGGGTTCAAAATCTGGAGCTTGAAGCCTACCCACTAGATATTTTTCAAATCTAGTTGAATCTTTGAAGACCAAGACATTACTAACATGTAAATTATACTTTAAAATTTTCCTTGCAATCTGGTAAAAGCTTCCATCTAAGCTAAAATAACATTTTAGTTTTTGTTGCAACAAGAAAATTTTCTATTCTCAGGCAAATAAAATTGTGTAGAAGACCATTTTGTGCTAAACCTTTTCGAGGCATTATGTTCATAAATGAACTTTGAAGGCGGTTCTTTGAGCAATTTGAAAGACAATTTCATGTATAGATATTTGCAATCATCGCTTGCATACTTGCAATTACCTGCAAGCCAATACCGATATGCTTTATCCTTTTTACGAATCTGTCCTCTCCTGCATCTACTATTTTTCCTTCTCTTCGTGTTTTCTTCACATCTCTTTGGAGCTACAACCCTTTTGGAGGTGTGGTTGTAGGAGTAGGAGGCTGAGCTTTTATTATTTCCTCCTGCTGGTTCTAGTTTGTCTAAGATGATATCCATGTCGATATCCATCGCTACAGATTTCTCAGAGAGGATATCCATGTCGATGTCCATCACTACAGGTTTCTTTGACATGATTTATCTGTTATTATGTAGTAAATTCACTCTATTATTATGCAACCAATTCACACTTTGTTTCCTTGAGATAATTTCTCTGTTATTATGCAACAAATTCACTTTCTGTTCTTCTTCAATCACTTGCAGATGAGAATGCAATCGCTTCTCTATTTTCGTGTGTTGTTATTTGAAGTAATATTAGCGTGTGTTCATGTTTAGAGGCTTTTGCATGTGTGTTTCTATTTAAAGAAACAACTACCATTGAACACTAGTAAACACCTATCGTTCCTCACACTTCAAAGTTCCCCAGGAATCTAATTCATGTGTCTCTTTCTTGTTTTGTTGTTATCTCAAATAATATTATTGTTCTCAGATAATATTTTGTTGCCGGCATGTTTCTAGAAACAATTTTTTTTTAGGAACTGAAGAACACTTGTTATCTCAAGTAATAATTTGTTGCATGCTTCTTGTTGTCTTGACTAAGGAGCACCTGCAGCTGCTAAACCATTGTAATTAATATCACATACATATCTTCGAGTGGCAATAGAAGAATTATGGTTGCCATGCCCTAGACTATCAAAACATATGAGTTTATTTGATGTTAATATCTCCCGCCTCTATAGCAAAGGCTAGGAGCATTGCCTGATCCAATGAATTTTCCAGGACAGACCTATAATGATTGTTTCATTTGGGAAGAAACACCGAAAATAAGTGAACTTTCGAAAGACATGCCCACAAATGATGAGGTTGCACCTTTGTAGAGACCCTTCACTTGAAATATAGAAAGAATCATGAAAAAAAAGCCAGAAAAGATGTACAATGAAAAATTAGAAGATTTCCAGTATAGGTAAAAGAGATAGTTGAGAACTTTTAGGGGAAGGGTTCATGTCATTGTCAAATATTGTCAAGCATATGTGAATTGTGCAAACCGTTGTTGCCAAACTTGGCCAAGACTCACAAGTCTGTCCGAATCTTGCTGATTCATCACTGGGACAAGTACTTGCCTGAGACTCACTTGGAAGGCTTGGCAGTCAGCAGATTCACCTCAGACTCAGGAGACATGCAACTCGGTAGACTCGCCTCATACTCGACAGACTCACCAGACTCACTAGTTCTTTTTGTGTTGCATGATATTTACCATATTTCAAGTTTTTTTTTATTTTCCGAGTCTTTGCTAAGTCTTTCCTGAGTTGCCAAGTCTTGCCAAGTCCCATTCAAACCAAATCTTTACCGAGTGCTACAAATTAATAAATCACTAAAAGAATCTAGTACTGCCCAATAAATACTCATTTGAGAAAAGAAGTGAACTACGCCTATTGCTAAAGATTAATGTTAAAGTAATTGGTGTGGGTAGGTGATCTGGAAAAGTTAAATTAATTGCTATAAAAGAACTGTGACTACTAGAAAAATTTGTAGCATAGTAGAGATTGTGCCTACCATTCTTAACACTTGTTGCCATCAAGAAAACCAACATTTAGAAGGGTAAATGGCCACATCAATAATCAGTGAAACCACCATCAAATCACATTTTTGAAGCATCTGCACATTGGGCCACCAATCTACTTGCGATGCTGAGAAGCAATGAAAAGTTGCCAAGAAAAAATGTTGCATTGAATAAATCACTGTTGCTGGAGTACATTGGGTAGAGAAGTGTTGTTAAACTCGGCCAAAACTCACGAGTTTGCCTAAGTCTTGATGAGTCATCACTGAGCTAAATACTCGCCTAGTAGACTCAACACTCGAAAGATTTTCCTTAGATTTGACAGACTCACCAGACTCAACTAATACTTGACAGACTCGATAGGCTCGCAACTCAATTGACTTGCCTCAGACTCGGTACAGCCATCAAAGTTTTTTTTTATGCACAAAATTTAGCATATTTTAATACTTTTTCTATTTTTACCCAAATTCCTATGTGAAGACTAAGAATGGACCAAAAAGTGTGAGGGTATTTTAACCTACACATTGCCAAGAAATAAAGAGGTTGGCTGAAGGCAAAGCCAATTGAATGTTGGTTTTCCTATTTGGGTTTCCATGGAAAATGTTGAGTACTAGTGTGATGAATCTCTCAATTTGATGTGTTTTTTTTTTCACCTATGGGTTTAAAATTAAGCTGTTATGTATTTAAATTGATGCCTATGTTTTTTTTATGGGTTGAAAATTCTTTACCAACTGGCGCAAGCATAATTGGATGAGCTAAAGGTTTTTATATATTTCTCTTTTGAGTATTTTATGGCATCGACATTCAATATTTTTTTTTGGTTCATATATTGCATGAATGAATGATGATATTTTGGGTTCACCAACTGCATTTTGAGTTGTATAACTCAATAGCTTAACAGGGAATGGCTTTAGGAAAAGATTTAGTGGCTAATATTTGTCAATTTCCTATAATGTTTTGATGTTTCTTAAAGAAACCTGACACTTTTATTGCTTAAAAGGATGCATTTGTCATCTTGTTATAGAGTGTGCATGCAATTAAGGCAAGTACAAGGAATATAGCTTTTACATTTAGGTTTCTATAATCTTTTATAAAGACAATCCAATGAGCTGAACTGAAGCTTGAACGGCTATAAACTAAAAAAATGAAAATTTATCAATTTTAGTTATCCCTTTGTTGGAAATTTGTCAAATGTTCTGTCACATCTCTTTTGCTATAGTGGAAAGTTGTATTTAGGTTTACAAACATGATTGGAAACCATCAAGTTCTTCCATCTGTTAACCCTGTTTTATGAGCGCTTCCTCTTTAAAAGATCTTTTATGAAGACTTCTCGTGAGACTTAACATTCACTACAATTTTTACAAGGGATTTTTCAGAATTGAAAAAAATGGCCATGTTTTTACACAAATTATATGAGGACATCAAAGCTGTAAAATGTTTCAATTATGTGTCAAATTTCCTCAGCTAATAGTTTTATATTGTTAAAGATACTCTACCAATTACCTAAAAGAGGTTTCTACCATTTGGAAGAAACATACTCTTCTCACATTTTTGATAATGTGATTAAATTTCTTTTTTGGCTTTGTATGCTTCACATAAAATATCACAGTAAGCATTGGCTAGTTGGATTTCTAAAATATGGAAAAACAGGTATACTAGAAACTGCAATGTTTTATCAAGGTTGACATTTTTTTTGAGATTGAAAATTTGTCTCTCCATGTCTTTAAAGGCTGGAAGCATTGCTTTTTTTTAGAATCTGTAACTCTGCCTTTTCATTTATCACAAGCAATGACATTTTTTTTTTAATCACGTGCAATACATTTTTAATGTCATCCTAAACTTATTATAATGATGTGAGGGGAGGTTTGTGACAAACTATTGGGAACATACCTATAACACTTGTTGTGAAAACATTTCATACCACCACAGAGTGTGGTCATCCAAAATTTTAAAAATCATCTAATGATAGGTGAGGCAGAGACCATCATAAGGATGACGTAGATACTTGTGCAACTTACACGTCCTTAAATTCAAAAGGAAAATTGGCATGTGTTAAAGGAAAATCTAGTGAAGAGAACTTCTTGGATAAACTGTAAGAATGAGACCTCAACTCATCAAAGCTTAGGATTAACCTCTTAGGGTCAAGCTTACAAGGCCATTTAAGAACTCAGTTCACTTATAAGGGTTAATATCTCAATTGGTATCAATCCTTTGTTAGTAGAATTGACTGGGACCTTATTGGGTTGACTGTTGAGTGTTGATATTTGTAGCTTAGGCAGGTACTTCTACATAGGTTTAAGTGTCTATACATGCAGAAGTTGCTTACTTGACCCTTAACCTTAGCAATTAATTTCTTTTAACCTTAGCAATTAATTTCTTTTATAACATAAACTGAGTTAATCTAATGAAATGCAAAGGTTGTTTGCATTAGTGAATTAGATGAATCTCGATCATTGTTCTCAAGTGGTGTTGTGATGTAATCTCAATTGTCAAGCACTTCAGAGATTAGGGTGGTGGATTTGGTCAATAACATGGTTGTGGATTCGGTCAATAACTCAAAGTTGTAAAAGGAAGACTAGGCTGACTAGGCTAAAGGAGAAGACATATCTAGTGAGCACAAGATGGTGAGATAGTGAGATCTTAGTGATTGGGTGGAGAAGGATTTTCATCCAAGTGTGTAGGGTTCAAGGAAGATTACAAGGGGTGGCAAGGGTGAAGGATTTAGATCATCCAACAAGACTGAAGCACAGATTTGCAAAGGGTTTGATTAGCTGGATTATTTCTAGGTTTTGTTGTATTTGTGTTTTTTTCTTTAGAGGGCCATTATCCTAGGAAGGGAGCCCTTGTATGTTGTAGATAGTTGTAAATAAAACAGTATATTTTCAAGGAAATAAATCTTGTATGCGTGTGTTTGATATTGGTGTATTAATTCTTTGCTTTCACTGCTATCTATTTTATGTATGTGTTAAAATCTCAGCGGTGCTTTTTGTTCAGTAAATTTGCGTAATAACTAAATTTACAGTAATAAATCTGCTAGTAATAATTAACTTGTAGATGGGGTTAGGAAAATTTAACATGGTATTAGAGTTTTGTGTTTGAGGGGCCAATTTATGAAGAATTGGCACAAAAGCCAGATCCATACATTAATCGTAGGGATCAAGCTGTCTAGGTTTACATGTGAGAGAATGACAACAGAATTACATCATTAGATAATGGTCATATGAAATAATGGGAAAAAAAAAATTTATCGCAGTGGAAAGTGTTGAGACACAGGGACCATATGTATGTTGTATAATAGGCAATGTAGGGATGATTGTGTAGGAGATGACAATCTATTGTACAATGTAGAAGATGGCTGCAGAAGAAAGGTTAGCCATACATAGTCTCTAGGGGTTGACAGGTAAGAGTGGCGGAGAAAAGAGAAGCAAAATACAAATAATCAATAAAAAAGGAGGGTTGGCTATGACTGGGGTACAAGACTTGCATCACAGTGTCTTGATAAGAACAGAAGATGTAGTCACAATAGACAACAACATTAGCAGAGGTACAACTTGATGAGTTTACGAACAAGTTTGAGAAGGACTTCTCATTGGTCTCCTATCTATCTACTAGAACCATCATTAGGAATGCTTGGTACTTGGACAGTGGTGCATTGTGCCATATGACAAAATCATGGGAGTTGTTTTTTAGCAGTGAAGCATGGAAGCTATTTAGAAATTTCTTGGAAAAGACTCAAGGGTTCATGCGGAGCTTGGTGATGATGCCAAGTATGCAGTGACAGGAGAGGGAACCATTAACTTCTAGCTGGAGGTAGGAGGAACGTTAGAAGCCAAGGATGTGTTGTTTGTAGTTTGTACTAGGACTAAAGAAGTACCTGTTCTCAGTCTCATTAATGGAGGATAGAGTATATGAGGTTATGTTCAAGAATGGGTAGGGGCTCATTCATACAAAGGAGTTTAGCCTAGACATAACAATGGCCATCGAAGTTGGAGATAACAATTTACACATTGAAGGGATAACCTATTTAGGCATTGGTAAATGATAGTGACAATGCATGTGAGATATGGCATAGGAGAATGGGACACTTTCACTACAAAGCATTGCCAATCCTGAGGGAGTTTGTCATTTGTTTCCTAGATTTTAGTGTTGAGTAGCAAGGTGTGTGCCAAGGGTGCACTTGGCAAATATGCCAATGTTGCTTTTATGAGTAGCAAGAGTAGGTCCAAGGGAGCCAGTAATCTATATGCAAAATGTGTCCCAATCCTAAAAAAAGAAAGAAAAAAGATGTAGTCAGTTCTATTTTACATACAAGGGTGATTTTAATTCTGTTGATAGTAGATTATCATTATTCTTATTTAAGATATAGTAGATTTTCCATTTGGACAGTAGGATTATCTTTCAGATATTGTATTTGTCATTCTTCATGGAGGAAGTCATAATAAAAAATCTCGAGTCTGAGACGTAAATGACTATGAAGCATGGGAATTTAGATTTAAGATGTGTTGAAATATCCTATATGTCACGTTAATGATTATTCTAAAGGTGGTGGAATTTTCTAGTGAAAACATAAATTGAATACCATGGACTTGTGTAAGGCTTATTGGGATAGTTGTTAATGATCTTAAATTAAATGAGAAGAATAATTTGTAGAGAATTTTGGATTTTAAAATGGAATCTTATTTAGTCAATAAAAGACCAGTGAAAATATTAGAATACACACTTACCCTTATTCTAGTGTTGAATAAAAATGCCATGAAAATTAACGTGTCTCTAGTTTTGGATAAAAGGACCCTCAACCTTCTTCACAACTTCTATGGTCCCTGGCAACTTGTGAAAGGAGTAGGCATCTTTAGAGATGTGGTGCCATTTAGAAGGGAAACACTAATAGCAGCAGGGCAAAGGCAATTATTCCATTCGTTTAATTATTTCTCATTTGTCTGGTCATATTGTGAGCTACATTATATATCATGAAATTGTTTTAGTACTAGTAAATAATGATTAAATATATAATAAATTTGAACCCTTGACATTTAGAGGACATTTCTCTCAATTTACAAAAAAAAATGAAAATCATGCTGGAAACAGTTCTGAAGTTTTGAGTCTTTTATTTTCAAGATTAACTAATTGGTTTAGAAGATGAAAAACCATCAAATTGGAAGAGTGGGACTTTTATATTCACTAAGTTTTTAAAGAAACTATATGCATGAAACTTATACTAGCACCTTCTAGTGGAATTGATAGTGCACTAATCCATTGCTTGCCATTAGTTTGGTTTTCTTACAACCTTATAGCATATCCAGGTTCAAATGCTATTTTCCATGATAGAAAATTGAATCTGTTTCAAATCTAATTGTTATCCAGGAGTTCCACAAGGATGTCGCATGAGCATTTATGGTGCCCATTTTGACTTAGACAGCTACCTATGTTAAGGTTTTATTTTGCAGTTCAATGTTATTTATCTTTGAACATTATGTAATATTGATGCATTGGTTGAACATGTGAAACTACTTAGGTTTTATTTTGATGATGGAAATATTTGATGTATGACTTACTTGGTGATGATTTATCTAGTACATGACTTATCAGAGCTATTGTTGTTTCATGTATGGCTTAAGTGGATATGATTTTTCTAATGAATGACGTAGTGAACTTATGATTGTTTCCAGTATGAACTACAAAATTGACACGTGGATACTAGACTTAATAATGTAATGATTATATGTCTTTTTTTTATATAAATGCATGAATGAGAGCTAACCCGCAGGGTAAAGAACTATATGATAGCCGAGAGCTACTCTTCCATTGAGGGAAGGTCGAGACATCTCAGGGGGAAGGTATAATGCACATTGTTCTATTACATTTGGTATCTACTTGATATGCACTCTTATGACATGAGTAAAATGAAAATGACAAGTGGCAAGACTACCTGACTGGATTATTCGATGACAAGTCCAACCAGCTCTGTAGTGTGGTCCATGTTAGGGCATTGACCTAGTTGTGAATGAGGGGTGGAGACATTTCCCACCGTGCATCCTTTGAAACTTGGAGTCGCGAGAGGGCAGTGGTGGACACACTCCCTTAGATGTGTGATGACGATTGCCAGTTGCCTACTGCGGAAGTTAGGTCGATATAGTCGACGCTTCCACTATGTCAGTATTATCAGTGGTTAGTATGTCCGTTACCAGTGATAAAGCAACAGAGGACGGATAGGGTGGGAATGGATGTAGGTCAGGATGGATAGGGGGATATAGATCAGTTGGAGATTCTTGATGGGAAGTAATGTCATTGTCTGACTTATCAAATTTTACTGCTATAACTCTCTCTGGTTTGTTATGCTTTCGAACTCCTTGTATCTTTTCATTCTAACTTCGGGACAAAGTTTCTTGAATGACAGGAGTATGTAATGCCCCACTTAAATATTATCCTACAAATTTTATTAATGTTTACATTATCTGAAAATATTGAGAAATATTGGTCCAATATATAAATAATGATTTCTATTATTCAAATTCCCAACTTACCTTCTCAAATTTAATTTTAGGTAGGATATGGTCTTCTTCCATTATTTCAAATAAAATATATATTCATATCACATTCCCCAATGTACCCTCACATTTACTAGGGAGAATACATGGTCCTCTCCAACTCATTATCAATATATATATTCATCTCACATTCCCCAATGTACCCTCACATTTACTAGGGAGAAGACATGGTCCTCTCCATTTAATTACGTCTCACATTCCCCAATGTACCGTCACATTTACTTGGGAGAAGACATCGTCCTCTCCAACTAATTATCAACATATATATTCATCTCACATTCCCCAATGTACCCTAACATTTACTTGGGAGGATACATAGTCCTCTCCATTTAACTATATCTATATATATATATATATATATATATATATATATTCATGTCACATTCCCAAATGTACCTTCAGATTTACTTGGGTGAAGACATGGTCCTCTCCCATTAATTTCCCAATTTTATGTTCATGTCACATTTCCAAATGTACTCCCAGCTTTACTTGGGAGAAGAGAAGTCAACTGTAAGGATGGATGAGACGTTAATGACATTAATGAGAGGTGGTTGAGATGGAGAAGAGAGGGAGGGTATAAAAAGGGAAGGAGGAAGGGAGAAAAGGGGAGGTTGGGTCTTGCTTATGATTGTGGGGTTGGTTGTAATTTTAGGATTTGTTGTGATTTCGAAGACCTTAGGAACCTGTGAAGGTTTCTTGGCTTGTTGAGAGGAGGGAAATATTGTTCATCTTAGTCTGCATCATTCATCTTGGACACACACACTGCATCTTGTTGGACTTGGGCTCGGAGGGCTAGGGAACCTGTGGAGGTTTCCTAGGCTAGGGATTATTCCTAGTTGGCTAGGAGGTAAATCCATTTAAGTCTGTCAAGAGGAGCATTCAGCAGGAGCAGCAGCTCAAAGGTATCTCCACCAGCCATCGGTACAGGTATTCCTCTATAGATTACTCATGTAAATTTATTAAAATGAAATGCTCTCCGTAAGTTATAAGTATTTGAATGTAAATGGTAAAATTTCATTTGTTTAAAAGTCTTGTAAGAAAGTAAACTATTCCCTCTTATTTCATTTAAATTCATCAGAAATAGATCTGTTAGAAGACCCTAGGATAGGGCTCTTATATGCACCAATACCATTATAGCAGAACATTAAAATTCAGAGTGAGGATGGCTCTAAAGTGGTAGATGTGACACTTTACAGACAACTAGTTGGGAGCTTAATCTACCTAACCACTACTAGACCATATTTGGCTTATGCAGTTAGTGGGCTAGGTCAATACATGTCCAAGCCACTTGAGAGTCATTGGAATGCAGCAAAATGTGTTTTGAGGTATCTACAAGGTACTATAGACCATGGTATTATTTATATTGATTCCTCTGATGTTAGATTAACAGGATTTATAGATTTAGACAGGGCTGGAAATGTAGACGACTACAGATCCATAATAGGCTATGCATTCAGAATTGGATCTGGGGTGATTACATGGAGCAACAACAAACAGAACATAGTTTCCTTGTCTTTAGCGGAAGCAATGTATCAAGCCATGTGCACAACAACATTTGAGGCAGTTTGGTCGTAGAGACTTCTCCAGGATGTTGGGGAAGAATAGAAAGATGCAACAACAATAAGATGTAACAATCATGGTTCAATCAAACTTGCTAATAATCTGGTGTTTCATAAGAACACTAAACTCATTGACACATAATTCCACTTTGTCATGGAGAAAGTGCAATCAAAAGAAATCAATCTGGTATATTGTAATACATGGGATAATGTTGCAGACATTTTCACTAAGCCACTTGGCAAAATTAAGTTTAAAATGTTTAGGGAGATGTTAGGCATATTTGTGAACCCCTTCTCCATTAAGGGGGAGTGTCAGAGATAATGGAGAATATCCTAGAATAGTGAATTGGTTCATGGTATCTCAGGATAGAAATTAGTTTCTATTTATTAGGGTATGGTTCTAAGTTCCCTAAAACTGTATGTGTTATTTAATGTGTGATGTACGTGGACAATGTAGAGCGTTCTGCAGAGCCAGACTCTCCTGGTTCAGACTCTATTTTGTAGAGCTGACCAGTGAATGTTTTTTATTAATTCAAACATCACTTTTTAACATTATCAATTTCCAATTCTCGAGCGATCATGTTTGGGTCGATTTTGTTTATCAATAATTACGAGAAAAATACTTTAATATTTCACGTTGAGCCAAATTTTACATTATGTTACATGTGACTATAATGTTTTAGTGTTATTGATATTGTTTCAATTATTATTTGCAATTAAAGTACAAAATTATATTTATAAATTAGAAAATGTTGTAGTTTGATTTCATAATCATGTAAATGATATTGATATATTAAATTTTAAATTTTAGTGTTTATATATATATATATTGAAGGTTAGAATTTAGAGTGAAAAATACCATGTTCTATATTGCAAAACAACGTTATTGTTTGTTCTGGTTTTTTCGTCAAAAACTCTCAACTAATTTCTTGATTAAAAGGAAAGAACTTTTAAAGAAAATATTTGCCAAACTTAACAATGTGGTTGTAACAAATATCAGTAGAAGGTGTGAGAGATGTTATAATTTGTCTGTTTAGCCTTGAATACATGAAGTTATTTCCTTGTTATGCATGCATGAGCTCTAATTTCCATAGAATACACAAGAATTATAATCTGAATTTTGATTTAGGTTAACATGGATTTTCATTGTTGGTTATGTGGTAACAAAAATTAAGTAGGTGCTTTGAGTGGTGGTACTCAATGTGAATACTGTACAATTTTGAAATCCACTCCAACTCACAACGTGCCAGGGGCAATTGATTTAGTTTATTATATTGTCGCTATGGCATGTTTGAATTGCAGGTCAACACGTGGTCGATTCCTGCAAGAAATGGAAGATACCTCCTAGTTTAGGAAGTCCCATGAGCCATTTTTTCATGATTTTGCTTCATTCATTAATGTTAATTTGGAGCCTTGACTAATGGCTTGTCAAATTTGAACTTTTGGAACATTTTCTTTGCAACATTCAAGATATATAGTACACTTTATTTGCAATGGTTGGAATTTCAAGTGTTGGATTGATTATAATGATTTCGTTGAAGTAATAAATGTGGCTACCTCTATAAATATTTATTTTTAAGAAGTTATTATGGCTATCAAGAAAAGAAACATGTCTACATTTTAAATCTTGTTAGGTTTTTATTGTATACTAGAGTTTTCATATTCTATGTTTATTATTTAGGTGATTTGTTTTTAGTCATCCATGAATTTCTAATTTATAAATGATAATTCCTATAATGTCTACTTGCAGAATTCCTTACGAGAATGATCCTTTTGGCCCAATGAAGAAGTTTGTTCATGATTTAGACAAGCGTTGTTCAAAAGGCTTTCAATATTGTATGGATGTTTCTATCAATCATTCAAAGAAGTTGTTTGAAATATATAGAAATCACTAAGATTCACATTTTCGACAGAGATGACAATAAGTCAACTCTAAAACAATCAAAGATTTGGAGCAATTTCATTCCATTTTTAATGAACATTTTTCTTAAATTCAACTTACAGTTTTTATTCTTCTAAATTTCTGAAGCAAAATTTGCATCATGGAGAGAATTTAGAAAGTGGAACAAATATTGCGAGGATAATCATAAACCACTTGAAAGTTTCTTTCACTGGAAAATTTTTTCCTTGAAATTTTAAAAATAATAACTCTTTAATATTAATTCAATTTCCAAATTCACTACAAAAGTGTATAAAGTTCATTTTTATTAGGTAATATTGATTTTTTCCTTTCAAATGAACTGTAACATAAGATAAATTCTCAATTAAAATATATATATATATATATATATATATAGATATATATATATATATATATATATATATATATATATATATATATATATATATAATTAGAGGATCAGAGAGAGAGAGATGCATAGGAATTAACCATTTCTCATTGATCAAAGTGCTTGGAAAACCAATACATTATATAGGTACATAGGGACAACCTCTAGGAAAATATAGATCCAAATAATTCAGATCACCAACTCACAACACAAACTATGAAGACATAAATCATGACAGATAAACTCAAACACTAACTACGAGGACGCAAGTCATCAAGTCTATCTAGACTCATCATTTCAGCATTATTCAACCATCCTCCTTAATGGAGAAATGGATTTTCAACAATTCCTAGTTGTTGTCTACATATTTCAAAGTTCATCTTTCCAAGACGCTTCATAAAGATGTCTACTACATTCTCACTTGTATTACAATAAACTAAATGAATCTCATTTCATTGTATCTTTTTCCTTACAAAATGATGTTGGACGTCAATATTTTTAGTTTTGGCATGATAAACTGGATTATTTTCCAACTTGATTGTACTTTGGTTGTCACATTAATAGTTGTGGTAATTCTTTAGTTTTATCCAATATATTCAAGAACCCTCCTTAACCAAATAGCTTCACATGTTATATTGGTCAAGGCTTTGTGTTCAACTTCTGTGGATGACAAAGAAACAATTGGTTGTTTCTTTGTTTCTTCATGATATGATCCCCGATCCTAAATTGAGTGAATATCCAAAGGTTGATCTTCTGTCATGAGGATTTCCAACCGAATCTGAATTATAAAAACTTGTCATCTCAACATTAGATTCATAAATATACATAATACCAAAATAAGGTGTTCAGTTCAGATATTGAAAGACTTTCTTTGTTGCTTTCCAGTGGCTTTCACAAGGCTTAGCCATAAACTAACTAAGGATGCTGACATAATATGTTATATCTGGCCTGGTAGTGGTGATGTAGTTCAAAATTCCAACAGTTTACGATACAAAGTTCCATTCACCTATTTATATCCATCATCACTATACAAACTAGTATTCTGTTCCAAAGGAGTAGACACTAGCTTGCATTCAAACATATAGAATCTTTCAAAGATTTTTCGTTGCATAGTTTCTTTGTGTGATGATTGTGTTACCAGATTCCCTCCAAATTTCATGACCCATACAATAATGAAATGCACTAAGATCCTTCATTTCATATACTTGTGACATCTAAATTTTAATTTCTTCAATAAACTTGAATGCACTACTTGTTATGATATTATCATCAATATATAAAGATATCAAGGAAATATTCCCATCTTCATCTTTCTTGTTGTATAGGTTAGGATCACTTTTCCTTCTCAGAAAACCTTTTTCATAAAAGAATGAATTAATTTTCACATACCAAGATATTGGTGCTTGTTTAAAACCATATAAATACTTCTTTAACTTGAAAAAAATATGCTCATGTCCCTTGTTTACAAACCCTTCAGGATAAACCAAATAAACTTCTTCTTTTAATTCACTATTAAAGAAAGCATATTTGACATCTAACTGATGCATTTAAAAAAAAAATTGTAGCTAACACAATCATGATTTTAATTGTATTCAATTTAGCTACAGGTGTAGAAGTATCTTCATAACCAATGCCTTCTTTTTGTGAACAACCTTTTGCAAACAATCGAGCTTTATACATATCAATACTGCCATTAGCATTAAACTTTGGTTTGAACAATCATTTGCATCCTATGGGAACTTTATTTTTAGGAAATTTAGTTAGTTCCCATGTTTCATTCTTCATTATAGATTTATATTATCCATAAATATTATCTCCCCATTCTTTATATTATTTAGATTCTTCATAACTTGAAGGTTCTACAACATTCATTACATGAGACATCAGTGCATAAAATGTATACCTTATAGGTGGCTAAATTTGATGTTATGTCCTCCTTGGAGTTTTACTTCTTCCATCCTTCTTTATTCTTTGTGGAGTCTCTTGTCCTCTTCTTGGAGTGTCACATTTTTTAAATGCTTCCTTCTCTTGAACCTCCACTTGTTCATGTACATGTTGTTGTACCTATTCCTATTCATCTTTAACACTTGCTTCTATTTTGAAATAATCATTAGTTTACCATGCACTAATATTATTTCCTTCATCTGCATTCTCATGAAGCACCACATCCCTACTTGCAAGTAATTTATGTGAACTAGGATTAAACAACTTGTATGATTTTTTTATCATCACAATAACCAATGAATGTGCACTTAATTGATTTTTCATCAAGTTTTCTTTTTTTATGTTTTTGAATATGAACAATTTCCTTGCATCCAAAAACTTTTAAATGATTCAATTTTGGTTTATATCCATAAAATGCTTCAAAAGGTGTTTTAAGATCTAAAATTTAGTTGGACTCTTATTTCTCAAATAAACAATAGTATTAATTGATTCAACCCAAGATCCATTAGAGATATTTTTACCTCGAAGCATGATTTCTGCACATTCCATTAGTGTTCAATTTTTCCTTGCGACAACTCCATTTTGCTAAGGTGGATGAGGCACTGTAAATTGTTCTAGAATCCAATGACTTTTACAATATTGATTAAGTGCTCTTGATTTGTATTCTCCCCCTGATTAGATCTAATAATTTTGATTTATTTTCTAGTTGTTTTTCCACCATATTTTGTAACTCTTTAGAGTACTCAAAAGCATCACTTTTCTTTGTTATGAAATAGACTAAAATATATCTAGATATATCATCAACAAAAATAAGAAAATAAAATGCTCCACCAATAGATTTAGTTTTCATAGGTCCACATACATAAGTTTGAATCAATTCAAACATTTATCTTTGTATTTTTTCTTCGTGTATAGGAAATTTTTCCCTATGTTGCTTTTCCACTGCACATGCTTCACATTCAACACGATTATTCTTCATAACAGGAAGACTTCAACCAGTGTTTTCTTTTGAAGTAACAATAAATAATTGAGATTTAAATGCCCATACCTTTGATACCATAACTCTTCTATTGATATTGTTGAAGATGTCAATTATTGATGACTTGTCTTAGTCACATCCAGCTTATACAATCCTCCAACTTTGGTACCTATTCAAATATCCTTGTAGCGATCCTAGATGTATTTAACAAAACATTGTGATTTGAAAAATTCCACCTTTAGATATTTATCAACAATAGTAGAAACATAAATTAAATTCTTTTTTATACCAACAACATACATCAAATCATGTATTTGTCTCTCCTGTCCATTAGGAAACCTCACACCTATTATTCCATAACCTTAAACTTTAAGGAATATGTTATATCCTATATAAACACATATTTAATCAATGTTATGATGATATTCACCAAACAAATCCTTATTACAAGATATATGGAGTGATGCACCAGAATCAATGAACCAAGCATTCACATCATCAGTCTTAGCAAACAATGTAATATCACAAACAAACAATCTAAGATTTTAAATCCACCATTGATTGAGGTGTCTTTTTCCACAAAATTCCCATTATGCATTATGTTTCTCTATTTAGACTCATTATATTTTATTTTATAATAGTATTTAGAGTGATGCCCAGGTTTTCCACAATAATAACAATCATTACTTCTCTTATCATGAGGTCGAAATTCAGATTATGCCATAACTTTCTGTTTTTCTTTAAACTGTCCTCCTTTTTTCTTGTCCCATGGCTTACCTTTGTATGGTTGTTTAACCTTGGCTACTAATGCCAAATTTGAGGTACTAGACCCCAAATTGAAGTTCTTCATCCTCTCTTCCTCTTGTAGAATAATACCTTCTCTAATACCAAATTAGAGAATCAGAGAGAGAGAAGCATAGGAATAAACCATTTCTCATTGATAAAAATTCTAAGAGAACTAATACATTATATAAGCACACATAGACAACCTCTAGGAAAATCTAGATACAAATAATTCATATCACTAACTCACAACACAAGCTACAAAGACACAACTCATGATAGATAAATTCGAACACTAACTACAAGGACACAACTCATCAAAATTAGTAATGCATTATATTTTTTTAATTATATATTTTCAATTAATCACGATTCCCTTGCTTTTCCTTTTTTAAACTAACTATGAAAGAGATTCTCATTTTTTTTTAAATTATATTAATAATATATTACATTTTTTAATTATATATTTTCATTTAACCAAAATTCCTTTTAAATTTAATATTAATAATATTTGTAATTATTTTAACATTTTATTTATCTTTTTTCTCTTAACTACGTTAAGCCTAGTTTCATATTTAATTTTGTGAGACATATAATAAACCAAATTGTCATTTGCATTTCCATGTCACACTTCAGATTCAAATCCCCTTAGGACAAATAGTTGTGTTACAAAATTATGTTATGCAATGCAGGGATCGAATGTGCTATCATATATGATGTGGAATATGGAAATCAAGTACATGAAAATGAGCCTCTTTGAAATGCCATGATTGCAGGTAAGATCCAAAATTAATGTATTGAGGAGGATTCAATATCTACAACTTCTTTAAAAAATGGAATGAG
The DNA here is from genome assembly GCA_031772625.1 of Pinus tabuliformis. Lineage (NCBI taxonomy): Eukaryota > Viridiplantae > Streptophyta > Pinopsida > Pinales > Pinaceae > Pinus > Pinus tabuliformis. The sequence goes on along the minus strand of CM062818.1, from coordinate 224,690,108 downwards.
TAGGCATGGATCCTAGCCAGGATACTTCAATAACCTTAGGGACCATGCTAACCTAACTGATCAACAACAGGACAACTATGTTCTTGACCATTTGGTCAAATTTATATGAAAGCCTGTATTTGTTGGTGGGAAGTGCTATCTATTCAGATTTCTAGAAAATATGGGAGTATGGATGATCAACCTAGGAAACGAAAAGAGTATCCTTGCAACTTCAACAAGTTTATTACAAAGTCTATTAGAAATTAGTTCTAAGAAGATGGCATGAAATACATCATGAAAATATGTGTTACGCATGATTATTCAAATATATTATACCACTGCAATAAACATAAATAAATCGACACTAACACCAACATGAATTGAGCACCTACATTAATATAATAAATATTTATTGCATAACGACAACCATGGAGATTATATCAACGCAAGACTTAATGCAAATATTCTAATCTAGAAGTAAAATCCCTCCTGGAAGTTGTTATTAAATGTCCAATAGTGAATGTAAATTGGTTGATTCTACCCCTCTAATAGAATCATTAACCATGGCACATACAAACACATTTGTAGCACGTATTTCTAAGGTTGAGATAGACTCTGAAGCAATTGTGAGAAATATTTCCTAGATTCAATTAATGATGAAAACATAAAATGACTCATAGGGAGCTTTGGAATTATCATGAAGTAGCAAGACTGAAATGAGTAGGTCACCTACCCATATATTGTATATCAACAGTGAGGCCTGCAATTAATTTTCAAAACGATGGAAGGATACTCATTTGTGAGGAAATTGAGAAAAGTATTCATTTAATAGTTTAAAGGTCACGGTCAAGCTAAACTACAAATTAGCTTATGATTTTTTTTATGAGATGACGGACCACCATGTAGGAATTTGAAGTTTATGAAGTTATACATACACTACATCTCTATGTTTGAGCATATAACATCTTGTAAAGAAACTTTGAACCTATAACCTTTATAAAGAAAGACATGTTCTTAATCGTTAGACACACTAGATACAATTCTAAGCATTGTACTTTAAATCTATGGGCATAATACTTATGAAACTCTATTTTATTACTACATATGTATAGTAAAATAATATTTATGTCAAAAGTTGTGTGGATGAATTGTTCCCAAAAATCAGTAGTCCATTCTAGAAAAAGTGGTATCCAGTATGCAAGGTTAAAAGAAATGCAGACAATGACTAATGTAACTAAACCAACATAAAAGAAGTGGAATATAGGAGTTAGATAGATAAAATTCCCAAATGGATTAAAGCGTCTACTCTTATAGATTCGTTTTTATTTCCTGTGTCTCTATTAATGATATATTTTTATTTTAAAATGAACTAAAATATGTTGAAAATATCAATCTACCATAACCACCTTGCTGGAAAGATGGCCTAAGTATGAATATCATATAGACTATCTACCCTGGTAGAATAAGATATTTTATTTACCTCATGCACATAGTGTAGCTATAACAAATTATTTCTCCAGTGTTAAATAAGGGTGACTCACTAGAAATCCTTCTTTGAGCTCCCAACTATCTATCCAATGTTGAATAAGGATAACTCACTAGAAATCATTCTTTGGCCTACCATCTCATGGTTACCTCATCTCAGTAGTCTATGCACTACTGTTGTTTGTAGTGATACATGATGAGGTTTTTAAATATGAAAGTTTTATTAAAAAATTCCCAATGACACTTCTTAGTTTCAAGCTTCTTTTGTTCTTATCTTAGTAGGATGTAATGATATATGATTAATTGTTTGAATACAAAAGTTTTATAGAAAATTTTCAAATGGGACTACTTTTTTTTGGGTTTCTTTCATGCTCTTAGTACAAAGTGTATACTGAATTGTAGATGGCTACAATTTAATAACAACTCTTGTACAACACTAATTGACGGTGGAAGTAGGAAGCCAATGAAGAGGATTTTGGAGCTTATCCCTCCTTTGAAAGTGTTCATGGTGTTTGTTAAACCAAAATAAGAAGGTCTAAATACAATTTCCCAATTAGGAGAATGAGTTACCCAGAATATGTAGAAACGGTTTGGAAGTTCCTCTTTTAGAAGTTTTTTCTTGGTTCTTTGGAGCCAGTGGCTAGAAGGAGAAGTGTAGAGAAGGGATAAATTGATTTCAATTTATCAAGGAATCAAATGAAATATAGATTCAAACCAAAACACAAAGATACAACGAAATAGAACTTCCATTAACAAATAGAAATTGTTAATTCTTTTTTTTACATACATAAGAGAAACAAACTAGCTTGGGCAATGGTATCTTATTTTTGAGAAGACATGTGAGAGGTACAAGCCTTATGAATTATGTTATAATGAGGCCCAGAGGCATTTTTATTATTGAGAAACAATGGAAAGCCCTAAACCTCCAAAATACTAACCCTAGTAGATGAAGCGGCAAATGTTGGTGGGCCCCATTGGGATTATTTGGAATGCCAACTTTCCGGGGTCATAATTTGGGTATATGATCTCCATTTGATGTGCACGATACCTCGTTAGAATATTTTTCTGAAGAAAAAAAAAATCCCAAAAAGCGCCCATTCTATGGATTATGGGCTTAGCGCATTTTCGAAAAAAATGTCATTTAGGGCCTAAAAATAAATCTGAAAGTTCAGGACCTGAAAAAATACCAAAAATAGAATGTTGTGCTAGAATTAAGGAAACAAGGAAACATTGTTGGTGGTCGAAGATGAATATGTGGGTGGCCACCAATATCTACCTAGATCAATCCTCCCTCATTAGGAAGAAATGGTCCCCATTGCGTTGAGTCCCTCCACGAGATGGGAAAACATCTGCTAAATTTTTCCTTGGTGAGCCACTTACCTTGGTGTAGGAGTTGGCCATCTTTGACAACCCAATACAGTTGGATCCTTTGTTTGAGATTTTTTTTTATCTGTTTCAATGTTATGATCTATTTTGGCCTCTTTAATACAGTCTATGTTGAGCTCTATTGGTGTCAGCTATTCAACAATGTCTGATGTGTCCATCAATGGTGGAAATTATGGCTAAAGGTGATCCACATTGAATACATGGTGCAAGTAAAGGAATGGGGAGATACTAAGTTGAAAATTGTTGTCTCCCATAGCCTTGGTGATGGTGTAAGGCTTGTATCAGAGTGGTTGAAGCTTTTAATGGGCTCCGAGAAGGCATTATTTCTACAGATGCAACTAAACTTTGTCACCCACCTGAAACTTATGTGGCACCCAATGATGATCATGTCACTCTTTGTACTTGGTATTGGCTTGATCCAAGAGTTTGTGAAATTGCTGCAGGATGTGTTGAATGCATTCATTAAACCCGATGGCCTTATCCGCTTTGAAAATGAATAAGGACATATTCTTCCTATGTAGTTGCAAGAGGTAGTGCAACATCAATGAGACATAATGGTTGAAATCCGAAGCCCACTTGAAAGGGGTTGTGGCGAGTCGAGCTATAGAGATCTTGGTTATAACTATGTTGCACATAGGGAAGACTCTCATCCCATGGTTTTGGATACTTAGGGTTGTACATGCATAGTATGTGCACAATCATCCTATTAATGACATTTATCTGGCCATTAGCCTGGGAGTCCAATGCAGTTGACATGGTGAGATCAGTGTCCAAAAGTAGCCAGAGGCTTGATGAGAATATTCTTAAGAACCTGCTATCCCAGTCTATTATGAAACTAGCTTAAGAAAAGATAGAAAAGATAGATCAACGCCTTAGAATTCAGCCTCTTCGAGGGGGAAACCTCCTTTACATTACATAAATGAACAATTCTTGGATGATACAAATGAAAAGACCTCCTTTCTATATATAGGAGTCTAAGGGGTCATAACATAATCAGAGCCAACATAACAATAATAATGTAAGGGCACAATAATAACAATAGTGGGCTTCTATGTGGCACAATAGTAACAATATGGGCACTACATGGGTACATCAATATAATAAGTGGGTTGTACTAATAACAATAAGGGGTTACACTAGTAATATAGGGGCCTAACATGCCCCTCTCCTTCAAAAATCGTCGTCCTCAATATTTGAGTAGTTCTTCATGCTTCTATATAAAATTCTTGTCCTCCCATGTGGAATCTTCAGCAGGTAAGTTCTTCCACTTGATGAGATACTCTAAAATTGATCGATTTCGTAGTTGTCGGGTTCTTGTTTCTGTGACTACTCCAGGTTCCAATATGATTTTTTCTTCCTCTTCAATTTCTGGATATATTGTTTGAATTGGGATCTTTTGCAACTTTTGAATTTGTGGCCATATTTCTTCATCCTTCTTCCATTCATCCCTTGCTTTGTTTATCCAATTTAGTTGGATAATAGAAATAGTACATAACAGTGCTTCCACATCCTCATCCTTGAAGAGTCTTCCCATTCGATAAGGTCGCCATTTTTTAAGTGCATGTAGTATTGCCAACATTTCCTTCTCATAAATAGCTTGCTTGAGATGTAGCAGTAAAAATACCCAATCACCTACATCAAAACATTTTTCACTACGATGTTGATCTACCTGTTGTTTCGTTTGATTTTACACTCAAGTGGCGTTATCCTTTAAAAGTTGGAGAACTTGTTGTTGATGCTCGATGTGAACTTTCTCTGCTTGAACCTTTTTATTCTTGATATTTCCTTCTATATCTAGAGTTTGAGGAGTGGTAATTTCTTCCAATCCTTTACAAGATATGGTCGGATTCATTTCTTGATGCTCGATGTGATCTTTCACTTCTTGAACATTTTTCTTCTTGATATGTCCTTCTATCTTGATAGTTTGAGGAGTGGTAATTTCAAACAATGAATTACAAGATATGGTTGGATTAATTTCTTCTTTCTCAATGTGATCTTTCACTTCTTGCACCTTTTTCTTCTTGATATGTCCTTCTATCTTCAGAGTTTGAGGAGTGGTAATTCTTTCCAATGCTTTACAAGATATGGTCTGATTCATTTCTTCTTTCTCTAGGGTGGGGTCCTGGCATATATCCTCTTCTTTTGATGTTTCTTGATCCTTTTCTTCATCCTCTTCATATTCTATGTAAAATAATTTCTTCTCAGCACAATTATGACCTTTATTGCATTTGCTATCACAATTGTAACAAAGCCCTTTTTCTCTCTTTTCTTCCAATTGTTGTGGTGTAACCCTTGTAGGTTGTGGAAGGCTAGGAGAAACAACACTTCCATCTTTATGGTTTTGTGGGGCATGCTTCCCGGTTTCCATAATTTTTCTTTCCACTATGTCACAAATCCCTTTTACTCTTTCCAATTGTTGTGGTGTTGCTCTAAAGAAGGTGTTGCTCTTTGTATCCTCATAATGTGTTATCATTTCCTCCATGAAAATTGACCATGTAACAAGTTGTTTACGAGAACAAAGCCCTTCATACCATAAAAATTGATCTGGTTCTAAATATTAAGATGCAATACATACCTTTTGTAATAGTGTTACACCATGTAGATCAAAATATTGCTCCATCTAAAGTATCCAATTTACAGGATCCTTGCCATCAAACTTCCTCGTCTTTCTTTTTCTTGATTTTAGGAGCTCGATCTTGAAACGACTGTAACTATGTACTTTTAGATCTTTAAGTTCTGAAATTGCGACTTGTGGTAGCCCTCTACGTCCTCTTTCCAATGCCACCAGTTTATTCCAAATTGGATTCTCCAAGAAAGAGTTATGCACAATCTCCCAAGATGACCTAATTATAGACCTTTCCGGAAGAGCGAACTTTTATGAAGTGCCACGTGTCACTGTTTCAACCTTTGGCTCTGAAAAATATATACAAGAAACTACAGCCCGTTCTCTTTCTGTGCCTTCTTACGAGATTTCAATCCAATGCTCAGAGAGAAAGTTATGACGATTTCCCCAGGTCACTTGTTTGGAATATAATTCAGGAGTCTGCAAAAAGACCAACTTCTGTAGATCATATCTCCGCAAATATAGCGCGAAAATATCTAAAATTTGGACCCGAGATTCAGTGCGATTGCCTCGCAAATGGGTTTTTTTTTTTATCTTCTGAAACATTGCAAAAAAAGTTATAGAAATAATGCCACGATGACCTGTTTGGAGCAGCGAAACCCTAGAATCCAAAGCTCTAATACCAAATGTTATGAAAGCAACTCACAAAATATAGAAAAGATAGATGAACACCTTAGAATTCAGCCTCTTCAAGAGGGAAACCTCCTTTACATTACATAAATGAACAATTCTTGGATGATACAAATGAAAAGACCTCCTTTCTATATATAGGAGTCTAAGGGGTCATAACATAATCAGAGCCGACATAACGATAATAATGTAAGGGCACAATAATAACAATAGTGGGCTTCTATGTGGCACAATAGTAACAATATGGGCACTACATGGGTACATCAATATAATAAGTGGGTTGTACTAATAACAATAAGGGGTTACACTAGTAATATAGGGGCCTAACATAGTCTGATATAATGGTTTGTGGGGTCCCGAAATGTACCCACACTTGTTGAAAGAATATTTTGGCAGTGGGTTCTATTGTGATACTCATATTGCATGACACCAAATAGGGCCATCTTAGAAAATATGTTGAAGACCACAAACACACAGTTATTACCATGCTTAGTAGAAGGGGGTCCATACATATAGTCCATGGAGATGGATTCTGAAGGCTGACTAGGAGTAGGCAGAGGAGTATACAAGCCTTGCTTCTTAATGGTTGGTTTTGTGATGGGACAGGGAGTCTCGGATCTAATATATTTTCCAACATCCTATCAGAGAATTGGGGAATAAAAGTACTTTTGCAGTACTGCCACTATCTTCTCTACACCAAAGTGTCTTGTGACCCAACTCCACTGTGCCTCCCAAATCAACATGGCATGTTAGCTTGAAGGAACAAAAATGTGTCCCAAGTGGCATAATAATGTGTCCTAGAGGTGGAAGTCTGGAAATTTCTTAGCATCCATCAACATATGGTATGTGGTGGAAATTATGGATCATTTTTCTAAAGTTGTAGCCATGGAAAAGTCTCGTGCTCACAAGAGTCAAGAATAATGGTTAGCGCCACAACTAGTAAGCTAACTGAGGAAATATTCAACATTATTAGTGCCACCCTTATTTTACTTAATTTTCAGATGAAATTGATGTAGATATGTGCACCATTTATGACGATGGTCATTCTGAAACTTCCCATGTGTCTGTATAAACTGAATATGTCTTTGATATCTGTGGATGATTATCTCCTATACCATAATGTAATATTCCAATTACTAGTAAGAATTCAAGATGGAATACATCTCTTTATCATTGGTGGGGTATTTATGAATTGTATCAGAGTGTGTCTCACTATTATAGGCCACTAGATGCCCTTGCTAGGTGAGAATTGAACCAATAGCAAATGGTAATCAAAGGCATTCATCTCAATTTTAAATGGTTGTTTCAAGTCTATCAATGTGAGTAATGGTGGAGAGAAAAGGCGGTGCTTTAGCTCAATGAACATCTTTTGTTGAGACTTCGACTAGAAAAAAATTTCTTTCACTCCACCCTTGGTAACTTGACTCAAAGGCCAAGTGATATGAGAGAATCCTGACATGAATCTTCAATAGAAATTGGAAAGGCCCAAAAATATGTGAAGCTTTGTTAGAGTGGCCGTGGCTAGGAAATCCTCAATTTCTTAGATCTTAGCCAGATCCACATGGATTCCTTTCTCATCAATGATGTAACCAAGATATTTGACTTGGTTCAAGCCAAAAGCTCATTTCTCCAAGTTGGCACATTGTTTGTGTTTCCATAGGGTTTGAAGGACCTACTGAATATGTCGCAAGTGGTCTTCCAACTTTTGTTGAATATGAGGATGTCATCCAGATATATAACCATGAACGAGTTGGTGAAGGGTTTTAATATGTGATCCATCTGTCTCATATAAGTTGCAGGGGCATTTATTAACCCGAAAGGCATGACCAACCACTAAAAAAGGCCCTCCTTGGATTTGAAGGTGGTATTCTATACATCTATGGGTTATATTGGAACCTAGTGATGATTAGAATTCAAATCAATATTTTTGAAGTACTTGGCACCCTTGAGCTAGTTAAGAAGTTCATTAATCCGTGGGATCAAATAATTATTCCTGATAGTCATTTTATATAGTTCCCAATAATTAATGCAGATTCTTGGCATCCCACCCTTCATTTGCGAGAGTAAAATTGGGCTTGCATAAGGTAAGGAACTTGGTCAGATGTTCCCTTTTTGTAGCAACTCCTGGATTTTCCACTTGATTTCTTCACCTTCTAGAAGAGAGCGACATTATATTAGCCCATTATTCAGATGTGCTCTGGGAGTTAGATAAACCGAATTCTTGACATGACAGTGCAAAGGTACCACTCCCAGCTAGGATATGTCTGTGTATTATTCCATTACCTTACCCACATTCTATTGTTGCATGGAGGAACTCTTCTTAGGGTCCATGGATGTGGCCACAGTTTTCCCCTTACTTTTTGAGTGAGTTAGAAAGAAAATGAATTCCCCGATCTGGGAGATATTCTTACTTCTTTAATTAGTAGAGATTAAAGAAACTATAGTAGGCAAGGCTACCTCCAGTATCCTATATAGCTTACTTCCCAAAGTAATAATGATAGTTTGAGGCCTAGACTCATACACAACATGATGCTTCCAAGAATATGTTTGGCCTAATAATACATCACAAACTTCAAGAGGATAAACATCACAAAATACCTCATCTGTGAAGGGCTTGATGTTATAAGGAAGGTGACACTTACAGCTGACACAATGATTTCGTCCTTGGTGAAGCCACTCGATGATGTATGGGTGCGGCTGTGGTGTGGTCTAATAGAACTCACACCACTTTTCGATATCCCTCTTCATCTTCATGGTGTTATTCTTTGCTTTTGGCTTCGATGGGTTGTTGTGGGTCACTCCATCTTGGCCCTTTCCTTTGTTCTATGGTTTGGAAGTGCCTTCTCCCTGCTTTGGATTGACACATCGAAAGTCCTGCTTCTTCTGTTTAAATTTATCGTTGATCCACAACATATCAATACATTACTCAATGTGAGGAGATTTCTAGGAACTACATTTCTTCTTGGATGTATTTTTGCAGATAACTGTGTACTTGAGTATCAAATTCCACTCATAATCCTTGATACCCAACATCGTGCATAGGGTATGGAAAATGTATATGAACTCTGACACATCGTGGTCCCTTCCCTATCGTAATGTGGTCCACTTTATGTACATATCTTCATATCTTTTGGTAGGGTAATATTGTTCCTTAATGACATCTTAGAAATAATTCCAAGCGGGCACGACTAAAAATAGTGAGGGTTCCTCCTTGTCCCTCTACTCACAATAGGTTTCCAACTAGTCTTTGGCATGGGAAGAAGCTTTTAGGAATGAAAAAGTAATATTTTCCCTATCGAAAAAGTTAAGGACCAAAAAGTATCTTTCTAGCATATTTAACCATTTATCAAGTGCATTTATGTCTATTTGGCCTTCAAATATAACAATGTCAAAGTTAACTTTTAACTTAAAGGGGCCGACACCTTCAATGTGACTATTGGATGAAGATGATTTTCCCGCTGATACACACATAAGCATCTCAGAAAAATTGTCCAACATTTCGTTCCTTTGTCAATTTGGGGCTTCGTCAAGAATTTTTTTGAAAGGATCTCCTACTCCCCCATTTTTATTCTCTTCCACCATGGGAGGCTGTCAGGGTTAATTGGGCTAGTCTTGCAAGGGTTGAACTAGTTCAAGTCCCAACTCCTTGTACACCAACATCATTGGGGATTGGCACAAAAAAAAGAGTAGACTTCTCTGATACCACTTATCTATGTTTACGAAGGAATCAAATGAAATAAAAATTCAAACCAAAATAGCCACTAATAGCCACAAAACTTCCATTAATAAATAACCACTATTGAAATTTTTTACATAGATAAGAGAAGCAAACTAGCTCGAGTGATGGAAGCTTATCTCTGAGAAGTGATGTGATGACTACATGCTTTATGAAGTATGTTACAATGAGGCTTAGAGGATTTTTTACTATTGAGAAACAATGGAAAACCTTAAACATCCAAAAACCTAACCGTAGGAGATGAAGTGCCAAACTTTTGTGTGCCCCATTGGGATTAATTAAAACACCAACTTCCCAAAGTCGTAAGCTATCTTCGTTTGGCACACATGATATCTCGTTAGAAAAATATATCTAAGGAAAGCAAAATTTCTTGGAAATTCCCTCCTTTGTAGGCTGTAGGCTTAGTGCATTTTCCAAAAAATGTCGTTTAGGGCCTCAAAACAACTTTAGAAGTTCAGGACCCAAAAAACTGCCAAAAATAGAAATTTGTGCTATGATTAAGGAAATTCAAAGGAAACAATGTTGGGGGTCCAATTGGAATAGGCAAGTGGCCATCAATATCCACCTAGATCATAAATAGAATTAATTTTATAGATAAGATGTAGACATGTTTAGAGTGGAGAAAGATACGGGAAAAGGGAGGTTATAATGAGGAGGATGTATCCCAGATGGTAAGGGGTCGATTGTGACAGTAAGAGACCAAAGGAGAAAATATGACACTGGAGTATATCAAAAAATTTCCAAAAATATTAAGGCATAATCTATTTGGAAATCCCCTCACTCACCCTTATATTTTTTTTAAACCAAGAAGAGTTTTTTCCGCAGTTAACATTTTTTATGTGCAATATTGATGGAGATGTGCTTTATTCTTATTTTATTTAATGCTTCATAGTAACTCGTGGATGTCATAGTTAATGAGTCTATTGCAAGGTGACGATAAACTAATTTATCTTCCTGATTTGATATGTTTCTCAGATCTACAAATGATAAATCAAGGATTTATCTGCAAAATGTATGTATGAGTTGTCATGGAGATTGCCACAAGGGAGTGGTGTCTCCTAGCACAATAATTTATTTAATTGATTATTTGTTGCGACATTATGTTTAATTAATATATAATGGTTGATAAGTTGATTATGTTAGTTTTCTAAACCTTTCCATCAACAACAACAACAGAACCTTCCTTTACAGGACATGTTATATAGGTTCCTATGTAGAAATTCCCTCCCCTTATAGGAGTAGCCTTTATTATATTAATTTGTAAATTTCATAGTTATTAAACTGATGTTGGTGTTAGATAAATTCACTTTTGAGTAATCATACATACTACAATGTTATGCCCTGTTTTTTGGAATCTTCTAAACTTGTTTGCTACCAGTCTTAATAATAAAATTACTAGATTTGAAAGGAGAATCTTTTGGTTTCCCAGACTGGAAATTTTGTGACCAAAGCCTCAATGCCTATGTGGTTACATTGTAATTACACATTAATGGAGGATGTGCCTGTTGTGTTTAACATAATCACTATACAAAAAGCAATTCCATCAACTGTAGTGGTTGGAGGATATGCATAGTATAAGCATGGTGGGGAAACATTAAACTATTTTCCCAGATGGAATACAGGGGCTTGAAACAAAACCAGTTCACCATTTCCATTGTCCTCAAGAAATGGGAAAGTGTAGTAGTTTTGGAATAAGGAAAACTCTGTCATGTTTAGATTATGAAATTTGGGTTTCATTGATAAGCTTTGTTGGTTAATACATGCAAGAAGGTCAAGGATAGAGTTACACTTATTTTATTAAATCATATACTGAATAAAATAATTTTTCATTATCTAAAAAAATCACATATGAAGCACTCATTTCCTTTAGATTCTATTGTTTCCCTACACTCCCTTGAGAAAAGAGGTTTTCCTCCATTATAATTGCCGTTGCTTTTACGAATTTGAATGCATGAAAGAGTCAAAATATGCATTTCTCTAATTTTGTGATTACTTAATGAGATATCTCCAAGGTAATGATTTGTTGCACATAGGGAAGTACAATTATATTATTAACTATTATTTTTTGTTGTTTTCATGAATTTTCACTTATGGAAGATGCGTTATGCTTCTATCTATGATTACTTATATGTAATGTAATGATTTATTGCACTAGATAGAAAGTTATAATTCTACTTTGACTTGAATTGGTTAGGTGGATAAAGGAAAATTTAACTAACATCAGATAAGACTCTACGCATGGTTAAGTTCTAATCTAACTATCAAAAATATTAAAAGCAATACATTGCTTAACTATCAAAAAAATTGTTCCTGCATCAACAGTATATTTCTATCTTGCACAGAGGTTAAAGAGGAGGTTTTCTTGTTGGCACTAGAGTATTGAATTTGTGCAGTGCCATGGGAATTAATGAAATGATTGTGCAACATTTCTTTCTTGTGAGCCATCATCTCAAAATTTGTTGGCAAAGATCTAATATTTTCTATAGGTGGAGAGAAGAAAGGGCTCAATACACTATCATTAATTTTTTATTGGATAGAGGAAAAAAAAATAAGCTTCTTTGATTGACCAAGTCTACCCAACCAAACCCTGTAAAGGAATGTCTATCGACGTAATTATTTTTTAAATGCCATAAAATTATTATAATTTATATTTTTTAATTTATTATAATGAATAGACTTTTAGTTATTTTGAGTAGGTTTTTATTATAAATTAATTTTTTTAATGTATTGTATTAAATTATTTGTTACTGATGTTGAGTAGGTTTGTATCAAAGTTTTTATATTATATGTAATTATTAGAAGATTCATTTTTAAGATAGTTGAAATTATTTAAGTTACCAAAGTTATAGTTGTTAAATGTTTATAGGAATCAACCTATCTATGGGAAGCATTAAAAATCTTTCTTAAAAGTTAACTAAATTATAATCTTATTTTAAATTATTATTATTATTATTTATAATTATAAAAGAAATTAATATATGAATTAAAATATATGCATTTATGAAAAATGTTAACAAGAGTTTTGACATGAAGGATTCACCTCCACTTAATTGTGGAGATTCTTATCTTGTAAATAAACTTTGTTAGAATACCATGGATTATCATAATTACCACATGCCTAATAAATTATAACTCATTCATATGACACTTGTTCATGTGATCTTCATTTTTAATTAATCAATTTAATTAAAAGTGTGAAAAGGACTAACTACTTTTGAGGTCAATCTTAATCTTTGATATGTGAATATTAATAAGAATATTTTAAAATATTATATGGAGGTTAAATCCATATAATCCACCTAATAATTATTGATAATTATGCCAATGTCTATTTTTGAAAAGGGCTTCCAAAATTTTAATTACTAATAATTATTAGGTGAATGGTAGGGACTTAACCTTCATCAAATATTTTATAATATTTTTAGTGGTATATAAAAATCAAATCTTGAGATTTGTCACCAAATTAGTTATTCCAAAGTAATTATCTCATAATGGAATATGTGCACATTGTTCTGAACCTAGAATTGAGCCCCAAGTCAACCATAAGGCTTCTACCTCTAAACCCCTAGTGACAGTGCATCTGATGGTAGTGTATGATATTTAGAAATAAGAGAGGACATATTAGGGAATAACCCCAATAGACAGAAAAACTAATGAAACAAGTTGATAGGATCCCTAATAGTATTAACATAAATTTAGCATTCAACTTCCAAAATGGTCTGATGCATACTTTAGCAAGTTCTGATTGACGAGGGTCAGACATCAATAGAAGGCTAGGAACACCAATGGTAGTACACAGTACCAAGGAACTCTACAAACCATGAACTAAACTCCACCATGAAAAAACTAATATATTGAAAGAGCCCTAGAGATTGGACATAGACAAATTACCCAATAATTACTGACCGACTGGGCTTGGAAATGCTTTAGCCAAAGGAAAAATCATTACTAGCTGCCTCTGCACTAGTTATGTCCACTACTATCACTAATGCCAAAATCCCAAATATCACCTCCTCAACAACTATTTCCTTGCTCCACGCATGAAGAGTAAGCACAAGTTGCATGTACTTAAGGTCAAATTTCTAGGAGCCGGAATTGTCATGCAATTGAATTCTCATAGAGCTAGCACCATGAGATATGTATTCCTCCTATATTGAGGTTGACTCACGAGGATTAAAAAGGAACACAGGGCCATGAAAAAAATATAAGGTCTCCACAAGTCTAATGTCATGGGAGAAATTTCCTACTTATGGTAGGGGAATGTTGTGGTGGTTGCAGAAGAACATAAATCCCTAACTAGCAGGTCGATAGCTGCCATAAAAAATACAAGTTTCCATGTTAATATTAAGGGGTGTATGATTGTTAACATGTGTGCTTTCATTGGGGTGGGATAACCATGTCATCCCCCGCCTTCCCCCCCTCTTAAATGCGATGGAAGGTGGTGGGGTAGTGGGCTCCCCCTTCTACTCCATCAAAAAAATATTTTGGTATCTTAATCAAAGATGATTTTTTGTTGGTTGAGGATGACTTGTAACTAATAATTCCATTTTTTTCATTCCTCATTAAACGATGCAACTTACATATAGATTTTTTGTTCTCAGCAACCCACATTAGCCAAAATAGTATCTACCTTGTTTTTAGAAAGTTGAGAATGGGAAATGATGATAGAATAAATCATCTGGATCATGATTCATATTCGAGAGACAAATATTTATAAACACTTGTTTTTATGTAGATTCTATAGTGGAGTCCCATGTAAGCTTCTCCTAATTATTGTGGTTACCAGCTAAGAATTACCATATACCTATAATTTTTAATATTCGTCATTCGTGGCAAGACATAGACCTATATAGAGAGTGAGGGAATCAACTGCATTGTTATTTTTTATCCCATAATTTCCTATGCAAAGGACTAGTGGTATTCCCTCACAATCATATAATTTCTCACAATATCCAGATTGACCAAGGTTCCCTTTATAGGAGCTATCAAAATTCAAATTTACAAATCGCATTAGAGGAGGAGTATATATTAAAGGAAAGTGATTTATTTTACTTAGGGTATGGCCTTGACCACAGTGATCATAGATGGTGAAAGCTTCAACTTGTTCATAATCCATGTCTCATGCTAATTTGATTCGCAGCCTTCCTATGTCCAGTCATCAGCTAGGATGGTTTCCTTGATATTTTTCTTGATGAGATGTTGTTGATTTCCTTCTTTGGTTTCCATTTTCTTGAATACCATCTTGTTTCTTTCTTTCCAGATAAAACACATTAGGAAGCCCAGAATTAATACCCACAACCAACCTAGGACTGAATTATTAAGAATTCCTTGTCTCCATTGCTCAATTGTTTCTATAATATCATTGTAGTTCCAATATAAGTTTCTAAATAAAAGTGATATATGGGCCCATAGTCTATTTCTAAAAGGGAATACATAAAGTAGATGGTCCATATTATCCTCTTGCTTCCTACATAGAGGGTAGATTGCGGTCCACTCCCAAACATTTTTTTTTCCTAAATTTGATCCCATGAGAGTATATTCATTGTTCCAACTAACTATAAGAGGTGGGAAACTTTGGGCCAGTGTCATTACATCTAAATTTCACACCAAAGAGGCTCTTTCAGAAGGTCTTTGTGACTAGCCAACAGAATGTAAGATTCCTTTAAGGTGGCCAACAAAGTATAATCTTCCTTTAAGTCGAAATGATTCCTTTGGTTTGATATCTCTAGTGGAATTTATCCCGACCTTGTTCGATTGAAGGATTTTGCAACTCATGAGCTATTGTTGGCCAGGCTCTTATCGCTTGTTGTTTGGGCTAACACGCAATGGTCTTCCACTTTCTCCATATAGTAGATCTAGGGAATGGTTTCTAAAATTCGACTATTGTGTGACATTGTCGTCTTGTTGTAAAAGCTTCTAACTCTTTAAACTCCTCTGGGTCTCCTAGGAGAGGAAATTTCTACCATGCATATTTCGAGAATAATGCCTTGTGATCATGTGTGATTCCCTAGAAAACATAGGTTTCCATGAATCTCTAATTCACCAAATAAAAAATATAATATTATTTATTGTTCCTAAAAATATAAACCTTTATAAAATCTATACAATTTCTATCATCTCTAACCTACATTATTTAATCATTAAAAATATATATATATACCACTTCACATCAATATATAAATTTAAATATTAAAAAAGCAATTTACATCACAATATAATCGATTTGGGATAAATAGAAATATATAAATAAATATCTATTTTAAAAACATAAAATTAATAACCATATAATATATCTATAAAACAATAATAATATAAGAATCACATTAATAAATAATATTAATAATATAAGAATCATAATAATAAATTTTAAAAGTAATTATACAAATATCTATAAATACAATAATAATGATAAATCAAAATAAATCTAATCATGTGATTCATAATTTATATAATATAAAAGTAAAGATAAAAGAAAATCTAAATTAAGTGATGATATTTTTTTATATATATTATATCACAACATTTTTTTAGATATATAGATTTTTTAATTTATTTACTTTTATATATTGAGAAAATTTATTGTGTTTGAAAGTGTTTCTTGAATATGATAGAGATGTTGTAATGTAATGTCTTATTTAACATTTTGACTTGATGAATTTAAAAATAAAATAAAAAAATCAAATCGAAAACATATAAATTATAATTATAATGATATTTATAATTTTGATTAATTATAATTAGTAATTAAACCAGATTATATACAATTTATTTCTAGATCTATCAAGCTTCCAGAGGGATCAAATCTATTTAGATGCAAACTTCTTTTAGATTGAAAAGAGATTTGATCCATTGAAACTTGGTACATTCGAAATTAATATGGATATAAGGTGGTCACAAATCAAATATCAAATTCATTGTTATTAAAGATATTATAAGAGAATGCGAAATAATTCATCACTAAACATACTACCTAGAATAAGCTGCTAGGGTTCCTAAGTGGACAAGCTTTGTCTATTACCAAATAACTAAAAATCTTAAATCATTAACTTATTTTCTCATATCTAAAAATAAATTATTAACCAAAAATATACAATTTTAAATCATTCTCCAACACTATAATAATTTGTTATATATATTAATATTTTTTTATATTTAAAATATTAATTGTATTTTATAAATTAAATGATCCTTGTGCGTTTTTATAAATTAATTTTTTCCCTTGTGTTTTTAATTATGTTTCTAAAGTTAATTCATTGTTATGTGTTAAATAGAGTTGTTAACCTAACAATGATAAAAACCAGAAGTTGACCAGGTTAGTTCGCTAGCAAACAAAACATAACCTCGTGCAAGAATTTGTGTATTAAATGCATCTTACCCAACACATTTGTTAACTAATTACATGAAAAACTATTATAGGCGATGGGAACAAGTGTCCATGACATATTTAAATGATCAATAATAATATTATTAACACAATTATTTTCAAAGTGAATAGATAAAATTAAATCTGAGTGGAATATTCATAGTTGTATAACCCTATGGAGGCTATGATTTAACGGAGAAATGTATTCATGTGCGTTACCTTGTTCAATAAATATTTTAATATGGTAAAAACGGAGAAATGTATTCATGTGCGTTACAGTGTTCAATAAATATTTTAATATGGTAAAAACGGAGAAATGTATTCATGTGCGTTACAGTGTTCAGTAAATATTTTAATATCGCAATTGAAAAGCCATTAGGTTGATGGTGTAAACAACCCAAGTAATATGAAATTTTCAAGTAATATGAAATTCTCAAGTAATCTGAAATGTCATCTTTCTTTGTGGCAAGGATACACAGTTACAATGGGTATAATAATTTTATGAAGGCGTTTAAGATTGAAACACCATTTCCCCAATCTGGTGATGGAGAAGTAATGAACCTCAAACGGCTCGGATCAACTATTACATTGGGTATAATGGTTTTATCGAGCTTTCAACCCATAGATTTGCAGGTTTTATTATTTAATTCAATTATTCTCTCTCCTGTGGAACCAACCTAGGGTGCGTCCATATTCTGAATAGATGTTGGGACTTTCTTTGACTTTTTCGTAGTGTTGGATCCATATTTCTTCCATAATTTTTATAGCTTTTATTGGATCTGTCGGTCTGTACCCGTCATACCTAGGTTTGTTGCATATGGTCGTTGTAGCAGAGGTAAGGGCATTCATCCTCTGATTTCTTTATTCTCAACAACTTCGTGTGTTATGGATTAGACTTGTATTAGTATTTCCATGGCCCATTCAACGAAAGATCCTGTAAAATGAGTTCTAGAAATAACTACCTGATTTTTTATTTGAGTTTATACTTTGAGAGTGAGGCAGTTAATTACCAAGACAATCGATGGCCATGAGAATTGAAATGAGATAAAACGTCATAAATCATGTAGCATGTTCATTGTTTTCCCGTGTAAATTATCTCAGATTTGATTTAATGACATATTTTACATGTTGGATAACATTTATTAAACAATAATTGTTTTGTATTTAATATTGGATATTATTTATTAAAATATAGGTTACAAATACTGAACACCAAACCTATATAGTTATCTCTATTCATCCATGCATAACTACTATTAATGGGCTTCTGCATACTGGCATGTGACCAAATTCATCTGCATGGCATGAATTGACACTGGGAAGACCTATGTACCGATTGTCAAATGGCAGTACAAAAATTAGCTGAAATTAGTTTCTAGATGTGTTAGATAATGAGATGATAAATTGGTGTACATTTGGCCATGGCTATTACTGATAGTGTTCCAAAAAACTGTGGAGGTATTCGTTATCGTTCTCTCGGCAACCCAACTCTCCTGCATATTGTTGATCCACAGTGGAATTGTGGGGAAATAAGGCGGCCAACTTGAGCAGTTAGTGGATCAAATATCATCAATTGACCTTCAAATTGCATAAATATCTAATGTCTTTGTTTTGAAGAATTGTATACAAATATATTGAAAATTTCATTTCTTATTATTCGAGGATTTGTGTATAACATATTGAAATTTTCAATTATCATTATCTGTGATTCGTTGGGGTTGTGTGTACTTTGAATAGAGAATGGTGTTAGTTGTCAATGTATTGAATGTGATTGTATTTTTGTTATTTATCTATATATATAGTGATTGTACTCTACACATCAACGGTTGTTTCCATGTTTCCCTCATCAAAATGTGTTATGTAAAATTTGAATTTTTATATGGATTTATTTTTTATATAATCCCATGCTTAAGTTTTATAAAGTGGATTTATAAAGTGGATTTGAAAATTGAAATCATATTTGGAAAAAAAATAAATCAAACATATAATGCGTATCAAAATTTTAATATAATATCGATAAACTTATAGGACTGATATTATAAATTAAACAGATTAATAAACCCAAGAGATTAATATTAAAAACCTAAGGGATAAATCTGGTTGACTATGTTAGGGTTTATAATATTCATGCATTAACACATGTTAACTATGGTTGACTCTTGTTGACATAGTAAACTATATTCAACTTGGGCATCGTACCCAACAATAGTCAATATGAATACCATGGCGAACCACACTTACCTCTAGAATCATTGCCTATCTATAAGTGACCTATAGTGAACCATAGCTGATGGCCATGGTAGACCATGGAGGCTTATAGTAGATGACTAGGGTTAATAATATTAATCTCGAGGTTTTTAATATTAATCATAGGGTTTAATATACTAAACTTAGGGTTCATAACAATAACATTTATAATAATAATATTAGAGATTATTATATTGGGTTTTATAATGTTGGGTTTTTTTATTATGGTTTAATATTGTGACATTTTAATGGTACAAAAATCTATCAAACATCCCATTGTGACAAACATTGTTTCATTGCACCAATCAATCTCACAATAATTATCGCAATTTATTCAACATCACATTGCGACATTACAAAATTGGAGTTTAATATTAGGGTTTCAATATTCAAACTTTCAATACTGGGTTTATAATATAGGGTTTAATATTGGATTTATAATTTATAATAGCATGATGTTTCGTATTAAGGTTTAAAATATTAATCTTCTGGTTTGTTATATTATAATTTATAATGGTAGGGTTTTATAATAGGGTTTAATACTATGATGTTAGAATGATACAAAATTCTATCCAACTTTGTATTGCAACAAATATTGTCTCAACACAACAATCAATTTGACTATCATTGTCATAATGTTACATTACATTGCAATATTGTCAATGTCACAATGTTACACGACAAAATTGGGGTTTAATATTAGTTTTGTAATATTCATGTTTATAATATTAATCTTAATGTGTTTAATATCAATCCCAACGTTTATAATATTAATGTTAGGGTTTTGTATTAGGATTTAATATTGTGACATTTGAATGCTACAAAAATCTATCTAAACCCGCATTTCTAGAATCATTGTCTCAATGCGACAATCAATCTGACAATAATTTTCACAATGTTACAATACATTGCAATTTATTCAACATCACATTTGACAGTACAAAATTTGGGTGTAATATTAGGTTTTACAATATTTAGGTTTTTAATTTTTGATTTATAATATTAGGGTTTAATATTGGGTTTATAATTCATAATGGCGAGGTTTAATATTAGGGGTTATAATATTAATCTTAGGTTTTATTATATTGGGTTCTATAATGTTAAGGTTTTATATTAGGGTTTAATATAATGACGTTGGAATGGTACAAAAATCTATCCAATGTTTCATTGTGAAAAATATTGTCTCAACACGATAATCAACCTAACAATCGTTGTCACAATGTTAAATTACATTTCAATTTTGTTAAAGTCATATTGTTACATTACAAAACTAGGGTTTAAAATTAGGTTTACAATATTAAATTTAGGTTTGATATATTAATATTAGGGTTTATAATATTAATCCTAGAGTTTAAAATTAATTCTTGGTTTAATACTAATATTTTAGTTTTATAATCCCTTGGGATTATAATATTAATCTTAGGTTTTATATTCCTAGGGTTTACTATTAATCCTATGGTATATATTATTAATCCTAAGTTTTAATATTAACCCCTTAGGTTTACATTAATCCGTTGGGTTTATAATCACTTGGGTTTATGATATTAATCCCTAAGGAATTAATATCAAAACATAAGTGTCATGGTTTAATATTAGGGTTTAATACTGTGATATTGGAATGGTACACAAATCTATCCAAAGTCACATTCTGACAAACATTATCTCAATACAACAATCAATCTCACAATCATCGTCGCAGTGTTACATTACAATACAATTTATTCAATATCACATTGTTACATTACATAAATAGTATTCGGTTTATAATATTAGGTAATTTTAATATTTAGTTTATAATTTATAATATTATGTTTTATAATATTAGAATTTTAATATTAATCCTAGGGTTTAATATTATTCCCTTCGGAAATTATAATCCCTTCAGTTTATAATATTAATCCATAATAGTTGTATAATAATATATTATGGTTTATAGTACTAATCTTAGGTTTGATAAATTATTGTATAGGTTTATAATATTAATTCTAGGGTTTATAGTCCTGTAGTCTTAAAAATTTTAATCCTAGGGCTTAATATTAATATTATTAATATTGAACCTAATATTAAACCTAATGGGATTTAATACTATAGTTTATAATATTCTGAACCACACTGTTTATAATAATAATCTTTTGGTTTATTATATTTGGTTTTATAATGTTAGGGTTTTTTACTATGGTTTAATATTGTGACATTGGAATGGTACAAAAATCTATCCAATGCCACATTGCAATAAAAATTGTCTCAAGGTGAAAATTAAGCTCATAATTGTTGTCACAATGTTACATTACATTCCAATCTATTCAACTTCACATTGCTACATTATAAAGTTGGGATTTAATATTAGGTTTATAATATTGAGGATTTTTAATATTGGGTTTACAATATTAACATTTAATATTGGGTTTAGAATTTTTAATATTCGGGTTTATTATTATGGTTTATAATATATATCTTTGGGTTTATAATATTAATCATAGGGTTCAATATTTTTCCTAGAGTTTATAATATTAATCAATCTCACAATTATTCTCGCAATGTTTATAATTACTTGGGTTTATAATATTCATCTTATAGTTTACATTCATATCTTTTAATATTAATCCTAGGGTTTATAATATTAATCCTAGGATTTAATATTAATACTTTGGGCTTATAATCTCTTGTGTTTATAATATTAATCCATTAGGTTTATAATATCAATCTTTGGGTTTATAATATTAATTATTTCAGTTTATTAGTCCTTTAGGTTTTAATACTAATAATCCCTTAGTTTATTAATCCCTTGGGTTTAAAATATTAATATTAGGGTTTTTGTTCTTAAGGTTTATAATAATAAAGTTTATAATATTAATGCTCAGGATTATAATATTAATCCCTTCGGTTTATAATATTACTCTCATGGCTCATCAATCCCTTGGGTTTATAATATTAATCTCTTCAACTTATTGGCCCCTTCGATTTATAATATTAATAATCCCTTCAGTTTATTAATCCCTTGAGTTTACAATATTAATCATGTGGGTTTATTAATCCTTTGGATTTATAATATTAATATTCCTTTGCATTTATCATATTGTTGATAATATCAATAATATTATTGTATTATTATTATTATTATTATTATTATTATTATATATAATAATTATTATTATTATAATAATTGTAATATAATAATATTAATATTTTATAATATAATTATATTATTATTATTATTTTATACTTATTTATATCAATATTTATATTTATATGAAATCTATACCATTGACACTTATCAATGTGTATAAACCATACTTATGAATGGGTTTACACATGATTAGTGTATATAAACCATATTTATTAATGTGGTTGTGCTAGTATATTTCTCTCTTATTTTAATGGACCTTCAAAATTAAAATTTGGATATGAATTCATCCATTAATTGCTTCTTTGCATATCCAAAAGTTATATCATTTCATCAAAACACATATAGTATACTAATTGACTAAGAAATTAAATTTGCTATACAATTCTTATTAATTAACCTAACATTCATTCTATGACAAGTTTTTACACGTAGACTCAACAATTTGTTGATGGAGACACAAGGATGTAGTAGGAACACTTCCCATATATTCATTGTTATTATTTTTGTGTCTACACCAAATATTAGGCCCGTCTACAGGTGTTACACAAAAATATCGTCACCATGATTATTTGCAGTCAGTATGGGTCTATCATCACTTGTACTGTCCTCCTAAGCAAGCCTCAGACCTCAGCTCTTCATGTCAAGCTTTGAAAATGGGAGAAAGACATTGAAAATCAATGAAACTCTAGTTTTGCACTTTCTCTCACTATTACCTGCGGTCCTGCACCTTCTACTTACAAAAACTGCGGACCTGCCCGCTCTTTCCCTAAAGGTGTGGGTGTGGACCCCTGTGAAAGTCAAAAGGCGCAAGTTTTATCTTAAAAAACTCACTTTGGATTAATTCTAGAGGATTCTAGAAGGAATTTTGACGTGGATTGTTTCTCTAAGGTGGTTCATGCATCCCAAAAGATAACGAGCTAATCCCTTGATGAGAGGAGCTATCCCTTTGAAGGAGGGCTTTATCCCTGTGAAGGAGGACCTAGTAACCTCCCTCCATTTCACTATAAATTCAGGCATTGGGCTGGTTGCTGAGGAGGTTAGAAGCTGAACATTTTTGAGGGTAAATGCTGGTGAAATCAAGACTTCCTAGTTGAGCTTAAGAGGAGAGATCACATACCTTTTTGGCTTCATTGGGGAGTGAGTGAAACTTGTCAAAGTAGAGGAGACTTCTTGCTGGACCCTAGGAGGAGCTTGTACAGTGACAAGGCACAGGTTGTAAAGTTCTTCTTCTTTTGAATTAATACAATCAAACTCATTTTTCTCAACAAGTATCTCATGTTATTTGTTTCATGGACTCCTTGACTTTCATGTTAAATATGTTTTATGATATTTGCTTTTCAGGTGCTATTTAATTTGTTTGCCTTGTTTGTGTTTGCAGATTCGCGACAAAGGAGCTCATTTGGATCGAAGGAGTGAGGGCATCCACAAACTTGTGTTGGACCTAAGGTATGCCCTAAAAACGCTTGTTTTCCATTGTTTATTAAAGCATATTTAGAGAAAGATAGTGTCTGGTTGGTTTGCTTGTCATTAGGTCTTCTTTAGATTCTAGGAAGGTCTATCTTGTCCACAAGATTGACTTATTCCGTGTGACAAAATGGCGACTCCACTGGGGACTTGATTGTTTTCCTTGTTTTTACTTTGACCTGAGAAACTGTGTTTTTGTTTCTGTTTTTGGCTTGTTGTGTGTAAAATTGGGTAGAGTTTGTAGATCCAGGGTTATTTTTCGTTTTTCATAGCTTTGGGAGAGGACCGCACCCTAGCCTTTTGACACAGTGCGTACCTATCCGCACCTTTGCTTTTAGCACAGAGCGGGACCACACCTGTGTTAACTGTGGGCCTGCGGACCCTGTCAAAATTTTGGAAAACTTAAGATTTTCTCTTTTAGTCAGCTTAGTTTTTGTTTAGATGTTGTTATCCCCTGCCCAGACCTACATATGACTTGTTAAGAACTTTTCTTAGGTTAATTCCATTGGCATTCTTGTTTTAAGCTTTTATCAATTGGGTATTTTAAGTCTCTTTTTTGAGAAATTCTTAATTTGATTTCCTTTGGTCATTACTTGGGGGTTTGTATGAGTGTTAATCGCCTTTGAGTGTTTTTATTTTTGATCTTTGGGACTCTCACCCAATTTTCTTGACTTGCACTTGATTGGTTCTTAGATTACATTAGAATCATCTTGTGTTTGAGAATTCTCTTGCATAGATCACATTTTCATAATTAGAATTCTCATTTTCAGAATATGAATGAAAAATGTGCATAGATTACATTTGCATACTTTTCAAGTGAATTGTGCATAGATTACAATTGCATCGTTTACATTCTAAAAAATCAATCGTAGATTTAGATCAGCTTTCTTTGATTTGAATTTACATATTTTTATTCTTGTTTTTAACACACAAAAATAAAAATAAAAACTGTTTTGGAATTGATTTGCATTAGTTTTTCTTGATGAAATTAGTGCATTAGAGAATTTGTTATATTTTCTCTTAGTGATCAATTTTTTTCATTGTTGGAAGTGAATGGAAACTCTCTCCTTACTTTAGTTAGGATTCATCGAATTGAAAAGATTACATTATCATATTCGATTGCATTCAGTTTTGGGTCGGGTCATAACACCATTGGTTTCATATCCATTTACCCTTTTGAGTAATAACAGCCTAAATAACACAGTGCTTAATTAAAATTCATCTAGTAATTTTTACATTTTTAGGGCTCTTTCCACCAATCTAGCTTAGGCTAGTGTCTTGGAATAGGTTTTCGTTAACTCTCCAAGACAGTAAAACAAACAAGTAGCTGTATCTTGTGGTAGGGAAGAAATCCAATTGTTGCATTTATGCCCTGGGAAAGCTCCTCTTAAAGGAGAAGCACGAGATCATGTCCGAACCAGTGTGGGAATCAATCCTTCCTCATTGGGAACGACGCCAGATATTCACGTATTAAAAACGGTAAACCTCGGATTAACCATTGTCGATGAGCCTGGGGTCACTTGTTGGTAAACCTTTGATTATATCAAGGAGCCTTCAAGGGGATTGAGCTTGCTACTCTGCCCTTGCGTGCGTATCGGATCGTAGACTGTTCCCCCAGGTATATTTGTTTCGATTGGTAACCTTAGTGACCATATTCTTTAGGATTCTTCCTAAGGTGACAGTGGTGGGAAGATCCCACTATACCCAGAGCAGACATCGGCTAGACTCACTTGGATTTTCTGGGGGGTTCTCTTCACTCAAAACAGTTTAGTGGAGAAACTTGTGCCAGTCTATTCATTAAGCAGGTTGTCGGGGTAACTGTTCCAACCGCCATTTCTGTATTGAATTCTGCGACGTTGGATTTCATCACCAACTAGTGTTTTCAGTATGGAAAGTTACTGTTTGTGTGTGGTTTGACTCCTAGATTTGATAGCGCGTGTTAATTTGTTTGTTTTTACTTTTAGAGACCATAGGTGTGAATTGTGAATTTTAATTGTTAGGTGTGAATTGTGAATTGTTAATTTTAATTTTAAATTCACTGAAGTTGAATATAATGGCAAGTGTTCCGGAATTTACCGACCAAGGAACCCCTCTTAACGAGAATCCTAGTACCTTTCCTTATTTTGGAAATGTTGGTCCTCCTTATATGGCTACTTTGTCATTACCTGGATTTACAATAGGTTTACCGATATGGTTATTTTCAACTTCGTTGGCCCCAAATACTCCAATTGTTCCACCTCAACCGAATGCTTCACCTCAACAGAGTTCACCATCTCAACATCACCAACCTTCTGTTGACCCTTTACCTTCTTCACCTAATTTTTCTTCCTCCATTTCTTCCTCTTCGCTTGGTAAAAGCCTTGACTCTAGTAACCAGGTGTCTAAGAAGAAGAAGAAAGGGAAGAAGAAGAAGAAGAAGAAGAAGAAGCAAGATAAAGAAAGAAGTCAACCAACCAACCATGGCTGTAAGTGTTAGTTGTGTTGAGGAAAACTCCGACATGCATCATAAACCCAAATACCCTTGCAGGCTTTGTAATGGTGACCACTTCCTTATCAATTGTCCTGGTATTCCAAAGGTCTTGGAAGTATGGTCAGAAAAATCTCATCAACTTTCCATTGATCCATCAACTAGTGATACTCAGGTTCCTGGGAAAAACGGTAAAGTTAGGTTTCCTTGTAAGTTATGCAAAGGGAGTCATCAAACTCACATTTGCCCTCACATGGATGAAGCCTCAAAATTGTTGGAAAACCTTATTGTTCCATAGCAAGAATTTCCAACTGGTTACCGTAAACTTTCTCCAAACCTACCGTCAACTGATGGAGTGATTGATCTAATTTCAAGTACAGTCGATCACACTCTTCCATTGGAGAGTGAAACTCATGTCACTCAGATTGATGATCCATTAGTTGATCAAGTGGTCGATTCAATTTCACATTCGGTCGATCCCACTTTCCCTTTAGAGAGTGAACTTCATACCGCTCAGGTTCTTTTTGTTACATCAGATTCCTCTACGCCGGGGGGCATTTCACCTGTTTCTATGGAACCCCCTCCAAGTACTGAGGTCTTTTCCTTTGATTGGAATAGACTGATAGAACCTCATCTTCCTTCCTCCATCCCTTTCCAAATCATTGTCAAGATTGGTGGTAGGGACATGCATCGCACACAGGTAGATGAAGGTGCTTCTATTAGTATTTTATCCTCAACTGCTTGGAAAGCTTTGGGTTCCCCTCAGCTTGCGCCTATTACACAGAATCTGAAAGGTTTTAACAGAACCATTAGTGAACCTTTAGGGATCCTTCCTAAGTTTTCTATTACCTTGGAAGGTAAAACTGTTTATATTGATTTTATGGTAGTTCGAGCTCCCTTGGATTTCAATTTACTCCTTGGACGAGACTATGTTTATGCAATGAAATCTGTCGTATCGACACTCTTTCGTGTGATGTCTTTCCCTCACAATGGAAATATTGTGACTGTAGACCAGCTTTCGTTCCCTAGTCTTGTTTCAACTACAAATAATATGACACCCCTAAATGTTCCTGATTCTAATGTGGTATCTACCCCGCCACGGGTTAATTATGTGGCAACTGGTCCCATGTTTTCAGTTACTGATGTAAGTGAGCCTCTCACTGTTTGCTCATCTTCCTTTGATTTAGATATAGTAATTGACATGGAAAACTCTATGGGATTATTTGAACACGATGTTCTTATCCCTTTGGAGTCCCTTGACATGTGTTCCTTCCACAGAACTATTCTTCCTTCTGATGAAGACCTCTTGGAAGCCATGATCAAGGTGTGTCCATTGACATGTCTTTCTTCCAGTTGGAAGCCATGATCAGTGAGTCGCGAGGATAGTTTTTTTCCTGTATCAACCTCATTAAAAAATGAAACAGGCTGCTATGAGGACAGTTCTTTTCCTGTGTCAACCTCGTTAAAAAATGAATCAAGTTGGTCAGAGGATAGTTCCCGTTACTGAGTCAACCTCGTTAAAAAATGAATCAGGTTTGAGGACAGTTCTTTTCCTGTGTCAACCTCGTTAAAAAATGAATCAGTGAGTGAGGATAGTTTTGTTCCGGTATCAACCTCGTTAAAAAATGAAACAGGATGTTTCGAGGAAAGTTCCTATTACTGAGCCAACCTCGTTAAAAAATGAATCAGGTTCGAGGAAAGTTCCTGTTACTGAGTCAACCTCGTTAAAAAATGAAACAGGTGTCCGTGAGGATAGTTTTGTTCCGGTATCAACCTCGTTAAAAAATGAAACAGGATGTTTCGAGGATATTTCCTGTTACTGAGTCAACCTCGTTAAAAAAATGAATCAGGTCTAAGGACAGTTCTTTTCCTGTGTCAACCTCGTTAAAAAAGGAATCAGTTGGTTAGAGGAAAGTTCTTGTTACTGAGTCAACCTTGTTAAAAAATGAATCAGGTATGAGGATAGTTCTTTTCTTGTGTCAACCTCCTTGAAAAATGAAACAACTCCCTTTTCAAGTTAAATCTTGAAAGTAAACCTTCATTCCATCCACCTGGTTGAATGCAATGAAGCTTGGGGGGCATGTACCTTGCTTTGCATCATTATGCTAGGGGCATGCGAACTTCTGGAGCATAGTTCCTTATCTTGTGTCAAGCTCGTTAAAAAATGAAACAAGGAGTCTTGAGCATAGTTCCTTGTCTTGTGTCAAGCTCTTTAAAAAATGAAACAAGGGTAGGTTATATAGGTAGATTGTAGAGAGTAGTTATGAGCATAGTTCCTTGTCTTGTGTCAAGCTCGTTAAAAAATGAATCAAGGATTTTATGAGCATAGTTCCTTGTCTTGTGTCAAGCTCGGTAAAAAATGAATCAAGGATTTTAGAGCATAGTTCCTTGTCTTGTGTCAAGCTCGTTAAAAAATGAATCAAGGTTTTTTAGAGTATAGTTCCTTGTTAGGTAGATTGTAGAGAGTAGTTATGAGCATAGTTCCTTATCTTGTGTCAAGCTCGTTTAAAAAATGAAACAACGGTTTTGAGGATAGTTCTTTTCCTGTGTCAACCTCACTAAAAAATGAAACAACTCCCACGAGTCTTTCCAAGATTTCGACAATAAACCTTCATTTCATCCACCTGGTTGAATGCAATGAAGCTTGGGGGGCATGTACCTTGATTTGCATCATTATGCTGGGGGCATGCGAAATTATAACAAGCATAGTTTTTCGTTTCAAGCTTGGGTAAACATTAAACCGAATCCGAGCATAGTTCTTTTCCTGTGTCAAGCTTGTTAAAAAATGAAACAAATCCTCCTCTAATTGAGTCGAGAGTTTGACTAGATCTCATAAATGTTAAGTTGTATATTTAGGTTAGTTATTTCATTTTTTGCACAATTTTCTTACAGTTTTAGGTCGAGTCTTTCAAATGATCTCATAACTAAACCTTCATTCCATCCAGCTATCAATTAATGTACTTAGTTGAATGAAATGAAGCTGGGGGGGCATGCGCTCTAGCAGTTATGCTTAGGGGGCATCAAGCACAATTTTCTCTCTGTTTCAAGCTTGTGTAAAAATGAAACTACTTTGAAGCATAGTTTTTCTCTGTTTCAAGCTTTTGGAAAAATGAAACCTATCTCGAGTCAATTTTAGTTATTTTCAAGACTCGTTAAACTCATGAAAATCCCAAGATTATTTTGCTATCTTTCATTCTCGTAAAACAAATGAAAATGCCGAGTTCTTTCCATCTTTTCCTGCTCGTAAATTAAATTGAAAGTCGGCCATATGAGTACATTTTTATCATTTTTTTGAACTCATTAAAACTTACGAAAAAGTGAAAACCATGAGTACATTTTTATCATTTTTTGAACTCGTAAAACTTACGAAAAAGTGAAACCTTAGAGTCACCTTTAAGCTCTTTTCTGACTCCTAAAACATGAAAGATCACCGAGTTTTTCTTTTTAAACTCGTTAAAACAGAACTAAAAAGACGGTCCACTTACAACTCTTTTCTGACCGTAAAAACATGAAAAGATTGCCGGATTTTTGTCGTTTCAAATTCTATATTGGTTATAAAATGACGTGTCATTGATCGCTTTTTTACTTTTTCAGATCAGGGACACTAATTACGAAAAGTACTCCTTGGTCGTAAAGATCAAGCAGTTCTCTCAAGTATTATTTTATACTTTTTTGGGCTTGGGAGACACAAATTTACGAAAAAGGTCAACCCTGGAGTCTTCTTAAGTTTTTTCAGACTCTCTAAAATTGAAAAACGCCGAGTTTCTCCTATACTGGACTCATTAAAATTTCACAGTAAAGGACCTGTTAAATTACAAACAGGAACGAACCACTCCTTCTTAGGGTTCGAATTTAAACTAAGTTGGACTCATCCGAAGGATGAGCTTATAATCAAGCAAATGTTATCCTCCTCAAGTTTGTCAAAAATAAAGAGGTACTTGCCAGAAATGGTGGGGGAAAAGAGAGAAAAATGAGCCTGTTTGTCATACTTTGTAACCACTCTTGAACACGACACTTTTATTCACCTGGGTTGGGAAATCCTTTGCCTAACAGTTGATCAAACCACATTGAATTCTTCAGCCAGTTTTTGGGTATTAACTTTGGGTCAATTGTCACCAAGCCATCTGTCGTGTCATTATGTGTTCAAGAGGTCACTGCCAATAAGCCATTCATCTGCAAAATATCTGTCATCCATCTTGACCATCCCTGAGTCAGTCCTTGGAACTAAATTCCTTCAACTTGATCTATGATTTCGTGTTGTGGGCTTTCCTACAACGGATCGCTTTCTATCGACTTGAGCCCATTATCTAGAAAGATGATCTAGAAATCGTCAGTACCTTGGGATATGCATGCCTCAATGGCAGGTTTCTTGCCTTTGATGACAGGTTGCATCATTGACCTTCGATCAGAGGATTCCGTGACATGTTCGACATAACCACATTTATTCACATCTCATGGATTGTACTGGGTACTTTGAGAGCCATTAACATCACTGGTGGTTTCTCTCACACTTGTTAACAATTTACATCATTGACTGGTAATCAAGTGGTTTCTACCATGTTCGACATCAACACATTCATTCGCATGGATAGAATCGTACTGTTTCGGGAAGTAGAAATGAAGACCCTGGATCTAGTTTCCACAATCCAGGCTGCGAGGAATTTTGTATTCATTATATAATGGACTATTCATAAACAGATGGATACATCCATACTGTGTCCACATGAGTCTATACTTGTGATGTTTTACAAGATCATTCCTGTATCAGAGCAGTAGTTAGTTTTCTAGTCAGTTTTGATCTGAGTATGGGAATGCCTACCTCAGCGATGATATGATCTCATATATATATCTTGCATTGAATGTTTTTACAGGTTCCAACCGAGCTCTCCACAAGATGATCCTCGAAATGATAAAGTACTTCACTCTTCCTAAATTATAAATGAAATCCTCATCTACTACAGACTTTGCACTTTAGGGGGCAATCTGTTACACAAAAATATCGTCACCATGATTATTTGCAGTCAGTATGGGTCTATAATCACTTGTACTGTCCTCCTAAGCAAGTCTCAGACCTCTAGCTCTTCAAGTCAAGCTTTGAAAATGGGAGAAAGACATTAAAAATCAATGAAACTCTGGTTCCGCACTTTCTCTCACTATTACCTGCGGTCCTGCACCTTCTGTTTACAAAAACTGTGGACCTGCCTGCTCTGTCCCTAAAGGTGTGGGTGCGAACCCCTGTGAAAGTCAAAAGGCGCAAGTTTTATCTTAAAAAACTCACTTTGGGTTAATTCTAGAGGATTCTAGAAGGAATTTTGACGTGGATTGTTCGCTCAGAGGTGGTTCATGCATCCCAAAAGAGAAGGAGCTAATCCCTTGATGAGAGGAGCTATCCCTTTGAAGGAGGGCTTTATCCCTTTGAAGGAGGACCTAGTAACCTCCCTCCATTGCACTATAAATTCAGGCATTGGGCTGGTTGCTGAGGAGGTTAGAAGCTGAACATTTTTTAGGGTAAATGCTGGTGAAATCAAGACTTCCTAGTTGAGCTTAAGAGGAGAGATCACATACCTTTTTGGCTTCATTGGGGAGTGAGTGAAACTTGTCAAAGTAGAGGAGACTTCTTGCTGGACCCTGGGAGGAACTTGTACAGCATCAAGGCACAGGTTGTAAAGTTCTTCTTCTTTTGAATTAATATGATCAAACTCATTTTTCTCAACAAGTATCTCATGTTATTTGTTTCATGGACTCCTTGAATTTCATGTTAAATATGTTTTATGATATTGGCTTTTCAGGTGCTATTTAATTTGTTTGCCTTGTTTGTGTTTGCAGATTCGCGACAAAGGAGCTCATTTGGATCAAAGGAGCGAGGGCATCCACAAACTTGCATTGGACCTAAGGTAGGCCCTAAAAACACTTGTTTGCCATTGTTTATTAAATCATATTTAGAGAAAGATAGTGTCTGGTTGGTTTGCTTGTCATTAGGTCTTCTTTAGATTCTAGGAAGGTCTATCTTGTCTACAAGATCGACTTATTCCGTGTGACAACAGGTGCAAATAAAAGACAATAAAAGACAATCATCATAAAAAATACAATCATCACAACAAACAAATAATTTTAAGTTCGTAGTAAATAACTTTAAAGGACATAATGCATATCCAAGTTTCAAGAGATTATGTTTTCATATCTAGGATATGTATATGTTAATAGATAATGCAAGGGCTATATGATTTTGTATATAGTTCATTATGAGTGTTTAATATTATCCCTTAAGATTTTTATGGTCTCTCCTAATAATAATTATTTGATGCATCTACTCTAAGTTCTTATCGCAATTAGTTTCCTGATATAAGTCCCTCCTCAGTAAATAGAAATGTTACAATTTAATTAATTTCTGAGAATATTACACATTATTTTTAATACCAAGAATCAGTCTCCTAACAAATGGTTAAACATTTCAGCTCTAAACCATTTCATTCATCCTCCATGTAAGAATTCACAAATGAATTACCGAGGCCATTCACTATATATAGTAATTTTATAGAAGACACTCATGGCTAAGCTGCTCCAATAGTGTGGTGAATTATTTATGGATCACTTAGTAATTTAAGACTCGATGTGTCAACTCTACATTACTAGGTTTACCATTATTATGATGCCAAAACTTCATAAGTGAGTTGGTAAGGTTGGTTCAAGATAAATATGGGTCAATATGTGGTCGTTAACTAAACAGAGGCATTAATAGAAGGTAAACAAGTTTTATTAGTAAGTGTTTGTGTAGATGCACCCAATTAGCCTTAATTAGCTTTAGTTTAACTCTAATTATTGCATGTGTTGTGCACTTGGCTTTACTTAGTTAAATCTAGTGCTTGCATGTGCACATTAACAAAACATAAAGAGCACACAACTTTAGTTAGCTTTAGTTATCCATAGTAACATCATTTCAAACTATGCTTAAGTTAGTTGCTTTATGCATTGATTCTAAAACCAATATTGTGTAAACAAACTTATTCCTGTGTCCATTTTTGTTTCTAAATTTCTTGCAAGTTTGTGCAATTATTCTTCAGATAGATTCATATTTGTGATCTAATAATTTTACATGGTATCAGAGCTACAGGGCTTGCATAAGGGGAATGAACAATATTTTGCAGGTTTGAAGATCAAAGAAATGGAAATTGTTTAGAGATTTGATTTGCAGATCAAAATATTGGAGAATCGCTGCAATTGTTGCTACATCTACGAGGTGAAAGAATGGAGTTATCATCTTCATCTATTCTTACTCTGTATAACTACTTCCAATGGAAGCCAAATATTTTTCTTTACCTCTGGGAAAAATTCTTGTATCGGATAGTTATGAATAGAAAAGCTGAACCAAATTCCACAATTGAAAAATTCAAATATTTCAACAGGATGGAGGAGGCCTCCAAAATCGTGTTTCCATGTGGATGAATGCAGCACTTCGAATGAGGTCTAGACAATCTTGGAGAATTTATTTGGAAATGAGGATGAGATGCGGGCTCATATTCTTGAAAATGAGCTAAATTATTTAGATCAAAATAGCTTTGAAAACATTCAAGATTTCTTTATGAAATTAAAATCATTGCTTCTACAATTACGTGATTGCAGGATCGATAAATCCAAATAGGAAGATCAATTGATCCTTTCTATTTTGTCTAAATATGGCCCTGAATATGTTCTTTTTGTTTCTACATTTCATACAGTTAGAATTGTAATTGGAGATAAATGGAAAAAGTGAAAACTTGATGCATTTATTGAGTCTCGCATTCATGAGTAGGATAAGATCATCAAAATAGTTTCATTAAATTCTCAAAATTCAGATGCACTTTCCATGCATGAGAAATGAAATTCCAACTCAAAGCCAAATCAACAATCCAAATGCAAAGGAAAGGCAAGAGATCCAGATTGAAGAAAGGGAGGAGATCCAAAACCTCCAGATGATTCTTCCAGCTCCAAGGGTAAGAAGGGAAAGAAAGGAAACTCCAACTGTCGTTATTTTAATAGAGGTTATCATCCTAAATCCTCTTCCATGAAAAATAGTATGGATCTAATGGCAAAGACTCTTCAGCAAATAATCTTGGTCATCACATTCCAGAAAGTTCCAAGAAGAAGATGGAGGAAATCCCATTAGAAACAACGAGTAATGGTCATGCTTTGATTGCCCTTCATTCCACACCTTAGGAATGGGGTGGCTTAAAGGAAGAATGGATATTTGAAAGAGATGTCCAATTGCATGTCACATGCAATATCTCTTTCATCAAAATTGTGGGTTGAAGCTATCAATTGTGCCTCATACATTCATAATGGATCTCCTCATAAATCCAATATTGGAAAAACACCTTTTGAGGCTTGGACTAACATGCAACCTAAAGTCTATCATTTTCACATTTTCAGATCTCGAGTGTGGTCCCACATTCCTACAGAGAAGAGAAAGGATTTAGAACCTCATAGTAAGGCATGCGTGTTTATTGGATATTTTGATGAAGTTAAATAGTACATATTACTTGATATCAACACTGAAGTGCTCTTTATCGAAAGGAGTGTAATGTTTGGAGAAGATGCTTTGCATGCACAGCTAGATGAACATATTACAAAGTTTCCCTCACCATTAATTGATGAGTATGAAGATGATAATTCAGTTCAAAATTATGATGTAGATGAGACTTTTCCTGTGACACTTGTTCCAGCACAAGTTCTTGAAAATCAAGATAATACTTACTCATGTAGTTTGGAAGATTCTCGACCACTTTCAACACAAAAAATGGTGCAACATGAGTGATCTCCTAGATGATCCTACCAATATACCTCAATTTGACGAAGATACACAATAACTCTTAGCTATGGAGCCATGCATGCCCATACATGATTATATGATGCATGCATCTGATCCACAGACTTATGCAGAAGCAACTGGGGATCCTTAATGTGAAGCAAGTATGGATGAGGAATACAACTCCCTCATTGAGAACCAGACTTGGGATTTGGTTCCACTACCTTCCAGTCGTAAACTTGTTAGGTGCAACTAGGTTTATAGGACCATGAAAGCACCATATGGCCAAGTTATTCGATACAAGGCATGGTTGGTGATGAAAGGTTTTCAACAAGTACATGGTGTTGACTATGATGAGACTTTTTCTCTAGTGGAAAAGATTGATTCCATTCGGTTCACTCACTCCATTTCGTAGCAAGATAATGGGAGGTGCATCATATGGATGTGAAGAATTCTTTTCTTCACAGTGATCTACAAGAGGAAATCTACATGGAGCAACCACATGGATACATGCAAAGTTCATCTCTGGAATGCAAACTAAGGATGTCTGTCTATGGCCTCAAGTAGGCACCTAGAGCATGGTATGCAAAGATGGATTTCTATTTGTTATCTCAAAATTTGTACGATGCAAATATGATTCCAATGTTTATTTTTTGAAGAAAAATGACTCCTTGTTGATCATAGTACTCTACATAGATGATCTTTTGATAACAGGTAGTTCATCTTTTTCCATTGCTGAGATAAAAATGCATTGGATAACAAGTTTTCTATGACAAACATTAGCTTGCTAAATTTCTTCCTTGGACTAGTGATAAATCAGAGTGGTTCTTAGATTACCATTTCTCAACCAAATTATGTTAGAGATATTTTGGCATGATTTCACATGAGTGAGTACAAGCCAACAACAACACCTTCCTTATCAGGGATAAATCTTGAGAAAAGACACACCATAAGTTGATTGCACATTGTACCATCAGCTTGTGGGAATTCTTATTTATCTCACTCACTCCTGTCCTAATCTATCATATGATGTAGGAGCGTTTTCCAAATACATGCAGGAGCCACATGAGTTACACTCGAAAGCTACAAAGAACATCCTTCGATATGTCCAGGGGAAAATAATATATGGGATTCATTATGAAACAAATTGTTCTTTGGATCTCTTTAGGTTCACAAATTTAGATTGGGCTGGCGAAAACATTGATCGCAAGTCCATCTTCAGTTATGTACGTAGTTTTGGATCCGACCCAATTTGTTGGTCAAGCAAGAAGGAGGTTGTCATTGCTTTATCATCAACAAAGGCCAAGTAGAAAGGGGCAATGAATGCCACTATTAAAGCCATTTGGCTACCAAATTTCATATCTAAGCTTGGTATCATTGTTCATCATCCAACTGTCATCTAGTGTTGTAATCAAAGTACGTAAAATTTTTGTGGAGATTCAATGCAGTGGTAACAAACCAAACATATCGAGATCCACATGCACTTCATTAGAGAACTGATTGATGATGGGATTGTCGATCTTTAGTACTTTCCCAGTTCCGAGTAGACTATCGATATCTTCACCAAGACTTTCACTTTGCAGAAGCTTCGATTTCTACGAGAGCATCTTGGGGTGAAGGAAAACGACTTCCTAGCAGTTGTCTTTTCTCTACTTTTTGCATTATATTTTGAGGGGGGGTTTTCTTCCCACTGGGTTTTCCCTCTTTCCTCTTTTCATGCATTGTATATGGGTACCTAAAATGGCCTTTTTGCCGAGACTAATTCATTTTGTATCACACTCACCTAAATTATGCTTAAGGGGGTGTGTTGGTGTACATGCACCTAGTTAGCTTTAATTAGCTTCAGTTCAACTCTACTTATTTCATGTGATGTGCACTTGGATTTAGTTAATTAACTGTAGTGATTGCATGTGGGGCATGTGCATATTAACAGAAGATAAAACACACCTAGTTTCAATTAGCTTTAATTATCGATAGTTATTGCTTGTACAGCTAAGCTTAACTTAGTTCCTTTATGTATTGATTCTCAAACCAATATTGTGTAATAAAATTCATTCTCGATTCAAATTTTATTTTTCAACTTCTTGTAAGTTTGTGCAATTATTCTTCATCTAGATTCGTATTTGTGCTCTAATAATTTACAATAAAAAGTAAACCATTAAACAAGTTGGCTAATCCATGTAATAGCTGGAGCAATTGCTAAAAATATTCACAAGCAATATTTACATAAAAAGCAAGAAAATCCTATAACTCAAATTCCTTCATGGAAGGTTGTGAAGGGCTTGAATCCTATTAAAGGATCATATTTCTTCCTTCTCGAATCCTAAAGGGCTTGAATCCTATTGAAAGATCATATTTCTTCCTTCCTCCAATGAGCTTTTCCAATAAACCTGAATAGGAAATATGTTCAGTAAAATTGAGAGTTGAAATAAATAAAATGTATTAATTGTTTTTTTTCCTACCCTTCACTTGAAGGTATTTGTTCCCATTGCTTATTAATTTTCTTCCAATTTAGTTGAATATCCTCTTATTTCACACTGAATGACTCCTCTAATGCACCTAATATCAAAATATTGACCAACACATACACCCACCCATACGAAGTTACCAGAAAAGCATCAATAGATGGGAATACGAAGTTACGAGAAAATCATCAATAGATGGGAAAAGGTTGAAATAACGTAATATCATATATCACCTATTTATTTTAAACTAAAAAGTAACGACAACATAAAAATATCGTAATGTAGCGTATATTGAATGTAGGTTGATAACATTTTCTTTAAAAAATTTACAGCAAGAAATTTTTATTTTTCCGGTGTGTCCTTGATAGCTTGCGCCCCACAAAGTTTGAACCGTTATTCCAAAGGTACATCGTTTGAAATGGTTAATGCGGTCGAGGCTCAAGTGATATCGTTGAGTCCATGAGGATTTGAGCAATTGATGAGTTCAGTCGAAATGATATTTTTGAATTAGTTAATTAGGGTTTTTAACATAGTGGCAATAAAAAAATAGAAGTTGATCAAGCCGGTTTGCTGACAACCAAAACATTACTCGCGCAAGAATTTGTGTATTAAACACATCCCGCCCAGCAAATTTATTAAAGAATTATCTGAAAAACTATTATGTTCTTATGACATCAGGTTTGAATGATATATTTAAATAATTAATAATATTAAAATCAGACAGATAATAACATTCCAATTTTGTATTAAATTTTACAGTCAAATCCAACGGCCGCTATGCCAACCGCCCCAACTGTCTAGCTAGGTTTTGGACTATTTTACTTGATGCCCAATTTCAACTTTACCTTATACCTAGCTTTTTCCAATCGGGAACACATTACACACACATTCACAAATTCGTAAATTGCAGATGTCACAGAAACGAATATGGACAAAATCAACAAACAACAACTCAACAATATAAATTATCTTAAATATATGGAGGTTTGATTTTTCTCGATTATTTGCATAATTTTAAATTGGTTTTGAAGAATTATTAAAATCATTTTAAATTAATTTTAGAAAATTATTAAAATTATTTATTTTTTAAAATGATTCAACTCTTACCTAAAAACTTTAAATTCGAAATTAAATTCCATTCAAACAATTAATGCACCTCTCATGAGTGAAATTTACTTATTTTTTTACTTAAATATTAATTAAATTAAAAATCGTCATCCAATTTATAACTTCTAGCGAACATTTTTAATTCATCTGAAAGTCAAATATTAATTGAATTAAAAATCCTCATCCAATTTATAACTTCTGGCGAATATTTTTAATTTATGTGAAAGTCAAATAATCCCTTTGAGATTCATATTCCTTGCAATGCACAGTCAATTTTTTTCTTTGATTACTTTGGTGGGTTAATTAATTATATTATGCAATAATCTTTTATGTTTATATTTATTTATTTTTATTAAGTAAATTAATAAAATATAAATAACAAAAACAGGGAAGAAAATACTTATTAGTGACATTGTTTTAATACATTCTTAGTATATACATGTACAATAATGGTGTAGTATAAGAGTAGATTTAGAGGCAAATTTAATATAAACATTTAATATTTATATGTTTTTTTTTTTAAATAATAGAAACTTAAAAGTAATATAGAGACTAGTATAGCGGAGATGTTGTAGTGTTTGTAAATGAGTGTAAACATTTAAATCCATACTCAATTAATAGTAAAAAGTCAAAAGTAATAAAAATAATAAAATTTAATTTGAAGCTACATTAGTCAACATTAAATTAATAATGATTGATAGACCAACCATCATATAGTCTTGCTTTGATACTAATAAACATATAGTCTTGCTTTGATACTAATAAACTGAGATGAGACATAAATAATGGTGGGAAGTATCTCTTGTCAGAATATTTTTTACATCTTATTCCTGTACATTTTTTATGCAAAGACTTGCTTAAATTATGGTGGGGAAGTAATTGATGGTAAATACGTTATTTACTTGAGTAAATAGATATAGGTGGAGAGAGAGGGAGTGACAAGTGAGAGATGGAGAGAGAGTGATCAAGAGAGATAGAGAGAGAGTGACAGTGAGAGGAGAGGAGGCAAGCGAGAGAGAGAGAGAGAGAGAGAGAGAGAGAGAGAGAGAGAGAGAAAGGAATGTGTGAGAGAGAGGACTTGAGAATGAGAAGGAGATAGGGACAGAGAGAGAGAGATGGAGTTTGACCGGGGAAGAGAGGGGGGGAAGAAGAGATACATAAAGAGAGAAAGGTGGAGAGAGATAGAGGGTGGAAGGGAGAGATGGAGAGAGAGTGAGGGAGAGAGTAGAGAAGGAAGGAAAATAGTGAAAGAGGAAGGAGAGAGGGAGAGATAGATCTAGCTAGATATGGTATGTGTGTATATAAAAACCATCATAGATCAATCTTAACCACAAATATAATATCTGTCCAGAGGGATTTAATCTCTTAAGGTTAAAAACTATTTTTTGAGTATAAAACTTGAGGAAAGGTTTTCACCTCGAGGGATTTGATCCTTCTCGATGCTTGATAGGTTCATGGTTAAGATGGATCTAGTATGGTTTTAATTAAAACAATAGACACAATAACTTATTATCCATGTGGAAATGACTTGAGTGGATCTTCACTAACGACCAAAACTAATTAAATAGTATTATGTGCACATCCCCAACTGAGCACGTGTTTGTGTTTGTTTAAAAACGATGAAATTGCATTAACATTGTAAAGAAAAAGGTAAGAAACTTTATGCATCCACTAAGTCTATTAAAATACATGTCTTACCCCTTTATCTTATTTTATTTTAACTGAAACAAGAATTTATGGAGAATTGTTAACTTCAAAATATTGGTTTCCACTGTTACACCAAATACAATTATTTCATAAATGTCACATATAGGATAGTTACGACATGTCTCTAGAGACTTGAATCCACGTAGCTGGGGAAATAAATCATTCACCAAATCACTGGAGCTAAGATCCTTTGACCAAAGAAATAGAGGATAGGTGGGTGGGATTTGTTCCACTTATGTGTGAACGAGTCCCAAAACCATTTAATATGATCTCTTGAAGCACAACTACAAGTTTGACCCCTACCTTAAGGTGTCCCCATGGCTCCAGGGAAGCCCTCATGGGAATTGAACCTTTCCCGATGGTGAAAAATGCTCGGTTTCCACCATTAGATCAAACCCATTTGGCACCATATTACAAAGTGATATATTACTCAAATTTTCAATAATTTTAAAACTTTAATATTAATAAATTGATAGGAAATTTCCCAGTATAATAAGATAATAAATCAATCCTCTAAAACATATGTTATCAACATTAGGTTTTTTAAAATGTGATTATTTCATTGAGATGTGAATTGTACATCCCAGTGTGAAGGAGATGTGAAATTCGTTTCATGCTCAACAAAATTAACACATGTCCTTTCTAAACTAAAAATTATTAACAAGAAATATATAATTCACTCTTAAACATAAAAAATATTTCAATATCAATATTAAACAATTGTTGCACGGCATCATAGTCCCTTCAACTAATTGGATGTTATGTTTTTTAGAAAACTGCAAACTGAGATATGAAGTGGTAGAGTTAATTTCCTTCTAAGGGATAAGGACTTGCATAATTTCTTGGTGGGTAGTAACCACTACTAAGTTTGTACATTTACACTTTTACTCCTAAATATTAACATAAATAATATTAGGTAGTAACTCCCATTATGTATATTTATTTCCATGTTGTTACTAATTATTTTTACTCAAATACTTACTTAAATTATGGCTAGAAGTAATTGATGGTAAATAGATTATTTACTTGAGCATGAACTATTTTCAAATATTTACATCTTAGTTGGTTTTCTTGTGAAACTTACAATGAAAAGTTATTGAAAAAATATTTAAAAATCATGGCAGCAGAAGGATGATTTCAATGAGGGCCTAAAGATGACAAGGTAAATATAAATATGAGAAAGTGTAATCTAGTTAACCCTATCTTAGGAGGAGCAAGCTAAGATCATTCTGATCAATATTGCAAGCCATCTCGATCCAAAAATTTGACAAAATACGTGAACCACGGTCTACCCTATTATTTCTCATGATTTCATAAGAATGTTGTGTGATATGAGTTAATGTACTTGTGGACACAAAAACAAGAAAAAATTATTTAGGGTAAAATTTTGTTCTTGCTCTATTCTAGATTTTTCAAAATTTCCATACCAAAATGACTATAGTCATGGTCTTTACTAATTTATGATTTATGTTTTATTTTGATTCAGGAACATATTCGCAAATCATGTTTTTTTAACTCGATGGTTATTTTCCTTAAATTCAATTTCTCCTTTTATTTCAGTGATAAATATCTCCTAGGGATTCTTACATTGATTCAATGTTTGTGCAACATGAGCTTTCATGCAAAATAAATTGCTTTCACATTCAATTTTTTTTTTTTTTTGTTAATCTTGGCAGGTCCATGTTATTTTCTATTATATAATAAACAAGTTGACACCACAAAGATTAACCAGGTGGCCTCAATTTGCCCCAACGGGAAACCGAGTCTGTTGGCCACCAGTCAGCATTATAAGCCATCCAAAAACAAAATTGTTTCAGTCTTTCTAGCTAGGGTAGATACATCTCTATCTCATGTCTAGACACTACATAATTGTAAAAACTAACATTTGCAACATGAAAATAAAAAGCTAACCGCATAGACCAAAATTATGCATGGGAGGTCTAGTCCTTTTGTTTCTCTAAGGCAGATGTGACGGGAGTAGGATCTTCAGCAGTAGCCCCTAGCATACCATACAGCTCCAGAATGCAAGGGATGTGGTGGTCAATTTTGTCCATCCTAATATCCTCTTTGTGCAGATGGAAGAGAATTCTCTCCATGTCCTTCTTGTAATTCTCCAGTCCCTGGACTGTCACCGCCATACCTACTTAGATCTACTCCATCTCCTTGCCGAACAAACTCTTCATCAACCAGTATAGGTAACGCATTTTCTTGAATTGTGTGATTATCCCTCAAGTGTTCCCTAGATCTAGAACAAGAGTCCTCCAGTTATCTATCTCTTTCTCTGTCTCACTTCCTTTATTTAGCTCCTCTTCCCATTCTTCCATCAATTTTTGAATTCCAACATCCTTCCCTTCACGGTAGGCCTCTATTACTTTAGCGATGAGATGCTCTACTGATTTTCGACCCCTGCATGTTTCCGACATGGTTGGCCACTTATATGTCTGGGGGGCCAGGCCTCTCCTATCATGTCCACGTCCTCTCGCAACTTGGGCAATGACCTGTTTGGCAGAACACTGTTGACACCCATAAGAAGTTAGATTCAAATTTAGACTTTTCTTAACACACCACCCTTCCCAAGTATGTTTTTCCTCTCCTCTATTTCTCATTG
Source organism: Pinus tabuliformis (assembly GCA_031772625.1). Taxonomy (NCBI): domain Eukaryota; kingdom Viridiplantae; phylum Streptophyta; class Pinopsida; order Pinales; family Pinaceae; genus Pinus; species Pinus tabuliformis. The sequence continues at coordinate 224,646,932 of CM062818.1, read as the reverse complement.
CATATGTATAGGGGTGGGCCAAAGCCCAAAGATCCCAGAGTGGGGTATTTGAATCTTACCTTGAGGCCCGCCATTATTCCTTTACCCCTTAATATGGATTGTATGTAGGTTGGCCTGCTTCGTCTCAAACTGAGCCCACCAGCCCTCCTTGAATCTAGTTGGATGCCTGCAGCGGTTCCATATTCTTTCTCCCTCAACCCAAAGAGAAATGGCTTTGCCTCTCAGATACCTCGGGCTAGTTTTCCACACCGGGTTCCTGGCTTTGCCAAAAAATCCCATGCGGGTTCCAACTATCCCATTGGTTTCTATGCAAACTACTGCCTTGGTTACATATCCATCCACCTGCCCTCAACTTTTCCCTGCCTCTCTCTACAACCACCGACCCCTCTTGAATTACAGTACCTCTATCCAATTTCCCCTCGAACTTAATTATGAAGTGCAGAACCTCATAGCCCCGCAGCCCGCTTCCCCCCCCGCAGCCCTGGTTATGATCCATTTGGGAGAAAATATATACACAAAAGCAGGCCATGGTAAGCAGTTTCCTTCCTCATTGCCAACAACAGAATTTAATTCCCCAAATTTTTGGAATCTTTCCCCTCCTTTCCCCGCAACAGAACCCCAACCAGAACGTAGATTCAATGTTGAGGCAAAGTTAATTACATACCCGATTTCTGTAGGCGTTTGTCCATGACCAAGGTTCCTCCTGTTCCTTCGACCTTCCACTGCTATGTATCGCTACCCTTCTCCACAAACTTTCACTCCTTCATTGCACATCGAATGTCCTTGCCTACTCCACCACCATGCCTTATTTCCTATCCCCCCACCTTGCCCACTTTCCCAACAGGCATTCACGCTGAAGGACACCACACCTCGTGCCTTGAGCATGTGGGAGACAATGGTAATTAGTGCCTAGGTACTACACATGGCTACACCTAGGCTCTTCTAACTCACGACGACTTGCATCATGATCAGGGGAATGAGTTGATTGGCTTCTGCTTTCTTGGTTTTGTCTGAAATCCTAGGCTAGTATTGCCTCCATGTGTTCAAAGGTTTTATCCTAGGGTTTGACTAGCCATTGATTTTCTAGCCTATGCTACTGAGGATTACACCCCCAGATATCCAGGAAGTTGGCCCCTTTGTTTCCATCTCTCCTAACATGTTGACCTGTATATAATCAAATTCAAGGATGATTTCTCATATCTCTTGGATGAGTCTTGCAGTTCTCCAACTCTAGCTAAGCTTATACCATTTAGTACCATTGTTTAATTTTTCCTCGATATTTATGAACATGCTTGAATCTCCTTCCACTTCTAAGTTTCGATATCCAATTCTAAGAGCTATTATGAGGCCTTGTCATACTGCAGCAAACTCCACCTCATTTTTATTGGCTATCCCACACCTTTCTGCATAAATAATCCTGGTGTTAGCCTAAGGATATCATAAGAGGCCACCTAGCCTTGCCTCTCCAGGGTTTCCTTTGAAAGCTCAATCAAAGTTAAGTTTTATGAATCCTTCTTTGGGGGGGTGAAATGGGACCTGAAGGTCATACCCACATGCTTGTTTTCCATGCTTTAGTGGCTATAATCCCCAGGGATAAATTGAATTTTTGTAGGATTCGGGCTTCTTGGGGAGGCACTTAACAGTCCTCTTTATGCCATGTCTATGGAAGGATTGTTTCCCTTATATTTTGGACTATGTCATCCCATACTTTTTCCTATGATGTTGCTTTATTCTTGAAAATTCTATGGTTTCACTCCTTCCAGATCACCCAGAGGGTGAATCATAGGCCTAGACCCCATGCCCGATTTACTACAGGGCTTGAATATATATGGTTCCACCATAGGATAATTGTTCCTTTGATGCTGTTTTGGTCTCTATCCATTCTTTCGAAAACTCCTTGTATTTTCCTCCACTTATGCTCTGCAAATTCACATGTGTTGAGGATATGTTCCATATCTTCCCTATGTTGGTGGCATATCCAGCAAAAGGAGGGTCCCTAAAAGCCTCATTTCTGCAATTGGTCCCAGGTCAAGATGTGTCCTTTACAAACCATCCAGAGGAAGTGAGTTACCTTGGGCCACCAACCTCCTTTCGAGATATTTCTCCATATGATATTGTTGTAGTTCCTACAACCACCCTCCAAAATTTTGGCCTGCACCAATTTCAAAGCCTCCCTTAAAGAGTTTCACTTGATAACTGCACACACTCAGGTTCACTTCGTGAGCTCATGTTAGTCTTTACATTTCCCTTGATTGTTTATTGCAATCAAGTCTCTGCATGTTGATGTCTAAGTCATGCTTGCGACCGTTTTCTGGTTATGCTCAAAGTTTTTGCTTCGTATGTGTTCGATGTGTTTGCCATGAAACATTTATCACACTCACACACTAAGTCACATTCACTGTTTCCCAAGCATCGTCTTGATCATGAACAATCAATCACAAGTGTCACACTTGTCACTTGCACTATCATTCAGTAATTTTTAACATATGTATCTAAATGGTTTGGTCGTTTCATTGTCAAGTCATGCGAGTGTGTGTCCGTATGATCACCTATGCATCTTTCGACTATTCACACACTTAGTCATTTTTGTTGAAGTTATGACGACCAGACTCTTCACTAATAGCCATACCATCACCCGGATTTCAAATCGATTAACTATCAACCACAATAATGTAGAAGCACCAAGCTGGTTCTTTTAAGCTGTGCTACCTGTGAGCATTTTAATAAGCACTCATGATGGCCACTTGGACAGTCGACCAACTGCTTATCTCAGAAATTGTGAAGTGCTCATGAGAAGGCCTCCCACTACCCATAAGTCAGCTCAGCTCAGAAATTGCACAAAGATCATCAGCAGGCTCACCTCCTGACCTCAATGCAGTTTTCCCACACAGCACCAGACTACTTGTTCCCTCCAAGAATTGCGCAGTTTCTGCTGCTAGTGACTAAGCATCCAACTGGAAATTCCCTCTGGGAATTGCGCAAGTTTGGCTGTCAATGACCCTAGTAGCCAACTCATAGTTCCCTCTGGGAATTGTATAGATTTGGCTGCCAGTGACCCCAGCAGCCAATAGGAAGTTCCCTCTGGGAATTGTGCAGATCTGGCTACCAGTGACCCCAACATCAAGTTGGTAGTTCCCTCTGGGAATTGCGTATGTGTGGCTGCCAGTGACCCTAGTAACTAACTACTAGTTCCCTCTGGGAATTGTGCAGATCTGGCTGTCAGTGATCCGAGCAGCCAACTGGAAGTTCCCTCTAAGAATTTCACAGATCTGGCTGCCAGTCTCCTGGGCAGTTCCCCAGAAAAATTGCACAATCCCTATCCGCTGACCCCTCATGCAGCCCGACCCATTCCTCTGGAAAACTGTACAAATTTGGTTGTTTGGTCCCTATTAGCTATTCAATCTGAAAAATGCACAAAGCATGCCTGCCTTTCCTTCCAACAGCGTAGGCTGTTCCTCCCAAAATTTGCGCAATTTTTCCTCCCAGTCGAGCTAGACCTTGTAGTTACTCACTAATGACTCAGATCGCCTATCTCCATCTCTTACTGAATGTTGTATAGTTTTCATTAGTAGTTTCTCGGAGCCATCATCCCACATCATAGCCCTGCAACCTCTCTCGGTCACTTGTATTTGAATGATCATTTGTCATGGTAGACTAGGAGCTTTTGGATTTCATGTCATCTCACATGAGTGACTACAGGTACAAGTACACCAATAAATATGTCAAGACAGTGAATGGGATGAACAAAAGGAGCACATGCAAATGGAAAGGTTCACCAATGGATGAATGAATGAAGCATATCAAGAGGATGAATGCGACGAACACGCACCTTCGCGAACAAGTGAGCCTATCAAGCCTACCAGCATGAACGTAAGGAAAAACATGCTAAAGCTTCATCAAGCAAACCAAGAACCATCAAGGACTTCAGGAACTTTTTCATGCGGAGGTGAATCTGTCACACACCATGAATACATCCATCACTCAGCAGCACTATAGCTCGACATGCACTCCAGCAACAGTATGAATGTACCAGCATTATCATGTCAAGTCATGTCGAGTCAAGTCATGAGTCATGTTTCCCACATCTCCGCTATGGGCTTGTTCTCAATCAATGTGATGTAATGTGTAAGTACAAGAGATGCACCTACTTAACATAGAGTCTTCTAAGTCAGAAATTCATGGAAGTCAAATAGCCATGAGGGTAGTTGAATAGCCACAAGGGTCAGTTTCACCCTTGGCTATAAATACCCCTCTCATTTGTACATAAAAATAATTTTCACCTCAGCTCCTCCCACATAGCCAAGAGAGTCTGTAATATTTTATTTGGGGAGTATGTAGTGGCTCCAACGCCCTGCTGACGGGGTTAGTGATGTATGGTGTAAAGACATGTCTTCGAACTTTCGCTTAATTCAGAAGCCTGTCAAAAGGCCATCATGTTTTCTCACATGTATTGCGTTTGTTGTAAGATTGAACTTTAACACTTGTAATGTGTTTTTCTTTAACCATGTGTTCTACATCTGAACTGATTCTTGTGTTGTAATTCATTATCTATTAATGGAAATGTGTTGTATATGTTGTTAACGTTGTCCCATCCGTGTTGACTGCTCTGCTGGACATCAGATAGACCTTTCACATGAACCTTGCTATAACAACTGTTACACTTGTCTCAGAGTTATCCATGAATGTTGTACGTGTTATCTTACCTTGTATGATGTGACTTCCACATCTGAGTGGATTGCTCTGCCAGAAGCTGTGTATGTCCTTTGTGTTGTGTGTTCCTACTTGAGTTGAGACTGATCCCTTTCAACCTGGATACTCGTCAGGTATCCCTAGCTGAGTCTATCATACACCTGGGTTAGATACAACTTTATCATCAGGCTTGGAATCTTATGAGATTTAAAAGAGTGGACAACTTCTTGGGATGTAATGAAACCATATAGGATTTGTTGACCCATACCAAATCCTATTTGTTCAGGAGAATTGAGGATGGGAAGTAGGGGCTTCAGGCGTTTAACAATGAGAGTAGCTATAATCTTGTAAATTCCATTACAAAGGGAAATGGGTTGAAATCCTTGGGGTTCATCAGACTTAGCAGTTTTAGGGATCAGAGCAATAAAAGTAGAATTAAGACTTGGGCATACCTTTTGGTTACATCTCGATTCCTCTACCAGCTCAAGGATGTATTGCCCCATGAATGGCCAGGCGACGTGATAGAACACTGTGGTGAACCCATCTGTTCCAGGGACTTTATTCTTTTGCATTCCTTTGACTATCTCTTCTACTTCTTCTAGGGTGGTGGCTCGCATTAGGGCCATGTAGTGATCACTAGTTATTAGCTTGGGGATATGCTGCATGATTCTTTGAGTGGTTTCCATTCTATTGTCAAGGCTTTCCATGAGCAGATCTTTGAAATGGTTGACCAGAAGGTCTTCCATCTCTTCATTTTGAACTTTGCATTGTCCTTCCTCATGTTTTAGGGAGTAAATTCTATTGTTTTGGCAATGGTACACCATGGATTTATGGAAGAATCTCATGTTTTTCTCTCCCTCCCTCAGCCACTAGACCTGATATTGTTGTTTCCAAAGGATCTCTTCTTATTGTCTTCTTTCCTCCATCTTGTTTATCAATAGTCCTTCTTCATGAACCAGGTCTTCTGACCTCCCTTCGTGTATAATTTTCTGTTGGAATTCCACCATGTACTTGCTGAGCTCATTCTAATCCTTGATAATGTGCCTAAATCCTTCCTTGTTCCACTTCCCAAGCTTATTATTTAGCTCTTCTAATTTCAATTGGAAGGTGTGCATCTTGTTCCTTCCTTGTTGTTCACTTCATGTCCACCATTCTTCAATTTTTTTAAGGATCCATGGGTCTCTAAGCCATAAGAATTCAAACCTAAAGGGTCAGTTCATGGGTCTTGATTTTAGGTCCACCTCCAGGCGTACTGTCCAATGGTCCAACCCCATTCACGGAAGTATAAAAGCTTCTATGAAAATATCACTACTTATCAGCTTTTCCGAGAGTAGGAATCTATCTAGTAGACATGCTATTTGATGGATCCCTCCTCGTCTATTGTTCCAGGTATGAATCCCATTGATTGTGGGCATATCAACTAGGTGTAAATTTGTGATGGTTTCACTGAATGCTTCCATATCTGCATTTGTTCTACTCATTCATCCCTTTTTTTCCCTTGGGGTTATGATCATGTTAAAGTCTCCTTGCACTACCCATAGGTCTTCTAGGTAAGGTTTTCTTAGGTTTGCCAAATTTTATAAGAAGGCTCCTCTTTCTCCAGGAATATGGGGTCCATAAACCCCTATAAAAAGAACCCATTCATTGGATCCAATATTTTGAAATTTGTTTGTAAGAATTCTTGGTAGACTGACCCAATTTTCAAACCATATTTCCTCCAAATTCTAGAGTATCGCCAATCCCCCTGCACTGCGATTAGCGTCCCAAGCCATGACTTGATATTCTATACTAAAGTGTTCCATTATTTCTTTTAGTTTTCTTTCGTTGATTTTGGTTTCCTGTATTATCATAATGGTTGGCCTATATCTTTTTAGTCTCTCCTAAAGGTACCTCTATTTGCCTCTACTATTGAGGCCTCTAATATTCCAAGTTGTAATAATCATTTCAACAATTTTAGATGTTGGTGGAAGACCTCTAACAATGGCATTACTCTTCCGGAATTCACAAGGATCTCCCCTACCATTTGTATGGATTCATTCATTGTTCTCCTCCCTATCTTTTTTCCTCCTATTCCTTGTGTTCCCACTTCTTTCCCTTGGCTAGCTTGGGCCCCTAAATGTTCCGATTGGCTTATTATCATTGAGCCTTACTTTTCTTTATATTGTTGAAAATTTTCCTTGTAGAGTTTCTTCTGGTCCTCCGGGATGATTCTTTAGTCCAGATGTCTCCATTCCTGCAGTAGTCGCTTCATAACTTTCTCTTCTACAGTGAAGTCTTCTTTCTGGTTATCAATCTCCATTACAGTTTGTTCCACCATTTACACAGTGTCCGCCACTCCTTGCTCTGTATTAGTCGCCATTTTATTCATTTTGTTTCCCTCTAGTTCTTTATCTTTTTGGCCTCCTATTTCTCGTGATATGTCCCTCCTATCCTCTCCCATGTCATCTTCTTGTAATACCAAAAAGTGGTTCTAGGGTATTTTTTCTTTCTTTGTTTGATTTGCTTTTTCATTCCCTAGCTTCCGCTAGGTTCGTTTTCTCCATTGCACCTCTTGGAACCCTTCTCCATATTCTTTAGACATTGGTTCCCCTGCCCACCTATTCGGAGTGGGGTTTTCTTTCTTGTTGAGGGGTCATACCGACAACAAGTGGCCATATTCATGGCATCGACGACACAGGAATGGTCTGTGTTCTTAGTCTAAAGGTTGTGGCCATACCTCATTACGGTATTCCAGCTCTATGAAATCGGGGAGCGGCTCCGTAATATTAATATAAATGCAGATCCTAGCATAGGAGGTATATCTGCCTTTTCTTGTTGAATCTACCACTTTAACAAAGGTGTTGATAAAGTTCTCGATTCCTTCTAAGATATCTAGATCCCAAAAGTCCACTGGTATACTCAATAACCACACCCATATTGGGGCAACCAGGAATTTCTCCTGATCTAGGTTGTAGAATTCTTCTGAGTGCCTGATGAAGAGACCGACGTTGTTGAATAAGTATGGCCCATCTTCAAAAACCCTTTCTTTGTCTTCTAGATTTGAGAAGATCACTATGAAGAAACCCTTCACCCCAAGCTTGAGGTCAATGCGGCATTTTGGTTGCCATCTTTGTTGAATTCATTTAATCAACTCTTTCTCTATCAACCATGCTACTATGAACTTGGGTATGAGGGCATGATCCTTCATGTATTCCCGATACACCTCTAGTTTTTTGTTCGGGATAACAAATCTTAGTTTTTTTTACAGCCCTTGGCAGGCTTTTACTCCCAAACCCACTTGCCATTTGGCCCCCAAGACTGGTATTCCTTAACATCTTCCCCCAATTATGCCAGCTGCTCCATTTTGGCTCAATTCTCCTACTGCAACATTCCTATAAGAGGGGATCCCTCCCCCCCTTTCCATATCGTTCATTGTTTCCTCAGTCATGCATTGCAGGTCCACTTGCAAGCCTTCGTTTGGTATTACTTTAGTAGGGTTGTTAGTACAGAGCCATGGAGAACCTGAAAATCCTAACCCTCTGCACTCTTTTCTATCTCTGCCATAACTTTCACATTCAAATATTATTAGCCTTCGTAGTTCTCTATTTCAAAAGGAAAAGTTGTTTCAACTAGGGCTTTCAATTTGGTCTTGTATTATTCTCTGAAAAGAATATTACATTGGGTTTGAACCAACGCTAAGACACGCGAAGTGTAATAATAGTGTATATGAAAAAACTCAGTAGCTATATTGATTCCTATTTGACTTTACACTGCATAAATAGAAAGATTCAAATTTTAATGCACACTACGTAAACATAAGGATTCAAACACTTTGTAATAATATTGTAACAATATTTACTCTTGTAAAAGCTCAAGTATACACCACATAAATTAATTTGGAATGAAATATATTGAGATGGAGACAATTTTTGTAAATAGCCATTAGATCATATCATTTGGAACCTAATATTTAATGGTTGTGTTCAATGTTGGTTAAAACAGTTGAGAATTTTATTTTTAAATCTATCATAGATGTCACAAATGTAACAAAAGAATTTTTGGTACCAATTCACCGAGATAACACTACTCTTTACATAGACATTATAGCCCAAGAAAATGAATAAAATTTTCCATCTAATAAAGGTTTTCTTCATATTTTCCATAGGAGCACATTGATATATGGATACAAGGAAATATCAAACCCTAAACCCTAAATTATTCTTTCTTATAATAGGGTAGTTAAAACATCTGTTCAATAGGATAACTGACTATCAAAAATATTCTGTAGATAATGATACAATTATAATATCTATAGTTACTACAATATTCTAGATCTCTTGAGGTCACAAAAACCATAATATTTTCATTTAGAAATTACCCAAATGCTTATAGAAATCTAAATTGTGATAAAACGTTACTTGCTTCTGAAAATATCAAGCAGATTACAAAACAAAGAAACCCCTAGATCATATATGAACAAATATAAAATTTGCAAACTTGTTGTGATAAAGATAAATATTAACAAATTAAAATAACACAAGAAACGCTATAAAACACTTCATACATATATTTCACAATGAATGAAAGAACCCAAAATGTTTATAATATTGCTTTAGAAGAAATCTCAAAAGCCCATAATGGCATATTCATATCAATTCTTACTATCAATGGAGAATTCAATGTTTTGTAGTGATAATGGCATTAACTGAAAGTTAATAGTTGGAAACAAAAGGGAAAAACCAAAAGAAAATTTTACATCCAAACAGTTAGGGAAACAACTTAGACTCTAAAATTGTAATGCAAGGGCCTTTGGATGTAATTTCCTCCATGAGAAATCTAGTATATGGGTTGAATTTATTTGTTTAGGGCAATTTTTTTTGTCATGTTGCTTTAAATATATGAACAAAATATTATTATTTTTATATATTTGATTTTTTTAATAATATAAACAATTTTTTTACATTTAAACATGAAAAGATTCATCCTTTATTTGCCTACTAATAGATAAGGACATGCATAAATTTATGGCGGGTAGTATAAACTAATCAGTTTGCAAATTTGCACTTTTACTCATACATGTTAAGGCATTTAAGGAAACATAAATAATTATATGCAGTAACTCTTGATAGGTATATTTATTCCCATGTTGTTCCTATTCATTTTTTATGCAAATATTTTCTTAATTACAGTGGTAAAGAGGCTATTTATGTAAGTTTACGTTGTTTAAATTATTTTAATTTTAGTTGGTTTTACAATAAATCTTAACCATGAAAAATCATTGCACAAATGTTTTAAAACATGGCATAAATATTGCAACTACATCCAAGAATTAAGGAAAAAAAAATATGAGGCACTTATTCACATGGAACAAAAGTTACAATAAGACCGTCAAAATTACGTTACAATCAGATGTTTGAAAAATAAATATTTTTTTCAAATTTATACATTATAACATGATTTGGTCAATGCTAAACTAATAATGATCAAGAGGAAAATCTAGAGTCCTACCTTGGCAGGGACTAATAAAATGATTTTATATCAAGTTTATAAAAAGAGAGATAAACTAGTGTAGGGGAGATGTTTAATTCTTTTATTTTTTAAAATATGTCGATGTAAACATTAAATAAAATATTTGAAGAACAATGTTAAATAATATATTTTAATATTAACTTCAAATATATGTATATCCTTCCATGATCAACATGGAGTTTGTATATATATATGTTGGTGTTTTGAGCCTGTCAATTGCACAAGTAAGAAACAAAATGCACATAACAAGAAATAGAATCACATAAGAAAGCATAAGGAATTTTACATGGTAAAACCCTAACAATGTGTCAAGGAAGCCACCATGGGGAAAGGGATTGAATTATTATTACACCAAAGTCAAGAATGACTCTCCAACATTTCATCAAGCCTCTCAGGAACTACCATTTTTAATACGAAGAATCTATTGCATAACTCTCTATGGTTACACAACTGTTTGAGTGATGATACCAGATTTACTAAGATAATTACATTTTTGACAATAATTTGATTGTTTTCATTCTTAAAAATATCCACCTTGAAAGAAATTTCCTAATCTCTTTCCCAAGCCCATTCATCATCTTTTCTGCAAGCCAAGAGAAGCCAAACACCATCGCAACTTCTCTACCAATACTAGGTTCGTGAACATTTTTGCACAATTCTCCTGTGTGTGGACCTTCTTGAGAGCTACTTTTCCACCATCGATCACATGTATTACAAAATTGTATCTAACATCAATGTGCTTAGTATTGCTATGATAAGCTAGATTTGTAGCCAAATGAATAACACTCTTACAAAGCAACTGTTTCCTCAAGCTTTGATATCCAACTAATTTCCCCACCCCCAAGAGTAAATACATTTCCTATAATACATCTCCTTTGTCCAAGTCACCTACATATTCAACATCCACATATCCACAGACTGAATCTCCACTACCATTAATGATGATACGATGCTAATTTGTGCGTCTCAAATGCCGAAGAGACCATTTCACTACTCACCAATGTTCTCCTCCTATATTTTCCATGAACCTATTGAAAACTCCAACTGCAAGTGAGATGTCAAGACTTGCAAATACCATCACATACATTGCATTTCCTATTGCATTTTGATATGGTACACGATGCATATACTTATTTTCTTCATAAATTCTAGGACTCAAACCCAAATAAAGTTTAAAATGGGAATCTAAAGGAACGGTAACAAGTTTCACGTTGTCCATATCGAACTTTGCAAGTATTTTCTCCACATGTTTCTGTTGTGATAACCAGATCTTTCCATTTTTCATGTCTCTTTGTATCTCCATGTTGAAGACATGTTTTGCAGCTCCAACATCATTCATATCAAATGTCCTAGAAATCTAAGTCTTTAACATGTTTATCCATCCTATACTTTTTCTTGCAATAAGCATATCGTCAACATACAAAGCCAAGATAATGAATATACCATTGAAACTTTCAAAGTCAACACAATTATCATACTCACTTCTAGTGATGTTCTGGCTCACTGTGTGTTGAGTCTCTAGAATTTCAATCATTTAACCCTCTTTTATTTCACTTTTCTTCAGAATTTACCATATTTCATAGCTCCATAACCATGCACTAAGACCATTTTCATGATCAAATAAGGGTTTAGAAATATGATTTTCCAATACATTTGTTTTGGTATTCTAAGTGAATTTATAGTTAAATATTAGAAAAATAACATGTATTTACTTATATATAAAATTTGGATGAGTTTTTTTACATGTGTGGGCATATTTGAAGATTCCTAGATAGTCTTATTTGGCCTCCAAGACTCAAATTCGAATTCCCTCTTCAAGCTCTTGAAGAGTTGAGAAAGATTTGAGAGCATTGGTCAAACAAAATTCATGGAGAAGAATCATGGATGTTTTCATAAGTGTCTCTCATGGAAAATTTTAGGAGCTAATATTTGCAAGTGGACTAATTTTCCATGATTTTTCCAAAAGAAAGATTAGCCATTTTCCATTTTTTCTAAAAATGATTTGCCCAAGTTTTACAATATAAAATTATTTTACCTTAAAAATTGCCACCATTATATATATGATATATATAAAGTCATTATAAATTTGAATAATTTTACAAATATATGAATAAACATTTTATAGTTTGCATATTAGGGACTAGTGAGATTCGTCAATGTTTTTAAACTTCGGGATAATTTTCAATACTTTAAATTTTCCCTGGTGTCCCTTATCAAATCTAAGAGATATTTGTGAGAGGATATGGAGATATGTTAATTGCTATATGTCAACACATGGTTGTAACCACATGAGATATTTGTGGATATAGGAAATATTTTTGGATCTACATTTATGAGTTAGCCATCTTAATTTTTGTATAAATAGGAGTTCCTAATCCTCGAAAAAGGTGTGAAAAGTTTGGGAGATATGTTCATGCTTCAATGCAGAGTTTTGAATGTTAGGGATTGGAACTATGCTTATGATTGATGTAGTGAATACCATTCCAGTTTAATTTGATATTCTTGTGCCTTAATTTGGTGTTTAATCGAGATTTTTGTCAACTTTCCACCTCTCATGCACTTTGGGATGGCTACTTAATGAGTATGGGATGTATTCTAATGTTTTATTTTTTTAGTTTCTTTATGTTCATTTTAATTTTTTTGATTAGATGCATTGTTTATATTTTGTCATGCTCATTCCATTTATTTTCTTTTGCAAGTTAAGCAATATTGATCTCATTTCATAGATTCATTGGTTTTCAACTTTTTTGATAGATACTCATGAATGATTCTAATTTGACAATGCACATATTAGTAATTCCAATTGATCCCTCACTACTTTGAGAAGAGGTTGTCTTTAAATTTCATAGTTTAAGAATTCAATTCTTTCTTAGTATAGGATTTATTTCTTTCTAGACTAAGTTTACTTTCAAGTCATTATAATAGATTTAATTTCCCATTGGTAAAATAGTTTTACTTTCATGTCACTAGAATAGATTTTTTTTCATGTCAATAGAGAGTTTAATTCCATGTCAATTGTCATTTTAATTTCATACATTAAAAGATTTATTTCCAAGTTCCGAATTTGAGATGTTTGAAAAAGAAAGTGTGTGCATACTCATATTAGACATTTTTCATGAGTATGTTAGTCATCATTTCAATAGGTTAATTTACTCTTAAATTTAAAGTTGATTCCCATCATATATTGTGCAAGTATATTCGCAAGTTCGCAAACCCTCGGTTTGACAATTTAATGAAAAGTAATTTAACTAACAATTGAATTACCCAACACCAAAGAGAAAAACTCTTGTACCACTCCCTCGGAGACTATCTCAAGCCATACAATGATTTCCTAAGCTTGTAAACTAATCTTCTATTGTGGCCTTGAACAAAACCTTATGATAGTTCCTTATAGATCTCTTCATCCAAATCTCCATGAAGAAAATTTATTTTAACATATAACTATTCTAACTCAAGATCAAGTAATGTAGTTAGTGCTAACATAGTATGAATAGAAATAGATTTTACAATTAGTGAAAAAATTTCACGGAATTCAATACCTTATACCTGAGAATGCACTTTTTCTACCAACCTTGCCTTATATCTTTCAATAATGCCATCAAAATTTCCCTTCAATTTGAAGACACGTTTACATCTGACAACACTTCTCCCTTTAGGAAGTTCTACAAGATCCAAAGTTGTATTCTTAGATAAAGAATCCATTTCTTCATCCATAACACTCTTCCATTTTTCACTATTCGCATCATCCATTTCTTCCTGTTAACAATAAGGTTCCCCGTCTTCAGTAATCAACACAATAGATGAAAAAAATATTCATACCTCTTTGGTGTTCTTCTGTCCCTTGCAGACCTCCTTAGAGTGACTCGTTGTTGAATTGGTTCCCGAACTTTTACAGTTTCCTTTACATTTTCTTAACCTTTTTCTTTAGAAGTTTTTTCTTCCTTCCAAATCTTCGAAAAAGGTTGTGTCTCCAAATGAATTTTTTGATTCGATGATACTTGTTCTTGTTCAATTTTTTCAACATCTAACTTTAGAAGAGAAGATTCATCAAATTTTAGATCATTACTAATGTCTACCTTATGAAAAGAAGGATCCCACAATGTATATCCTTTCACAAAATCGTCATATCCAACAAGGAAATAACATTTTTCTTTTAGGTCTAACTTAGAACGTTGATTTTTTGGAATAATAGCATATGAATTATGACAAAAAATTATTAAATATGAATAATCACAAGACCGTCCTGACCAAACTTCTTCAATAATCTTACAATGAATATCAACTAAGGCGATGTTTTTATGAAATAACAAGTAGTGGATATTGTTTCTACCCAAAACTCCATCTGCAGGTTAGCATTTCTAATCATGCTTTTGGCTCTCTCCATAAGATTATGGTTGATACGTTCAACAACGTCATTTTTTTGAGGAGTATGGATAAGAATTTTGTGCCTAACAATTCCTTCATCCTTGCAATATTGTTCAATTTCTAAGTAAGTAAATTCACCGTCATTGCGAGTTCTTAAACATTTAATTTCTTTTCTTATTTTCTTTTCCAATTTAGATTTACATTGTTTAAAAAAATTAAATACAATAGCCATTATTTTTAACATATATACATGTTGTCGTTTCTACAAAACCCTCCAAAATTTCACTTCATTCGAATTTTAGATCCTACTTCATTATCATATCTAGTATCACCTCAGTCATCAAGTTTCCTTTCATGTTGAGATATAAATAATGGTCTCAACTGTTGTCCTAGTGATTAGAAAATCTTTTAGTGCATCTCATGGTCGTAACATCTTTGTTTTCATAAAACGACACTTTTGGGTCATAGTTGCACACACTTGAATCATAATACTTGGGTAATGTGTATAAAGTGGTGTTTTGATTTATATTAATTATTGATTAGGATTGTATAAGTTTTATCAATGAGCTAGTTTGTGTCGCACATGGTTTTACGTCTAGAACTCAATTTTTTCACCTGTTTCCTTATCATTCAGACTTTGACAAATTTCAATTTCAAAGTGAATCCATTAACGCCAAAATAGCATGAGATCACTCTTAAGACCTTATGGGGCATCCTTCATTGTTTATAAGTGCACCCTACACCCTTCAAGAGCACATAATGCACACCTCAAGCCCAATTCCACTTCCTTGTTCCGAACTACACCATCCAAAATGACAAAGTCTTCCTTGAGCACACTCCATCGACTTGAATAAGTGAGCCCTATTTGATTACATTGGCACACCTTGAAGGCTTGAAGCTCAATCCTTCAACCTTCCCTAATATGCCATGTTCCCTCATGGACTTCTTGAGCACACTAGTGCACTCTCAAGACATGAAGCCCTAGCCTTCAACCTTCAAGAATGCACCTTGCACCCTTTCCGAGGCCTCTTGAGTGCACGATTTTACTCCGACAGCACAAAGCCTCAGCCTTTAGCCTTCGGGAGTGCACCCTGCACCATCCCTCTCTCCCTTGAGCACAAGTGCACTTGGGAATCCAAAATCCTTTCCCTTTCCCCTTTTGGCTTGTTCCTTGCACCCTACCTTGATTGTTCTATTATTTTAGGAACATGAGCCCATGCCAAGGCACTAAATCCTCTCCTCTTCATCCCTTCAATAGTTCAAAGTGCACCCTTATACCCTATAGTCTTGTTCACCTTCTTTGAGTGCACCTGAAAAGATTGAACGTAAAATATTCATGGATTATGGTAGAATAGGAGATTTTCATACTAATAGTTTTTTGTCATTAGTGGTTGCAAAAATAGGTATTCAAAAAACACTAAAGAAATCACACACAAGGAAGATTGAGTAAGGATAACAAGAAAAGGAAGTGTTTAAATAAAGAATAACACACTTAAATCTTGATGATCTAAGTACTCTAAAGAATGCATGATTAAAGACCCTTTGGAGGGCGAAAGTTCCATGATCAAAAGAACAATAAAGAATGAAGACACAGATAGTAGGCATGTTACCCCTGAAGAAAGTCCATGTCATCATTCATCCTTCAACAATGCACCTTGCACCCTTCCTGAGGCCTCTTGAGCACATGAGCACCCTCTCTGAGGACATGAAGCCCTAGCCTTTGGGAGTGCACCCTTCACCATCACTCTCTCCCTTGAGCACACAACACACTTGGGAATCTAGAATCCTTCCCCTTCACCCTTTGGACTTGTGCCTTCCACCCTACCTTGACTATTCTCTTCTTTTTGGAACATGAGCCCATGGCGAAGCCCTGAAGCCTCTCCTCTTTAGACCTTTATCCTTTCAAAGTGCACCCTTGCTCCCTATAGCCCCTTCGATCCTCTCCGATCACACACAAAAGAACTGAATTGAAAATATGCATCGATCATGGTAGAATAGGATATTTTCAAACTGATAATTTCTCGTGATGAGTGGTTATAGAAATATGTATTCCAATAACACCATGGAAATCACACATGAGGAGTATCAGGCAAGGAGAAAAAGCAAAGGAAACATGGAATGAACAAAGAACACACTTAAATCTTGATGATCGAAGTACTCTAGGGAATCCAAGATTAAATATTAATTGGAGGGTGAAAGATCCATGATCATAAGAACAATAGAGAAAGAAGACACAACTAGCAGCCATTTCAGCCCCGAAGAAAGTCCATGTCATCATTCATCCTTCAAGAATGTATCTTATGCCCTTCCTAAGGGCTCTTGAGCATATGAGTGCAATCGGACAGCATGAAGACTTATCCTTTAGCCTTTGGGAGTGCGCCTTGTGCCATCCCTCTCCCTCTTGAGCATACAATGCTCTTGGGAAGATAGAAGCCTTCCTGTTCACCCTTTGTACTTGTGACTTGTGACCTACCTTGACTGTTCTCTTCTTTTGGGGACATGAGGCCATGCCAAAGCCCTGAAGCCTCTCATATTCAACCCTTTAATCTTTCAAAGTGCATGGATCATGGTAAAGTAGAATATTTTCAATATTATATTTGATCATCGTGAGTGGTTGTGGAAACATGTATTCCAAAAACACCATGGAAAGCACACACAATTAAGATCAAGCAAGGAGAACAAGGAAAGGAAGTGTGGAAATAATGAAGAACACATTTAAATATTGATGATTGAAGTACTCTAAAGACTCTAAGATTAAATACCCTTTGGAGGGTGATAGTGTCATGATCCCAAGAACAATAAAGATTCAAGACACAACTAGCAGCCATGTCACCTTTGAAGAAATACCATGTCATAAGACATCCTTCAAGAATGTGCCCTGCACCCTTCCTGAGGCCTCTTGAGTGCATGAGCACACTTTGACAACATGAATCTTTAGCCTTTAGCCTTTCAGAGTGTGCCTTGTGCCATCACTCTCTCCCTTGATCACATAGCACACTTAGGAATCCAAAAGCCTTACCTTGCGACCTTTGGACTTGTGCCTTGTGCCCTACCTTGATTGTTATCTTATTTTGGGAAGATGAGCCCATGATGAAGCCCTGAAGCCTATCTTCTTCAACCTTTTAGTCTTTCAAAGTGAGCCCTTAATCCCTATAGCCTCTTTTAACCTCGTTGAGTGCACCCGAAAGTATTGAACAAAAAATATGCATGGATCATGGTAGAATAGAATATTTCGTATTGATAGTTGCTCATCATGAGTGGTTGTAGAAATAGGTATTCAAAAGGCACTAAGTAAATAACACACGAGGAAGATCAAGCATGGATAAAAATCAAAGGAAGCATGGAAATAATGAAGAACATAATTAAATATTGATGATCTAATTACTCCAAATACTCTAATATTAAAGCAATTTTGGAGGGTGAGATCGCCATGATCAGATGAACAATAAAGAATCAAGACACAACTATCAACCATGTCACCCATGAAGAAAGTCCATGTCATCAGTCATCCTTCAATAATACACCATGTGTTGTAGATCTAACCCGGAAATATTATAGATCTGATATCAAAACATAATATAATGCAAATATACCCAGAAATAATATGAAATGATTCTTTATTAATCAAACCCTTAAGGTAGGGCAACACCATACATTCACTCCTTAAGGAAGGAGAGCACTCCACAAGCCATATGCCTGTTCATACAAGAATACTTCTCTTCATCTTCCTATCTCTCCATGTGGAGTCTCTAGCCTCTATATAGGCCTCATACATACAATACCATGCATCATTACCATGGTTTCCTCATACCATCAACTAATACCATGGGCCCATTACATTATTATTAACTACTTGTGGTCCCTTACATGACATGGGTTAACCACCTTATTTATTACTATGGCCCATCCCATTATTACATTATTACCTTGGGTACCTCCCTTGGTACCCCATATTATCCCCCCTAGGTATATAACATTCCACCCCCCTAAGCATGTTTCATCCCCGAAACATGGGAAGAACACAAATAATAAGATCTACTCAAAAGAGTAGTCCACTGATACCATGCACGTGCATCTAGCCATCCAAGAGAAAGGTGAACCCTCGATCTCGCTGGTGCCTCACTCGTTTGAGATAGAAGTTGACCGTGGCAGCTCTTCTGTGTTGATGTGCAGTGGGTGGATCTTCTCTCCTCGTGATCCGTCATGTGACGACTTGGTTTCCATCTTGATGGTTGTCTCGCTGGGTGATGTGGGTGATGATATGTTGAAGTTTTAACCCACGATGGATGTTTCTTTACTTCACCCTGTTGTGGTTCCTGTTGTGGTGTCTTCTTTTTCAATATGACTTCAACCACTGAGCCCTCCTCTGATGTATCATCACCTGTAACCTTTTCTTCTGCAGCCTCTGTTTGTGTTTGATTGTCGATCATCAAAGGCTCATCATCTGATATGTCAGTCCCTTGAACATCTTCTGCTTCAGCCTCCATGTGCTCTACCTGTTTATGGGTGGAAATATCCTGTAATGTAATTTTCTTCTTTTTATACCATAGCTTCAGGAATTTCTTCTGCACATTAATATTGATAGTACCCACGGATTCCATCCAAGGATATCCCAAAACAACATCCATATTATCCATCTTTGAAGCATAAAAATCACCATGCAACACATATTTATCCATAGAAATCTTCAAATCCTTGTACACTTGAACATCCTCATTATCAACCTGTGTATGTTCAATTTGTTTTGCTGGGACTTGCAATTTTTTTGCCAAATTAACACTGATAAAATTATGTTTACAACTAGGATTGATAGAAACAATGATCTTCTCCTTTTGAATGAATCCATGAATCTGCAATAAGGATATACCAGTAGGAAGTAACCCTTTAGGTTCCATAGTTTCCTTCTTTTCTGTAAAAATAAAATCTTTGCTAGGCAATGTGACCTGACGAGCTAACTGGCAAGCCTCCGTCCACGTGGAAGGGTGGTGAAGTAGAACTTGAGCTTTGATGGCTTCTTTAAGACCGTTGATAAAATAGTCCTTGAAGAATGTATCTGTGAGACCCCTAGTGCGGAAGGCTAAGGCTTTAAAAGCGGTAATATATTCCTCCACTGTACCAGTCTGTCGGAGCTTAGTGAGACGACCCAAAAAGAGTCTTCCTGTTCAAAGCGATCTAGACCCGCCATCACAAAAATATTGGCGAAAAATTGAAATGGTCACAGATCCGTCAATATTGCTCAGAATCCCTATTATAACTTGTTTTTAGAAATGGAACAACCATTTTGCATCTGCCCATGTGATAGAAATCCTTATTCAGACACTGGAATTTCAGATCTGTGCTGCTACTCTCCCGGCGTCACCCAAAATTTCTGCAAAAAGAGCTGATTTTAAATCAGCGATATCTCCCTCATCCGGACTCCGATTTGACTGATTTTTTTTTTGAAGTTGGGTATTTTTTCCCAAAGAATCCAGATCTGCAATTAGATTTTGTAGATCTTGCACCAGGGCTTCTATATCTGCGCCGCAAACTCGCTGCCCTGAAAATTGTCTGCAACCCCACTGATTTTTAGATCAGCGATATCTCCTTCATCCGGACTCCAATTCAATTGATTTTTTTTTTGAATTTGGGTATTTTTTCACAAGGAATACATATCTGCAATTAGATTATGCCAATTGTTAAGAGCATAACACCATGCACCCTTCTTAAGGCCTCTTGAGCTCATGAGCGCACTCTGACAGCGTGAAGCCTCACCCTTTAACCTTCGGGACTGCACCCTCCTCTCTCCCTTAAGCACTCAATAGACCTAGGAAGATACAAGCCTTCCCCTTCACCCATTGGACTTGCACCTTGCACCATACTTTGATTGTTCTCTTGTTTTGGGAACATTAGCCCATGGTGACGCCTTGAAGCCTCTCCTCTTGAGCCCTTCATCCTTTCAAAGTGTGCCCTTTCTCCCTGTATCTCCTTCGACCCTATTTGAGCACACCCGAAAGGAATGAACAAAAAATATGCATGGATCATGAGAGAATAGGTGATTTTCAAACTGATAGTTTCTCATCATGAGTGGTTGCAGAAACAAGTATTCCAAAAATAACATGGAAAGAAAACACGAGGAAGATCAGAAAAGGAGAATAAGAAAAGGAAGTGTGGAAAGAACAAAGAATGCACTTAAATCTTTATGATCAAAGTACTCTATAGACTCCTAGATTAAAGACCCTTTGGAGGGTGAAAGCACCATGATCAGAAGAATAATAAATAATGAAGACACGACTTGCAGCCATGTCACCGCCAAAGAAATTTCGTGTCATCAATCATTATTATTCCCAGTCATTAAGCTAGTGACATGTCAAGTCTCATCACATGATGATGTGGAGGTCATGATGTATTATTGTAATCATTGTAAAAGAAAAATAAGTGGGATTCCAAGAGCCATGTATGAACGTAAGTGTCATGGAAGTCCAAAAGATAGTAATATCAAAAGTTATATGTAATTTGAAAAGTCATTTGGAACTCCAAAGGTTGTAGAAGTCCAAAGGTCACAAGAAGTTATAAAGTCAAGAGTCATGAGGATGCCAAAGTTCATTCCTCATTTTTCATGTAAATGACTTTTAACCTTGGCTTCTCCCACAAGACATTAGAGAGACATAGTTAGTACTTTTTGGGAGTAAGTAGTGGCTCTAACACTCCACTATTGGAGCTAGTGGTGTCATTGCATTTATGTATCTTGGGACTTTTGCGTAATATTGAAGCCTTCTAGGTCTATACATTTTCACACATGGATTATGAATGTTTCTAAGACTACTCTTTGAATGTTTATGGTTTATATTTTCTTTCATTAATACTATATTAGTTTAACTATTTTGGTTACTCTGACACTCCTTGTTGAAAAAATGTTGTTATGTTTATAATGATCATCGCATCCTTGTGAAATATTTCACTTTATGTTAGGTGAACCTTTCTCTTTCACACGTCTCTCTATTAGGGTAGTGTTGTTACTTCTCTCTTAGAGGCTCACTTAATCGCACGCCCACCCCCTCCGCCATAGTAGAAGAATATTGATACATCGACAATTGAACATTCACAAGGAATACTATCTTTCTCATTCAAAAGGACAATTGCACTTCACTCTCATGTTGATAGCTAAATCCAAGGCTTATCTTTAAATAAATGACAATCAGGCCATATTTGGGATGGGAATCCTACACTAAATGGTATGAAGTATAGTTCGGAATTCTGGTGAAATACATCTATGTGTTCATCTTTAGAATCTTAACTAGGCTTCTGATAAAGATAACTATCCAAAGCCACGCATGGAGAAGATACTCCAGATAGTATCTAGGTCTGAAATGTTTTCAGTGCTAGATGGAGTTTTAGGTTATAATCAAGTGCTAGTAGCGGAACCTGACTAATTAAATACGACCCTGCAGACTAAATGGGAAATGTTCTATTTCAAGAGGATGTAGTTTATACTAATAAATGTCAGTGAAACTTTCCAAAGAGAGATTGCCATCACCTTTCATGTCCTTATAGGTCAAAGTGACTGATATTTTCTAAGCAACAATCAGATAATCTACGTCATCTAAAGTAAATATTCGAGCGGTGCTAAAAGTATAGTATTTCTCTAAATCCCAAGAAGAGTGTCTTTGGTGTGTCCAAAAGGAATTTATTTGGGCACATCATAGCAAGGAGGTGAATTAAAATTCATCCCAAGAGTTTCAACAATATCACACAGATCCTATTTCTGTGAATAAGAAATCCATGCAGTATTTCTTAGAGAAAATCAATTTCCAAAGAAAATCCATCTATGATTATGCTGAGATAGTTAAACCTATACAAGAGGTGACTAAAAATGATGCGATATAAAAATGGGACAAACAGGAGAAATATGCTTTCACTCGAATCAAGCATGCTATCACTGATGCACCCATGCTTTTCAGTCCATATTATGGTAAGGATTTCCTTCTCTATATGTTTGCTTTAGATTTTACAATCACGAGCGTGTTCACTTATTAACATAGTGAAGGAAATGACCGTCCTATCTCTTTTATGAGTGCTAGCTAACAAGGTCCCAAATTAAATTACCTTTTCATCGAATTAAATTGAAATATAAAAGGGAGTTAAGTATTTCAGACCCTACATATTGAAAGCTCATACAATCATATTTGTACCTCATCCAACAGTAAGAACATTGTTCATGCAATAAGAGTTGGGTGAGAAGAGGGCTAACTCGATGCCCTGTCTTCAAGATTATGACCAAGAATTTAAACCAGTTCATACCATAAAGGGTCATGGCTTATGTAAGCTAGTCGCCAAAGTAGGAGATGCTTTAGGACAAGATATTTCATGGTTGGAGTAGGAGATCAAAATGTATAATATTGAATATGTTCCTCAGTCCACATATACAACATTTTGATATGCTGATCTACAACAATTGTTTTAGCATGGCACCTTTCCCTTGCACTTATCTAACAAGAAAAAAAGAGTAATTCACTTAAAATATCTCTCATACAAATTGGTACATGGAGTGATTTTTTGGAAGCACCACAATGGTGTTGTGCTGAGATGCCTTGAGCCACAGGATATAGATAAGGTCTTAAAATATTTAGACAATGGACAGGCAGGTGACCACTATGCGAGAAACACTACGACACATAAGGATATGTAGATTGGTTATTATTGGCCCACATTATTGAAATATACTCACACTTATTTCCACAACTGGCAAGCATGTCAGAGATACGTCAACCGCGATCAAAGGTCAACTACCCTACTGCTACTAGTAGCACTTGGAGAGTCATTCCAAGAGTGGGGCCCTGATGTTATCAAAGAATTTTTTTCTCATTCATAAAAACAACACTGATATATTCACACAACAACAAATTACTTGGTTCGGTGGTCAAAGGCAGTTCCTCTGAAACAATTAAATAATCGAGTAGTCATCCATTTTTTACAAGGGAACATCATAACCAAGTTTGCCATTCCTATGTCACTTGTCTTTTATAATGCAACATATTTTTCATTGTTAAAACTTTATTAACTTGAATTAGAGAATGGGATTGTTTTAAACCGTGCATCTAATTATTATCCCCGGGGAAATGGTCTAGCTAAATAAACAAATAATAATCTTATATGTATAATAAAGAAGACCATTTTCTCTAAAAAAAGGAACTGGCATAAGGCTTTCGCCAATGCTCTTTGGAATGATCGTATTACCTCGAAGCCTTCCCAAAAAACCTTGCCCTACCTCCTAATTTACAATAATGAAGTTATATTGACTATGAACCTATATATTCTAACCTTGTAACTCTATCAAGAGTTAGAAAGAAGACCCTGTCTCATGGTTCATAGTAGGGTAGACACACTACTTAAACTCCAAGAAGAAAGAATCAAGGCCAAAAAATGTTTTTTCATACATCAATAATGTGTAAAGTGTCGGTTTAATAGAAAATCTGCATGGGAAATCTACGTTGGTTTAAGTTCCAACCTTTGTGGATTGGACCATCGGTTATTAGAGAGAAAACCAACCATAATTCCTTTAAGTTAAAGCCTTTAGACATGAGGATTGATGTTCTTATTGTAAATGGTCGAGACTTGAAACATTATTTTCAATAGTAGCTACAAGTTGCAGTTCCTCTACATATTGCTTTGAGTCTTTTCTTTTCTTTGATTTTCTTTCAATTTTGACAGTGGTTTGTCTATTATGTATTCATGTCTTGTTGTGTCTTGTTAGTTAGTTAGTGTACATAAATAAGACCCTTGTGTAAAAATTCATGGCTCAAAATGATTTGTGGTGCAATTAAAGAGAAGTGTCATAACCACAATGTTTGGAGTTATGTTGTTTCCCTTCTTTGTTTTGGAAATTTCATACGTTGAGCTAATTCCTAATATAAAATAATATTCATCCAATAGGAGAAAATTGAGGGAACCCATAAGATCCACAGCTATGCTAGTATTTAAACTGCTCAATTCAGTGTTAATCTACATGTGTGCTAATGCTTGTCCAATCTAGTAGAGAAGGGATAAGGGGAAAAACTAAAGAGACCAAACCAATATCAAAGGTCTTAAAATAATTATCTAAAGGGGTAACCTCCTATGCTCTCAATAAGTGGGGATCCCTATTCCTCCCATTGAAAACAATAAGTGTCAATGCACAATTCTATTAAAATAATGAAATAAATGGTGAATGAAGAGAAAGTCTTCCTATGCAGGGAGGTGAAGAAAGCGACTTTGTTGTCGTACTATCCAGGCCTACTGGTAGTGGAGAAACACCATAGATGAAAACTAAATACTCTGAAAAACATAATCTAGTCTTCCGCATTACCCTTTCCAGTATTGAAACAATTGTGATATAGTGTATCTACTATTTTTGTTTTGACTAATTAGAGAAAAGTAAGATGATATGTATAAAAATAGTTCGGGGAATTAGAGGAAATAAATTCTCCCTAAAGGTCTGACCCTTAGACAAAATATATTCATGAATAAATAAGTTGAAATATTCCTAGTGTGTCACCAAGTGTTGTCACTAGTACAACACCCTCCAAACTTTCACTACATTCAAATTTTGGAGCCTACTTCATTATCGAATCAAGTGTGACCTCGGTTTTGAAGTGTTGTTTCATGTTTCTATAAATTGTTAAGCGTTCCTAAATGGTATTAAGTGTCATCGCAGTGATCAGAACATATTTTGGTGCATCTCATGGTCGTAAGATCCTTGTTATCATAAAACGAATTTTTAGGTCACATTGATAGATACTTCATTCGTAATACTTGGGAAATGTGTATAACCTGAAATTTTGACGTATATTCATTTTTTATCAAGCTTGTGCAAATTTTCTCAATGATTTGGTCTGTGTGACACATGGTTTTATTTCTAGAACTCATTTAGTTCACCCCTTGCACTATAATCCAGACATAAACAAATTTTGGTTTCAATGTGAACCTATTAAGGTGAAAAGTGTATGAGTGCAGTATAAATCCTTTATGGGGGATGCTTCAATGTTTGGAAGTGTTCCTTGCACCCTCAAAGAGTGAATATTTTGTTCCTTAAGCCCGATTCTCCTTTCTTGGTCCGAACAACGCCCTCCAAAATGACTAAGTCTTCCTTGAGCACACTCCTTAAAGTCAAAGAAGTACTCCCTCGTTAAGTGCATCAGCATGCCCTAGAGACCTGTAGCTCAATCCTTTAACCTTCCCTAACATGCCATGTGCCCTCCTAAACTTCTTGAGCTCACTGGCACACTTTGAAATCATCAATCCCTAGCCTTCAACATTAAAAAATGCACCTTTCTCCCTTTCTGAGGCCTCTTAAGTGCATGAGCACACTCTTAAGGCACAAATCCTCAACCTTTAGCATTCGGGAGTGTGCCCTACATTCCTCCTCTCTCCCTTGAGTTCAAAATTCACTTGGGAAGCTTGAAGCCTTCCCCTTCACCCTTCAAACTTGCACCTTGTGCCCTATCTTGATTTTTCTCTTCTTTTGGACGCATGGGCACATGCTGAAGCCCTAAAGCCTCTCTTATTCATCCCTTGATCCTTTAAAAGTGCACCCTTTCACTGTGTAGCCCCTTTGACCTTATTTTGGTGCACCCAAAAGGACTAAACAAAAAATATGCATGCATCATTATAGAATAGGAGATTTCCAGGCTAATAGTTTCTCATCATGAGTGGTTGCAGAAATATGTATTCCAAAAACACCATGGCAAGAACACACGAGGAATATCGTGCAAGGAGAAAAATCAAAGGAACTATGGGAAAAACAAAGAAAAAAATTAAATCTTGATGATCAAATTACTCTAAATACTCAAAGATTAAGGACCCTTTGGATCGTGAAAGCCCCGTGATCAGAAGAAGAATAAACAATGAATACACATCAAGAAGGCATGTCTCCATCGAAGAAATTCCATGTCATTAGTCACTATTAGTCCCAGTCATCAAAATAGTAACATGTCAAGTCTCATCACATGTTGATGTGGAAGTGATGATGTACTATTGTAATAATTGTAAAATAAAAATAAGTGGAAGTTGAAGAGTCATGTTTGAACTAAAAATTCATGGATGTCAAAGATACATGTAATATCAAAAGTTATATGTATTTCTAAAAGTCATTTGGAACTCCAAAGGTTGTCAAAGTCAAAAGGTCATAAGAACTTAGAAAGTCAAGAAACATTAGGATGTGAAATTCCATTCCTCAAGTTATAAATAGATCCTCATTTCTCATGTAAAGGACTTTTAACCTTGGCTTCTCCCACAAGGAATTAGAGAGACATAGTTAGTACTTTTGGTGAGCATGTAGTGGCTCTGACGCTCCACTATTACAGTTAGTGTTGTTCATTGCATTTATGTATCGTTTGACTTTTGCTTAATATTGAAGCCTTCCAGGCTAGCCTGTTATCACACATGGATTGTGAATGTTTGTTAGACTATTCTTTGAATGTTTATGGTTCATGTTTTCTTTCATTAGTACTAGATTAGTTGAACTATTTCGGTCACTCTATTACTCCTTGTTGGAAATGTGTTTTTATGTTTATAATGATCATCGCATACTTGTGAATTATTTCTCTTGATGTTAGAAGAACCTTTCTCTTTCACATCCATCTCCATTAGGGTAGTACTATTACTTCTCTCTTAGATATTCACTTAATTTCCCCCCCACAGTAGAAGAACCTTGATACATCTATAATTGAACATTCACAAGGCATACTAGTTTTCTCATCTAAAAGTACAATTGCGCTTCTCCCTTGCGCCGATATCTAAAGCGAAGGAATATCTTTAAGTCAACAACATCCAGGTCGTATTAGAAATAAGACTCCTACACTAAATAGTGTGACGTCTAGTTGGGACCTTATATCAAGGAGATTAGGTGCATGTTGGTGGTATCCAACACAATCAATAAGACCTAAAATTTCTTGGAGCAATCATTAATAAATTTTATGAAGTAAGATGCACCTCCATATGATACAGTAGGAGATGGTTCCCAAATATCATAATGAATATAATCCAAAAGTACTTTACTATTATGACTACCATCTTTAAATCTATGTGTACATTATTTTCCATGTACACAATGTTTGCAAAAATCCAAACTCATAAATTTCAAATTAGGAATTTATTTGTGATTCATTAGTACTGGAAGTTCATTCTCGCTCATGTTAATTAGTTGTTGATTCCATAGTCAAGTATCTTCTCCTACCTTCTTAGATACAAATGTTGCCTCATTGATTTGAGTACTTCCTTTATGTCTGTAAAGTTTTCTAATATTCTCTGCCTTCGTAACAACCAAAGCACCCTTTGAAACTCGTAGGGCTCCACCTTGACCTATAAATTTATAACCCTCCAAGTCCAATAATCCCAAAGAAATATTTTTTTTGAACTCAGGTAAATTTATAACATAATTCAAGGTTCTTATCATATCATCATACATTTTAATTCTCACATTTCCCACCCCAATAGTTTGACAAGGTATATTATTACCCATAAACACAAAACTACCATTCGCAACTTCATATGATGTGAACCGATTTCTGTGCAGACTCACGTGATGAGAAGCACCATAATCTAACAACCAATCATCATAATGGTAAGAAACATTGAAAATAGGAAAAGTTTCATTTATCAAACCTGATTCAGCAGATAAAACTTCATCACTTATACCTGACTCAACTTCATTTGATTCCTTCTTTGGGTTTTCAATGAACTCCTTTCTTTTCCAACAATAAATCTTGAGATGCCCTATTTTGTTTTAGTATTAGAATTTGCCTTTACACTTCTAGCCTCTTGTCTTTGATCTGGAATAACTTCTTGCTTTCTCTCCTCTTTCTTTGGATCGACCTATGGCTACCATATCTTTTTGCGCATAATTTTCGATGCTAGACTTACTGTGTACTTCTTAAAATAATAGAGATCCCACAAGAGAATCAAATTCTAAAGATTTGGTTATGCTCAAACTGATAGAAGTCACAAAGTGATCCCAAGTCTTAGGCAAGGAGCATAATAAGGTAATGGATTTATCTTCTTCTTCAGGTTTAAAATCCATATATGTCAACTGGAAAATAAGTGCATTAAATACATTTAAATGTTTTGCGATTTCAGTGTCGTCCTTCATCAGAAGTATATACAACTGTTTCTTCAAATAGATTTTGTTGGTTGAAGACTTGGTCATGTACAACATATCTAATTTACCCCACAAACCTGTTGCTAAAGTTTCTTCAACAATGTTGAAGATAACTTCATCCGCTAGGCACAACCTGATGGTACTGTGAGCTTGGGCATCCAAGTCCTCCCAATCCAAATCTTCCATGCCAACAAGTTTCTTTATAACCCCATCTAATGCTTTGTGCAACCCTTGTTGCACTAGGAACTCTTGTACCTCGAGTTTCCATAATGCAAAATTGTTCTTACCAGTGAAATTCTCTACCTCAAACTTAACATTAGTCATTTTAGCCATTTTATTCCTACACGGTCTCTTTCAAGCTTCCTTATTTAGGTTCTTTCGAAGGTTTTGAAAAAATAATCCTTCACCTAGGGTCTTTTTATTTTGGCATCTTCTTTCTTATGGGTTTATCCTTCACCTAGGGTTTTCTTCCCTTTTAAATTTCTGCTCTCATCTAGGGTTTTAAACTGCTTCTTGTTTTTAGAATTTCCAAATAATTTTTCTTAAAAAAAAAGGCATCCCATTCCTTTTTACAGAAATTCAAACCAAACACTTTTTCCTTTAGAAACCCTACTTCAATCTCATTTTTTATTCACTCAAAAATAATTCTTCAAAAGAAATTTCTTCAAACAGTATTAAAAAATACTTGTTCTTTATGGAAGTCATGTCTAGGGTTTCAAAATATGTTTGATGTCTACTTCAACCCACATCATTCAGCGCCTACATGCATATGTGCATTCTTTTTCCACTAAAATTTTAATCATATGAGGTTTTAATTGTGTTGCAGTTGTACAAGAAAAAAATTCCACTAAGATTTTAATTATATAAACTCTTCCTTGGTGTCTGAAAAAATCCAAGTAAATCATTCACATAATTTTATTTTATTTTTTCTCTCACTTGATAGACGAGTTCTACATACATGACTTCATAATGCTGGATCCAAACTTCTTAATGGCCATAGTTGCTGAATAAACATGGTTGTATTCTATTGCCTGTAGACTACTTGCTTGATTGCTTGTCCGCTCCTCTCAACCAAACTACTCGCTTGCTCCCCTGAGCGACAGTTCTTTTTTCTCCTCTCGGCTAACAATCTCTACTCGATTGCTTCTGCTGAACTGGCAGGTTTCGGTCTTTGCGTACAACACCATTGTGGAAGTTTTGTTGGACAGGTAGCAACTTCAAAAAAAAAAATGGCTCCACTCAACGGTTTTTACAAATATCCTTTCACAATCCAAATCCTACAATCGTCACATTTCTCATGACCATAGCCCTTTAATACTACTTGGTGTTTTGATCCTGTTAGTTGCACAAGTAAGAAATAAAATGCACATAACAAGAAATTGAATCACACAAGAAAACACGGGGAATTTTACGTGGTAAAACCCTGACAATGTGTCAAGGAAACCTCCATGGGGCAAGGGATTGGAATACTTATTACATGAAAGTTGAGAATGACTCTCCAGCATTACATCAAGCCTCTCAGGAAACGTCATTTTTAATATGAAGGGTCCATTACATAACTCCCTATGTTTATACAATTGTCTAAACGGTAAAACCAGATTTGCTAAGATAATTACATTTTTAACAGGAATTTAATTGTTGTCATTCTTATATATATATATATATATATATATATATATATATATATATATATATATATATATATATATATATAGATATATATATCTTATCCCCAGATCTATCAAGTGTTAAGAGGGAATGCATTTTTGATGTGAAAAACTTATCTTTACTTTTTGATCTCTAAAATAAGGCTTGCACTATAAGAAATTTGATCCCTCTAGACACTTGATAAGATACTGTCTTAAAATGGAAGTAAGTTGGTAATTAATTCATACCACATAATTTTTACATTATTTCTTACATTTGGGAAAAAATAAATCATACCTTATTAATTTTGTCATAAAATGATAGGGATAAAAGACAATGCGAGAGAAAATAATCATAGCAACAACACATCGAAAAACATAAATTTTATCCTAGAAAATACAAAATTTGGAAAAATTGGTTAATAATAACTATGTTATTATCTTATCACTTAAAAATCTCTTTTATGACTTAAAATAATCCAAGCCAATCAACATCTTGGCCCAAAGAAGTGAATCTTAGGCTCGAATGAGGCACATTACAAGGAAGAGTCCCCAATCCTTTTAAAGACTTTGACATGTGTAATCCATGAGCTCTAATACCACAAGCCACCAAAACAATTACTATGGACCTAAGAACTTTGACTCTTTCACAGATTCAAGCTTACCCTAACATTCCCCCCTCTAAACTTTACTAGGGAAATATGTATGCTCTTCTTCCCTATCACCTAGGCCTACTCCAAGACTTTACCAATAAGGGTGTACATGTCTAACCAAGTCTTATAACCATATGTTTATATACATGTAATTAAGAAAAAATCCATCTAGATTTTTTTTTTTCTTTTTGTTATTGTTGTCCCACACTTTTGCCACCATTCTCTGACTTCTATACACATTGTCACACTAGGTGTTCTCCTCTCTAGATCTCACTTATGTCGCTACATCTCATCCTACTTGATCTGTATTTCCTCTCAGGAAATCTTCATGTATGTTGGTCAAATTTGAGTAATGGTTCTCTATGTTAGCTTCAACTTTAACATACAATGTGTTAGCATTTGCAATCATCACCTCCTTCTATAGACCATGATCCATTAACTATGATACCACTACGAGAATTAAAGACAACGTGAGAGAAAATAATCATATTAACAACAATAAATAAAACACAAATTTTATTTTGAAAAACCCAAAATTGAGAAAATCTAGCTAATATATCTTTTATTATTTTATGGATTAAACATAACCATGTCTTAACTTAAAAGCAGCCCAACCGACAAACATCTTGGCTCTGCCAGGTGAACCCTCCCTTCAACTTAGGAACATTACAATGAATATTCCCCAAGCCACTTAATAATAGATCTATTATTATCTTATGGCTTAAAAATAGTCATGTTTTGACTTAAAAGTAGCCAAATTTATCAACATTCTAGCATTATATCTTGGCCAAGTGATCCTTCTACTCAATGTGAACATTACAATTAAGAGTCTTCGAACCTTTTAAATGCTTCATTCGAGATAATCCCTAGTCTCTTATACCAAGGATCATCAAAACCATGTGCCTACCAACTTTGACTCTTTCACCCAATCAAGTTTAATGCAACATAAAATATTGCCATATCATTTTGCATGCACAATAAACTCTCAGTTGGTCATGCCTAGAGTGGGATTGAATATCTTGAAGTGTAGATAACTCACGATTTATACACGCACACACAAAGTGTCAAGTCCATGTTGAGCATAGAAGGAATTACACATATCCCTCAAACTAAACAATATATGCCACATGTCAATTCCATGTTGAGTAAATTGAAATGTTCACTATAAGACATTTTGCATTGTGTATATAGAGAGAGAGAAAGAGAAAGATAAAACTATTCCAAAGAGCATATATATATGGTTGACATCGAAGTATTGTATTTGGTTTTTTATTTTATATAACATATATTATGCATTCATTTATACATCTCTCATACTTGGATGGGAAAATCACTTATAAGATACTTAAAAACTTTTACTTCAAATACTTTATTTATAATTCACATTTATTTATTTTTATTATTAAAAATATTAATAACAAGAAAAAAGATTATATTTTTTAATATTTTATTTATTATTAATATAAAAAAATATTAATATATATTCTAAATTGTAAATATATATTCTAAGGGAATGCTACTTTTCCCTCATCCTAAGTTGCAAAACGTCCTTTCAACCCATAAATATACAAAAAGAAAATGCAATATACATTAAACTATTAAGATACGATCATGTTGACGTACTCTGTATACAGCTCTGTGTTTTGAAAGAATCAAAATATATTCAAACAACTTTCCTTTTGCGAAGGCTACGTCTATACTCACGTATCTTGATGTTCTCGAAAATATTGAGTGGACCTTGGCGTTATCACAAAATGGGAGAAATTGAATTGTTTTTTTCACTGGAAATAGATTTTTGCAGAATTGGTTGTTAATATTACACGGCGTAAAACTATTATTTAATAACTGGGTTAAACTGACCCAATACAAAATTACTGGTTCGATCACTGCCTCAAAGTCCCATCACTCTAGAAAAGCGTAATAGCTGCAAAATATTCGATATTGAAAAAAAATATTTTATTTTATGATAAAGTAAAAAAATATCCAAAATATTATAGAACCCTAAAATCACCATAAGATTAGTTTGGATAGATTTATCTACGTGTGAAAATGGAAAGGAGTGGAAATTTTTAACGTGAAGTCGACGTTAGCAAGTTATTCGTCGGCAGTAGTTCAGTGATTCCCTGTTAATTAGTGGCCCGTAGGCAACGCATTTACTTTGATTAAGTTGACTCATCGTTGGCAATTCCTTGTATTAAATTTACATGGTCATGTCAAGAGCTGATTGGTCAAAACAAGATAAAGAGGAGGAATAACTCGCATGGAAAAGAAGAAAAATTGGTATACATACACATTTCAGTTAGTCACACCCGTGAAAGGATTATTTATATAGAAACCCAGGGAACCGACTATGGTTAAACAGTATATCAATTCACAGAATTAAATGCTTTCCAATCAGCCCAATTTGATAGGAAAGAAACAGGGTTTACTTGATAGTGATGATAATGCCCTTCGTACAAAAACAATAAGAAATCATTAACATTTACTGATTCCACTCTTTATGGACGAACACCATTGCAGAATTTTAATCTAGCGTATAATGTTTTGAATTGATATAAAAAATAAGGGTAATGTGGGTTGTAGAGTTAGTTTTAAGTTTTTATTTAGTTATTTTTTCAATAATGGTTTTTTTAAATATTTTGTTCTTAAAAATGTGAAGGTAGTTAGGGTAATATTGATTAGGTTATACAATGAATTTGATATGGTAATGAATGAGTTTATTGAAGTTTTGATAAGTAGTGGATTTATCTATAGTATTTTCATGTACTGTAGTTTATTTAATTGCAGGATGTTTCATGTACTGTAGTTTATTTAATTGCAAGATGTTTTTATTGTAAGATGTTTTTGGGTAGAACAATAATATATCTATTATTAGTAGTGGGTTTTTTAGAAAGGGTTTTCAAAATGATTTATGATGTCTATACGTTGTTTTATTTATGTGTTTGTTATTATGTGTTTGTTATATTTCTTTTAGTAACATTGGTATTGAAGCAAAACCAAGAGCTAGAAATGAGCTGTTATTTGATGATGAAAGAAATACAGTATTTGGTCAAATCGTGAAGGGGCCAAAAACAATGTGTGACCAGCTCACATAAAATATCCTTTTAATAAAAAGATGCAAAAACAAAGACTAAAACCAACATAAATAGAAACCATATCAAACATCGTTGAGATAAAAGTATATAAAAAAAACACTTAAAATGAAGAAGTGCCAAAATGAAAAAATGATACTTTAATTCAGGAGACAACAACAATTTTGTTTGGAAAATAATTTTTGATTTAACCTATATAAATAGACATGTATACCTATAAAAATAAATCTAAACATAATTAATAGGGTAAAACAGTATAAATATCAAATTATAAAAAATATAGACCAATAAAAAAATATGAAAATCTTATGATATAATTATGTAGATAAAAGCATTCACCAAAAAGGAAAAGATTGACATTCCAATAATGAATCTCGATCATTTTAGACATCCATGTGCTCTGGAGCCCACATTTTACAAAGAAAAACAAATTCACACCAACGAAACGTTAACTCTCATATATCAACAAACCTAATCAAAAGTAGATATTTTATGGTCATATATCAATATCAAATCTAATCCAGACTAGATATTTCAAATCTAATCGCGTTGGTCGCCTTTCAAAAACTCACGAATTTCAACACATTTTAACCTAATTTTTTCACAGACGCTAACCAGTTTAGGGAGCGTTTCTATTTTACTTTTGCTTGAACATATTTAGGCTGTGATGTCTTATTTGGCCACGTATTGAGGTGTTTATTTTTTTCATGCTCGTGTTTTTCGTTATAATTTTTAATAAATTTTAAATAAAATTTTATAAGGATAGGATTTATTAGAATGGTAGGTATGAGTTATTTAGTATGTAAAATTTAATCACAAATGCAATTTAAATAATGAAAAGTTATATTTAAAAAAAAATTATTTTATTGATTGTTTTAAAAAAAAATTCAGAAAAAAATAATAATTAAACTCCATCATTTAATAGTTCTTTGCATACACTTTTCATCATGATAACGACTTCACTACCTATTAAAAGCCTTATTTTGATGGGCATGTAGGGGTGAGGTGACTACACCACATGTTAAAATACAAGTTTTAATGCACATGTATGGGTGAGAATATTTAATCGTTCATCCCTCCCATTAGAAGCCTTATTTTAATGGGCATGTATGGGTGAGGTGACTACACCACATGTTAAAATACACATTTTAATGCACATGTATGGGTGAGAATATTTAATCATTCATCCCTCCCATTAGATTCCCTTATCATGATGTCTAGACCTATCGATTCTCTTCTTTACATCCATCATTTGGTGTGTTTCATTATGTTCATGTAGACCATGGAGAGTGACTTGGTTGGGATTTTCACCTAGGTGATATCAATGAGATATCTATATGACATGTTTAAGTAATGTTAATAAGTTTTATATATGTTAAGTTTATATTCATTGTGATTTTAGTCAGGCAATGTTGTCCATCATGTTTTTGAATAGCTTTCCACTTGTAATGGTGCAATATTTTCTTGCTATCTTACAGACCCGACAATAGTTTTCTTCATCTTCATATCATTCATGACTAAGTTAAGATTACCATAGCTAGCCTAACAATCCCCTCCTTAAATTTGACTTAATTTTCATGACACAAAGTCCCATGAACCTCATATCCATATCATTTATGACTAAGTTAAGATTACCCGAAATACCCTAACAATCCCCCTCCTTAAATTTGACTTAATTTACATGACACAAGAGTCTCGTGAACCTTATCAAATCCTTTGGAAGATTATGATAATGTAATATCTTTATCATTGTCTTATCACTTTGTTGAATATCTGTTACATTGAAAACCTCATTTGTGTATAAAACACTATTAGAGTTATGCTTATTTTTTTTATTTTTGTCCTTGGTTTCCTTTATAAAAATCAATATCTTTCTAGGGTACACTGAATGCACTTTATGTTTCGTGTTTGTAAGACTCAAATCACCCATCCTTCTAGTTCATCTCAGGCTTTGCTTTCCTACTTGAGGGAAAACCACATAATAGAACAATAAAAATCTACTCTAAAACTCAAATTGATTAAATCTATTTGCTTGTAAGACTCAAACCACCCATCCTTCTAGTTCATCTCAGGCTCTGCTTTCCTACTTGAGGAAAAACCACACAATAGAACAATAAAATCTACTCTACAACTCAGATTGATTAAATCTATTTTCTTGAGGGTAGACGATTAAATAGAGCTAAAAATGCTAAAAATATGTATAGCAATCTTAATTATCATATGCATGACTATCTATTGCTAAATTTAGACTCTATGTAAACTACTACAAACTAAGAGCTAACTCAGAGTAACTGGGAGTAATTAAAACATTCCAACACTACAAACTATGAGCCAACTCCGAGTAATGGGGAGTAATTAACATATTACAACACTACAAACAATGAGCTAACTCATAGTAATTGGGAGTAATTAACACATTCCAACACTCCCCGATAACTACTTCCTACTAGTCTAAGTCTCAACTAAACTTAAAATACTTGAGAACAATTAAAAATTGGTTTTACTCTTGCATTTGGATGTAGGTTGATCTGGACTATAGTACAATATTTTTCTTACTTTTGTCCAAAAATTTATATTCTATGTTTTTATGGCTCTAGTCCTTATGTACTTTTAGATTCTCAAGCTCTAATACTTTATGTACTCTTATTTTCTAATACGACTTTCACAAGATAGAGGAGGAAACTACACAATAGCACAATACGCATGACTCACTGTCTCTAAATTTATATTGTACCTAAACTACTTAAAATTATGATCTAATTGGTAGTAATTATCACATTCCAACATTACTCTATCACATTCATGTTATAAGAGTAAGTAAAGAATTACTAAATAATGTCTTTTCCTAAATTTTTTTGCCTCCAAAAGCTTTTGTATGGAATTCAATATTTTCACTTTTAAGTAGACTGAGTGATTACCAAGATGGTGATCCTGACGATGGAATATATATATATATATCATTGAGTTTAGAATAAACATAACATAGAAATTTAAATATTTATATTAAGGTAGACGTAGTTATTACCAAGATGATGATCTTCATGATGTAGTATATATATTAATTCATTTCAATATAAATATATTCCCCGTGTCAATTCCATGTTGAGTAAATTGAAATGTGCACTATAAAATACTTTTATTAAAATGTACACTATGTATGGGAATTAAAACTCTTCCAATAGGTCTATATATATGAAATATTGACATCAATTTATTGCATTTGAATTTTTATTTTATACATACATATATTATGCATTCTTCTATACATCTCTGAGACTTGGATGAGAAAATCACTTAAAAAGTAATGACAAGTTTTTACTTAAAATACTTTATTTATCATTTACATTTAAAATTTAGTTGTGGAAGTTAACCATTATCATCATCATCATCATCACTTTTAAATATTAAATATCAACACCATATAGAATATTAATTTTAATTATTCTCAATTATTTTCAATATATACATATAATTAATATCAAAATATATATTTTGATATTTTGGTTATTATTAAAAAACAATTATTAATATATATTCTAAATTGTAAACCTAACTCTACCTTGAACCATCACAGGAATGCCACTTTTCCCACATCGTGAGTTGCAAAAACACCTTTTCAACCCATAAATATACCAACAAAAAGAAAACGCAATATACATTAAATTATTAAGATACGATGACTTTGACGTCATACTGAAAAAGAGACGATTTCTGACTCTAATTGTGGACTCTCTATACAGTTCCGTGTTTTGAAACAATCAAAATATATTCAGACAGCTTTCCTTTTTAGCACTCCAGGCCTACAGTCACGCATCTTGATGTTCTCGAAAATATCAACTAGACCTTGGCGTTATCACAATTGGGAAAAATATCAACTAGACGTGGGCGTTATCATAATGGAGTTGTTTTTAGTGCGATTTTTTTGGAGATTT
The DNA here is from genome assembly GCA_031772625.1 of Pinus tabuliformis. Classification (NCBI taxonomy): domain Eukaryota; kingdom Viridiplantae; phylum Streptophyta; class Pinopsida; order Pinales; family Pinaceae; genus Pinus; species Pinus tabuliformis. Next base: position 224,608,937 of record CM062818.1, on the reverse strand, counting down.
TGATGACGGAATCCGAAGGAAAAAATTGAGGTTAAATTTTGATTTATATTATTTAAAATGGATTTTTAACTGCATATTTGGCTTCAGCACCCTGAAAAACCTCTAGGACACTTTGATTGTGCAGAAATTAGCTATCAAACTTGCAATTTCAATAAATCGTTGCCGGATTTTTGAGAAATTTGACCAGAAAAATCCACCAGAAAAGCTTCCAAAGAATCTCACTAAAGACAACTCCTGTCATAATTTGGAAAAAAATAAACTGTTTTTTCCACGAGAAAGATATTTTTTTACAGAATTGGTTGTTAATATTGGACAGGGTACAACTATTATTTAATAAATGGCGTAAAAAGACCAAATAAAAAATTACTGGTTCCATCACTGCCTCAAACTCCGATGACTCTATAAAAACCTAACAGGTACAAAATATTCGATATTTAAAAATATTTTATGATTTATAATTATTTTAAAATAAAGTAAAAAAAATATCCAAAATATTTTAGAACCCTAAAATCACCATAAGAGTAGTTTTGATAGTGTTATCTACGTGTGAAAATGGAAAGGGATGGAAATTTTTAACATGAAGTCGACGTTTGCCGATTATTCGTCGGCCTTAGTTCAGTGATTTCCTGTTAATTAGTGGCACGTAGGCTACGCATTTAATTTGATTAAGTTGGCTCATCGTCGGCAGTTCCTTGTATAAAATTATCATGGTCATGTCAAGAGCTGAGCGGTCAAAACAAGATAAAGACGAGGAATAACTCGGATGGAAAAGAAGAGAAAAGTATGAAAGTCCTATCAGATATCTATGCAGAAAAAAGCATTCACCAAAAAGGAAAGGATTGACATTCCATGTGCTCTGGAGCCCGCCCATTTTTCGTTATAATTTCCAATAAATTTTATTTGAAATTTTGTAAGGATTTATGAAAATGGCAGAATTGAGTTACATAGTAAAATTTAATCATAAATATATTTAAATAATAAAAAGTTATAATCTATTGGAAAATTGTTTTTTAAGAAAATAAGAAAAAAAATAGTTAAATTCTATTATTTAATAGTGAGGTGATTACACTATAGGTTAAAATACTCATTCTAATGAGCAAGTATATTTATTAAAAGCCTCATTCTAATTGGCATGTATGGGTGAGATGACTAAACCAGAAGTTAAAATATTGATTCTAATGAGCAATTATGTATAAGTGAGGATATTTGATAGTCCATCCCTTCCATTCTCTTATCATGGTGTAAGGCCTCTCCATTTCTTTCTTTCGATCCATTATTTTGTGTGTTTCCATCTTTTCCTTTCTTTCCATCCATCATTTTCTGTGTTTTCTTTCTCATAATGATGAGAGTGACCTGGTTGGGATTTGCACATAGGTGGTGTCAATGGAATCTCTACATGACATGTTCAAGAAATGTTAATAAGTTGTATATATATCTTACGGTTCTATTCACTTTGATTGTAGTTGAGGCAATGTTGTTCATCATGTTATTGATTTGGTTGCCCATTTTCTTTTAATGGTGGGATATTTTCTTGCTATTTTACAAATTATTCAATAGTATTCTTGATCTGAGTCAAGATTACCCTAACTACACTAGTAATCCCCCTCCTTAAATTTTACTTGTTTTACATGACACACACATCCCATGAAACTTATCAAACCTTTGGAAGAATATGACAATTTAATCTCTTTATCATTGTCTTATCAATTTGTTAAATATTTGTTACAATGAAAACTTCATTTGTGTATATGTTGTGATTCACCCACAAAAATTATTAGAGTTGTGCGTCATTTTTTATTTTTCGCCTTTATTCATTTTTTTCTTCTTTTGATGTGTTATTAAATATTTTTTCCTTTTTTTCGTTTCCTATAATTTTACAGAAATTAGGTAAATCGTTCTTTAGGAATGATTTTTACATACCTATCTCACAATGACCCCTCTTTCATTCCCTCTATATGCTAACCAAAATGTCAATACCCCGTCTTTCATTCCTCTATATGCTAACAAAAATGTCAATTTTAATGAATAATTCTACAAAAATTAAGTAAACATTTATTCAGGAACCTTTTTTGACTTACCTATTCCACAACGATCCTCTATTGGAACTCCTTTTATGTTTTTTTAGCCACTTTCTAGTTATCATCTCAACCAACATACGTCAAATGCATAAACGTCACTCCTGGTCATAAGTTTATAGGTTTGTATAAACTTTGGATATAGATAACATGATGTTGCTCTATGTTGTGTAGAAATATGGGATGCACAAATATCTTTTAGAACAAGTTTGAAAAACAAAATTTGCCATTTTGAACTTGAAGTTTGAATTTTTCTAACAATAAAATAATGAAAAAAAAATTCAATTTCAAAATTCATTCTTTGCGATAAATTTTCTTACGATCAACCACTCCATTTAGAATTCTAGAAGAAAAATCAAATATCTTTGAAACTCAAATAGCTCAGTTAATCACTTTAGCTAAATTCCATATATAACAATAAAATGGCATTTCCTATTATAACAACATTGCTATAACAATATCGTGGAATTCCAAGCATAACAACATTCATCTGGCTAGAAGAATTGAAATAATGTACTTGATTGGTTTTTTTTGTAAAAAATCAATACCTTGATAGGGCTACATTGAATGAACTTTACTTTTCCTGCTTTTAAGACTGAAACCATCAATCCTTTTAGTTCATCTCTTCTTTTTCTTTTCTTTCCTACTTGACCAAAAACCACACAATAGCACAATAGAAATACTACTCTATAGCTCAAATTGATTAAATTAAATTTCTTGAGGGCACATGATTAAATAGATCTAAAAATGCTAATGATATATATATTAACCTTAATTCACACATGCATGACTATCTATTGCTAAGTTTAGACTCTAGGTAAACTACTACAAATGAAGAGCTAACTGGTAGTAATTGGAAGTAATTAACAAGTTACAACACTCCCCCTTATTTAATATAACTACTTCCTCCTAGTCTAAGTCTCAGCTACACTTAAAATACTTGAGAACAATTCAAAAATTGGTTTCACTTTTGCATGGGGATGTAGGTTGTTCTCTAATGTAGTACAATATTTTTTTACTTTGGTTCAAAACTTTATATTCTATGTTTTTATGGCTTTAATACTTTTTGTAGTCTTAGTTTCTTGAGTTCTAATACCACTGGCTTTAATAGGTTTTGTACTCTTAGTTTCTTGAGCTCTAATACCACTCGCAGGATAGAGCAGGAAACCACACACTAACTCAGTAACATAATTTGTAACTTGAATTGATTGAATTAAATTGCTTGAAGATACATGATCAAATAGACCCAAAAATATTAATAATAAATATGCTAATCTTAGCTCACACATGCACGACACATTGTCCCTAAATTTAGACTCTACTACTAAAACCTATGAGCTAATTGGGATTAATTAAAATATTCCACATTACTCTATCTCATTCATCTAATAAGAATAAGTTAAGAATCACTAAATAATGTTTCTTCCTAAAAAAAATCCTCCAAAAAACTTTTGTATGGAGTTCAATATTTTCAATTTATATAGAGCAACGAATTACCAAGATGATGGCCGTCAAAATGGAATATATATATATATATATATATATAAAAGCAAGTTCATTTCATTGAGTTTAGAAAAAACTTAACTTTAATTTAATTATTTATATTAAGGTAAACCTAGTGATTACTAAGATGATGATCCTCATAATGGAGTAATTCATTTCATTGAGTTTAGAAAGACATAAATTCATTAGAAATCTAAATAATTATATTTAAGATTGAAATACATGTTAACAGAATAAAATCATGAACACAATTTGAAAAATGTAAATAGAAAAAAGAAAGGTTAACAAAATTGAAAAGTTTTACATATATTTTGATAATTCTATCAATTAATTGGTTAAGATGAATTAATTGATTAGATGAATATGAATAGTTTTATGACCAAATCAATTATAAAAAAATAAAATTATATTTTCATAGATTTTAATAATCCTTTCAATTAAGTGGTTAGAATGGATTCATTCATTAGATGAATATGAATAGTTCCATTGATGTACATGTAGACCCAAAAGTAGGAAAAATTTAACCATTATTTGAAAAAGAATGTGTGATTACTCTCATTTGACAAAAAAATGCATCATTATTAAAAAAAACAAAACAAATAATGCATGATATTCAGAGAATTTGACTACACAAAAGTATAAGTCAAATGCTGTCCCTTGTTAGATTTCGATGAATTAACTAAACGTATGTGATGATGTCCTTAATATTAAAGTTACTGAACAAAGTTCCTTTAAAGGTTAAACCAACTTATTTGAAAAATGACTAGATGTTTAAAAAGTTTTTATCAAATAAATAAATTATATATATAGATGGGTAAAAAACAGAACATTTTATTATAGAAAATGTTTTACATACATCATAATTCAGGAATTGGCCCTTATTATACATAAGGGAACTGATATGCTCGAATGTTAGATAGACAAAAAAAACCTCCGAGAAACTTCTATGAAGATATTCATCTGATCTCAAACGAACTTTGCACTTGAAACAAGAACAAAGAGAGTTACGAAAAAGAAAAACTTAGTAAACCCACTAGAGATACAGTTTCACGCAAATACCTACGAAACAGAGACAAAAGAAAGTCGTACTAAATCACGAAAAACCATGACTTTGGACAGCCCCCTCCGAAAAAAGTTCAAAATGCATTTTCCCTGGCAAGAGAGACAGACAAATCTTAGATAAAAAGTTAGCCTCATAATTATGTTCTCTAAAAACATGCTCGAAGTATATCGGCGTGGAGAGAGTCTTTAATCCCTAGATTCTCTGCATCTACTTGAAGAGGGAATGAACCTGAAGGGCATTCTGATCTTGTATCCATCTAATTGTAGAGAGATAATCCCGAACAAAAAAGAGGTTATCAATGCTGATCCATTATGAAACCTCTAAGACAACCCAAAGCCATCAAACCACCTGAAATGATCAGAGCTCCCTGGATTAATGTGGAGAGAGACTCCTCAACCACAAGGACCTCCAAATGAGGCCCCATCGAAGAAGCAAATAGGAAAAAAGTTGGAAAGATCAAGAAAATAAATTTTCCTGAAGGATTCCTTGGGGCTCCAAGGACCAATTTCTTGAAAGTAGGGAACAATACAAAGAGAAGAAAGCTTGACCTCATGGGGAATTCCTTCAAAAATATATTCATTTTTGCAACGCCAGATTCCCAAAAAAATGTATACAGGGAGAGCCTCGTATGCTTTAGAATGGCTTTCCCAAGAGCTAATCCATGTTGTGATTGAGGAGTGGTCTCCACCAACTTGAATCCCAAAGAGAGATAAAACCCGTTTACAGATGTCCCGAGAAAAAGAGTAGAGAATGAATAAGTGTAAACAATCCTCCATGTCATATTTGCAGAAAACACAACATCCAGGCCCCACCATTCCTGTCTTCATAAAGCAATCCCAAGTTAAAATGTGGTTGTAGATTATAAACCAACTGAAACATAAGAGTTTGTGGGGGCCATCCAAAGTCCAGATATGAGCTGGAAGGTCAACATAGGGGTGATAATTGACTCCAAAAGTGATATATTCATAAAATTTGCAAGCAACAATCCTACCATCCATTATGTGACACCCAAACCAATTTATATGCTCCATAAGACAATGTTATACTAGATTGATAAAGATTGGCACTAAATGCTTGCCATTCAGCCCCCAAATGGGCTGAAATCCCAATTTTCAAAGCATGAGGCTAATTTGTGTATATATATATATATATATATATATATATATATATATATATATATATATATACATATATATATATATACACACACATATATATATTTCATTTCCAAAGAACACGTTAGAGTGTAATTCAAATCAAAATCTAATAATCCAATATTTCATAAAATCTGAATTGAAACTTAAAATCAATTAGTTGGTAACTAAAACTTAGAATTAAAACCCGATTATCAAGGCACATGAACATTAAATAAACATGCTAACCTTCCTAAATCAAAATCGAAACCTGGCATTTTCTGCACTCCTTAAAACCTAAAATCGAACAATGGATTCAAATTAAACCTAAAGAATTACTATTCAACAAAACTTGAAATTGGTAATGAAAACCTAAAATCTAAATCTAATAATCCACACACTTGGACACTAATGTGAAACTGGATAGTCCACACAACACACATTAAATTGAAACTTGCTAGTCTGGGCGCTTATGCATTAATCCTCATACCTAGTAACCTAATCCTAACATCATTGAAACCATAGGAACCAAATCGAATAATAGACATGATACCAAATAGAAGAAATGGTTATTGTAATTGCACATCACATATAGAAAATGTGTTTTATTTATTTTTTAAATTGTATAGTTATGTAATATGTGGCGATTAACTAGTTGATACAAAAATATAAATATAGATTTAAGGATATAAAGAACTTATTTGAGAAAACTTTACTTATGGTAGATGAGTCAAAAAGGACTACGTAACCCTCTTTAATGTGAAAAAATAAATTTAAAGATATAGAGAAGTTAATAAGAGTTATGTGATGCTACTGTTACTACTTTTTCTTTGTGGTGTATATGTATTTTTTTTATCTAACCAATAAACATGTGTACTATATAACAAACATGTTCACAAATACAATCAACATGCAAACCGTGTCATGTATCATCCCAAAGATCCCCATACTATACTCTATTAATTGCACACACGTCATGATATAAGTGGGGTGTTCGATTGGCATGTCACATAAATACTTGGTACTGCGCACACACACTAGTGTTTATGCAAGAGGTTTGAACAAATATGACAACATATCAATCGATGGGTATACCCATTCATGTCACGTTGGTTCTAGGATAATGGTTACAACATGGTTCAACATGTGAGAGTACAACCCGACACTCGTAGACATGCAGAGGGGTGCAACCTACCTAGACTACACCATGATGGTTAGGGTATTTGACGCATTTACATACCATACAAATTTTCAAGGACCGAGACCCCGAGATTGGGCCTGTCCCCAAATATGTTACACGAGGGGTGGCTACATTGGGTCCCTTGATGACAGAAACCCAATATGATTTTGATCACCGGATAAAGATCGGTTATTGTAACTTGGACATCATTCGGAAGACATAAAATAAATTATCAAAGGCCCTGAATGTTGAATTCTTATTGCCATGGATGGTGTTCGTCTATCGATCTTGGGTGATGGTGATGGCACACAAGCAACTACAATTTATGAATTAAGCCTCGTTCATTTATATGACAAGTTTGTAGGGCCAAATCATAGTCTCGCTAAATTTATTAGAACCAATAGTGCGCAACATATGTTTATTTTCTCGTTACTCGACTGCCTTTTAGTAATAAGATTCCTAAGCACTTTCTGTTTGTGAGTGCATTATACCATGTTATAAAGGCCCATTAAACATAAAAGGATCTAATTATCCTTAATAAAAAAAACTCATTAAACATAAAGTTAACATATTTATCTGGAAGATTATGCTAGCCTAGACAACCTTGATTTCAGAAGATCACAATTAGTATCCTCCTGCGTGTAGGTCGTTTAACAACCGAATTGTATGTGTCGTCGCTCGGGCTTTGCAGCCTTGATTCGGTAACACTCCTATAGCGATCACTTATAAAAACTCAAAATCTAAATTTCACAGTGCAAACAACAAATTTTTTTTTTATTTGTTGTACGATGTAAAATATTACCACGATAGCAATCCTATATATCATTGTGTTTAGTGAGATAATAATGATGGCTAAAAAACTATTGATATAAATGACCAAAATATATTATCATCTTTGAAACACTCTATTCAATGAATAAATGCCTATTCAAGTATATGTTTGTACTTAAATTAATACATGAACTACATGAAAAGTATTATAAATTAAATATCATAATTGCAATAGATTATTATTATTATATTGTGTATTTTAATTAGGAGATTTGGATTTTAGTGATATAATTATTACTAATATTGTAATATTTTATTATTTAGTTGGTTGTTTTAATTATAAAAAAAATTAGTGTTTTGAAAAATGAATTATAATTTAAAATTTTCTAAACTTAAAATTATTTTTCAAACTAAATTTACTTAAAAAAATTGTTTGATTAAATTATTATTTACTATATTTATTTTTATATTCTACGGTATTGTTTAAATATGTTATGTTGGAAACGAAATAGTGAATCTTATTTTTTATTTTTTTCCTTTAAAATAGATATTTGAGTACATATATGAATTTAACACTCTCAAATACTCTTTGTAATTCCTAAAAATCCAAAAAATTAATTAAAATTTAAATTAAAAAAAAAAAGAAAAAAGAAGAAGGAAAGAAAAAAAAAAAGCTTAAAACGAATAAACTCAAATATCGACCGGCCTGGAGTATGCCGTAAAACTGCTTCTGCTTGGCTAAGAGCTCGTCTTCCTCGGACGTAAGGAAACAGGTTAACGGCCCAAGACCCAGAGGCATCTGGCAGGAGTGAAAGCCTGCTCCCTTACGGACCACTAGCGGGTTATTACAGGTGGCGTGGTTTTCCTTGATAACAGTGATGAGTCAAACCGACATTCGTGGATAGTAGCCAGAGATGGTTGTCCTCACTATTGGTTTGACCCCTGAGTTTGATAGGTTTTGCCACCTTCAAAAAAAAAAAAAATCAAAACAAACTCAAATATCGAAACATACATTGTAATTATCATCATCAACATTTACAATGAGTTAGGATCTCTATTTACAACTCTGAATTATATCTGTACTGTTGTACTGTAAGATGCATCATGTAATTATTAAATACTTGTTCGAATATTGAATTATATATATGTACGGTCGCGCATGCATCATGTAAATAGTTAAGAACTCCACGGGTGGACAAATATGGAGTCGAGTACGCCGAACAGGGGTTAAATTTGACGCCCGTCTGCCCGTTTTTAGCTCTTTTACACGTAAAATACGTTCACATTTCAAATATCCACGTCAACCGTAACTTGCTATTAATTTTTAAAACCGTCAATTTGACGGGCAGGTTTGTAAATGAAAAGTTTTAAGTTTTTTTTTAATAATTTTTTGATATATATATATTATATATATATTTAACATCCAACTTCACCGTCGGTAATAGGAATGAAGTGACTGTAATACTAGTCTGTGGCTCACTGGTTGTAGGCTGTAAGTTGGTGTGACGTGTCCACCAACTTTCACGAATTGAAATAAATTCTGAGCCTGGAGCATTTACCACTGTGACTGTTCCAACTTCCGCCGCCCGCGTGTTCAAGTCTCAAGATATGGAAAGATATCATATGTATTATGGATTCTGGAAACAAGAAACTTAAGTAACAAGTTACAAGTCCATCGCCGATGGGGCAGTGCCGCAGTGGGCATCTCCGGATTTATATTTCCAGCGCTTTTATCTTCGTAAAAGCTCTCCCCTTCTCCGCTTGAATCCGTTGGAGCTTTTTCCGTGACTTGCTCTGCTCTCGCCTCTGTCATATAGATAGCATGGGCTACTGTTTGGCGTATTTGGCTGCTGTTTGAGCGAGAATCGTGGCTGGCGCGAGCGAGAATCTGCCCATTCATCTGCAATTTCTCCCATTTATTTCGATAGTGAACCACAGACTCTGCTTACGATCGGCCGAGCTACAAGGTGAGGTTTACTTTTGACAATGACAGCACAGAATCACAGGGTGTAGTTTACTGAGGTTTTTCATTTCTTTTTAGAGGTTTCGTGATATTTTAGTACAATGGCAATATTTAGTTGAAATGTAAAATTGGGTTTATTTATTTTTGTATTCACAAACAATTTAGAAGAGTTTTAATTAAAGCCCAATTATATTATATGTTATGGTGTGTTATTGTGAATTATTTCTGAAAATTTACTTCGTATAACAAGTGTTTTGGGTTTACTTATTCCTTTATTCTCAAGCAATTTAGAAGAAGAATTTTAATCAGACTCCAGCTCAGCTCTATTATATGCTATGGTGTAGTTTATTATATGTTATTGCGAATTATTTGTGAAAATTTACTTGGTGTAAGAATAGATTTTAGTAAATTACACGACTCAAATTAACTAATCCAAAAAATCCATTTAGAACAAAATTGCCCCCGCAAAATTTGCTCAGTTCTAACAGTTATACTACAGCATTTTAAGCCGCATCAACCAGTTTACACAAGCGAGAATGCCGTAAAACACAATGTAACAGTGATAGATCTGTCAGAGTATCTATATAGGAAAGGTCTGACAAAATGAAACAACAAAATGTAAGAGGGGGGTTAACTATGAGCGTTCTCGAGTGCATTTGCGGGGTTTTTTAATCGATTTGACATTGGAAACTGTAGACCTGATCAATCGATTTTCGAAAAGCTAACTATTTCTCTCACGCGGGGTGCGAGGGATTGCTGCAAATTCCTGCATCTAGTCGGATCATTGTTCTTTACCAAATGTTTATTACATATTGAAAAACAATGCCTGACAAAGACTAATATGGTTCCGGCAAGATCCACATGATATCAGAGACTCTGTGGAAATCGCAGGTACTCAATGATGACCATGGCTTAGGGCTATTTGCAGTACAAGGCATTCATGGGGGATGTTGCCACGTGAACTATAAAGGTTGGTATATTGCCTGCCCTCTCACGCAATAAGCAGGCCATAGCAGCAGACAGTGGCAGCCTAGTGTACTTCGTGACCCCATAGTCACCTAATTTGCCAAAACTGTCCAGGAATAGAACCTGGTTCTAATTCCCTGCAATATTATGTGACTCTGTCAGGCGATCAATCTGCATTTTGATTACCATCTTAAACGATCATCAATTTTGTTGTCTGGAATTAAAACAATTTGTTATTATTACAGAGATTGCATGCTTGCAGAAATCTTCTCAACACATTAATATTCTGTCACATTTATTATTATTATAGGTAAGCTCTGTCCTCAGACGCATGACCTTTTTGTTGGTAATTCCCCTGGGCCCTAATTCACTGTTTTGTTTCACTGGCACTGGCCCCCAATTGTACAGCAAAAAATGAAAAATTTAAACAATTATGAGTACAATTTGAAATTAGATAAAACTTGTACAAATAAATTTTAAAAGTCATATGATGGGCAGTTTAAAAATAAAAACGTCATAAAAAAATTCCTTGACGGGTAGGGTCACCCGTCAAATTTAACCCCTGACGCCGAATCAATAATATCCCCCCATGGTGAAAGTTAGTTAAGGTTTATTTTTATTTTAAAATATTATAAAAAATTATGTGCGGCCAAAATAAATTTAAAATAATCAAAGAATATTTTAATGAAATTTTAATATATTTTTTATTGTATATATATTTTGATTAAATTTGTAAATAACTTTCATCACGTTTAAAATTGAAGTAGATATTTTTTTCCCATGGTATTTTAGGTGGTCAAATCAGGGAAAGAAAAACATTATTTTTTACATAAATATAAAATAAAATAAAAAATTATTTTTCAAATAAAAATAAAATTATTTCATAAACATTTTATAATAGGTTTTATTTGTTATTATTTTTATAATTTTATTTTATTCAACTTTTTATATTATATCATGGCATTTATGAATAAAAAGAATGTCTGAAATTTTTTTCCCTATTATTTAGTTAAAAAAAGAAATGTAATCATTTTTATACAATAGAATTTTATTGTCATAGAGGTTATTTAAGAGTGTATCATCTATTTACCTATTTATTAAATTACACCTTAATAATGGGCATTGAACATCAAAAGTATTGGTAAATCTTTTGTTTTGCTAACATAGCAAAAATATTTCCAATTCAAATCATTTCCACATTCTCTTGCTACTTGGATTTGCAGATGGTACCTACCATTCTTGCTCTGTAATGCCCTCGTGAGGTGATAATGTTGGGTAAATAGTAAATTTAACTGTGAGCTAAAACTCTGTTTGTTAAGTAAAGAAAGAAAAACTCTGTTGTTTGTATTGTAAATTATCTTGGTGATTAATTGTGTCATCACTGTTTAATTTGAGTATATGATTAATTGTGGTGAATAACTGTTGAGGTAGTTAAATGGAAAAAACCCTAACTACCTTCAAGAGACAGTTGAGACCCCAAGAGGAAAAGGGGGAAGAATGCCAAGTCTGGTAAGGATCAGATGGCAGGATTAAGGAGATGCTATGTCTGGTAGTGACCGGATAGCATGTATGGGAAGGAAAAGACTTCCTGATTCCGCTACGTCTGGTTAGGATCAGATAGCGAGACCTGGCATAGCCAGAGGAATTGCAGACAAGAAGATCTGCAGAAGTGCTTGGGGGTGGAAGATCGAGGAGGATCTTCCTACAGACGGGAGGTTGACAATCTTTTCAAGCAGGTTTGCTGCTAAACAGGTATGGCTTGCTAAGCATTTTATCTGTGCAAACCGTTTATGGTTTTATATAGGTAGAAAACATAATGGAAAAAGAAAAATAATCTAAACATTTCTTTTAGAAATTCTAGTCTCTGTGCAACCGGCATAGAACAAAACCTGGACCTTTCAATCAAAGAACGAAGTAAAAGGAAACTTAACGAACTGGAATCTCTGTGAATCATTAAACAAGAAACCTCTGTGAGTTGCTAAGCAAAAAGAATATTGCTAAACCTTTCTCTGTAATCGGTTAGGTTTGGAAATGAAACATTGTACAGAGGTAAAGGGTTCAACCCCAAGTCGAGAACGGCATCGAAACATATAAAAACTATTCAAATCTTTTACCAAAAGAACCGCAGGCTGAGCGACTCACCGGCGGAACCAGGCTCACGCATCATAGCAACAATCTTCAATGGCATCTAAATAACAGAACATATATATATATGCGGTTGAAACATAATGCAGTCGGACACACCCTTGTCACTGTGTTTCTTTTAAAAAAAGAAGAACTATTAACTATATGCATGCAAATAGATATTACCAAGTTGTCCCGATTCCAAAAGAATCGCCGGGACCGAGCCTATGCATGTACTTAGCCACAGGCCTTTAAGCCCGAACCATCCATATAGAAGGAGTTAATCATAAAAAAAATATATATATATCCATTCCTAACGAATAGCTAATCATGAAAACTACTTACACTGAAAGATATAAACAGAGACGGATATTCGAGCCGGGCTCATAGTAAGCTACAGAAAGGCGAGAACGCCAAAACCATTATAATATAGACCAGAGTCATACAAAATAGCTTGTGTCATTATAATAATTCCATATTCAAGATTAAACTAAGAATAAGCATTACAAAACCAAAAGCAATATCCAACTGAAGTACTTTCTGCGCACAGAGTGCGTTAGGTCATATAAGGAAAAACCATTTATACATCTTAGAGCTCGGCGTACAGCGCCCTTGGCGGTGGCTTCCGCCTGAGCAAGGACGGTAAAGCCCAATGCAATACAACCATCAAATATGTGAATTGATCATAGAAACTTCCAAGCGAGGGAACCCTGTGTGTGGCCGAGGGACTCCAAAACTAGAGCAGACCCTGACATTCCTGTTCAGACGAACAGTTGTTCAGCCACTACTTGTGGGAAGCTAAAGGGGTCGAATGAAAACGCACAACTCTTACCTGTTTGGGATAGCAGCGGAGCAGAGACGACCCTCATTGTCGCTAGTCAGCCATCAAGCCCTTCTCCTGAGGAAATAATCATGCTATAACTGAGAACTTTAATAGAATGCTTAGAAAACATTAAATAAAAAAAAAAGTTAGCAGAGACCAGAGACCCGTAACCATACCCGAGCTGTGGAAGCACATGTACCTGTGCAAAAACTCAGGCAGTAATAGGAAGAAGTAGAATCCTGTAAACTAAATAGTAGTACCTGAATCCGCGGCCGAAAACATTCCGCTGAGCACCGGTTCAGTTGAAGGTGGAAAGCTCAGAGCAAGACAGAGCACCAAAACGCTGTGCAACATTGAAAATAGGAAACAAGCCGAATGCATAAAACCCTTCATAAATACTCCAGCAGATCCCGCTGCCGCGTGGCTTGTTAACAACCCTAGATCTGGGCAAGCTCGCCACCATCGTCCGATCAGCAGGAAATGAAGCGGGAACAGCAAACAAGTTTTGGTAAGCTCGAGATGTCAGGCCGTATGGCATTTGGAACGTTCAGCACGCGTAGGCACGTGAAGGATGGATAGCTAGCCGCTCATCAAGCCAGCTGAACGATGCAGATTAAGCCAGCTGGTTAAGTGACGGAGCTGGGCAGGACCCTCGGCTTCAGCATCCTCGGAAACGTAAACCAACACATAATACCGTAAATGCTATAAAGGATCATTTAATATAAGTATTGTTCGATGCATCTCCATATGTACTTTTGTATTTGTTTATTGTATGTTACAACTCACGGTATAATAAGTGTTATCCATGGTTAGAACGATACCGAAATGTGGGTATAGTAATATGTATATGAAAGTATTAATAACCATTGCATGAGCGGGTGGAAACATCTATATGTTTATAATATTCGAATGAATCTGTAATAAGTAAACTCTGAATAAAATGCTAGTTAACCATGGTGTTTACAATTAGTTGGTAGTGCAAAGAAAATCAATGGGATATATAAGCATGAATATATATTGTGGTAAAAAAAAAAATTTGAGATCTGTAATTGGTACGTGACAAATTGGTATCAGAACCCAGGTTACAACTCTGTGACCTCGGGTTCATTCTAATAAAACAGCAATGCATAAACACTATCATAACAAGCAAGAAAAGGGTGTATTGGAATATACAAATACAACCATTGAATGAACTAATCTTGTACAGGTAACAGCAGAATGAGGAGAACAAGTAGCCATCCTCATGGAAATTTGGATCGACCAGATGATGTTGCTCGCCCTCAGGGGAATCCTGAGCTATGGGTACAACTGGGTGCCGAGGGCCGCAACACTGATTCGACTATATTGAGGGCAGTCCAGGAGCTGAAGGATGAAATGGCCCATTTGCGTGAGGATAATGCAAGATTAAATATAGAACAAGAAAGGATTCTGAAAAGTTTATCAGACAAACAACAGCAACAGCGATCTCATCCTAGGCCTGAACAGACACGAGTAACAGATGAACAAAGTTATCACACTGAACAGGAGGAAGCAGAGGAAAGGGCGGAGACGCGAGGAGAGAAATCTGTTAATGCTTCTGAATATCAAACTCCAAAAAGATCGCGAATAGAATTGCAAGGGGAGTTTCGGAAGATTAAACCACCTCATTTCGATGGGGAATCAGAAGAAGCCGCAGAGGCATGGCTAATCAATATGAACAAGTACTTCCAAGTGTACAAGTATGATCACCATCTTAAGGCACGGCTGGCTATTTTCCAGCTGCAGGCCAAGGCCACCTTATGGTGGGAAGAAGTCAAGATGGTGTGGGGTGTGAGTGAGCAAGATGTGACTTGGGAGACTTTTCAAAGATATTTTAAGGAAAAATACCTGACAGAACACTTCTATGATGAAAAAGCACGAGAATTTCATGATCTGCGGCTAGGACAGCTGACCATAGATGAGTTCATAACTAAATTTACATCTCTGCTTCGCTATGTACCGTACATTCGAGAGGAGAAGGCTAAGGTGCAGCGGTTTGTTAGCAGCCTACCCCTGGCGATGCGGGAAAGGATCGAGTTTGATAATCCGAAAACGATGGACGAAGCAATTCGGAATGCTAGATTATGTTATCAGCAGAGCAAACAAAAAGGAGAAAATTCTGGGAAGTGCTGGGCAGATAGAAAGAGTAGCAGAATAAATGTAGGCGCTAAAGGAACTCGCAGCAGCTTTCACAAAGGATTTTCGAAAGGGGCTAGCACTAGAAACCCATCAAGAAGTCAGATCAGATTTAGGCCACCTGTTGAATCTAAGTATAGTGAACAGCCAGTTAAAATGGATAATGAGGGCTCAGTTAGGCCACCGGTTCAGTGCTGGGGTTGTGGCGGACCCCATTATATTAAAAATTGTCCTCATCGGAAGGAAAGCGATCAGGTGTCCCAGATCTATGAAGCCTCTACAGTGGGAGATGTGGCCCGGTCCATGCCCAGAATAAATGCAGCACTTGAGGATCGACAAGTTGATTACCAGCCAACAATGATAGAGTTTGAAGGTAAGATCTTTGATCAAACTGTTTCCATTTTAGTAGACCCAGGAGCTACTTTAAGTTATGTAAGTCCCAAAGTCATGGAAAGCTGTAGTTTGCAAACTATTAAGTTTAAAAATCCTTGGTTAGTACAGCTTGCCACCGGGGCCAAAAGAAGAGTACTCACTAAGGTCAGAAACTGTCCATTAAAGTTAGCTGGTCAGACAATAATAACAGAATTGAATGTACTCCCCCTTGGATCATATGATGTGCTGATAGGAATGGACTGGTTAGAAAAGCGATGGTCTGTAATAAACTGCAAGACAAAAACAATCTCTTACCGAGATGAATTGGGAATGGAAAAGGAGATTCAAGGTATCCAAAAACCAGTGCAGATCTGGCCAATTACGGCCTCACAACTCGCTAAAAGTGTCCGGAAGAAGTGTCAAATATATGCAATACAAGTAGGGTATGCTGGATCTGAAGATAAAGCTGTGACTGTGGAAAATATACCAGTAGTGCGGGATTTTGTAGATGTATTTCCGAAAGAAATACCAGGGCTGCCACCCAAAAGGGATTTGGACTTCACCATTGAATTGGTACCCGGTGCAGCCCCAGTATCCCGAGCACCCTATCGGATGAGTGTGCCGGAATTAACTGAGTTAAAGATGCAGCTGCAAGAGTTGTTGGACAAGAAGTATATCCGTCCCAGTGTATCCCCTTGGGGAGCCCCTGTATTGTTTGTTAGGAAAAAAGATGGAACTCTTCGAATGTGCATAGATTATAGACAGCTGAACAAATTGACAGTTAAAAACAAATATCCACTACCCCGCATTGATGAGCTGTTTGATCAGGTGAAGGGGGCGACAATCTTTTCAAAGATCAACTTGAGGTCGGGCTATCATCAAATTAGAATTAAGGATGAGGACATAGCCAAAACAGCATTTCGTACTCGTTATGGGCACTACGAGTTTGTGGTACTGCCTTTCGGGTTGACTAATGCACCTGCGACATTTATGTGTTTGATGAACAGTGTATTTCATCAGTACCTAGACAAATTCGTGTTAATCTTTATTGATGATATACTTATTTACTCCTGGAACATTAAAGAGCATGAGGAGCATCTCAGAATAGTGTTACAGACACTACGAGAACATCAACTATATGGTAAATTTAGCAAATGTGATTTTTATAAAGAACAGATCCAATACTTGGGACATATCATTACAAAAGAAGGTATAGCTGTGGACCCCGAAAAGATCAAAACTATAATAGAATGGCCAATACCCAAGGACGTGGCAGATATCAGATCTTTCATGGGGCTGGCTGGTTATTACCGGCGGTTTGTAGAAGGTTTCTCCAGGGTTGCATACCCTATCACCTCTTTGCAAAAGAAGGGCAAGGTGTTCAAGTGGACAGCAGACTGTCAATGGAGTTTTGAACAGCTCAAAAACCTGCTCACTACTGCACCTGTGCTGAGTGTTGCAGATCCGGAAAAGGATTATGTAGTTTGCACCGATGCAAGTAAGGAGGGCGTAGGTGGGGTGTTAATGCAGGAAGGTAAAGTGATCGCGTACGAATCAAGAAAGTTAAAAGAACATGAGCAGAAATATTCTGCCTATGATCTGGAGTTAACAACAGTTGTTCATGCGCTGAAAATGTGGCGCCATTATTTAGTGGGAAGAAAATTTTTGCTGATGACTAATCACCATAGCTTGACTAGCTACTTTAGTTAACCAACCTTGAACGCTAGACAACCTAGGTGGGTGGACTTTTTGGGAAATTTTGATTTTGAAATTAAGCATTTGAAAGGAAAAGAGAATAGGGTAGCTGATGCACTGAGTCGAAAAGTGCATTGCATCTATGAAATTGGCATTAGTGAAGGACGGTCCACCCTTGTCAAAGAAATTTAAGAGGCTGCTGCACAAGATCGAATTTATTTACAAAAGAAGCAGCTGGTGCAGAACTTAAATACCCATATAATACAACAAGGGTACAATTTGAATGCAGCCGAAATATTGTGTTACCAAAAAAGAATTTATGTACCCAATCAGAGCGGTATTAAAGAAAAGATTCTAGATGAATATCATAAAAGCCCTTATGTGGGACACCCAGGCTACCAAAAATTAATCACCTCGCTTCGAAAGGAGTACCATTGGCCAGGCATGAAAAGAGATGTGGTAGAATATCTGGCGCGATGCTTGGAATGTCAACAGATTAAGGCTGAACATCAACACCCTGCGGGTTTACTACAGCCATTACCCATACCAGAATGGAAGTGGGAGACCATTACCATGGACTTTATTACGGGATTGCCAAAATCCAAAAAGAACAATGACTCTATAATGGTTGTGGTAGATAAACTCAGTAAGTCAGCCCACTTCATACCGGTTCAATCTACATATCGTGCGGCTCAAATCGCAAATGTTTTTATGCAGAATATATTTAAACTCCATGGGCTGCCAAAAACAATAATATCCGATCGCGATGCTAAATTCACTTCAGTTTTTTGGAGGACCTTGTTTGAAGGTCTGGGTACTCAATTAAACTTCAGCACCGCTTATCATCCGCAGACTGACGGGCAGACTGAACGAGTGAATCAAGTAGTGGAAGACATGCTGAGATCTTATGTGATGCAACAACCTACCCGATGGGAGGAGTACCTACACCTTGTAGAGTTTGCTTATAACAATGGATATCATGCATCCTTGCGGATGAGTCCATTCGAAGTGCTTTACGGCCGAAGATGCCGTACACCATCCAGTTGGGGAGGATCGGAGGATAAACTCTTGTTAGGTCCTGAAATGTTGGAGGAAATGGAAGCCATGGTCAGGAGGGTCCAGGCTAATTTAAAAATAGCTCAGGACAGGCAAAAAAATTTTGCTGATCGAAAAAGAACATTTAAAGAATATCAGGTGGGTGAGCATGTATATGTCAGAATCCGGGCAAGGAGAAGTACTCTTCAATGGAATGCTTGTGCCAAATTGGCACCTCGCTTCTGTGGACCCTTCCAGATTTTAGCACGAGTGGGGCCGGTAGCTTATCAGCTAGCCCTACCCAGCTATATCCGGGTCCATAATGTCTTCCACGTATCAGTTTTAAAGAAATATGTTTATGATCCTAGGCACATAATAAGTTTGTAGGACATTCAGGTAAGAAAAGGCTGTAAATAAAAGTAAACCAAAATGGAATTTTAGAAAGCAGCTAATCTAAATATTATGTGTTTCAGGTGGAAACGAAAGGAGAGTTCATGGTCGAGCCAGTGAACATACTAGATCAGAGAAGAGTCGAGCTGCGGAAAAGGGTCATCAATCAGGTTAAAGTGCAATGGCAGCACTTTGGGCCTGATGAGGCCACCTGGGAGGATGAGAAGAGTATGAAAGAAGCTTATCCTAGACTGTTTTTGGACGAACAACAACATCGGGTCAATGTTGGACTTCAGGAGGGGGAGATGTAATGCCCTCGTGAGGTGATAATGTTGGGTAAATAGTAAATTTAACTGTGAGCTAAAACTCTGTTTGTTAAGTAAAGAAAGAAAAACTCTGTTGTTTGTATTGTAAATTATCTTGGTGATTAATTGTGTCATCACTGTTTAATTTGAGTATATGATTAATTGTGGTGAATAACTGTTGAGGTAGTTAAATGGAAAAAACCCTAACTACCTTCAAGAGACAGTTGAGACCCCAAGAGGAAAAGGGGGAAGAATGCCAAGTCTGGTAAGGATCAGATGGCAGGATTAAGGAGATGCTATGTCTGGTAGTGACCGGATAGCATGTATGGGAAGGAAAAGACTTCTTGATTCCGCTACGTCTGGTTAGGATCAGATAGCGCATAGCCAGAGGAATTGCAGACAAGAAGATCTGCAGAAGTGCTTGGGGGTGGAAGATCGAGGAGGATCTTCCTACGGACGGGAGGTTGACAAGATTTTCAAGCAGGTTTGCTGCTAAACAGGTATGGCTTGCTAAGAATTTTATCTGTGCAAACCGTTTATGGTTTTATATAGGCAGAAAAGATAATGGAAAAAGAAAAACAATCTAAACATTTCTTTTAGAATTTCTAGTCTCTGTGCAACCGGCAGAGAACAGAACCTGGACCTTTCAATCAAAGAACGAAGTAAAAGGAAACTTAACGAACTGGAATCTCTGTGAATCATTAAACAATAAACCTCTGTGAGTTGCTAAGCAAAAAGAATATTGCTAAACCTTTCTCTGTAATCGGTTAGGTTTGGAAATGAAACATTGTACAGAAGTAAAGGGTTCAACCCCAAGTCGAGAGCGGCATCGAAACATATAAAAAATATTCAAATCTTTTACCAAAAGAACCGCAGGCTGAGCGACCCGCCGGCGGAACCAGGCTCACGCATCATAGCAACAATCTTCAATGGCATCTAAATAACAGAACATATATATATATATATATATATATATATATATATATATATATATATATATATATATATATATATATATATATATATATATATGCGATTGAAACATAATGTAGCCGGACACACCCTTGTCACTGTGTTTCTTTTAAAAAAAGAAGAACTATTAACTATATGCATGCAAACAGATATTACCAAGTTGTCCCGATTCCAAAAGAATCGCCAGGACCGAGCCTATGCATGTACTCAGCCGCAGGCCTTTAAGCCCGAACCATCCATATAGAAGGAGTTAATCATCAAAAAATATATATATATCCATTCCTAACGAATAGCTAATCATGAAAAGTACTTACACTGAAAGATATAAACAGAGACGGATATTCGAGTCGGGCTCACAGTAAGCTATAGAAAGGCGAGAACGCCAAAACCATTATAATATAGACCAGAGTCATACAAAATAGCTTGTGTCATTATAATAATTCCATATTCAAGATTAAACTAAGAATAAGCATTACGAAACCAAAAGCAATATCCAACTGAAGTATTGTCTGCGCACAGAGTGCGTTAGGTCATATAAGGAAAAACCATTTATACATCTTAGAGCTCAGCGTACAGCGCCCTTGGCGGTGGTTTCCGCCTGAGCAAGGACGGTAAAGCCCAATACAATACAACCATCAAATATGTGAATGGATCATAGAAACTTCCAAGCGAGGGAACCCTGTGTATGGCCGAGGGACTCCAAAACTAGAGCAGACCCTGACATTCCTGTTCAGACGAACAGTTGTTCAGCCACTACTTGTGGGAAGCTAAAGGGGTCGAATGAAAACGCACAACTCTTACCTGTTTGGGATAGCAACGGAGCGGAGACGACCCCCAATGTCGCTAGTCAGCCATCGAGCCCTTCTCCTGAGGAAATAATCACGCTATAACTGAGAACTTTAATAGAATGCTTAGAAAACATTAAATAAAAAAAAAAGTTAGCAGAGACCAGAGACCCGTAACCATACCCGAGCTGTGGAAGCACATGTACCTGTGCAAAAACTTAGGCAGGAATAGGAAGAAGTAGAATCCTGTAAACTAAATAGTATTACCTGAATCCGCGGCTGAAAACATTCCGCTGAGCACCGGTTCAGTTGAAGGTGGAAAGCTCAGAGCAAGACAGAGCACCAAAACGCTGTGCAACATTGAAAATAGGAAACGAGCCGAATGCATAAAACCCTTCATAAATACTCCAGCAGATCCCGCTGCCGCGTGGCTTGTTAACAGCCCTGGATCTGGGCGAGCTCGCCACCATCGTCCGATCAACAGGAAACGAAGCGGGAACAACAAACAAGTTTTGGTAAGCTCGAGATGTCAGGCCGTATGGCATTTGGAACATTCAGCACGCGTAGGCACGTGAAGGATGGATAGCTAGCCGCTCATCAAGCCAGATGAACGATGCAGATTAAGCCAGCCGGTTAAGCGACGGAGCCGGGCAGGACCCTCAGCTTCAGCATCCTCAGAAACGTAAACCAACACATAATAACGTAAATGCTATAAAGGATCATTTAATATAAGTACTGTTCGATGCATCTGCATATGTACTTTTGTATTTGTTTATTGTATGTTACAACTCACGGTATAATAAGTGTTATCCATGGTTAGAACGATACCAAAATGTGGGTATAGTAATATGTATATGAAAGTATTAATAACCATTGCATGAGCGGGTGGAAACATCTATATGTTTATAATATTCGAATGAATCTGTAATAAGTAAACTCTGAATAAAATGCTAGTTAACCATGGTGTTTACAATTAGTTGGTAGTGCAAAGAAAATCAATGGGATATATAAGCATGAATATATATTGTGGTAAAAAAAAAAAATTGAGATCTGTAATTGGTACGTGACATGCTCCATCTATGGATCTTCCTTCTACCTACTCTACTTGCTCATTTTTATTGCTTGCTTCACTTGATTGCATTGGGATGTTTGCTCTCAGTTATGAATGGTATTTGCATATCTCCTTCATGCCTACTCAATATGAAGACAAGTCAAAATTGGTTTAATGTAGATTTGATTCATTATTATTGTTCTTTTGCATATGTTATTCTATAGCATAATGCACATGTGTAGTAGGCATTAGGCATGCAAAATATTTTAAGAACTAAGATTTCCTTTAGGGAAAATTGTGTTGCTGGAGGTTCTAGTTTTTATTTTATTTTATTGGACATTAGATATCTGAATAAAATAATACTATATTGCATTTTCTTTTAGTACAAATTATTGAAAATGTTTGAATGATTGGACCTTATGATATAAGAAAGAAAAACAATTTCATTGTAATTGAAGGCTATAAGTAAATGGTCCAATAGAATTCCCTCCATATGATTCCTATATGCACTCAAGTAAATGACCCTATTAAGTTAGCTCCTTATGATTCCTAAATACACTGCAATACCAGTGAAGAAGTGTGATGTATGTGTACTAGTTCAAGCATATATGGAGTTCTAGTGTTTTTTTCAAATTCTACCCAAATTTACCTAAATTAACATATAATTATAAAATATATATGAAATTTTAAATTATTTTTGTAATTTATATAAAAATAATAATTTGTTTTAAGCATCAATATTGAAAAGATAAAATGAAACTAATCATTTATTGAAACTAAAATATAATCCTTTCTTTCAAATTTAAGCGTTAACGATAACATAAACATACCAATAATTTTATATATAGAAAATAAATAAATAAAATAAATCTATTTTAAGAACTTAAAATCAAAATACAAATAACAACCCGAGATCTCAGCTTCCCTTCTTTATGTGACTCTGTCATAAAGATCTTGCTATGGATCCGAAAAAAAACTTTAAAATGACAAACAAGGTGGATATTCCGGTTACAACTGAAAATATCTATATGTATTACTTGACCTTAGTTGATTAACAATGAAGTAAATGGGCAATTGTGTTGCCTACTTCAATCAATGTAAGTTAATATTGTTATTATTAAAATATAAAAAATTTAAATTTTTTAATCATATAATGACATTAATCAAAATTAAAAACCCTTTTATCACATTTTCTCTCGAACCACTTTCCACGTTTTATCACGATTATATCAATCAACTAACCATAATAATGACACCGTCCAAGACACATAATTATGAGATATTTTAATTATTAAGACTACTTCTAAGTCGAGGTCGTCATGCGGTTGTCGTCATGTTTGCCGCTTCCTGTGGGGGTCCACGCTGAGACCTATAAAAGCAAGCCGCTCCAACATTGAATGCTCGAACTGGCAGTGGCAAGAGTGCACAGAGCCTATTGAATCTGGGGTATTCTACATTTCTGTTTCTGGAAGATATTCCCAAACTCTGCCACCGAGGCTATTGAATTTGGGGTATTTTAGATTTCCGCCTGTAGAAGATATTCCCAAATAAGCTGTCTAGAGAGTAGTGGATCTGGAGTTTCCCAAAATCCTCCACTCTGCAGTTTAATACTTTATCATTGTTGGGTGTATTTAATTTTCAATAGCTAGACACCACTTAATAGGTATTTTTCATTCAAGTGCAGCACAACAGATCCATACTGTGTTGAATATTTCTTACAAATTCCGTGTCAGAGAGCATTAAAGTAAATAGCTGCTGAAATAAATAGATGCTCTCTGGCACGGAATTTGTAAAAAAGTATTCAGCAGAGAAGGGTAAAAGGCTCAAATATTTAGCATGAGGTCGAAGGAGAGATATGATAGAGGAGGGACATATCAGAAGAACCGAGTGCATGTAGATGGCGGTAACGAAAATTGCAATTTTAGTGAAAAAGACTGAGTCTGCATTGAGTTTGATGGTTCTCTGATGCTGATGATCGCCCATTCAAGCATATATTTGCAGGTATGAGAAGCAACCAAATAGAAATGAAAAGTGTGGTTTATTAATTCATTCAAATAAAATAAATAAAGTGCAGAGCAGGAGTTGGTGGCTAGCTATTTTGGGTGTAAAAGGTAAGGTTTTTAGACATTAATTGGAAAATTTAAAGAATGGAAATTTATTTTAAATTTTAGAAATCTAGATTAATGAAAATTGGTGATTTTTTTAAATACAATGAAAATAAACTTATTTGCGAATATAAACCCCTAAAATTTTCCAACAATACACTGTGAATATTGTGAATATTACTTTATTATATATTTGTATATTATGATTTTTTTTTCGAACAAAAAAACCTACAAACTTTTCTTAAAAACTAAAAGCAGTTACATTTTATTTTCTCTGTTCCGCCGTAAACTCTATAATCATAATGAAATATCTACCTGGAAACTTGTCAGTCTTGAACTCTGTTTATCTTTTGTTTTCTGAGAGTCTATCTTAACGTTAAAATAACTGCCTTCTTTTACATTCTTCTCTTAACTTTACACTCCTATTTGGCAAAGCAAACCATTGTCAAAAACCACATCTTACTAGCATTTCATATACTGTCCATTAGGTTTTGAAGCTCCGGTACTAAATAAGGTACTTTGTCAAAAGCAGAGAAGTTGATCTCGCCGACCAGAGCATTGCAACAACATTTAGAATGGAGATCTGTCACCTAATTCTGCTCTCTATGAGAGACGGTTATTCTCTGGAATGTCAGATTAGAGATCTAATTCATTGCATCCAATATGTTAGAGAAGCCAGCTCTAAATTTGTTTTATGCACCAATTCAATAATAATTTTTGAGTCGCCAAAAACTTCCATCTCCTCAATGGCTAGCCAATTTGCATAAAGCATCACCCCCATTTAGAGATATCACTTCTATTATAGCGATATCACGAGATATCTACATCTTAATCACGCTAAATAAATTCTTTTGAAATTTTTGAACAAACATTTATAGATGGCAGACATGGCGAAATTTGTTTTAATTCAATGGTAAGAAATGTGTTCTTGTTAAAGTATGAATCATTTCATTTTCAAAATGAAATTTTATTTCCAAAACCATTACCAATTAATCTATCGAAAAAACAAACATTTTATAAATTATAATTATTATAAAAATAAAATAAAATAAAATATCCCAAATATTCTAGAACCTAAAATCACCCCGAGAGTAGTTTGGACAGAGTTATCTACTTGTGAAAATGGAAAGGGATGGAAAATTTTAACGCGAAATCGACGTTTGCCGATTATTCGTCAGCAGTAGTTCAGTGATTTGCCTGTTAATTAGTGGCGCGTAGGCTACGCATTTTATTCGATTAAGTTGACTCATCGTTGGCAATTCTTGTACAAACTTTTCATGGTAAAGTTCAGAGCCGAATAGTTTGGATATAATTATCTACTTGTGAAAATGAAATTTGTAACTTGAAATCGACGTTTGCCGATTATTCGTCGGCAGTAGTTCAGTGATTTCCCTGTTAATTAGTGGCGCGTAGGCTACGCATTTAATTCGATTAAGACTCATCGTTGGCAATTCCTTGTTAATTAGTGGCGCGTAGGCTACGCATTTAATTCGATTAAGACTCATCGTTGGCGATTCCTTGTACAATTTTCATTGTAAAGTTAAGAGCTGAGTGGTCAAAACAAGATAAAGACGAGGAATAACTCCATCGAAAAGAAAAAAAGTTGGCATACATACATATTTCTCATTCAGTCACACTCGTTAAAAGATTATTTATATAGAATCCTAGATAACCGACTATGGTGAAACAGTTTATAAATTCATACAATTAAATGCTTTCCAATCAAGCCAATATCAAATGAAAGAAACAGTGTTAACTTGATAGTGATAATAATGCCTTCGTACATAAATAATGAGGCATGATTAACATTTACTGATTGCCGATTTTTATGCAGGAAAAACATTGCACAATTTGAAGGTCGTGTATAATGTATTAAAGTAATTTTAAAAAATATTGGTAATATGGTTATAAAGTTAGTTTTAAAGTTTT
Organism: Pinus tabuliformis; assembly: GCA_031772625.1. Classification (NCBI taxonomy): domain Eukaryota; kingdom Viridiplantae; phylum Streptophyta; class Pinopsida; order Pinales; family Pinaceae; genus Pinus; species Pinus tabuliformis. Next base: position 224,582,543 of record CM062818.1, on the reverse strand, counting down.
ATTGTGTTATTTTTTGAATAAATGTTTTTTTAAACATTTTGTTTTTTAAAAATGTGAATGTAGTTAGGGTCAATTTGACTAAGTTATAGAATAAATTTGATACAGTAATTAATGATTTATTGAAGTTTTATAACTTTTGGATTTATCTATAATATTTTCATGTCATGAAGTTTATTTAATTAAATGATGATTCCATTGTAAGATGTTTCTAGGCTAAGGAATAATATATCTATTATTAGTAGCTAGTTTTCTAGCAAGGGTTTCCAGGATGATTTATGGTGTGTATATGTCGTTTTCTTTCAATGTTTGTTATTGTTTTTTTGTTTATCGTTCTTTTAGTAATAGTGATATCGAAGCAAAACCAAGAACTAGAAAGGAGAAGTTGTTATTTGATGATGAAAGAAGTGTAGTGTTTGGTCAAGTACCGAAGGTGTCACACCCCCAAGCCGGCGGTAGTCTTTCAAACGCTCTTAACGAGGTGCGGCACCAATGAACACTTTCTTTTCACCAATACTTATGTTCGTGGACTACACCTAATTCACTTTTTCCTACTTAGTTTGTGTTTCGCAACCAAGTATTATTAATGTGTTCCTTTATACCAATGAATACCCATACATATTCATTATCAACAACATTATACAAGAGAAATTCACAATAGTATAAAGGGAGGGGCAACTCCCTGCAATATGAGTCTGCCCGAATCAATATATTATACAATTTTTCCACTTTTACAAAGTACAGACTAAGTCCTTGGGAAACCCCAAATTTATACTTAGCCAAATTTTCACAACTTTGGCAACCTCGGTTGCCCATCTCGTCGGCACCTCCGCACGGTCGCTGCACAACTCTCCAACCCTTCGTTCACCTCGTCGCACGATCGTGTTGCTTGCCCAACTCGGGCGCACCTCCAAGTCGCCACACATGGGCACCTCTGCCCGAGACATGCTTCCGTTCACAACCCAACACACCAACAAGTCTTCGTGCACACTTGCACGATGGGCGGGCGCTCACCCGAGTCGCCAAGACACCCACGCCAAGCCTTCGCACAAATTGGGCGCTATACGTTCACCGTGCATGCCTCAACCGACCACCGGGCACACCTTGCCCGCACCTTCACCCAACACCAAGTGCGACCTCCCACTGTGCGGCTTAACCCAAGAATCGGCGCATGAGAAGTGCGCCTTCACCTCTTGTTTCTGTGCACTAGAACCTACGCACTACTCCTTGTGCGAAGATGTGATGATCGAATGTGATGTTCAAATGAGAGCAATCGTCCCACAATATATACCAAGGCATGGGGCTAAGTCTGGCTACCTAGGCGACTTGCCCAAAGCCCCAACGCTATCACAATACTTCACTTTAACTCGTCGGCTTGCTAACGTTGTAGGTCGGCCTTCATACCAATTGTTCCACGCTCCATGAGTTATATATACCAATGCTCTTTCATACCGTCGCATGAGTATCGTCGCATATCGTCGCATGACTGCCGCCCAACCGCAGCTCGCCCTCCAACCGTGCTCGCGCCCACGGTCGCTCGTTGCCAAACGCGGTCGCACTACAGCATAATTGCAGGACGTTACATCCTCCTCCACCTGAAGTCGTTTTCGTCCTCGACAACATATCATCCTGGTAGCCATCCACCAAGATCATCAATATCCATGATGTCAACTCCTCCACATACTGCAAACATCGCTGCAACATATGTAGGACCACCGTCTCCATCATGTCTCGCCTCGGCAACCATCTGTCACCAAGATCACCATACCAAGGTATACACCTCATCGGTATGTCATACATCAGAGATCATCCCAATCCATGATCATTGATCACCCTATCACAATCTCCACATGCTGCTCTCCACCGTGGAAGGCTGGCCCCTCCATCTAAGCGACATGTCCACTGCAACATCCTGTGTCGACCTCACCATGTGTCATCATGTGAACTGCTGCCGTGGTACTCCAACATAATGCTAACACATCTCTATACATTGTCGACCCCCATGTTTGAACTAGTCGGGTGATCAATCCAACTATCACGCTCAAACCATGAGAATTCACATCCTCATGCCACCATCAGCCGTTTCTCAGAACATCCTGTCACATCCTCAACTCGATCAAGAATCCATCTCCATACAAGTGTAAGCCATGCTCAGGTCCATGAAGTAGCCCTCATCTCATCTGCAACATGTTGTCCATGATGTTTAGTGTCAATGTGTTACATCAAATCAGCCACATCTATCCCAACATCATCCATATGTGTATCTCCTCCATATGAAGAGATCATTTCGTCAATCTCCAACTCTCGGTGTGCCACATCTAGGTCCATGAAGCAACCTCCATCATATCTGCAATGTGCCATCCCTCAAGTCTGCCATAGAAACAAGTATACACCTGTCTCATTTGTCCATGTGCTGCCCATGATCATCGATCAATCAGCCCCCATGTGTCAAAAGTGATTAAGCCTCGGCTCAACCCATGCCCAAGTGTTGCCACCAAGGAATCATCATTGTTGTAACTCCATCACTCCAAAGTGTCTCATATCGGTCCTCCACATCAAGTCACTCTTCCAAGCCACACCCATGCATGTACTTGAAAGTATGCACCTGCATCAAAGTCCCTGACCTCAACTCCTCAATGCATCAAATCCTCTAAGTCCACCATATATGAAGTCCCCAAAAGTCACAACAATCTCATGTCATCATGAGCTCCATGAGTCATCTCCAACCAACACTCTAGCAAGCACACAAGTCTCGGCCCAAAGGTCTCTGCAAGAAAATTTCATATATATTTTATAATTATATGTCAATTTAGGCAAAGTTGGGTAGAATTTGAAAAAAATACTAGAACTCCATATATGCTTGAACTAGTACACATACATCACACTTGTTCACTGGTATTGCAGTGTATTTAGGAATCATAAGGAGCGAACTTAATAGGGTCATTTACTTAGAGTGCATATAGGAATCATATAGAGGGAATTCTATTGGACCATTTACTTATAGCCTTGAATTACAATGGAATTGTTTTTCTTTCTTATATCATAACAGGTCCAATCATTCAAACATTTGCAATAATTTGTACTCAAAGAAAATGCAATATAGTATTATTTTATTGAGATAAACTAGAACCTCCAACAACACAATTTTCTGTAAAAGAAATATTACTTCTTAAAATATTTTGCAGGCCTAATGCCTACTACACATGTGCATTATGCTATAGAATAACATATGCAAAAGAACAATAATAATGAATCAAATCTACATTAAACCAATTTTGACTTGTCTTCATATTGAGTAGGCATAAAGAAGATATGAAAATACCATTCATAAATGAGAGCAAACATGGAAATGCACTCAAGTGAAGCAAGCAATAAATATGAGCAAGTAGAGTAGGTAGAAGGAAGATCCATTGGTGGAGCAAGAATGGTAGGTACCATTTGCAAATCCAAGTAGCAAGAAGATGTGGAAATAATCTGAATTGGAAATATTTTTTCTATATCAGCAAAACAAAAGATTTACCAATACTTTTGATGTTCAATGCCTATTATTAAGGTGTAATTTAATAAATAGATAAATAGATGATACACTCTTAAATAAACTTTATGACAATAAGATTCTATTGTATAAAAATGATTACATTTATTTTTTAAGAAAATTTTGTAACATTCTTTTTATTCATAAATACCATGATATAATATAAAAATTTGAATAAAATAAAAATATAAAAATAATAACAAATAAAACCTATTATAAAATGTTTCCTCGCATTTTTATTTGAAATTTGATAAATAATTTTTTATTTTATTTTTCATTTATATAAAAAATAATGATTTTTTTTGGGTATATGACCAGCTAAAAAACCACGTGAAAACAATATCTACTTCAATTTTAAACCTGATGAAAGTTATTTACAAATTTAATCAAAATATGTATGTAATAAAAAATATATTAAAATTTCATTAAAATATTCTTTAATTATTTTAAATTTATTTTGGCTGCACATAATTTTTTATAATATTTTAAAATAGAAATAAACCTTAACTAACTTTCACCCCAGAGGGATATTATTGGTTCTGCGCACTCGACTCCATATTTGTCCACCCGTGAAGTTCTTAACTATTTACGTGATGCATGTTCGACCGTACATATATATAATTCAATATTCGAACAAGTATTTAATAATTACATGATGCATCTTACAGTACAGATATAATTCAGAGTTGTAAATAGAGATCCTAATTCATTGTAAATGTTGATTCATTGTAAATGTTGATGATGATAATTACAATGTATGTTTTGAGTTTATTCTTTTCTTTTTTTAAACTTATTTTAATTTTTTGGATTTTTGAGAATTGAGGGCGTTGAATTTATATATGTAGTCAAAAAATTATTTTAAACAAAAAAAAATTAAGTTTCACCATTTTTTTTTCCAAAATAACATATTTAAACAATATCGTAGAATATAAAAATAAATATAATAGATAATAATTTAATCAAACAATTTTTTTTTAATGTAAATTTAATTTGAAAAATAATTTTAGAGTATATAAATAAATATAATAAATAATGATTTAATGAAACAATTTCTTTTAAGTAAATTTAATTTTGAATATGATTTTAAGTTTAGAAAATTTTAAATTATAATTTATTTTTCAAAACACTAATTTTATTTTATTTTATTTTATATTAAAACAAAAAATTAAATAATAAAACATTACAATATCAGTGATAATTATATCACTAAAATCCAAATCACCTAATTAAAATACACTATATAATAATAATTTAATGTAATTTGTTGAACTGTGATATTTAATTCATAATACTTTTCATGTTATTCATGTATTAAATTTAATACAAACATACACTTAAATAGGCATTATCCAAATCACCTAATTAAAATACACTATATAATAATAATTTAATGCAATTTCTTGAACTGTGATATTTAATTCATAATACTTTTCATGTTGTTCATGTATTAATTTTAATACAAACATACACTTGAATAGGCATTTTTTCATTGAACAACGTCTTTCAAAGAGAGTAATATATTTTGGTCATCTATATCAATAGATTTTTGGTCATTATTATGTCACTACAAGTAGTGATATATAGAATCACCATCGTGGATAGCTTACATCATAAATCAAATTTTACAACAAAAAAAATGTTGTTTACAATGTGAAATTTAGATTTTGAGTTTTTATAAGTAATGGAAATAGCAGTGCTACCACATCAAAGATACAAAGTCCGAGCAACAACACATACAATTCGGCTATTAAACAACATGTACACAGAAGGATACCAATTGCGATCTCCTGAAACCTAGGGTGTCATGCCCCTACACCTATGGTAGTCTTCCAACCACTTATAGCGAGGTGCGGCACCGCCGAACACTTTCTTCTCACCAATACTAATGTTCATGGACTACGCCTAATTCACTTTTCTTTACTTAGTTTGTGTTTCGCAACCAAGTATTATTAAGCATACCTTTATACTAATGAACACCAATACTCATTCATTATCATCAGCAATTATAAAAGAGAACAACAATTGCACAGTATAAAGGGAGGGGCAACTCCCTGAACAATGAGTCTACCCAACAATATATTATAATCAATCTTTCTTCAATAATACAAGCTTCACAAGTATCCTTGGCAGAATCCAAGTCTATACTTAGCCAATTTTACAACAAAGGAAAAACAGCCTTTTACAACATTTGTGCACGCCTTGCACGGTGGGAGGGTGCTCACCCGAGACACCAAGACCCCCTCCTCAAGTCTCACACAAATCTGCACTTCGACCGATCACCGGGCACACCTTGCCCACACCTTCACCCAATCTCCAAGTACGAACTATCTCTGTGTGTCCACCAAGACTAGCGCATGAGTTATGCGCTCACCTCTTGTCACTTCTACGCACAAGGAACTACGCACTATACTTGAGCGAAAGATGCTTGATCGAATGATGATGAGTTGAATGCTCAACTCACAAGTGTTTATACCCATTGTAGGGTGTGGGTGGGCTACCCAGTCGACCGCCCACACACCCCTCCATCGCATCATTTGGGCGCTCATCAAGTCGGCCACACCACCTCATCGTAAGTCGGCCACCCCATCACCGCAAACGCTCCAAGGATGGGTATAAGCCAACGCACTTTGCCTTTTTTCTATCACAAAGTCTTGTCGCATATGTTCGTCACTTTTCCGTGTGCACCGGCTCATCGTGTGCCCGTGCACCGCATGTCAGCCTGTGCATTGCGCGCCCGCCCGTGCATCGCACGCCCGCCCGTGCACCACGCGCCCACCCGGTCGCCCAACGCCCAACCGCACCCGACTAAATCGAGGACCTTACATCCTCCTCCACCTGAAATCGTTGTTGTCCTCGACAACATATCATCCCGGCAGCCCTCTACCAAGATCATCACTATCCATGATGTCAATTCCTCCACATACGGCAAACATCCCTGCAACATATGTAGAACCCCATCTCCGTCATGTCTCCAACCCAGTGACCAACTGTCACCAAGCTCTCCATACCAAGGTATACACCTCATCGGTATGTCATGTACCAAATATCATCCCAATCTATGATCATCGACCCTTCTGTCACAATCTCCACTGCAACGTCCCATGTAGATCTCATCATGTCTCATCATGTGAACCTCTGTCATGATACTCCAACAAGAGCTAACACATGTCCATCATGTGCCAACATCTCATCCAAATAGCAACATCATCCTATACACTAGATCCCCTCATCACTCAAGCTAGTCGGGTAGCTAATCCAACCATATGCCCAAACCACAAGAATGCACATTCTTCCATCACCACCAGTCGTTTCTCAAAACAACTTGCCACATTCTTGACTCATCAAAAATCTATCTCCATAAGTGCAACCCATGCTCAGGTCCATGGAAACTCCATCCATCTCATCTGCAACATGTCACGATGCTTGATGCCAAGCCATCCCTGCATCATCAATCATACCTGCTCAACATGTTTAGGGACTCACTGCCATCAGCAGCTAACAATGAGTCCCATCTCCTTATCCATCTAAGAATATGTAAAGGGAGTAGAGCTTGAAGGCTCTCCCTCACTAATCAACTCGATCCATCTATCAAGATCCTCAATCTCCATCCTTTGTAGATAAGCAACTCGGTCTTCCTTCTGGACATCCGGTCTCACATACACCTCCTCATCATCATCATCATCCTCAACCAACTCTAGCCTTCTTGACAAGTCCAAGATGCTATCTGAAAGTGACTTGATGACCAATGACTGCTCGGTAAGCCTTGCCTCAACAGTAGACAAGCGCTTACTCATGTCTCCCATTCTCTTCTCATCCTCCATTTGCATCACTCCCAATTTACAATCAGGCCTTGTCACTCCAATGGTTGGCACACCAATGGGTACATCTTCCCTTCCATCATAAATGTAGAGCTTCTTCAAATGTGGAACAATCATGGCATCAAATTGTTTCATGAATTCCATCCCCAATACAGCCTCATAGTCATCAATCCGCACTATAGTGAAGTCAACCTTCCCTGTCCATTCACCAAGTGTAGTATCCACCCTCTCAGTTATACCAAGAATTTCAATAGGAGGAGAATTCACTGTCTTCATCTGTGCTTTTGCCAGTACAAATTTCAGTCCAATTATTCTTGCAGTATCTTTGCCCATGAAGTTGTGAGTGATGGCAAGCAGGGCCTGCAATACCCAGGATCTCCATCAACTCATGCATGTAAAAACATGCACCTCAAACAATTCCCCAATTCTGTTTCAACTGTCGTTATTTTTAACAAATATGTAGAAGCTTGTAATCTCACGTACATACAAAATGTAGTTCCAAATCAATTCAACATTCCCAATGCTTCAAAATTCAAGTCCCTCTCTTCAATGCGCTTAACTCAACGAATTGAGATTTAAGAAACCCCAAATTTTATGTGTCCATTATTTAACACATCTTAACCACCGATTCTGCTTTTCTACATATGAACCAGTTTAATAAAATACACAACCAATAAACAGGCAACTACTCACTATTCACCGCCTCGCGCTCTCAACATCGAAGCTGGTCCACCAACATTAATGTAGCACTGCCTTCACTTTCTTGTATCGCACTATCAGACCATTTGATTTGCTTTCTCTATGAGATCATACAGTCCTCTTTCTGGACTGATTAAACTTTCAACTCAGCATTAACGCAGTTAACACATCGATCGACTTTCAGCAATCTTCTGAATCAAATTCAACAAATTCAAGTTACCTCCAGCAATACCGTATATCCTGTGTTCTTCATTCAATCGACTCCATTCCCATCGCTATCCAATCGATTCCCACCTGCAACTTATGAAACATATATAAACGCAGTCTTGGATTTCATAACGATGGCTATTTCTGCAATTTCAAATGTCAATTCATAAATTTAAACCACGCATTCCCTTTACCATTCAACGCTGCTCAGTCTTTCACCTTATTCAATGCTGTTAAACAATCTCTGCACATTCATACCAAACAGGATTTCATATATGAACAAATTACGGCAATAGAACTGGTTCAACATAAAACGACAGCCACCATGCCATTTATATTCAATTCCATCCAACAGTGTTTTCCATCAATCGAATTCTATTTCATTTGTCAATTGACAGGACATAAGATTAAATACAGTTATAACTTCTGCGTATGTTCCAGAAGATGCAAAATGCCGAGTTAGGCTTTGTCATAACTGACATCACTCCAAGGAAATAAAGTTCCCCACGCTTCACCCAATTTAACATACCTTCAGTTCATCACCACGGCATATAAAACATGAATCCAGCAACTCATTCATAAGTCGACATTAAAATCAGTTCTTCGCAGAAATACCATTAAAATTCATGCGCTCCATACAACGATTCATTCACATCTCTACTTTAAGTAATTGCGCTATGCAAATTGAATTCCATTCAACGTGTACATCGATTTTAATTGAAATCGACCTTCCCTCCTCCTATGCTTTACACAAAAATTCAAGCATCTCATTCACATTCCATGCGCTGAGAACACAAACTCAACTACATTGACCAGTGTTGTAGATCGATTTCCAGCTGCTTCAAGTTATCACTCCAATTTCACTGTAGTGTAAGAATCTACAAACACTATACACATGCATCCAATGTCAAATTCTAACTGAAGGTGGATCTCAATATTTGCTCCCCACTATCAACTATTCCAGCATTGATTATTCAGAACGATTTTCCATTACTCTGTAAAATTTGACTCATTTTGTGGCATCAAACTCAAACAACGATTTCACCACCAGATTATATAAAATGTGCATTCTCAATTTAAACTCAGTTACAAAAAATATGCATCACTCCAGAAATCGAACCACACAACTTTGAGAACACTTTTCACATTAATAATAAAAATACTTTCAGACTTTGTCTTTACCGGATATTCAACATTAACGGCCTTACGATTTCCCGGAGGCTTTCAAGCTTTGGCTGTCCAAGCTTCACTTTCTCCTCTCTATTCTATCCTATCTACCCTCTCATTTGCCTTTGAGGCTCATAAATTTATACAAATTGAATTGAACCAATTTAGGTTCAAATCCCTTTAATCACTCAACAAAGTCCTCAAATATCTCAACACCCCTACAATCTAGATTTTATCCCTAAAATCTTGAAACTAAATCTAACTTAGGCTCCATCATTAATTCTTAATTATCTCAAGGCTAATTCCTCTCATGTTTTCAGTTGTTTGGAAACATTTACAAATCCTCTCAAAATCTCATAAATATTTACATAAAATTAATAATTTCTCAAAAACATGAGACCCCTTAGTTTTAATAAATACAAGGTATTTTTCCGAGTCTATGCTCCTGCATCAGACTCCCAAGGTAGAAAATGATCATGATCTCCAGATCATGTGGTTTAATCTTTGTCTGCCTGGATCCCACATTTTGTTTTGCAAGTTATCATCAATTTCTGCTGTCGTATGCTGCTTTTCTCCAGGTCTCCATATCTTATGTTGTCTTGCTCCACTTGCTGCACTTTCACAACTTGTCCCCATCTTCTTTTTGCTGCTGCTACTTCTCCTTGTTCTTACTGATGTCTTCCTCTGAGACACTTTCGACATGATTCTTCTGATTAATTCAATTTCCTTGTCCAATAAATCTTCAGGCTCCTGATTTTTTGCTGCCTGCTGAGCTAAGACGGCTTGCTTAGTTCTTACTCCTATGCTTGTTTCCATTCTTACCTTCTCATTTCTTACTGCCACCCAATCATCCATGCCCTCTTGTCTTCTACAACGGAAAACTTCTTCTCTGTCTTCTCTTATCAGCGAATTATTGGACAGATACATGTACTTCTTTTTGCTATCTTCATCACTCTGCATCTGCAATTCCCAATTCTGAAATTGAGATTCTTTCTGCACTAAATTTTGACTGTTCAGCATCCTTTCTAGCAGCATAACTTCCTCCTCCCATGGATTATAAATTTCCATAGAATTCTTGTCTTTCTTCTTCATTTGACAGCTCAACTGAGTCAAATGTCCTTCAACACCTGCGATAATACCTGCATTCACAAAACACTTGTTAAAACAAAAATCATAAGGCATCAGTGCCTTACTTCCCTCTGCCAGCACCTCAGTATGCTGTTCTGAATTCTCCATCTCAATTAGCCCATCAATATGTTGATTCTCTCTTCCCAAAGAATTCTCTAAAGAACTCTCAAGACTATCAACCAGTCTTCCTCTCATACCATCTGTTTCCATGATGTCTTTCTTCTCTTGTTCACTGTACTGAACTCTTCCTTCTGCTGCAATTTCTCCTTCATACTCTGGATTCTCCAACAAGTGTTCCAACAATGCAATTTCCTTGTGGCATTGCTGAAGTATATCATCATCATGTACCATCCCTACATTCATACACAAATCTTCAGTTTGAAAATCACAAAGTTCAACAGTCTCAACTGTTGGTTCACTTATTCGTGCTATAGACTGATCCACTTCTTCTGCATCCATGAGAACTTCCTCTTGTGCTGTAACAGTTTCACAAGATGGCACATCCTCCTCAGTAAAACTTGTAATCACATCACAATTGTCAACTTTAAAAATACAAGAGTTCACATTATCCAGCTGATCTGGATCTGCCCAGTAACTCAAGAAATCATCAATGATCTCCTCGTCTATTTCACCAATGGAAACCTCCACTTTCAGCTCAGCTGCTCTGAGTTCTTCCCGTCTCAACTGTACATCCATCATCTGCTCGAGCTTCCTCAGCTCCTCTGTTAACTGCATGTTTATCTGTTGATCTCTTTTCTGTTGTAGCCTCTACCATTTCACTCTCTTCCTCATCAGTAAACCATGTCTCTGGTCTTTCACATTTTCCCGTAACAACTCCATCAATAGCTCAAGATGAACTGCTATCTCAACTTTCTCTTTCTCATACTCTTCCTGAGTCAACTGCTGTCTTATGCCATTCGCCTTAGCATATTTCTTCTCTTTTCTACTGTGGCCTCTTTCTGAACCTCTGCTTTCTCCTTTATGACTTTTAGTGGTCATCTCCTTCGCCATGAGTTTCTCACCCATGAGTTGCATCAAGCCTCTACAACAACAACTCTCTTGCTGCCACTTACCTCACCAATCCTTTCTTTTCAGATCTGGCCTTTTGGTAATCACCGGTCCTCTGCTAGAACCTTTCGAGCATTCTCCACTGCTCCTTTAGGCTTCTCTCATCTGCAACTTTATTCAACCTATGTTGAATCTTTAGGTTTTGCCACATTCACTTAGAATCCCTTGCTGGACTCCTTCATCACTGCACTCTAGCTGTGATCTACTTCTTCCTGCTGAGATTTCTTCACTATACCTGTAAATCAAATTTTGCAAATAGTCTTCAAACCAGAGTTAAATATCAACTACAACTCACCTTCAAGATCCTATTGATCTCGCTTCATCTTCCACCTGCACGGCATCTCTGTGCTGCAACATTCATCAGTCTCAAAATCTGATCTTAACACATGCAATTAATAAAATGATGGCAGGCAGGGTCTGCAATACCCAGGATCTCCATCAACTCATGCATGTGAAAACATGCGCCTCAAACAATTCCCCAATTCTGTTTCAACTGTCGTTATTTTCAACAAATATGCAGAAGCTTGTAATCTCACGTACATACAAAATGTAATTCCAAATCAATTCAATATTCCCAATGCTTCAAAATTCAAGTCCCTCTCTTCAATGCGCCTAACTCAATGAATTGAGATTTAAGAAACCCCAAATTTTATGTGTCCATTATTTAACACATCTTAACCACCGATTCTGCTTTTCTACATATGAACCAGTTTAATAAAATACACAAATAATAACAGGCAACTACTCACTATTCACCGCCTCGCGCTCTCAACATCGAAGTTGGTCCACCAACATTAATGTAGCGCTGCCTTCACTTTCCTGTATCGCACTATCAAACCATTTGATTTGCTTTCTCTATGAGATCATACAGTCCTCTTTCTGGACTGATTAAACTTTCAACTCAGCATTAACGCAGTTAACACATTGATCAATTTTCAGCAATCTTCTGAATCAAATTCAACAAATTCAAGTTACCTCCAGAAATACCTTATATCCTGTGTTCTTCATTCAATCGACTCCATTCCCAGCGCTATCCAATCGATTCCCACCTGCAACTTATGAAACATATATAAACGCAGTCCTGGATTTCATAACGATGGCTATTTCTACAATTTCAAATGTCAATTCATAAATTTAAACCACACATATTCCCTTTACCATTCAACGCTGCTTAGTCTTTCACCTTATTCAATGCTGTTAAACAATCTCTGCACATTCATACCAAACAGGATTTCATATATCAACAAATTACGGCAACAGAATTGGTTCAACATAGAACGACATCCACCATGCCATTTATATTCAATTCCATCCAACGACACTTTCTATCAATCGAATTCTGTTTCATTTGTCAATTGACAGAACATAAGATTAATACAGTTATAAACTTCTGCGTATGTTCCAAAAGATGCAAAATACCGAGTTAGACTTTGTCATAACTGACATCGCTCCAAGGAAATAGAGTTCCCCACACTTCACCCAATTTAACATACCTTCAGTTCATCACTGCGGCATATAAAACATGAATCCAGCAACTCATTCATAAGTCGACATTAAAATCAGTTCTTCGCAGAAATACCATTAAAATTCATGCACTCCATACAACGATTCATTCATATCTCTACTTTAAGTAATTGCGCTATGCAAATTGAATTCCATTCAACGTGTAGATCGATTTTAATTGAAATCGACCTTCCCTCCTCCTATGCTTTACACAGAAATTCAAGCATCTCATTCACATTCCATGCACTGAGAACACAAACTCAACTACATTGACCAGTGCTGTAGATCGATTTCCAGCTGCTTCAAGTTATCGCTCCAATTTCACTGTAGTGTAAGAATTTACAAACACTATACACATGCATCCAATGTCAAATTCTAACTGAAGGTCAATCTCAATATTTTCTCCCCGCTATCAACTATTCCAGCATCGATTATTCAGAACGATTTTCCATTACTCTCTAGAATTTGACTCCTTTCATGGCATCAAACTCAAACAACGATTTCACCACCAGATTATATAAAATGTGCATTCTCAATTTAAACTCAGTTACAGAAAATATACATCACTCCAGAAATCGAACCACACAACTCTGAGAACACTTTTCACATTAATAATAAAAATACTTACAGACTTTGTCTTTGCTGGATATTCAACATTAACGGCCTTACAATTGCCCGGAGGCTTTCAAGCTTTGGCTGTCCAAGCTTCACTTTCTCCTCTCTATTCTATCCTATCTACCCTCTCATTTGCCTTTGAGGCTCATAAATTTATACAAATTGAATTGAACCAATTTAGGTTCAAATCCCTTTAATCACTCAACAAAGTCCTCAAATATCTCAACACCCCTACAATCTAGATTTTATCCCTAAAATCTTGAAACTAAATCTAACTTAGGCTCCATCATTAATTCTTAATTATCTCAAGGCTAATTCCTCTCATGTTTTCAGTTGTTTGGAAACATTTACAAATCCTCTCAAAATCTCATAAATATTTACATAAAATTAATAATTTCTCAAAAACATGAGACCCCTTAGTTTTAATAAATACAGGTATTTTTCCAAGTCTATGCTCCTGCATCAGTGAGAAGCCCCACTATCCACCATAGTGAGTACATCAACACCTCCAACCTTCATTCGAAAATACTCCAATATGTTCCTCTCAGGATCCCTCCTAGAGACCACCTTCGTAGTAGCAGAAGCACCAAGTATCTGCATCATCCCCACAGAAGCACCTTCATTCTTCGCATCAGATTGTGCAATAGCGGCCACCTTCGGTCTAGAAGGACAATTCTTCACCGTGTGTGGTCCAGCACATATCCAACAGTTCAAGGCTTTCTTCGTCTTCGAATTATTATCCGATTTCGAAGAATCATCCTTCTTCTTTTCGTTCGGCTTATCGGACTTCTTCTTCTTGTCATCAGAAGTCTCATCATAATGCTCCACCAACCTGTCAACAACAACAAAGTCCTCCTCAAGTGTCCTAATATTCTGCCTCTTCACTTCATTGCGTGCCCAAGGCTTCAACCCAATCATGAAGTTGAACACCTTGTCCCTCTCCGCCATGTGAGGAAGTTCCAGAGCTGCACTTGAAAACTCTCATTGATATGCTTGTAGGCTCCTAGTCTGCTTTATGTACTTAATCTTTGTCCTTGCTTCCCATGTTTCATCTTGAGGACTAAAATGGGTCTGAAAAGCGTTCTTCATGTCATCCCATGTAGTAATGTCATCAGCACTACCATTGGCAATCTGGTCCATCCTCCTTCGCCACCACATCTTAGCATCCTTTGTTAAGAACTGAGCAGCTACCTTGACCTTCGTCTCATCATCAGATAGACCCAACCATTCCAAGTATTGCTCCATGTCCCATAGAAAGTTGCCAAGTGTCTTTGCATTCCTTGTACCATCATAAGATTCTGGTTCCTTGACATTCACATGAGGCACTCCTCCACCTGAGTTATGCCTCACAGCCTTCTTCAACACCGCGATCTCATCCTTGGCTTCATCAAGATATTTCTTCAAGTTCACGATCTCTGCAAGACCTTGATCCCTCGCTTCTTCGACCTCCTTGACCCTTATTTCAAGTTGTGTACACATAAGATCAATGTACTCATGCTGTGTCCGGAGTTCATCAAACTCTTCCTTCATTTTTGAGTTAGCCTCTTGCTCCTTAGCGAACAAGTCCATCTTCTTATCCCAAGAAGTCTCCATAACCTCCATCCTTAACAGCATCTTTTCCATAAGTGATAAAGTAGCATCTTGTCCATGACTAGACCCAGCTTGAGATTCAGTCGCCATCTCTAACAGCATCTTATTATTTTGCAATCTAGTTTCGACCATCCAACAACTTCACTAAGTCACTTGCAACCTGAACCAACCCTCGTTTCACTTATGTGAAACGGCTTCCTTCACTTGCAAGTACCCTTTTCCACTGTCACGAGCAATCCTGCTCACCGGCTTCAAACCGATGCTCCGATACCACCTGTCACGCCCCTACACCTGCGGTAGTCTTCCAACCACTTATAGCAAGGTGCGGCACCACCGAACACTTTCTTTTCACCAATACTAATGTTCATGGACTACGCCTAATTCACTTTTCCTTACTTAGTTTGTGTTTCGCAACCAAGTATTATTAATCATACCTTTATACTAATGAACACCCATACTCATTCATTATCATCAGCAATTATAAAAGAGAACAAAAATTACACAGTATGAAGGGAGGGGCAACTCCCTGAACAATGAGTCTACCCAACAATATATTATAATCAATCTTTCTTCAATAATACAAGCTTCACAAGTATCCTTGGCAGAATCCAAGTCTATACTTAGCCAATTTTACAACAAAGGAAAAATAGCCTTTTACAACATTTGTGCACACCTTGCACGGTGGGAGGGTGCTCACCTAAGACACCAAGACCCACTCCTCAAGTCTCACACAAATCTGCACTTCGACCGATCACCGGGCACACCTTGCCCACACCTTCACCCAATCTCCAAGTACGAACTATCTCTGTGTGTCCACCAAGACTAGCGCATGAGTTATGCGCTCACCTCTTGTCACTTCTGTGCACAAGGAACTGCGCACTATACTTGAGCGAAAGATGCTTGATCAAATGATGATGAGTTGAACGTTCAACTCACAAGTGTTTATACCCATCGTAGGGTGTGGGTGGGCTGCCCAGCCGACTGCCCACACACCCCTCCGTCGCATCATTTGGGTGCTCATCAAGTCGGCCACACCACCTCATCGTAGGTCAGCCACCCCATCACCGCAAATGCTCCAAGGATGGGTATAAGCCAACGCACTTTGCCTTTTGTCTGTCGCAAAGTCTTGTCACATATGTTCGTCGCTTTTCCGTGTGCGTCGGCTCGTTGCGCGCCCGCCCGTGTACTGCGCGCCCGCCCGTGCACCACGCGCCCGCCCGGTCGCCCAACCCCCCAACGTGCCCGGCTAACTCGAGGACCTTACATAGGGTGTCTAGGCTAACATAATCTTCTAAATACATATGTTAACTTTATTTATGTTTAATGAATTTTTTTATTAAGGATAATTAGATCCTTTTATGTTTAATGGGATTTATAGCATGGTATGATGCACTCACAAATAGAAGGTGCTTAATAAACGCAACTTATTACTAAAAGGCACATTCGAGGAATGAGATAATAAACATACGTTGGGCTCTATTGGTTTTAAAAAACTTGGTAAGACTATGAGTTGGCCTTACAAAGTTCTTGTTGGCCTTACAAACTTGTCATATAAATGAATGAGAGTAAATTCATGAATTGGCCTTACAAAATTGTCATATAAATGAGTGAGGGTTAATTCTTAAATCATTGTCGTTTGTGTGCCATCACGCTCACCCAAGATCGATTTGCGAATACCATCCATGGCAATAAGAATTCAACATTCAAGGCCTTCAATACTTGATTTTATGTCGTCCGAATGATGGCCAAGTTACCAAAATTGATCTTTATCCCGTGATCAAGATTCAAAATCGTATTGGGATTCTATCATTGAGGGACCCAATGTAGCCACCCCTCATGTAAAATAGTTGGGGAAAGGTTACCCAATCTCGGGGTCTCGATCCCTGTAAAATTTTATGTTATTCGAATGCGTCAAATTCCCTAACCAGCATGGCGTAGTCTAGTTAGGTTCCACCTTTCTGCAGGTCTACGAGTGTCGAGGTGTACTCTCACATGTTGAACCATGTGACCGTTTTCCCACAACCAACGTGACATGAATTGATTGATATGTTCCCATATTTTTTCAAACCTCTTGTATAAACACTAGTGTGTGTACAAAGTAACAAGTATTTGTGTGACATTTTAATCGAATGCCTCACTTATACCATGATGTGTGCGCAATTCATATTGCACAGTATGGGGAGTTTTTGGATGACACATGATAGGGGTTCCATGTTGATTTTATTTATGAACAAGTTGGTTATATAAACATGTTGATTGGTTAGATGCCAAAAAAAATTACATATATACCAAAAACAAAAATAGTAACATTACCACCACATAACTCTTATTAACTTCTTTCTATCCTTAAATATATATTTTCACATTAAAAAAAAACCATAGTCCCTTCATCTCATCTACAGTAAGTAAAGCTTTCACAAATAATTTCTTTAAATATATATTTATATTTTTGCATCAACTTGTTAATCACCCTATATTACATAACTATACCATTTAAAAAATAAATAAAAGTCATTTTCTATATGTGATGTCCAATTATAGTCACGATGTCTTCGATTTGGTATCATGTCGATTATTCGATTTGGTTTCCATGATTTTGATTTAACAAGATGTTATGATTCGGCTACCATGTGTGAGGATTAATGCCTAAGTGTTGTGACTAGCAGGTTTCAATTTAATGCCCGTTGCGTGGATTATCCAGTTTCACATTAGTGTCAAAGTGTTTGGATTATTAGATTTAGATTTTAGGTTTTCATTACGAGTTTCAAGTTTCATTGAATAGTTAATTCGTTTTAGGTTTAATTCAAATTCATCATTTGATTTCAGGTTTTATTGATTGCAAAAAATGCCAGGTTTCAATTTTGATTGAGGAAGGTTAACATGTTTATTTAATGTTTAGTTGCATTGAAAATTAGGTTTGGATTTTAACATTTAATTATCAACTAATTTATTTTATGTTTCAATTTTAATTAAAATCAGTTTCAATATCAGATTTGATTAAATATCGGATTATAATATTTTGATTTGGATTACACTCTAACATGTTCTTTGGAAATTATATATATATCTATATCTATATAACTTAGCTTTATGCTTGGAAAATTGGGATTTCGGCCCATCTAGGTTGAATGGGAAGTATATAGAGAAAATATCTATCAATCTGGTATAACACTCTCTTATGGTTTGGATCTATTGGTTTTTGGGGGTGACATAACTGATGGTAGGATTGTGATTTTTGAAGTTTATGAATATATCATTTTTGGTGTCAATTCTCTCCCCTATGTTGACTTCTCAGCTCATATGTGGACTTGGCATGGCCCATATAAACTATAATGTTTCAATTGGCTTATAATCTACAACTGAATGTTAACTTGTGATTCCCTTATGAAGAAAGGAATGGTGGGGCTTGGATGTTTTGTCTTGTACAAATCTAACATGGAGGATTGTTTACACTTATTCATCCTCTACCCTTTTGCTCGGGACATCTGTAATGAGGTTTTCTCTCTCTTGGGGATTCATGTTGATGGAAACCACTCCTACATGGCTCTCCCTCTATATGTTTCCTGGGGCATCTAGAGTTCCAGGAATGAACATATTTTTGAGGAATTCCCTTGATGTCAAACTTTCTTTTCTTTTTATTTTTTCTACTTTCAAGAAATTAGTCCTTGGAGCCCTAAGGAATCCTCTTGGACAATTTATTTTATTTATCTGTCAAACTCTTTTCTGATTTTCTTTGTCAATGGGGCCTAAGCTAGAGTTCATTGTGGTTGTGGAGTCTCTCCTCACATTAATCTAGGGAATTCTTATCATTTCAGGTGGTTTTCATGCTTTTGGAACAACTATAGGGAAGAAATTCTTGCATTATGGGTTGTCCATGCCTTATAGGTTACATAATGGCTCAGTGTTGATAACCTCTTTTTTGTTGGGAGTTCTCTCTCTATAATCAGATGGATACAAGATCTACATTCCCTTTAGGTTCCTTCCCTCTTCAACTGGGTGCGGAGGATTCAAGGATTAAAGTCTCTCTTCATGCTGATATCCTTCGAGCATGTTTTTAGAGAAAAAAATTATAAGGTTGACTTTTTATCTAAGTGTGCTTTGTCTCTTCTGCTAGAGCAGATGCAGTTCGAACTCTTTTTGGAGGGGGTTGTCCAATGTCATGGTTTTTCATGATTTAGTAAGACTTCATTTTTTCTTTGTTTTCATAGGGACCTGTGTGGAGCTATCTCTCCGTTGAGTTTCTCCATTTTTCCTTTTTTGTAACCCTCTCTTTTCTTGTATCCAAGTGGGAATTCGAAGTGAAAAGTTCCTTTGAGATCAAATGAATATTGTCTTAGAAATTTGAAGGAGATTTTTTCTTTTCTATCTAACATTAGAGTGGGTCAGTTCCCTTATGTATGATGGCAGCCAATTCCTGAATTATGATATATGTAAAACATTTTCTATAATAAAGTGTTCTTTTTTTCTCCCCACACACACACACACACACACGCACACATATATAATTAATTTGATAAGAACTTTTTAGAAATTTGGTCATGTTTCAAATACATCGGTTTAACTTTTAAAGGAACTTTGTTCAGTAACTTTAATATTAAGAACATAATCGCATATGTTTAGTTAATTGATCGAACTTTAACAAGGGACAACATTCAACTTATGATTTTGTGTAGTCAAATTCTGTGAATGGCATGCATTCCTTTTTTTGTTCTTTTAAATAATGATGCATTCTTTTGTGAAATGATAGTAATCACACATTCTTTTTGAAATAATGGTTAACTTTTTCCTAATTTGGGATCTACATATACATCAATGGAACCATTTATATTCATCTCATTAATTAATTCGTGTAACTAATTAATTAAAAAGATTATTAAAATATATGAAAATATAAAGGTTTTTTAATAATTGATTTGGTTATAAAACTATTCATATTCATCTAATCAATTAATTCATTTTAATATAATTATCAAAATATATGAAAAACTGTTTAATTTTCTTAATCTTTATTTTTTCTATTCGCATTTCTCAAATTGTGTTAATGATTTTATTCTATTAGGATGTATTTCAATCTTAAATATAACTATTTAAATTTCTAATGAAGTCATGTCTTCCTAAACTCAATGAAATGAATTAACGTATATACACCATCGTAAAGATCATAGCCTTTACTGTTTAAATTAATGTATATGAATTAATGAATATGTAAATTTCTAATGAAGTTATGTGTTTTTTAACTTAATGCAATGAATTAATATATATACTTCATCGTGAGGATCATCATCTTGATAATCAGTAGGTCTACCTTACTATAAGTTATGTGTTTTTTAACTTAATGTAATGAATTAATATATATGCTTCATCGTGAGGATCATCATCTCGGTAATTAGTAGGTATATCTTAATATAAATATTTAAATTGAAGTTATTTTTTTTTCTAAACTCAATGAAATGAATTAATATATATACTCTATTGTGATGATCACCATTTTGGTAATTACTAGGTCTATATAAAGTGAAAATATTGAATTCCATACAAAAAATTTTTGGATGCAAAAGAAATTAGGAAGAATCATTATTTAGTGATTCTTTACTTTCTCTTATTAGATAAATGAGATAGAGTAATGTTGGAATATGTTAATTACTCCCAATTAGCTCATAGTTTTTAGTACTTTTAGTAGGGTCTAAAGTTAGGAATAGTGTGTCATGCATGTGTGAACTAATATTAGCATATTTATTATTAATATTTTTGGGTCTATTTAATCATGTATTTTCAAGCAATTTAATTCAATCGATTCAACTTACAAGCTATGCTACTTTGTGGTTTCCTCCTTTATTCCATCAGAGTTGTATTAGAGTTCAAGAAAATAAGAGTACAAAAAGTATTAAAGTGATAGAAACACACAATATCAAGTTTTGAACAAAAGTAAAAAAAATCTTGTACTACAGTCGAGAACAACCTACATCCACATTCAAAACTAAAACCAATTTTTGAATTTTTCTCAAGTATTGTAAGGCTAGCTCAGATTTAGACCAACAGGAAGTAGTTATCTTAAATAAGGGGGAGTGGTTGAATGTGTTAATTACTCCCAATTACTATTAGTTAGCGCATAGTTAGTTATCTCATTGTTTGTAGTAGTTTACCTAGAGTCTAAATTTAGTAATAGATAGTCATGCATGTGTGAATTAAGATTACCATATATATCATTAGCATTTTTAGCTTTATTTAACCATGTACCCTCAAGAAATTTAATTTAATCAATTTGAGTTATAAAGTATCATTTATATTATTCTATTGTGTGGCTTTCGGTCTAGTATGAAAGAAAAACAAAGCAAGAGATGAACTAGAAAGATTGATGGTGTCAGTCTTAAAAGTAGGAAAAATAAAGTGCTTTCAATGTAGTGCTAGCAAGGTATTTATTTTTTACAAAGGAAACCAAGCAACGACATCATGGTTTCAGTTCTTCTAACCAAAGGAATGTTGTTATACTTGGAAATGATACTCTATTGTTATATAAATGTTATTATAATTGGAAATGCCACTTTATTGTTACAGTTGGAATTTAGATAAAGTTCCTAATTGAGCTATTTGAGTTGTAAAGAATTTTCAATTTTCTTCTAGAATTCTAAATTGAGTGGTTGATTGTAAGAAAATTTATAGCAAAGGATGAATTTTGAAAATGATCTTTTGTTTTTCTTTATTTTATTCTTATAAAATTTCAAATTTCAAGTCCAAAGTAGCAAACATTGGTTTTTTCAAACTTGTTCTAAAAGATATTTGTGCATCCCATATTTCTACACAACCTAAAGCAACATCATGTTAATCATATCCAAAGTTTATAAAAGCTTATAAACTTATGACCAAGAGTGATGTTTATTCATTTGACATTTGTTGGTTGAAATGATAACTGGAACATGGCTAAAAAAACGTAAAAGGAGCTCAAATAGGGATCGTTATGGAATAGGTAAGTCAAAAAGGTTCATGAATAAAACTTTACATAATTTTTGTAGAATTATTCATTAAAATTGACATTTTTGTTAGCATACAGAGGGAATTAAAAGAGGGGGCCATTGTGAGATAGGTAAGTCAAAATAATTCCTGAAGAATGGTTTGTCTATTTTTTGTAAAACTATAGGAAAGGAGAAAAAGGAAGAATTATTTAATAACACCTCAAAAGAAGAAAATGAAAACTAAAAAATTGAAGAACAACTCTAATAGTCTTTGTGGGTGAATCACGACATACACACAAATGAACTTTTCATTGTAACAAATATTAAAAAATTGATAAGAAAATGATAAAGAGATTACATTATCATAATATTCCAAAGGTTTGGTAAGTTTCATAGGACTTGTGTGTCATGTAAATCAAGTGAAATTCAAGGAGGGGGTTGCTAGTGTAGTTAGGATAATCTTGAATCAGATCAAGAAAACTATTGACAAGTTTGTAAAATCGCAAGAAAATATCCCACCATTAAAAGAAACCGGGCAACCAATTCAATAACATGATGGAAAACATTGCCTCAACTACAATCAACATGAATAAAAATTTATCATATATAAAATTTATTAACATTGATTGAACATGTCATGTAGATATCCCATTGATATGACCTATGTGCAAATCCCAACAAAGTCACTCTACATGGTCACTATGTAAAAAAGCAAACACACGAAATGATGAATGGAAACAAAGGAAAGGAAGGAAACACACCAAATGATGCATAGAAAGAAAGGAATGCATAGGCCTTTACACCATGATAAGGGAATAGGAGGGATGAAGTATCAAATATTCTCACTCATACTTGTTGATTGGAATGAATATTTTAACATGTGGTGTAGTCACCTCACTCATACATGCCCATTAGAATAAGGCTTTTAATAGATATACTTGGCTATTAGAATGTGTATTTTAACATGTGGTGTAGTCACCTCACCCATAAATACCCATTAGAACGAAGCTTTTAATAAGTCATGGAGTCATGATCATAATAAAAAATTTATGCATAAAACTATTAAATAATAAAGTTTAACTATTTTTTTTTGGAAAACCTGAGAAAGGGGGGGGTGGGGGAACCCATGAAAAATAATGTAAATATAAATGAGACGGCTGACATTCATGTTGATTCTGTGATAGGTCTTGATACAGAACAGGGCAAGACTGCAAAAAAATACAAAGAGAAAGCTGATATGAAAATGGCTCCTAGGAGAAGCAAGAGGATAGTCAAGAAAGAAGAAGGAACCAACAACTAAGGAAAGAAAAGGGGCAGAAAGCCTGTCGAAGACCAAATGAAGAAGATCATTGACTCATACATGGATGGAAATCTAAAGGAAGTTAGAAACTAGATTTGGAGCTGGGAGTGGGATCTAAGAGACAACCTTAGATGTAGGGACATACCAATGGAAGAATGGGAAGGAATGCTACAGGACCCTGGGACAACGAACGGAAGACAATCGCTATTCAGAAATACCATACAACAATACTGGATCATGAAACACATCGTGGCTCGGGCCATGACTCTCCACTAGGAACACATGGAAGGAGAAGTACTGAATAAAAAGGAAAGAAGCAAGGAGAAGGATCTGGTCCGTGTGGAACTGCTCAAAGAAATAGCGACCATACAGATACAGACGTACCGGAACAATCTCGCCCTCAGAAGGATTGAGCAGACCCTGAAAGCAATAAAGTGGAAACTGGAACAGAGATGTGAGATGCTTGGCTCCAGTGCAAAGGCACCAACTCCGATAGCCTCCTCAGATGAGGACTAATCTAGAGATTAAGATAGTTTTGTTTTCTGAATTTTGATTTGATGAAGGAAATAAGCATGTATGTTTTGATCTTTAGAGCTAATAGCAGTGACAGTCAACATAGAGATAGTGGATGGATTATTATGAACTTGTTCAAATTTTGGAATGGTTTTAACGCTGATCGGTGGTCACCTGGTTTCCTTCGGGCAGGTGACTACCCGAAGAGTATGGATGTAAAAACCTTTCAAAAATAGATAATACATAGAGCTCTACAATGTTTACAAAAAAAAAAGGTTTAACTTTTCTTTTGTGTTTTGTTTTTTTCTGATACAATGCTTCAAGAGATTATAACTTTTCATTGTATAAATGCATTTGTAAAATAGTACACACTAAGTAACTCTGACTCAAACCTGCCATTCTAATAAATACTTACAAAATTTCAAATAAAATTTATTAGAAATTATAACCCAAAAACCACCCTGACAAAAATAAACATCTCGATACGTGGCCAGACAAGACATCACCAGCTAAATATGTTCAAACATAAAGTACAATAGAAACGATTTTTAAATTAGTTAGCGGTAAAAGATTAGGAGTCGTCTAGGGAGGCGGAGGGATTGCATGGAGGACCAAAAGTGGCCGGAATCTGGGCAAAAAAATTTCAATTTTTTTTTTTTATTGTAGAGGCAGTGTTTGAATCTTGTTTTTGATCGTGGAAATGGATTCAACCCCATCAAAAACATCTAGGACACCTAATTTTGAAGTTTAACAGCTATAACTTGGATTTACAAAAATCTTTGCTAGATTTTCTCGAAATATGACTGGAATTTCTATGACTTTCCGGGAAATTCCTCCGACTAGTTAGACTATGGCAAAAAAATTAGATTAAGATTTGAAATTCGTGAGTTTTTGAAAAGCCGACCAAAGCGATTCCTATAACCCTAGGCCTAAAGTTCATTAACCTAAAAGTAGAGACTAATAAATTCAAAATGTCTACTCTTCATTAGATTTGTTGATATAT
Organism: Pinus tabuliformis; assembly: GCA_031772625.1. Taxonomy (NCBI): domain Eukaryota; kingdom Viridiplantae; phylum Streptophyta; class Pinopsida; order Pinales; family Pinaceae; genus Pinus; species Pinus tabuliformis. The sequence goes on along the minus strand of CM062818.1, from coordinate 224,557,450 downwards.
GAGCGTCAATGTTTAGCGAGTGTAAATTTTTGTTTCTATGTAAACAAGGAAAAAACATTAAGAAGTTAAAATTCTCTAGATAAAATATTTGCATGATATTGCCTCATAATAAGGCACTCATCCGAGTGGGCTGGCTCCAGAGCACATGGAAGTCTAAAATGATCGAGATTCATTATTGCAATGTCAATCATTTCCTTTTTGGTGAATGCTTTTATCTATATAATTATTTGATAGGACTTTCATACTTTTTATTATTGGTTTATGTTTTTTATAATTAGATATTTATACTGTTTTTTTTATTACATAGGTTTATATTTATTCGCATAGGTCTATATGTCCATTTATGTATAGTTTAAATAAAAAAATTATGTTTCAAAAAAATTGTTGCTGTTTATGAATAAAATTGTTATTTTACATTTTATCTCTGTTACATGGAACCATTCCCAAGAGTTGGAAACTCGTTTTAATGGTTTCTCTGTTCTAGGGAGCTTTGGCTATATGGGAACGTTCCCTTTTCAGTGGGTGCTGCAATGGGAGTTTCAGAAAGTTCCGGGAGCTTTGAAGACTATTTTTTTTAGTTCTGTTAACACCCAGGTTGTTCCCTTTGACTCCTGAGGGAATACGGCCGGGGTAACCACTAACCAAGCTTTGGATTACAGGTTCTAGCCAACCTATAACCAGAGAGGGCTCTCTCTTTTAGTTTTTAACTTTGTTCTTGAGGATCTTAGGCTAGTTTATGAGGTGAGGGTTTGGTTTAAAATTTTGGTTGAGTGATGTCTTTCAGTATCTAAGATGAGATCTTCAGACAGTTTCAGTCCATTGGGCAATGGAGTCTGTGATTATGAGTTGTTTGAGGTATTGAGTAAGATTGTTTAGAACTGCAGGGCCATTTAGACATGTCATGAAACAAACTTAAAATTGTGATGATGAAATATACTTAGCCAGTGAAAGGCAATTAAGAGTTTTTCACTAAGCTGGTGATGTGAGAAAGAGATATATCACCCAGGAGCAGATTCGAATTCCTGAATAATAGTTACTGTGAAGTTTTAGTCTGAAAGTGAAGCAGTTAAGAATTACACTTTCATAACTAATACTTAGAGGAAAACATTCATAATAGCATAGATTGAGTTCAGGGTGTTTTAATGAACAAATCCTGAAACTATTCTTTTTCTGTGCTATTAAACTGTGAAATATAGAGCATGAACAGATTATGAGAGAATGAAATACATAACAAAAGAGTTTAAGAAAACTTATTGTGCCATGAAATACACAGGAATCCTGTAGCAGTAAGCCATCACCCCGCAACACATCAAACAACTCAGAACTTTGGAAATTCCATCAGCTCTCTGTATTAAAACTCTGAAATTTACATCATAGGTTATTTTCAAAAGAAAATCAACAACCCCTGCAAGCTTATGCGAGGGTAAATATATACAATCGATTTTACAAAATATCTGAATCGCTGAGCCATTTGATTAATAAATGCGTTCACCAACTTTCAGAATAGCAGATAAGAAAGTTATTGCTATTCCAAAGATACAATGAATACCCTTTAGTTCTGTCAGAAGTCTTTTTGACTTTTGGAGGCCACTGAGTCGGTTGAGCATTCTGCATTAATTCAGAATGATATGCTTTTAATTTTTTGTCGTGCTGTAGCTTTCTCGGCCCTGTCATCTGTACCTGCCAGTGTTGCTTCAGTGGCCGAATCTGTCTGCTGAGTTGGCTGTGTCCACTCTTCTCCAGTCATATTGAATGCATCAAATTTTCTGAACATGATGACTTATATTTTGATGAAAACCTGTTGGCTCACAGCAATAATTGTATCATGCTGGTCCACCATTCCTGTGTAGGCAACTGATGTCTCAAAATTGTGCCTAATGTCTCATCTGCCTCAGTATATTTGAAGTAATTAGGAGGCACTTCAAATAGATGCCTGATTTCATTCATGATAAAAAAACAAATTTTCTATTTTCTCATAGAGGCTCTGCCCAGATGCAGGCCCTGCTTCCTCTAGGGTACTTGATCCTGCAGTGATCTGATTGGTGGCAAATGTATTCACCCTTTTTGCATAGTTCTCATGGGATAGCAGCCTTCCTGCGCTGTTCAGTAAGCTGGGAAGGCCTCTGCTATGCAATGCTGTGAATTTATCTGTGAATTTGTTTACCTCTGTTTGCATCTCCTGGCACCTTCTATCCAATGTCTGCACCAGATTTCTCAAAGTGAGGACCCTCTTTATCAGCAAGATGGTGTCAGTTCTATTGGTGATTCCTATTGCTGCCAGCTGAGGGCCTGTGCGGTTATTGAGGACATTGATCATTCTATTGGCTATCTCAGGCATAGTGCCTAGAGATGCCCTTGCTCTTTGGCTTTCCTTGTGTGCCCTGCCTATGAGCTCCATGTGCTCATGGATGGTTTCTATGTACTGCCATTGATCTGTTATTGATTGGCCAATATTGGCCCACAGGACTTTCTTAATCTCAGCCACCACCTTGTCAAGAGAGAGCTCTTTCTCCAGCTCTTTTATCTTCTCCTTAAGAGCCTTCACCTCTCTTGCTTTTTCAGCTACACTTTGTTTTGATTTGTCATATTTTTCATTCACTGTGGCCAATTTCTCCTTGGCTTCATTCAGTTCTGCCATCTGGGCCTCTAGAACCTGAATCTCTTTCATCATCTTCTGCATGTCAAGGCTTGGAGCCTGTTCTGATGTTGTTGCTGGTGCTGATGTTGTTGGACCTGTTTCAGCTGTCTGTCCTGTGGGAGGAGTGATGATTTGAGGGGGCTCCTCAAGGTTGATCACTGGCTGAGGGGGCTGAGATGTTTGGCCTCCTTCTCTCTGCTGCAGGGCTGCCTGCAATGCAGCCTCTGTTTCTACTAATTTGCCTTCTGTTTGGACCAGCTGCTTGTGTAGTGTTAGCAGCATGGCTGCTACATCCTGGTCTTTCCTCTGCTGAGCAACCTCTTCTGTTTGAGGGTGAAGGGTTGCTGGAATCTTTACCATCTTCCTCAAAGCTGCTATATCTGCATCTCTTTCCTTTAGCAGTGCTTGTACAGCTTTGGGATCCTTTGGGTCATGCCCAAGCTCTATAATAATATCCTCCAAAGACCTGATTCTATTGTCTTTGGCCTGGGAGGATGCCTTCTCTAATTCAAGTTGGGCTGTCGTATTATGAAGGCTATTTTGCAACTTGTGTGCCAGGAAGGTCTTGTCTTCCAGAGTTGAATAGACCATCTCACCCGTTTGCTTATGAAGCTCTATCTGGTCCATAGGGTGGATTTCTTTTGCAAGAACTTCAAGGTTGGTCCTTATGTAATCTGCAGCTGACTATGGCTGCAGCATAGTAGGCATGAAATGACTCATGGTCATTTTTCCCTCTGTTATGTCATATGCTGACATAAGCCTCTGCTGGTTTGTAGGGGCCATTTTAAGCAAGTGATTGTAGAGTTGGAGCCTGACTGGCTCATTTCTCTTTCTGATGTCAATAAATTGTTGCTTTATGCCTGATTCAGCTCTCCTTTGCTGGCTTGAGGAGCTGACCTCTCCTCCAAGGGTTCTTTCCTGTTCCTGCTGAAAGGGACTGGCAGATGCCTCCATGCTGGGGGGGCCCATACCCAAGGATTTCCCAATAGGCATCTCTTCTTCAGAGAGGGGATTTAATCTCTGCCTTTTCTCCCCTTGATTTGTTGATGTGGTGAGGGGAGTTTCCTGCTCTCTATCCCTCTTCCTGCCTCTTTCTTCATTCAGTGGAGTTTGGAGCACCGAGGCCTCCACTACTGTTTCTTGCCTAGGAGGCACACTCTCTTGAGCCTGTTTCTCTGTAGATATGGGAGCTTCAGCTGTTTCTTCTTGCTTCTTTGGCTGCTCTTTTTGCTGTTCTGCTGTAGGGGGTGGCTGTTCCTGCTCCATCTCTTTTTCTTTGCCTTTGCTGGCAGCCTGAGAAGTAGTTTGAGCTGTTGGCCGGGGGGCTGTAGAGGATGAGGCAGCTGCTCCAGTCCGAATGTGATAAGAAGAAGAAACCTGTTCATAATGTTCCAAGTTAGCTTCCTTCTCAAGTTTCTTTGCTTCTCTTTGTGCTATTTCTTCTCTAATACTTGCCTCTTCTAGAGTGCCCTCTTTCCATCTTAACAGGTTTGCATATTTTTCAATATGAGGCAACCTGACATGATCATAACTAGCCATCTTATATTCGACCTTTCTAAGACTAATGAAGTGATTGGGGTCATAGGGTGACCAGAGGAAACTGGTTTGCAATTGGAGGCCCTCTAGGATCTTATCTGCTTCTTTCCATCCTTCTTCCCTTTTATTATAAAGAAATGGGCCTAGCTGGTTTCTGATTTTGAGTTGTACCTTCTTGTTTTTGCTGTGGAAATGGACCATATCTGTATTTCCAAACTGCCTGAAATACTCTAAGGCAAAGAGCCTCATAGGGACATATCTTGGCAGCCTATATGGGGCTAATTCACAGCCATATATTCTGATTACTGTATGGTTTTGGTAAAAGTACCAATCCCCAATGCTGTAGGCCTTTGAGAGCTGGAGAATCCTTTGCATCTCATCTGTCAATCTGGGGGGGGGGGTACCCAATAGCAAGGACATAGCTGGATGGATGAAGAGGTCTATGAATTCACAGTAGTTGTATGGTGAATAAGATGTGTGATGAAAGACTGAAGTCCAAAATACCACAGACCTTGGGTTTCCCTGAGCATCAAACTTCTTGAGAGTAATAGGGAAGCCATCAGGTTGATAAAATAGGAACAAGTGATAGATGTATGAAGTGTATCTAAACACCTTTTCCCTCTCTAGATTCATCAATTGTTCATGAATATTATTGGCAATGTATGCAGCATAATCATAATGCATAGAAGGAGGCATTCCAAGGGAGAAGATAGACATCATTGCCAGAATGGTTTCATCAGCATCCTCAACTGATCTGTAACCCAGGACATAACTGATCAAATCCACAAGCAACCTGCCCAACTCATTGAAATATACATTTCCTATAGGAGGGGTCCTCACAGTTTCAGAGCCTGATTCAATGAATAGCTGATTAATCTTTATGATTTGGGCACTAGAGAGCTTGCCTCCTTTCTTTAGCAAGTCCATCATGGAGAGAGGAGTCAATGGCCTTGAAGTTTGAAAGTGTAGCATTTCATTTATGGCCTCAGGGGTGACATGGAACAAAACTGAGCCTGGGGAATTAAGGACAGCTCTCTGGTATGGGTCAAAGTTGGCACTGCATCTATGAATTAAATCTGGAAGGACATTGACTTGAGGGAGGTTATAAATGGGCAAATTGGAGTCCCAAATCCCTAGAATATCAGTTCCACTGAGGTGCTTGGTCTTCAGCTCATTGAGTACATGAATATTATATTTGGTGTGCATTGAGAGTGTTTCTGTCATCTGGTAATCTCTATCACCCAGGGCCTGCCATTCCAGCTCTCTATGTGGGGCATTCAAGGGTGGAATGTTTAGTGCTACTGGTGTTTCCATGGTTAATTAGTACTCTGAATTGTACTAGAACTTGTTTCACTGGGCAGAGCAACACAGAGCGGTATTTTTTGCAGAAGTAAGGCAATTTGCAGGGGAAGCAGGGTGAATTATGGTGAGAACAAATTGAAATGCTCCCAAGAAAGTCTAATGAGCAAATGCTGGGACTAAGAAAGCTGTTTTCTCGGCGAATTAGTGCAGCAGAGGTTTTGAGTTCACGAATGCGCAAACTGACTGTAAATTGATGGAAACTTGGCTCAATGTGGACTTTTGTAGGTGAATTTCGACCTTATAATTGAAGATAAATGGTGGTCAGTGGGGATTTGCTGGTAATTACAGTGATTTCTCTCTCTTTTCTCACTTGTTTTGGTGAATTTATACAAAAACCAGACGCGGAGGGGAAACTTGGATAAATACCTGGTGAACTCTGGCAATGGTGGCAAGTGCAGGCAAATTGAGGGAGCCCACGGTCTTTAAATCGATTTCTGCATGTTTGCGGCGAAATGGTCGTAAATTGCACGCAGAGAGCACAAATAGTTCTTTTGGCAAAAGTGAGAAAAAACGCGAATTTTGGTGAAAATATGGACATTTTGGGCTATTGGCGCTTTTTTTGGATGACGTCAGCATGATGTCATCGGGTGGGGTCGGGTATGGAAGGGTGACGTGGCAGCCTGTGACTGGTCCACGGGGACCGGTGATGTGGCAGACAGGTCGGAGCGATGGCGGGCCGGGCGCTGACTTGGCATGACGTGGGCATGGCGTGGGCGTGACGTGGGCGGGCGGTAAACCAAAGCGGTAAGCGGTAATTTCAGACCGCTTATTGTACGGGGGTGGTATTGGCAGGCGGCCTCCCGATATAACCTGGGAGCGACGCGTGGCACTGCCCTGACATCACCCTCTGACACTTTTCGGGAGGTAACGTCCGGACATCGGGGGCTGCCCGATATTGATATGGGCCGTCGGGTGGGAAAGCCCAGATCCGACAGTCGACGGGTTATAAACATAATAGGATGATATGGCAGCGGGGCGGTCAATAAATTATTGTTTTTTATGAAAAAGCGCGCCTGGCGGGACCTTTGGAAATCAAAGAAAATATGGGTTTTTCAATGTTTTTTGTGTAAAGCGCGCTTTAATCAAAACTTTGGGTAAGGGGCAAAAGTGGGTTTATTGGCGTTTATTGCAAATAGCACGGGTTAGAGATCATTTCAAAGGGGTTGTAAGGGGAAAAAAGGGTAGGGCTTAGGCTATTAAACCAACCAGGGGTTAGTTTAATCCCTGACATTAAACAACGCACTTTGAACAAGACTTTGATTCCGCATGGTTATCCAATATTTGAACATAGGGCTATAATGCCAAAGGGGAGGGGATATACATATTTTTTGGGGTTTTATACACCATAGTGCTATAGTAATAGGGAAATGGGAATATAGGGAATTAAGCATAGATAGAGTTAGTAGTTAGTATTGGAGGGGAATAGGAATGGGAAGAGGCAAAGACTAAGTTGTTAGGGAACATACTTAGTTAGGAGAGTAGATCAAAATGAAAAGAATCTTACACAGGAAATGTGGCTCTTTTATGCAACAAGAATCAATCAATGAGTTTGTTTTCTCCCATGAGCAAAGGTGGTATTGGGATGTTAGCAAGGAATTTGATGGGGGATGATTGGGAAGTTAGACATGCTTCATCTTGCTGCTACAAAACTGCTGAATAGGAAGATCTGCACTGACACCATGTTTTTCCTTTGCTTAGGCCAGTGGAATGTCATAAATCATGCTTCTGCAACCCCAGCTACCTACCCATTCTATTGCCTAGCATTTTTTGTTACTTCAAGGAGGGTGCACTTAGACTTGCAAACCCTCATGTGCCTTTTCTTTTCCTTTGGTTTTTTCCTTTCGATTTTCTATCTAATGCTAGCCTTATTACTTCCAAGGCCCCAGATTAAATACTTGGGAACCTTCATTCTCTACCTAACTACTTTATCTGCCAAGATTGAATAGTTTGGACAGATTTCTTTCTCTAATCTACAACAAACAATTGAAACATGGCATGACCCAGCTTAGACTGTTGGAACACCCATTCAAAAGTAGGACAGCATCAACCAACTGCAGATAGGTGTTTTCCACACGAATATGAGATCTTTGCATTACCAAAGTAGATCATATTGGCACTTCCCCTGCCAATCATGAAAAATGAAACCTATTGGTATAGGTAGCTAACAGTGGCTCCACTTGGGGATGGTTTTTCTACTTGAAAGACCAAGAACAGCAGGTCAGAATGCCTTGGCTTTTGACTTCTTCTCAAAACTTGAAAACTTCCTCTTTGGACTTAAAAACTGGAATCTACCACCATTGTGGAACTTGCTGAAATAAAAGCCTTTTCCTGCTTATTTACAAAGCTTCTTAGACTGAAGTATTTATATGCTAAAAGAAAATAGTATATACAACTGATTATGTACAGGGGAAAAGCCATGCTATATACATGGAAAGTAATCAAAGTAGTGCTTTAACATCCGGCCATTTACAGGGCCCTCTTCAGCTTCAGTGCCATCCAAATTTTTCAAGAAATAAGTGTTATTTCCTTGTAATGCTTGAATAACAAAAGGCCCCCTCCAAAGGGAGTCAAATTTGCCATGCTTACCCTTGTCTTCTCTTCTTGAATCCCATTTAAGCACTTTATCACCAATAAAGAAATCTTCAGCCTTGGTTCTTCTATCAAAGGCTTTCTTCAGCTTCTCTTGTAGGATTTGAACTCTGTTATACACTTGATCTCTGGTTTGCTGCAAACATATAATCTGGTTTATTCTTCTTTGCATGTCATTTGGTTCAGCTTGACTTTCTTGAAGTAGCTTCATGACAGGGACCCCCAATGATGAAGGGAATTTGGCTTCCATTCCATAAACCAACTCATATGGGTTGACCCCTATAGATCTCTTGGTTGTTAGCCTGTCTGCCCACAAGGCATTTACAAGCTTCTTGTGCCAATTTTTCTTATTCTCTTCTAGTATCTTCTTAATGATGTTGATAAGACTTTTGTTGGATGATTCAGCTAAGCCATTGCCTTGAGGGTAATATGCAGTAGAATGGCCCAAAGTAATGTGGAATTTGTGGCAATATTTCACCATCTTCTTGGATCTAAAAGCAGCAGCATTGTCTGTTATAATCTTGTCAGGACAACCAAATCTAGAAAGGATATTAGTCTCAAGGAACTGAATGATAGTAGAATCATTTGCTTGTCTACATGGAACAGCCTCAATCCATTTAGTAAAGTAATCTGTGGCTGTTAGAATCCATCTATGTTTGCCTGAGGATGAAGGATGAATTTCCCCAATGAAGTCCAAGCCCCATTGCTGAAAGGGCCTTTCTGTTGTAATAGGCTTTAAGGGAAGTGGTAATAACTTTCTTTTTCCCTCAAACAGTTGACATTTGTGACATGAAGTGGTGAATTTTTTAACATCAGAGAAGACAGTGGGCCAATAGTAACCTGCCCTTAATATCTTATCCACAGTGGACTTCCAGTACAAATGCCCACCACAGTCACCTGCATGGAATTCTTTCATAACATTGTTAGTCTCATCCATATTCAAATAGTTCAGCAGTATACCTTCATGATTTTTCCATAGTAAATTACCATTCATAACACAAAATCTTGAAGCTTTCATTTTTAAAAATCTAGATTTGGTTCTGGACAATCCTGGGGGAGCACACAGTTTTGCAATATATAACAGATATCAGAATACCACAGGGATTGTTCAAAGGCTACATTGATCTTTGGAGTCGCCAGCTCCAGTTCATTGTCTAGTTGGTTAATGTCCAAGACTTGGAAGTTTGTTTCAGACATTAATTTAGCCAAACCTTGCCCTTTTATCAGTTTTGTATGTCTTATTTCAATGTCAAATTCTAAAATACTAGCAATCCATTTTCCTCTTCTGCCCTCTAAGTTTTCTTGAGTTAGTATGTCTTTCACAATGGGATTTGGTACATAAGCAATAACATGGGAGTATAGGATGTAGATCCTAAAGTCTTTGATGGCTTTGACCAAAGCATAAGCTTGCTTTTCCATGATCTGATATTTCAGAGGTGCATCTCTAAGAGCTCTACTAAAGAAAGCAATGGGTTTTTCATTACCTTGATCATCTTTCTGTAATAAGACAGCAGCAATGGTATGCTGGGAGGCAAAAGAGAAAATGATAAATTCTTTGTCAAATTGAGGATTTGTTAAGACTGGGGTTTGGGTAAGGGCCAATTTAATACCTTCAAAAGCTTGATTTGCTTCAACTTTCCACTTCACTTTTGAATCCTTCTTTAGCATGTTGTTTAGTAATCTGATCAATTCTGCTAAGTTTGGGATGAATCTCCTTAAAAAGTTGATTTTTCCCAAGAAGGCTTGTAATTCTTTAATGTTTCTTGGATGGGGCATTTGCAAGATGGCCTGTATTCTGTCTGGGTCAATTCTAATGCCATCCTTTGAAATGATATGACCTAATAGCTTACCTTCTTCCAAACCAAATAGAGACTTCTTGGGATTTAAGGAAATCCCATATTTCCTACATGTTATGAATATTTGTCTCAAGTGTTTTAAATGTTCTTGGTCAGATTTTGAGAAAGGTGTGAGGTCATCTAAGTAAATAACAAGGAACTCATGAATCTCTTTAGCAAAAGCAATATCCATTGCTCTCTGAAATGTAGCTCCTGCATTTTTCAATCCAAAAGGCATTTTAACATATTTGAAAGTTCCCCATGGGGTTGTGAAAGCTGTTTTATCCTGATCATCAGGGTGGACTAGGATTTGATTAAAGCCTAAGAATCCATCAAGTAATGAGATTCTTGAAGCCCCCACCACTCTTTGGAGAATATGATCCATTTTTGGTAAGGGATAATTGTCTTTAAGGGACACTTGATTCAAATTCCTTAGGTCAACACAAAGCCTAATCTCCCCAGTTTTCTTTCTTGTGGGGACCAAGTTTGAAATCCAGTCTGAAAACCTGATTGGTGCTATGATACCAGCTTTAAACATTTTTTGTACCTCTTTCTCAATTGAAGGGAGGAGCATAGGATTGATTCTTCTCAATTTTTGCTTGAATGGCTTTTGATTGGGCTTGAGAGGGATAGTGTGTTGAATAACAGAGGTGTCATAGGATTTCAAATCCTCATAACTCCATGAAAACACATCCTGGAACTCTTTAAAGAGGTCAATGTATTTAGGCTTCTGGTCAGGAGGTAAAGAGGCAGACAATTTTATTATCTTGGGTTTTTCAATAGTTCCAATGTTGCATTCTTCAATGGCAGCATTAAGGGGTTGCATTTTTGGTTTTCTAGGAACATCATTTGAGTCAAAAATGTCCTCCAATGGAGTTAGGCCTGTTGGTAGAAAGTTATCCTTTAGCTCTATGATTTCAGCCTCTGTACCAGCTATTTCATCAAAAGGCAATTGTTCGAGTTCTTGTATTTTTTCCTTGTCAAAGTTTGTTGGACAAAGTATTAGATTTGTTGTTTTGAGTGATATTGCTGTTTGGTCCTTTTCACTCAATGGCTGTGTGTCTTTCACAGAATCAACATCAATGTTCAAGCCTGAAAATTCATGCTGCAAGGTTAAGAAACTGTTTATTTGTGTGTCATCCTCAAACACTTGCCAATCTTTGACATTGTTTGGGACAGAAGGTCTGTGTTTTATCTCAGCTGTAAAGCAGTGATTGGGTTCAAAAGGCAACTTGCATGTACTGGCAAATGTAGCTAAACTATGTGCATGAAGGTTGTGGGTCCTAGGTATTTTGGTCATTTGAAATTCAGTGAAAGCTTTGAGTATTTCAATAGTCGCAGCCCTGTATGACCTTAGTCTTTTGTCATTTGTGACAAAATTGCCTTTCACTTGTTGGATAATAAGGTCTGAATCCCCCATGATTGAAACTTTAGTGGCCTGAAATGATTTTACCAGTTTGAGGCCTAGCAGAAGAGCCTCATATTCTGCCATATTATTAGTACATCTGAAATTAAGCCTATAGGCTCGACCTTGTGCATGATTGCTATGTTTGTTATGAATCCACACTCCAGCTCCTGCCCCTAATTTGTTGACTGATCCATCAAACTCAAGAAACCATAGGATCTCTTGATTTAGGGGATTTGCAACATTTTCTCTATGACTTGGGATTATAAGTTGGAGTTCTTGTCTTTCACCTGGTTTGCTTTCTAGAACAGTTTCATCACTTGATTGCACAACCTTGATTTCTTGGGAACATGATTGCTCACTCATATGCAGATCTTGTTCTAGTATGACAGGTTTGTTATCACTCATTGGACTTATATCATCATTGAACAGAATGAAGGAATCCAGGTCTGAATGGACTGCATAAATAGGGAAATTTTGAGGTTTTTCTTCACTGCTCACCATGTATTTCATGAGTGACTCTCTGTATAGCCTCTTGGGTTGCCCAAAGACAGAGATGGTGGCATATGACATGTCCAATTGCAGGGAACCTTGTAGTTTGGCTCCCCATGATCTTGATAACAGCATTCCATATTTGGGTGGGATATCAGCAACTACAACGTCCATTAAGATTGTTTTATTCGGATACTGGACTAGGGACACACATAAATCTTTTATCAAGCCTAAACACTTAACTTGGCTGGAATCAAATGAAAATAGGTCCTTATATGGTCTTGTAATGTCTAGATTCAACCTCTCCATCACTGATTTAGGCATAAGGTTATGAGAAGCGCCTGAATCAAACATTGCATTGTGTAATATTTTATCATGAACATGCAAGCTGACATAAAAAGGTAGTATTCCTGTAACTGCTGTCTTTCCATCAACCTCTGGACCGAAAAGTAGTTCTGGGGTGTCATCCAATACATTGACATCATCTTTATTATGAGTAAGTTGAAGGGACTTCTTGATTTGTTGTTTGTAAATGTTATGCTTGGCAAGCTCTGAGAGAGGAATGGCTATCTTCAATTTACCAATTTCAGCTTCCAAGTCAAAAGGTTTCTCTGATTGGATCTTGGTGTTCTGGGCAACAGCCTTCTCTTTCTCAATTGAGTTCTTAGAGTTTTCTTCTTGACTCTCATTTTGATCTTGAGGCTTGTCCTTTTTGCTCATCTTTTGGAAGGTGCTGCTTGGATTGTGCTGTAAAGGAGGTGTAGCCCTTGGTTCTTGATTTGAGGGGAATGGTTCTGTTACCTCTTCAACAATTACTTCATTTGTATTTGAATCAGTTTTGTTAATAGGCTCTGTGACAATAGCTTTCTTAGGCTGTAGGCTATCCTTTGTTTTCTCAGGCTGTGGCACATTTACAGTTCTGCTTCTTAATTTGTATTGTTTATGAACTTCAAAAACAGCTGTGTCATAGCCTTGCTTGAAATCAAATGATTCACCTGATCTAGTTTGGAACTGGCTTATGTCTTCCTCTTCATGATCTTCTTGACTCAGAAAAACTTGTTGATCATCATTCAGGCCCATCAAATTGATGTGGGTATCATCTAACTGCTCACTAGAAGTAGATGTTTCAGCATAGTTTTCTTGGAATGGAGGCCTTATCTCTGGTTCAGGGCTGGCCTTGCCAACATTGGGATTTTGATTTCTTCTAAAATTGGGATTCCTGATTTGATTATTCTGAGGTGCTTCCCATGATGACTTCCTCTCCACTGATTCTACTCTGTCACCTAATCTATGCATACCAGTGATTATTGCATCTAATTTCTGATCCCAGCCTGAAGGCTCTTCTTTGAAGGTAGTCTTTCTTTCAGTTCTGGTCCTATTTCTCCTAGCTATCAGGTTGGCTTCTACACTCACTGCTATGTCTTGCATTTCAGCTAAAGTTCGAGGAGCTCTTTCTCTTAATTGGTATGCCATATCTGAATCAAACCCATCAGGAAAGGTGTATAGAGCTAGATCAGGTGGGGGTCTGAGATTTTGGGGAATAGCATTGTAGACATTGTTAAACCGAGCACAATAGTCCAAGACAGTTTCTTGGGGACCTCTTTTGATAGTATTGTATTCAGATAAAATGTGAAGTGGATCCTTTTTCTTCTCCCATCTGTTGATAAAGGTTTGATACAGGGCTTCAGGGTCACCTATGGAGTTTACTGGGAGTGACCTAAACCATGATCTTACATCTCCTGTTAGGCTTTGCACAAAGATTTTCATTCTAACCCCATCATCATCTATCTCATAATTTTCGAAGTAGTCCTGCATTTTCTTAGTATGTTGAAGGGCTGGGTAAGAGCCAGTACCATCAAAATATGAAATCTTGCTTTGGTAATCTTGAGGCATAGGCCCTGGATTGGCAGGTAACTGCAGTGGAGCATATCTATTAGCCATGTTTGGTGGGACAATAGGGATAACAGGGACGAATGGGACAAGTGGGGGAAAGGGGATGAGAGGGGTATGTGTAGTTGATGGAGTGGCTGAAAGGATACCTTGTGAAGTGGATGAAGAACTAGGAGGTTGTGGGACAGTGGTGTGAGGATGTAGAGAAACCTTAACAGGGGTTGGAATGTCAGTTTGAAGACCTGCTTCAGAATTTGAATCAGATAGAGTCCCTTCTGATTTGTGTCTTTTGAGGATTCTTGAAATCAAGTTTGGATTTTGGAATTCAGGTGATGGATCAGGATCTGGGTTTGACCTAGTGTAGCGAGTTTTCTTCTTAGGAGCCAGTTTCTGTGATTTTCTTTAGGATAATTTTCTAGAGATAGTGATATTTGACAAGGACTGATCAGGCATAGCACAACTGTATGGAACTTAAGACTAAATAAAGATTGACTGAGGCAGCTTTTATATACTCCTGCAAATGCAAAGCAGAGGCAGTTTCTAAGGCTGTCTGGCTGTCACTCAGGCTTTATCTACAGTATTAAGAATCAGACAGGGGGTTACAAAGTTCATTCAGGTCCCCAGTGGAGTCGCCATTTATGTTAACACCCAGGTTGTTCCCTTTGACTCCTGAGGGAATACGGCCGGGGTAACCACTAACCAAGCTTTGGATTACAGGTTCTAGCCAACCTATAACCAGAGAGGGCTCTCTCTTTTAGTTTTTAACTTTGTTCTTGAGGATCTTAGGCTAGTTATGAGGTGAGGGTTTGGTTTAAAATTTTGGTTGAGTGATGTCTTTCAGTATCTAAGATGAGATCTTCAGACAGTTTCAGTCCATTGGGCAATGGAGTCTGTGATTATGGGTTGTTTGAGGTATTGAGTAAGATTGTTTAGAACTGCAGGGCCATTTAGACATGTCATGAAACAAACTTAAAATTATGATGATGAAATATACTTAGCTAGTGAAAGGCAATTAAGAGTTTTTCACTAAGCTGGTGATGTGAGAAAGAGATATATCACCCAGGAGCAGATTCGAATTCCTGAATAATAGTTACTGTGAAGTTTTAGTCTGAAAGTGAAGCAGTTAAGAATTACACTTTCATAACTAATACTTAGAGGAAAACATTCATAATAGCATAGATTGAGTTCAGGGTGTTTTAATGAACAAATCCTGAAACTATTCTTTTTCTGTGCTATTAAACTGTGAAATATAGAGCATGAACAGATTATGAAAGAATGAAATACATAACAAAAGAGTTTAAGAAAACTTATTGTGCCATGAAATACACAGGAATCCTGTAGCAGTAAGCCATCACACCGCAACACATCAAACAACTCAGAACTTTGGAAATTCCATCAGCTCTCTGTATTAAAACTCTGAAATTTACAGCATAGGTTCTTTTCAAAAGAAAATCAACAACCCCTGCAAGCTTATGCGAGGGGAAATATATACAATCGGTTTTACAAAATATCTGAATCGCTGAGTCATTTGATTAATAAATGCGTTCACCAACTTTCAGAATAGCAGATAAGAAAGTTATTGCTATTCTAAAGATACAATGAATACCCTTTAGTTCTGTCAGAAGTCTTTTTGACTTTTGGAGGCCACTGAGTCGGTTGAGCGTTCTGCATTAATTCAGAATGATATGCTTTTAATTTTTTGTCGTGCTGTAGCTTTCTCGGCCCTGTCATCTGTACCTGCCAGTGTTGCTTCAGTGGCTGAATCTGTCTGCTGAGTTGGCTCTGTCCACTCTTCTCCAGTCATACTGAATGCATCAAATTTTCTGAACATGATGACTTATATTTTGATGAAAACCTGTTGGCTCACAGCAATAATTGTATCATGTTGGTCCACCATTCCTGTGTAGGAAACTGATGTCTCAAAATTGTGCCTAATGTCTCATCTGCCTCAGTATATTTGAAGTAATTAGGAGGCACTTCAAACAGATGCCTGATTTCATTCATGATAAAAAACAAATTTTCTATTTTCTCATAGAGGCTCTGCCCAGACGCAGGCCCCGCTTCCTCTGGGGTACTTGATCCTGCAGTGATCTGATTGGTGGCAAATGTATTCACCCTTTTTGCATAGTTCTCATGGGATAGCAGCCTTCCTGCGCTGTTCAGTAACCTGGGAAGGCCTCTGTTGTGCAATGCTGTGAATTTATCTGTGAATTTGTTTACCTCTGTTTGCATCTCCTGGCACCTTCTATCCAATGTCTGCACTAGATTTCTCAAAGTGAGGACCCTCTTTATCAGCAAGATGGTGTCAGTTCTATTGGTGATTCCTATTGCTGCCAGCTGAGGGCCTGTGTAGTTATTGAGGACATTGATCATTCTATTGGCTATCTCAGGCATAGTGCCTAGAGATGCCCTTGCTCTTTGGCTTTCCTTGTGTGCCCTGCCTATGAGCTCCATGTGCTCATGGATGGTTTCTATGTACTGCCATTGATCTGTTATTGATTGGCCAATATTGGCCCACAGGACTTTCTTAATCTCAGCCACCACCTTGTCAAGAGAGAGCTCTTTCTCCAGCTCTTTTATCTTCTCCTTAAGAGCCTTCACCTCTCTTGCTTTTTCAGCTACACTTTGTTTTGATTTGTCATATTTTTCATTCACTGTGGCCAATTTCTCCTTGGCTTCATTCAGTTCTGCCATCTGGGCCTCTAGAACCTGAATCTCTTTCATCATCTTCTACATGTCAAGGCTTGGAGCCTGTTCTGATGTTGTTGGTGCTGATGTTGTTGGACCTGTTTCAGCTGTCTGTCCTGTGGGAGGAGTGATGATTTGAGGGGGCTCCTCAAGGTTGATCACTGGCTGAGGGGGCTGAGATGTTTGGCCTCCTTCTCTCTGCTGCAGGGCTGCCTACAATGCAGCCTCTGTTTCTACTAATTTTCCTTCTGTTTGGACCAGCTGCTTGTGTAGTGTTAGCAGCATGGCTGCTACATCCTGGTCTTTCCTTTGCTGAGCAACCTCTTCTGTTTGAGGGTGAAGGGTTGCTGGAATCTTTACCATCTTCCTCAAAGCTGCTATATCTGCATCTCTTTCCTTTAGCAGTGCTTGTACAGCTTTGGGATCCTTTGGGTCATGCCCAAGCTCTATAATAATATCCTCCAAAGACCTGATTCTATTGTCTTTGGCCTGGGAGGATGCCTTCTCCAATTCAAGTTGGGCTGTCGTATTATGAAGGCTATTTTGCAACTTGTGTGCCAGGAAGGTCATGTCTTCCAGAGTTGAATAGACCATCTCCCCTGTTTGCTTATGAAGCTCTATCTGGTCCATAGGGTGGATGTCTTTTGCAAGAACCTCAAGGTTGGTCCTTATGTAATCTGCAGCTGACTGTGGCTGCAGCATAGTAGGCATGAAATGACTCATGGTCATTTTTCCCTCTGTTATGTCATATGCTGACATAAGCCTCTGCTGGTTTGTAGGGGCCATTTTAAGCAAGTGATTGTAGAGTTGGAGCCTGACTAGCTCATTTCTTTTCTTGATGTCAATAAATTGTTGCTTTATGCCTGATTCAGCTCTCCTTTGCTGGCTTGAGGAGCTGACCTCTCCTCCAAGGGTTCTTTCCTGTTCCTGCTGAAAGGAACTGGCAGATGCCTCCATGCTGGGGGGGCCCATACCCAAGGATTTCCCAATAGGCATCTCTTCTTCAGAGAGGGGATTTAATCTCTGCCTTTTCTCCCCTTGATTTGTTGATGTGGTGAGGGGAGTTTCCTGCTCTCTATCCCTCTTCCTGCCTCTTTCTTCATTCAGTGGAGTTTGGAGCACCGAGGCCTCCACTACTGTTTCTTGCCTAGGAGGCACACTCTCTTGAGCCTGTTGCTCTGTAGATATGGGAGCTTCAACTGTTTCTTCTTGCTACTTTGGCTGCTCTTTTTGTTGTTCTGCTGTAGGGGGTGGCTGTTCCTGCTCCATCTCTTTTTCTTTGCCTTTGCTGGTAGCCTGAGAAGTAGTTTGAGCTGCTGGCCGGGGGGCTGCAGAGGATGAGGCAGCTGCTCCAATCCGAATGTGATAAGAAGAAGAAACCTGTTCACAATGTTC